>CM062522.1:71571072-72186501 GCA_031439585.1 Pterocarpus macrocarpus
CGAGTCTGACTGTGGCCAGTACAAAGCTATCGCTACCCCCAGGAGTGTGATGGTTTGGTACAAGTGTGATGCAGTTGCTACTTCACCTGCTCCTTCCCCATAATAAGAAAAAAAAAAATTATTTGCATTGAGTATAACAAATTGTCAATTTCCAGAGTCTAACTTTTTCAACACAAACATTTCTTTTACTTTCAATTACAGAAGTATAGCAAAATGAAAAAGCTGTACAACCTCTGATATTTCAATTTGGCGCACCAAGAGCTGGTTCCAAAGTACGAGGCATATACTTTATGGATAAATCACCAGTAGCCATGAGGAACTAAGTTTATTTTTTCCAAATGTAAAATATTGAATTACCTGAGACATACTAGCCCCAACTGCAAATAACTGTGTCCCATATATGCTGAGATTCTTCCAGTTTCTCTATGAAAATAAATTAATATGATAAGCATTTGCTTTTGATTTCACCAATAATCTCTGCAAGAACATTCGCCCTCTTTAAATATGTGAAATCGTGCTCGATCCCGCACAATAATCTCCCTATTATAAATCTTCGATATAATTTTTAGCACAGCATGACAGTCCACGCAAATCCTAAGGTTCTTTATAACTTGAATTGGTGCCCCGTCACATGTACTAATTAAACCATATGCCACAGCCAACTTCTCACTGTGATAATTTAAAGCATTTTCCTTGTCCTCCTCCCCGATATCATGCAAAACAAGATTAGTCTCAGCTGTATAACCATAGGCTTTAATCTTAAACTTGATCTCATCCAGCTTTGCATAAATCTCCTTGGAATTTGGGTGACTCTGATCACCATTTATGAACTTGTGTATCCTGCTTTCTATTTCTGTGTAACTAAATCCTGGCACCTTCCTTACATCCTTATTTTTCATGGCCTCCCTCACCCTCCCTACATCATTCCACCTCTGTTGAGCAGCATAAACATTTGATAACAAGACAAAATCCCCACAACTATTAGATCCCATCTCCACCAGCTTCCTTGACGCAATCTCTGCCATCTCCACATCCCTATAAGTCTTGCTAGCCCCAAGCAAAGTCTGCCAAAGTACTACATCGGGCAACATAGGCATGGAGTTTATAATATCATAAGCCTCTTTTAGCCTTCCTGCTCGACCCAACAAATCAACCACACTCCCATAATGCTTAACATTAGGCTTCACCCCAGACCCCATCATTGTATCAAACAATCTAACCCCTTCTTCCACCAAGCCAGCATGGTTACATGCACATAATGCAGCAAGATATGATACTGCATCTGGACGCACTCCATCTAGAACCATTTGATCCAACAGATCAAGTGCCTTATATCCATCACCATTCATTGCAAACGCCATGATCATTGTATTCCACGTGATCAAACTCTTCCTACATCTCATCTTACCGAACACCGAATAAGCTTTGTCGACAAAACCACATTTTCCATACATATCAATAACCGCATTACAAACAATCACATTCATATCCAACTTCTCATCCTTTATATACCCATGAACAATCTCTCCCTGCCTCACAGCACCCAATTGGGAACAAGCCGATAGCGCTCCAAGAACAGTCACATCATTAGGCCTCCAACCCTCTTCCTTCATCCTGTTAAACAAATCTATAGCTTCACGGGGTCGGCTCCCTTGCGCCAACCCGGAAATCATCGCATTCCAAGATGCAATGTCTCGTTTGGGCATTTCATCAAACATCTTCTTTGCAGCATCAAGATGACCAGTTTTAGCATACACATCCAACAAAGTGGTGACCAACAACACATCAGCTTCAAACCCAAAACGTAGAAGTTGAGAATGTATCTGGGTAGCTTCGGAAAGTGCCAATGCACGCGCGCATGCCTTGAGGGCAAAGGAACATGTCAAAGCATCAACCTTTTGGGTGCTGCGTGACATTGTGCGGTACCAAGTGATGGCGTTTGTGGGTTGGGGGCTCTGGGCGAGGCCACGGAGGATGGCGTTCCAGTCGTTGGTGGAGGGAGTGTGGATTCGCCGGAAAATCTCGCCGGCGAAGGAGAGGTCGCCGGCGGCGGGGGAGAGGGCGCAGAGCTCGAGGAGCTTGGTTCGGGAAGCGTGGAATTGGAATTTCCCGGTGGTGATGAGATGGGCCTGGAACTGCTTGATGTGAATGAGAGAGATGCATTTCTGCAGCAGTGAATCCAAGTGAATCTGAGAGGCCATTCCATGAGCGAAGCGGGAACAACATCAAACCCATTTAAACATAAAAAATTGTCTTTTTTTTTTTGGTTAAAATAATTAAGAATATTTGTATACGTGCAGGGTTGTTTGCTGAATATAATATATTGATATTCAAAGAAAAATTGAGGTTATAATACATAAATTAAATATATGCCATTTTTTATAGAGTTTATGCTTGTATATTTCATTTTGTCAATTGTTATGATCTTGAGGCTTATTCCACGGTCTATAATATGAGAATGAACCCATTCATTTTCTATGATTAAAGTGATTTTTTTTTTCGGATAATGGATATTGCTATGCTTAAGATGACAACAACAACTCGGTTATTGAATGAATGACGAGGCATTTTTTGTTTCTTACAACTGGAAAGTGATTCATAATATTCCAACAAAGCAAGACCAGTTCTACCATCCAGCCAAATTAGCTATGTCATGAGCACACTACTAATAGCATATTAGGATTTTCTTTTGAAACTCCAAAACTATAAAAGAAATTGATCTATAAGTTCACGTGGTTCTAAGGTTTCGAAACCGAATACCAAACGCGGTATAAGTTGCCAGTTCTAGATACATGCTGAAAAGAAATGGACCTATAAAAGGAGGCTAGCTCCTAAGGCCAAAATGATGAGGTTTCCTGCAAATGTAACTGAAGCAAACAGATAATTAATGGAAAAAGAAACAGAGCATAGCAACGGATATTAGAGAGCTATGAATTTGGTATTATTCAATTTAATTTCAAAAGACACTACACACATGCAAGCACAATCAAGAGGCATTGCCACGTTTGTCTAAAAAAAATGTGACTCAACTTGATCTCAAGCTGCAGCCTTCTGCTAGATATGATAAATGGATCTTGCATCGGCATTGGCCACCATCAATGATGACAATTGAAGACTCAAAAGTGTTTGCTGACCTCCGTTATTGCTCAATGTACAATTATGCTGTCAGGAGGAATAAAAATTACAACATACAGGGAGCAAATTTAATCACCAACAAGATGGAACTACAATAATGAATCAATACACAAGATTTGACCCAAGTGATCCCATGACAAGCCTTCAACTTGAAAATCCATTACGCCTATTCCCGTATTTTCTGGACTCCAACCCATCGAGCATAATCCACCCACCTGATCACAGAAGATAGATGTAAGGAATAAAAACAACCGAAAAAGAAGCAAATATTGTAAATTATGTTAAAATATATCAAGTTCAATGAAGAATCTTACAATAGTGAGCCCAAGAAAGTGTTGCCAGTCCTAACGGCAAAGCAAACTGCACTTAGCATAAGCTTGTGTTGGTGTAGCAAAGGCTCTAGAATCCGTTGTTCAATAATTCCAGCAAGTATTTGGTACCTGGTAGAGAACAAAGACCTTTAGATTCAGCTTATACAAGCACACAAGAATTGTTGATGTTAGGATGCGTTATTGTAGAAAAGTTGCCTTTATCATTGGTAAACTGACAGAAAAGCACCCTGTTTGCATAACTAGAGATAGAGATTATCTAGGTCATAGCATTCAGGGCATTTATCAATGGATGGTCAGAGGACAAGAATGGCTCCCTTATTCAATCCAAAAGAATGATGTCATTATAGTAGTTTTTTCAGTAATAATAAAAATAATAATAATAAAAGGCATACCTTAAGTTGCTAGATACTGCCATGTAAACACCATAGGCAACACTGGTTGATAATATCGGTACATCCTCAGCCTCAGCAGCAAAAGATTTATCAACAACTTTTCGCGCATTAATCAATGCATTTGTTACACCTGTACCAATCTGAAAAGGCAATTCTATCAGTCATCCCACTAATGCGTATATATATACAACAAGCCTACAATTATTCACCAAGCGCATGGTGAGATAGACCCTGAGACTGTGACTTGATCTTATGCCTCTCAGTTAAGTTCACACGAAGATATGCTAATGCTAAGAAAATTTTTCTACCTATATCTGTTGTGTAATGACTTCAATCTTTTCATTTACTTGGGGGAGAAAAAAAAAAGAAAAGAGATAATCATAAGGTGAAAAACATCCCTGTACAGCATTCATACTACTATATAGTTGTGAACATTGTAAAATTCTTCTGCAACATTGCCAATGCTTTTTGCTTTGAAGATCATAACAATAGCAGACAAAAACAACAGTATGGCACTTGCAAGGAGTAGGAGTAACTCCCCTAGCATAAAGATTTTAAGAGAATCACCAGAATCTAGAAGAATCTAAAATTGGTATTTTCAAAGTATGTAAGTTCTAAATTATTACCAGAGATGCACCAGTTCCAACTGCAAATAGCTTTGCTCCATTGCGCTGCATAAGAGACAGAGACATTAAAAACCTTCATTTATGACAAAATGACTGCTTGAACTTACCATGATACAACACATACCACTATAGCACCTATTCTCTGTATAAGTGAATAAGAGGTTCCAGCCAATGCCACCTGTTGACAAAGTGAAACCCAATGAATGTAAGACTTAAACTCAATAATGACAATATTTATCAAAACCAAAAATAAGAAAATAAAGAAAAGCACAAGGAAAGTGGTTTAAAAAGTGCTGACCTGGAAAGCATTTTCAGGGCAGCCATAGAAGAACTTAGCAATAGGCCCAGCACTAATGGCAAGTGGTGGTCGGAGAGAAACAGTAGGAGCCGGAAGCCACACAAGCATAAAATCTGCTACAATGGCCATTACCTGTTAATAATTAAAAATTTAAACATAGACAAAAAGTTAGACAATGCATAATTTACTAGGTAAAGAAACATGGCAAACTGAGTTTTTCAAAGACAAGATTAGCACTACAATCAAAGATGATTAAAAATAGAAAAAAAGAACAGTTCGGTGCACGAGGCTACCACTTGATAGGGTCTGGGAATGGTAGATATATGCAGCCTTACCCCGCAAGCGAAGAGACTGTTTCTAAGATTTAGACACCATGACCTCTGGGTCAGAAGGCAGCAATTTTATCATTGTGCCAAGGCTCAAAGATGATTATTACAACAAAAATGCGAGTTCCACATCTCTGTGCAGGGTATGTGGCACATTCGCAGTAAAAATATCTAGAAAACGAAGTGAGTCCAATTATAATCAAATGACAAAAAAATATATAAATGCGAGTGTAGTGTGTGTTTAGCATTATTGTTATACACAGGAAATGTGATGTATTAAGCAGTTTCAGGGGACGGATGGGATGCACAACATAGACTAGCTAAACAATGTTATTAATTTTGATGCACTATGCCAATGTCATTGTAGAAGTTAATGCATATAAAACTCCAATGCAGACAATATTTGATTCTCCAATGCACTACCTCAAAAGTCTCCCATATAAAACTCTTATCAGTGAAAAATATATCATAATTAATCTCCAAAACAATATATAAGCAAAAAGATATATGTTGTCGACAGTTCAGAGGTATGCATACCACATCAGCACAAACAAAATCAAGCTCCTTCATGAAGTTCTCTCTACGCTTCTCCAACTCCGCAGCAGTCTGAAAATCAAATGCTACTATTATTATTATTATAATAATAATTTATTATTTAGTCCCTAATCTCAGTAAAATTAACATCTGACAGAAATGCGCATAGTTAGGTGAATTTTTGCAACCGAAAATTAAAGAAGGAAAAGAGAAACCTTCGTGAAGATGCCAACACCGCATTCCATGGCAACCTTTGCAAGGAACAAATCATCGGCCAGCAACCTCTCCTTAAACCCTCCGAAATTCAGCAACCATCGAAACACCGCCGATTTCTCCAGCTCAAAGAACCTCTGCACGATCGAACCGGGAACCCGACCCGCCTCAATCGCCGCCGCTAAATCGGCCGGCAATTTTTCCAGCGGCCTTCGGGCGTCCGCCAGCACCAGCAGCGCCTCCTCCCTGTTGCGGTCCCTGTCCTCCGCTTCACCATCGCCGCCTCCTCCACCTCCGCCGCCACCGCCACCGGGTTTTCCCCCTCCTCCGCCTTTTCCGGAGGC
The DNA here is from genome assembly GCA_031439585.1 of Pterocarpus macrocarpus. Lineage (NCBI taxonomy): Eukaryota > Viridiplantae > Streptophyta > Magnoliopsida > Fabales > Fabaceae > Pterocarpus > Pterocarpus macrocarpus. The sequence continues at coordinate 71,577,273 of CM062522.1, forward strand.
GAAAATGGGAGTTGGCGGAGAGCGGATCAAAGGGGTGGGTGGGAGGAAGGGAGTGAAGAGGGTGGAAGGAGAATGGCGTTGGCGAGATTTGAGGGTGAAGGTTGGGAGTGGGAGGGAAGGGTGGTTGCAAGTGTTGGAGTGGAGAGAGAAAGAGCGAAAGGAGAGGTTGGCGAAGGAAGCAGCCATGGCCATTGTGGTGCTAGAGAGAGAGAGAGAGAGAGAGAGAGAGAGAGTTGGTGAGCGCTGAATTCAGTTGAAGTCAGTTAAAAGGGGAAAAGGAAATAGGTAGGAAGGAGTTAGTGTGAGAGAGAGAGAGAGAGTTGGTAGAGGAGTGAGAGTGAGAGTGAGACTGAGACTGAGAGGTGGAAGTGGAATGGAAGGAACAGGTTGACGCTATGCTATGACTATCGACATGATTACCGCCACCACACTGTTGCGTATACACCACGCGCTTGCTACCACTATTCTCAATACTAGTGGATCCACTTTTTTTATTATTAATTTAAAATTTTATTTTATTTATTTTTTAAATGAGAAGTAGAGGATGTGGGTGCAGTAATATGTGTTATACGTAAAAAGAATAGGAGCAAGGGTGTAAACTGCTCTAATAAGGTGAGTTGTGAAACAAAATTGCGATGCGAAGCAATTTTATATATTATTTACTTTTTAGAAAGGATATTTTGGATAATATCAAATGTGACCAAACGACAATTATTTATGCTCAACAACTTTATTATAGATATAGAGATTATTTATTATTTATTATTTATTATTTGTTTTTCAAGAAATAAAGTTTAGGGCCTAAATAATCTCATTCTTTGCTCCAAGTTCTAATGATGAACTGGCATATATTTTTGGGTTTATCTAACCAGTGTTTTAAGAATATTAATTAAAAAATAAAAAAAATTGTACCAAAAATATAAAATTGTAAATTATCTTTTAAAAAGAGATTCATAAACTTTACTTTAAATATATTTTTAATTCTTATAAATGAGTCATTTTAGTTTTAACCTCTCTAAAATATTTATCTTTATTTTGATTCCTCTTTTTTATACATTACTAAGTTTTTGATCTCCCATAAATGAAAAAAAAAAATTTTTTGATATCCATCATTTAGATCTAATATTAAGTGTTGATATTTATAAAGATAAAAAAAAGATTTAGAAAATATTTATAATAATCAAAAATAAATTTATAATATTTCTAAGCACAATCACATTTTCTAAACTATTTATAAACATCAAAATTTAGAATAACATGGAGTAAAAAGCCAAAAAAAAAATCCAAAATCAAAGCAAAAAATAAAAAAAAAAACCAAAATCAGAACGGCCTATTATTTATATGGATTAAAAAAAATTGAAACTTGAAGTGCATGTTTGAGAATTAAGAGAAACAACTTTTTTTTGAAAAAAAATGTTTTGGTAAAAGCAAGCATGTTTGGATAATTTTGGTGCATGTTTGGATACTGTTCTAAATTAGTTTTAAAAAAAAACTATTTTGAAAAAAATCAATCATGTTTGATTAAAATATGAAAATAAATTATAATAAAAGATTGATAATTTTAAGCTAAAAAAAGTATAATTATAAGTAATATTTTGGAGTTTATGATTATAAATAAAAGTTAATTATTTCACAATTATTATATTTTTACTAAATTAACCTTAAATAAAAAATATTATATAATATAAATAATCATTTCATACATTTTTTAGTAATTTTACTATTCAAAAACAATTTTTTTCTTATAACCCAGATAAAATAAATTATCTTAAAACTATTTTTCAGCTGAAGTATTCAAACATAAATTAATTTTCATATAAGCGATTATATAAAAAAGTAATTATACAAATAAATGATTATTGAAATAATTTTAATCATTCACCTTTCTCAAATACACACTTGATTGATAAGATTATAATCTAAATATGATAATTTAAACTGTTCTTGTAGAAATAATCTTAAGCTACATTTTGGACTTTTTATTATAATCAAAATATACAATATCTAATATGCTCTAAATTTACCAAATTGACCTTAAGTATCAAATATTATAAATATAATTAATCAACTCATACCATTTTCACTAATTTTACCATGCAAAACATCTTTTTTTATACAATTCAAATAAAATAGATTATCTTAAAGCCACTTTTCAGCTGAAATATTCAAACATAAATTAATTATCACATAATTGATTATATAAAAAAGTGATTATATAAATAAATGATTCTTAAAATAATTTTAATTTTACAACTATTTCCAAACACACACTAAAACTCATGCAGAAAGTATTCATGCCCTAGTTTGATTTAGTATTGGGGATAAAATCTAACCGAATTAAAGTGAACAATTTTTACACAATATCAACCAATTGGTTTGCTTCAACATAAAGAATCGAATCAGGCTAAAACAACTTTGTGTGTATTTGAATTAGAGTTTACAAAATTGATTTTGAATCAACTTTATTTTATAGAATTGATTTTGATAAAAAATGAGTTTGATATGATATGATTTATGTTTGGAAACTTTTATATTAAAAGTGAGTTTGATAAAATAAATATTATTTAGTTGATATTGATTAAAAATACTGTTGAGTGTATAATTACTAAAAAGAATATAAATTTATATTATAATTTTAATAAATTTAATATATAAAAGGATCTAATAAAATTAGTAGAGGGTCAAATTAGGTAACAAAATTTTCAGATGTCACATTTCTTCTTGGAAAGCGAAAATATGAACGAAGAAGCAATTATTTGTTGCTTTGGCCAAAACCAAGTTTGGAAGCAAAAATATGTTAGAATAGTTCCACCATGAAAATACCCAGATAACAAGAGTGCAACTTTCAAGGAGATGAATGTGAGTTTGGTGGGTTAAAATGTCTATCCAAACACACGCTTTAATGGATTTGGTTTGATTTTTTTTTTCTTTTTGGTTTATAAAAGAAGCAATTAAGAGTAAGAATTGGCACATAACCTTTGTATTCTATCTTTTTATTTTTATTTTTTTGAGGAAGTAATCTAAATCTTAATGCTAGATTTAAAACCGAGTAAAATGAACAAAATTAATGTAAAACAGAACCTAAAGTCAAGTATCAAAGCAACAGAATCAACAATGTTTGTTTATGTAAAATAATTAAATCTCAAAATGCAAACTAGGCTCAATTTTTTTTCATATGCCATTTGATAGTAGATATTACTACCATATGAAAATAAAAATTACGCAAATATAAAATTTTAAGAGAATCCGTCACGTGTGGCTGTTGGATATTTAAAAAAGAAAAAGAAATCCGTCACATGTGGCGATGATTTGTCAAAAATAAAATTTTTATAAAAAAAAAAAGGAAGTGAACACGTCGCAAGCAGGGTCCCAGATACAATAGTCCAACATGTGTTTTGGACTTTCTGGTGGTCCAGCATTCACAACCGTTAGATTGAGTTTTAATAAGATCTCGCGGGTATTATTTCACCCGCTTGTTAAATGCTTAAAATTTATCATATAGTGTTTCAATTGATTAGTTTTGCAGAGGAACCCCACCCTTTGTCTTTTGGAGCAGGGGAAGATGGATTGTTTTCGGCTGGCAATGGACTCTTTCATGACAGGTGGTATCGGAGAGTTGACGCCCTGCTACATGGAAAAAGGTGCAAAGAGAACAACATCAGGCTAAATACAACACATTACAATGGACCATGAATTTAAGAAGATTTATGAACCATTGTGCTAAATCCATCACCAATACATTGACAACATTTTATATCTCATTTATAGCTACCCAATAATAACCAATTAATCATAATATATAACACGCCTCTAACTCTCAAACTTCATTAATCCTAAATTCTATGGAATAATCTATCCATTTATACCACCATTGATCTGTAATAAGTTCACATTAAAAGATTAGCAATAAAGGACACATACACTCAAACCTCGATACTACACCCACAGAAGGCCACAAAGTAGACATTCAACAAGTATTATTCCACAAATCCTCCTTCCCAACTACTGGCAGCCACTAACCCACCCATCTACTTCCTTCACTGCCGCCATGAGATGTACACAGTTGCCAAGACTTGCACGATTTTGATGTCGAAACCCCAAACCCAAAGATCGATTCACATCTTCTCATATTTGATGCTCTATCCTTTGTTACAAAGATCGAAAACCCCGTATTAGTCGTTTCTAAGGCAAAACATTTGTAAAAGGATAAAATGAACCTCAGTCACTTCCAACCCAAATCAAATAGCTCCAACAACACGCAAGACATACAAGCATAATTATGGTTGCAAAAAAATTACATCAAGCCCTCTATTGCAATTTTAAAAACAAAGGCATGGGGTAACTTTTGTCAATATTTTAGAGGACCATTAGAAAGTCCGAAACATGTGGCAGACTATGTTAAAACGCACCCGCAAGCAGTGGCAAATTGTCAAAATATTAAAAGAAAAGGTGGAATATACTGAGAGAGAAGAGTGGAGAGACAAAAAAACAAAAAAAGCAAAGAAGAGAAACGAAAGAATGTACAATCCACCACAAAATGGTGGCGACTTCAACATAAAATCCTTTATTCTGGTAAATATTTACAAAATCTCATATTATGGTAAATATATCATTAAAATTCTAGCAAAAATTATCTCCCTGCAAACTAAGCTCACAATTATTAATAAATTTTCAAATCTGAAAACCATTGGTAGAGTACTAACATTTATAAGAACCAATTTGTAAAAAATACTTATTATATCAATGATATAAGTTTCTTAACATTTTTACACTATTTTAGGGGCTAAGCCCAACTAAACAACAACAACAAGAAAAGCCAATACTACTTATAATATGTTTGATAATGATTTTCCGTTGAAAAATTTCTATATCATGGTTTAAGTAAGAAAATTTCTTCTATAACTTCTGCTCAAACCATATATAGTTTAGGATTTTAAAACCGAAAACCAAAATACTATTACTTAAATTCAAATAGATATGTTATGTCCGTAAATATTTAAGTAGTTTTAAATCTTTCAATAGTTATTTCTTTTAAAATGATCCCGCAGTCACTATCAAAATTACGTCTTTGGACAAGCCATTTACTCACTATAAGACAATTATAACATACTTTACATTTTAAAGGTATAAGAAAAAAGGAGTGGCACGAGAAAAGATTGTTTTTGTTTATAAGTTTGAAAGTGTGGTAATACTTTCGCTTATGCATAAAATAATTCTATTGCAAACCTAAATTTATAGTGTCATTTTATTTGGTTATACCTATTCGACACTATTCACGAGTACTACGTGGATACATGTTAAAAAATACTCACTACATATTTTATTTTTTATATTTCCCAAATTTATCTTCAATTTGATTTTCACTAGAAAAAACACGGCGTATAAACATGAACTATTGATATAATGCAGCAAATTTGTTAGATTTTGAATTGTCTATTGAAATATTTTGTAGACGTGTATAAATCAAATTACATTTGATTTTAAATTTGGATTAATTAGATGTCAAAATTTATTAAAGTCAATTGTTTAAATTCAAATTATTATAATCACTGTTGTTATTGAGCTTATTATACCTATTGGGCCTATGCAGTGTTTATTCATGTGTATTGTTATGTTTTCCTATGTGTATAATAAATCTTGCTATATGGGTGGCCATTATTTTGTTCACACAGGAAGGAACTCATTCTCCTAACTCTATATATATAGGCTTCTATTATCCCTATTGAGATGGGAAGCTTATTCGGCTATTTGGAAAATAAGGGGAGTTCCTCTCTCTTTCTCTATCCTGTTTTGACCAGTTTCTCTCTTCTCTCTCCTTCTCTCTCCAGATCCAAAGGATCAAGAACAATTTTGAATTGACCTTTCTTCTTCAATTAACTTAGATATTTCTCACATAATCTTGTTTATATTTTTCTTCTTGATTTATATGCTATAATTAGAATCAAATTTAGATCTGAGGGCCTCAGATTTTCAACAAGTGGTATGAGAGCTCGTTCTGATCTCTGATTATGGCTGTAGTTTGTGTTTTCAAATTAAGATTGGGTATTTAAGGAATTGAAACCGTACATGCAATTAGAACCCTAAAGAACTCCATTTGGGAATTTTTGTTTTGATCGAATAAACTCAAAATTTCTTGAGGTATTTTGTTATTGGTGTTGTTTTGAGTTGATCGACATCTAGGTTGCAGGAAATGGTTTTGTTTTGAGAGAGAATTTGGAAAAGGATTGAAGAACCCTAACTTTCCCGCTTGAAAAACCCATATCTATTCTTAGCCGAATTGATTCAAATTTCTTTGGGGTTATGTTGCTCTTGTTCTTATGAATCCAAAGTGCTATAGAACATGGATTTTGGTTGGATTGGGGGAGAAAAGATCGAAAACCCGAACTATTCATTGTGGGTCTCTCTTGCGTTTGTTCTCACCCATCAAGCAATGAATCGTTGCGTTCTTGATGTTGTTTTGTGTGCATAGAGATGGGCTTCCGATCTAGGTTGGTTTCACGTGAAGAAACTGTGCAAGGGAATCTCCATATCACCGTTAATGGGGGACTCGATGTTGGATGCAGGTCAACCAGCCCAAGGCTAAAGAAAGCACTATTTAGGGCTGTTTGCAGACCTATTCGTGGGCAGTGGTGTGTGATAGCACGTGGAAGGTCCGTTTTGGCCCAAATTTTCACCAAAATTTACTGTTTTGCATTTTCTATTATATTATAATTATTGGTGAATTTTATTTATTTTTTTGGACAATAAAAATATTTATTTTGAATTTTTCAGAACTTAAATTAATTAAAAATATACAAACTCTCCAATTTTCAATTTGAAAAATTTTGTGGATGATTGTGATATATCTGGGCATGTCGTAATTTATGCACTTTCAGAATTGATGTGTTTTTAATATTGAAATAAATTTTGGGTACCTCTCTTGTCTACATTGATTACAGAACATTGTAAGTTTGTAATTATGTGGCATTTTGTGCAATGTTACTCTAAGACTTTTTTCTATAATATTTTGATAATATTGTTGGGCATTATGACGATTGTGAGTTCGTATTCGAAGGACCAATTGTGACAAATGCTAATTTTGTGAATAATATTGTGTAATATTGTTTTGAGAATTATTTTATGAAATTTTAGAACATGATTTTGTTACAAACTCCCATGTTATATGTAATAATATTTTATAAAATTTTGATAATTTGATTTATACAGTCCAAATGGAAGAATGTTTGATAATTTTGTGGACTTGCATAAATCAGAATAGGATTTAATTTTAAAATCTAACTTAATTAGATACTTAAATATTACGGCATATTGTGGCTTTGGCTTTGAAAATACAGATTTTTTGGGAGTGTTCGCTACTTAAATACAAATTTTGTGATAGTCAAAGTGTTATTACTTTTGGCTAAAATCCCACTTGTTGTAAAGAGAGTTATTTTAGGTGACATAATGTACTATTATAAAAGAGAGAGAAATTATTCAAATTTTAAAAATCTCTCTATGTTTGGTTCCACAAGTTGATAGCTATTTACTCTTTTGATTTTGAGGGGAGTTTTGCTCACAGTTTATTATTTATTGTATACACTTTGTGCTCTTTTTTGTGAAAATTCAATCATTATGAGCATTTAATTGATAAACTCAAAAGTATAGTTGCTTTCCTATTTAGTTGTATTGTCTTCACTCTTTATGGGCATTTAATATTGACTTGTGTTGCATTGAGAATTATGTTAATAATGAACTTACCATTTAGTTTATTTTTATTGATGTGATTCTTGATGATTTGAAAATTATGTCCTAAGGTTTTCAGTATCCTCTCAGTATTAGTTTTAGGGATATAATTTTAATGTTTGTGAGAATCTGCTCATATGTTATGATTTTAAGACCTTAAAGGGTATTGCAATTGCATGAGAGAGCTCTATTTGTTAATTGGGTATTTTAAAGCAATCCAATATTTTGTGAACTTTGTTTTCACTTATAGTGAATTTTATTCATGTTGAATAAAATTATTTTGTGGATTGCGATTATTGTTGGGTTATGTAGATGATGGATATACTCTTTTGGTATAATATTGTTTGACTTAATCATTATGTGATAGAAAGAAGATACTTGTTGTAAAGTGTCAAAGACACTTATGATCTCCTCAATTATATAAGCAGAGTATATGAAGCCAATTTTGTGAAATTTTGTGGCTAAAAATTTTGATGACTTGACACTTTTGTATCTCTCTCTATTTTGTCCTTTTGTTGTTAAAGAGAATAATGATGAGTTTCAAACTCACATTTATCACTATACCATAAAATTATTGATAATTCCACTACTGATTCTTGTATCATTAGAGTATATTGAAACTTTATGGTCTCTAATAGGAATGTTTGTGTTGTTTTGATATGTTGGATTAGTGGGAGATATTTTGCCATATATTATGTTGCATTGTGATTATATGGCAGTTTGTGATAGACTTTTCTTGAATGCATTCCTACATAACTTATTGTTATTGATTCTTTAACCAAATGTTAGTCGCTAAAGGTTTTATTGTTGATTATATAAACCTTATAGGTATATTAAGGTTCCTTTGGCATTTTTGATTAGTGAGAGTTTATTCTGTAGGTTTATTATGACTTCATATTATTGTTGATGCCATTTAAGTCCGTGTAGCATGATTATTTATGCAAAATTTTGCATAATGACATTATTATTGAGACATATTAGACTCAGTCTCAATTTTGTTATGCTGAGATATTTTGTTGAATTTCAGAGAGTATTTTGGGCGAATACTTGTATTGCCATATATTATTATACACACTTATATTGATATAACACATATTGGAGACATTTCGGACTCATCTCATATTGTGAAAAGATTTATTAGATCTTATATAACATTTGGGATAAATGCTAGGTCCATTTGTTGGGAATTACACATTGATAATCTATTGACACGTCATTCTATTATTGTGCATTTCTATTTCCTTATGTACCACCATTTTGTTAGGTCACTGGGAGATGAGTATCTCACGTGCATGATATCAGTACTCCTTCAAGTATGATCTTCTGCATTGTTGAGTGCTTATTATCACATATTGGACCATTTCATTGAAAGTGCAGGCTCAATTTTGACTCATATTGTAGCCACATATTGTGAATTAATATGGGGTATCGTTTTGTATTAATTTGATTTATGCCGTTTAAGTGGGAGACTATTGGAATATTTTGTGAACTTATATAAATCAAATTGCATTTAATTTTGGACCTAGATTAATTAGATATTAAAATTCATTAAAGCCAATTGTTTAAGTGTAAATTATTGTAATTATTGTTGTTATTAGGCTTATTGGACCTGTTGGGCCTATGCAGTGCTTATTTGTGGATATTGCTATATTTTCATATATGTAGAGCCTTGTGAATGTGGTCAATCCATTATTTTATAATGTGAAAGAGATCCTTTCTCCTAACTCTATATATATATATATGTAGGCTCCTATTGCTCTATTTAGATAAGAAGCTTATTCGGCTGTTTGGGGAATAGGAGGAGTTTCTCTCTCTTCCGCATGGCTGCTTTAGCCTATTTCTCTTTTCTCTCTCCAAATTCGAAGAACGAAAAATAATTTTGAATCGATCATTCTTTCTCAATTAACTTAGGTATTTCTCACCTAATTCTGTTTATGGTTTTCTTCTCGATTTACATGCTATAATTTGAATCAAATCTAGATTTGAGCACCTCATTTTCAACATTGTCTTCATAGTTTCTGACAATAATTTGATTTTAACCGATATATAATCCTTGTTGATATATGTAATATGTCCAAGTAAGAGGACCACCCTTCAACCAATCAAGAAGACTTAATTAGTGGCTTATATATCACGGAATGCATTTGAAAGGTGCTCCATCATATATTGTGTAGATAAAATTAAGCTAAGAGTCTATATCTACGTGTATGATGAAGAAAAATAAAATCAGCAATGTATGGACAATATTAATTACTCAAGTCAAGTAAGCTTGATTGAGAAGGCCAAAGAAAGGTTCCGGTGCAGCCAGTAGCTGAAACCCGAAAAGTGCAATATATTCGCTGGCATCGGCGTGCACCACATAATATAGCACACAATTTGCAATTAACTTCTTATTTTAGAGAGAGAGAGAGAGAGAACCCCTAAGATAAAAGATTAGTAAATGATTTTGGCGATCCATTTATAAAAATCTCGAGTTATAACTAAATGTCAAAGAGATTTTAAAAATAATATTATTATTTTCTATATATTTTTTTGGTCTTGTTAGAAAATTCGTTCCCTCTATTTAATAGAGCAAGACGCATAAGGGTGCCACACCTCTAGTCAGTTTAAAGAATGATCCTCCTTAACCCCCATATCATGCATGCGTAGTTTGCATGCATAGGAAATGATGCAATAGGGTTTTGCCATAGTGACTGTACAAGCACCCAAGTTTGCCATAAAATCGTTAAGAAACCCGCCAAGCTAGTGCTGATAGTATCTTCACAAGTGGCTTGTGTTGATGGTCAAGCACATCAACACTGAGCTCAATCCAACCACTGGGAAGGACAGTGTAGGGAACATGGGTGATTTGATACCGATGAACCGTATCTACATATGTGCTCCTAATTAGAAGGGCACTTGGAGTCGGAGACTCAAACAAGGTTGGATCATGGCAAAAAAAATATGAAGTTGGGTATTTTTTCTTTTCTTCTCCACAGAACCAATTGAATCAACAATTAAGTGAAGCTGTTTTATTTTGTTTTTGTAAATTTGATTTTGACTTAAATTGATTTTATAAACATAGTTTTAACTAAACATAAGTTTTCTAATTAAAAAATTTTAATTTAAAAGTGACTTTGATAAATAATATAAAAAATAATTTAAAAAAAAAAGTGATAAGAGAACTCATTTTTTATGGTACATCATATTAATTTATCACTCATCTACTATTAAATAAGATATAGACTTCATCTAAATAGAATCTATATCCCATTTAATAATAAATAAATAATAAATCAATAGAATATCATAAAAAAAGTAAGTCCCTCGACATTTCTCATTTTAAAAACATTAAAGCTCGCGAAATTTTCAGTTCGACACAAAAGCTTCATTATTACTCTTTGTCTGACACAAACTGTTTTTAGATTATTTATTTATTAATTATTATTATTATTATTAATTATTATTATGATTAAAGATTGGCGCTGAAACGTAGCAGCTACCAGCTGCCAGAGTAGAAAATGACGACCGTATAGTGATAGGCTTGAAGGCCTGGGGGTATGAATGGTACTCGGTGGGCTGCTTCTCGCTATCCTTTCTCCACCCAACCCGTTAAAATATAGTTTGAAAGTGAAACACACCAAAATTGTTTATTTCCGGATAAAAAATAAAATAAAATAAAATAAAAATTTATTGTGTTTTGCAAGCGGTTGAATATTCATATATATTCTTGCATAATTTAGTAACGAAATTTATATGAAATATAAAATTTATTGCATATTATAGTAATACATCATTAAATAATGATTTAATTTTAATATATTATTAGTACAAATTTTTTTATATAATTATCAAATTATATATTATTATATCTTTAAAAGTATTTAACTATTATAGTAATTATTTGAAAAATTTTATATATAATAATATTTAATTAATTGATAATATAAAATATTTTATATTGATAATATATCAAAATTAATCTCTAAAAAAAATACTAATAATATATGAGATTAATTTTAATATACTATCAATGTAAGAGAATTCTATATTATTACTTAATTATAAGCTCCTATTTGTAAGACTTTAAAAGTTGTGAGTGATTAAATTAAATACTTTTATTAATAATGTGATAATACACTATTTGATATCTATGTAAATTTTTTTATAAACATGAATTACATAAAGAAAAAAAATATAGTTGAAAAAAACTATTAATTGAACTTACTCTATTTGTTCAATATTTCAACCGACTTTCGGTATTCTCTATTTTAGATAAAAAATTGACATTACTTCGTAAAAAGTCACATTTTAAAATAAAAGATATCATCATAATATAAAAATTATTACCTTAAAAATATTTTTTTATATTCTAAATGACATAAATTAAGTATCATCATTTAAATAATAATATCAACGTGAGATTGGTTAAGGTAAGTGTTTTGACCCTTAATTAGATATCTCAAATTCAAATATTGAGAGTGGAAAATTTTTTTGTTAGGAATCACTATTCTCTTCATAAACCTTTATTAGATCAGGTCGGATTAATCAGATTCTTACTATTAGAACCTGAATACTGGTGACTCCATCAATATTATTCTAATAATAGTGATTCTTCCATCATATTTTCGGTTCATATAATTTATAATGTAATAAATATTTTGTACGTAATAATGTTTGATATTACAATTATAAATTTTTAATCTTAAAATATATTTTTCTTAAGGAGACATCAATTTTTTTTTGGGTAAAATTAAGATATTTATTTTTTATTTATTTGTGGATAATTTAGAAATTCATATTGAAAATGATTTTCGCCTCCCACATAAATCACAAATTTAAATGAGAAAAATGATTAGCAGAAATAATACATACACCACGCGGCACTCAATAGAGGATAGGGCACATCTTATCCCCCGTCTCCCTCGTCTTCTTCTTATATTCAGAGGATAGCTCCCAGCTTTCTCTGCTTTCAGATACACTCTCTGAAATTCACACCCGACACTATGGCTACATGTACCACCCCTTCATCCCTCATGCTTACTCACCCTCAAGACCTCACTCCCTCCTTCCGCTCCTTTACTCCCAGACCCTCTTCTAGAACTCTCTCTTCTTCTTTCTACCCTCTCCTTTTGAAGCCAACCAAGTGGGTCCATGTCACCTTCCACAGGGAACCCATCTCCGCCGTCGTCGCTGCCTTGGCTGCGGAGGTCGAGGTGGCGGAAACCGTCGACGAGAAGGAGGAAGGAGTGGAGGGCGGTGATGAGTCCGCCACCGCCACCGCCACCGCTGTCACCACTACGAAGCCGAAGAAAGGGAAGGCTGCATTGCCTCTCAAGAGGGACAGGGTAATGTGTAAATTCTCTTCTTTTTTGGGTGAATGTGCCACTTTTGGTTGATTTGGTTGTTGGGTATTGCTTCGATTAGGTTTTCAATCTCAGCTTATAGAGAGAAAATGCATGCCTTGTGGTTTTCTTCTTGCTTATTTCGATGTAGCCATGAACGGTGTACCTGAATGTCCCGTGCTCCTTTGGTTGGTAGTTTGCACAAGCTGCTCATACTTTCATATATTGGAATGAAATACTTTAGAAAATAAACTTGGCTAGCATTTCATCAAGGTGAGATCCCCTGGAGAGAGTTCGATGAAAGAATTCAACCGTTTGGATTTTTAGGACATACAGGCTTCAGAGGCATTTCATTGAAAAAAAGAAAAAAAAAACTTATTTTTCGTTATTTGAAACTTTGAGCTAACTTTGTGTCTCAACTATCTTTTCATAGAATAATTCTAGTTAATAGTATTTACTTTGAAAGATCTTCTGAATTTTCAATGATAAGATGCTTGAGTACCAGGATCAGAGTTGCTTTTGAGTAGTAGGTTTCTGATTGTTAGTTCTGTCTGCCCCCCCAAAAATTGTGTGCAAGCTTTTTGGCTTGTTGATCATCATTATATTTAAGCAGTTAAATTGCGAACTTCTCATTTTGGTCATTCATAGCCAGTTGTTTCCTCCTTAATTGCTTGGTTCATTGAATTTTTCGTATTTGATATTTCGTTTCTTTCCTTTATTATAAGGTTAATTTTTGTTTCAATTTCTCACCAGACAAGGTCTAAGAGGTTCTTGGAGATTCAACAATTGAGGGAGCGTAAGAAAGACTACGACTTGAAGACCGCAATATCTTTGGTTAAAGCAACGGCTAAAACCAAGTTTGTAGAAACAGTAGAAGCCCATTTCCGCCTCAACATTGACCCTAAATATAATGATCAACAGTTAAGAGCAACGGTGAGTCTCCTGCTATCTGCTTATTATTATTATTATCATCATCATTGTCGTCATTGTTGTCATTGTCATCATCGTTGTCGTTGTCATAATCATGTACAAGTACATTGAAAGCTTGAGTCATAAATTTTACGATTCATGAGTTCATTCTGAGTCCTTCATCCACTTTTTCTTAATAGGTAAATCTACCAAAGGGAACTGGAAAGCCCGTTAAAGTGGCTGTTCTTACTCAAGGTGCTTATGCTTTTCAATTCTCACTCTCACTTCTATTTAATTAGAAGTTTCCGGATCATGCAGAAATTTATTTTCTTATAAAGAGAAATATGAGTATGAAAGGAAATTTATCCATTACGTTAATTTCCTATGTGGATGGACGCGCATAGCATGATACTTTCTTCTTTCTCGAATTGGTGGACACTATGCTGTCCGGGTAATTGACAAACAGGAAGTTTCTATGCCACTGCACACATAGAGAGGTCATGTAATTCTGGATACTGTATTTTAAGTGACTAATATCTGGTAATGCTTACAAAAGTTAGCTCAAAAAACTTAGTGTGCCTACTTTTGGTAGAGTGTGATGGATCAGAGAACTACGCTGTGCCTGAATGAAGTATGAGTTGCTATGGTTATGTTTGTTTGTTAATCTTCATCTTTTATCCATTCGAGCAAATGACTGTAAGTTTATGAGTGCAAAGGATTATCCCTTTATGATAGTGATATTGGGTTTGCCCCTTAACTTTGGAGTGGTTTCTGACAGTTCGTTTCATAGCTTCTAGTAAGAATAAAGAGGTCAAAACATTGTGGGAGTGTGATGTTTATTTTATTCTAAGGTGTATTTAGCTGGATCCGAATTCCCACATCTTTTAAAGGTGTCTCTTTACCCCAAAATCTGTTATTGGAATGACTGTTCTTATGGCTGTCCCTGTGATGCTTTGCTCATATCTGTTTCAAGGGAATTTTCAGTCCCCACACGTAAGGGGACTTGGTAGCCTTGCTTCAATTTTGATTTTATCCCATTTACTTGATGTTTTTGTCCTTCCCTTTGAAGGGGATTTACCCCTCTTCGTAGTTACACTCCCCCCCCCCCCCCTCTTTTTCTTTTTTTTTTTTTTTTTCAATAGCTAATCTAGCTTTTGAATGAAAGTTTAGAATAAATATATAATAAGATCATCAAAGTTATGAAAGGACGATTTTTTTATGTAGATTAAAATTTTTATTCTAAATTTCACATTAAATTTCCTCATTAGAAGACATGGATTGCTTTTAAAGGTCAACAATACAAAAAAGATGTGGATAGGATAACCCCCAAAATCACATTTAGACTAAGGGTGGATTAAGTGTCTTCCCTATTGACTTGTTATTGGACATGCTGGGTTTTCCTTTATAGTTCTCTAATGGGGATCAAAGTTTGTTTTGATAGGTGAAAAATTCGATGAAGCAAAAAATGCTGGAGCTGATTTGGTGGGTGGAGAGGACCTGATAGAACAGATAAAAGGAGGGTTCATGGAATTTGATAAATTGATTGCTTCTCCAGATATGATGCCTAAGGTGTTTGCTCTGATGATCTTTGTTCTGATTAGTCTAGAGACTACTAAGTTCATTTTTATTCTTTGAAGTTCACCAGTTCAATAAAGACAGTTTTTGCATTGCTGTTTATGATGGAAACTCCGTTAATTTTAATTGTTGATTGTGTCAGGTTGCTAGCCTAGGGAAGATTTTGGGCCCAAGAGGACTGATGCCAAATCCAAAAGCTGGCACTGTGACAGCTAATATTCCTCAGGTGTATTATCCACTTCTATTGTTTATTTTCTTATAAGATTCAGTTGCAATGGGAGAGAGTGTGTGTATATATAGATATAAAATCCTTTTTGTGCAAAATGTATAAACTCATACTAGAACTTATGTAATTCTAAGATTGAAGTATTTTCTCCTTTTTGTTTTCCTCCTTTTTGTTTGGGGGAAAAACTTGGAGGAAAAAAAAAAGGGGGGGGGGGTGTGGGGCTGGTAGTGGATGACAAATTTTAACTGCATTGAATTTACTTCTGCCTGTGACAAGGCTGCAAGCCTTTTCTTTCACAGAAGTTCTACAGTTAGCTAATCAGAAAGCCTTTGAATTCATCTTTTCAGGCAATAGCAGAATTCAAGCAGGGAAAAGTCGAATACAGGGCGGATAAAACTGGAATTGTGCACTTACCCTTTGGAAAGGCCGACTTTCCAGATGAAGATCTTCTTGTAAACTTGCTTGCTGCTGTCGTATGTTCTTCCCCGAGCTCCTTTTCTAGATAACATTTCACTCAATGATGAACCTGTAACTCATTGTTCTTCATATCACAGAAATCAGTAGAGGCAAACAAACCGCCGGGCGCTAAAGGCGTGTACTGGAAGAGTGCACACATATGCTCAGCAATGGGGCCTTCAATCAGGTTAAACATCAGGGAGATGCTTGACTACAGGCTTCCATCAGATATATGAAGAAATAGAACAATTTGTAAATGCTTGTTTTGGTTTGGTCAGCTTTCTGGGTGCCCTTGTCAGATCATGCCTAACTATTTAGCCAAAAGATGTTACCAAAGTTGCATACAGGGATATGAACAGGGGATACTTTGGTGGTTATATCTGTTAAAAATCTGCACCAAAAGTATGAACATTCCATAGTCTTTGACCCCAGCTGAGGATTTTACCTTGTATTACTTTGTAGCTAACACCCAGGATTTAATTATATTTACTTTCGTGGTAATAAATTTTCATTTTTTGACATTTGATAATTATGTTTCCACGTGCCCCATGTTCATTGTACTCATTGCAATTGGTATGGCCCTCATCACCAATGGCAGTGGTGAGCTTCATGTTGCTACACAAACTTATATTCTGTGATAGCCGCAAATATTGCTAGTAATAAAAATAGTAAATCCAATTACAGGATCATGGACATTCCAAATGTTCATGTATCAAGACATGTATCTGTTATTTTGCTAGGAGCATGAACGCTATTCGTGTATCAAAGCTTGCCTGCTAGTATGTACAAGGATGTGCAATATATCCTGCTTACGTTAGAATGTTTTATAGGTCGTGCTTACCAAAAAGTAGAACAATAATATATCCCATCAATGGATATGCAAAGGGCATGGCTTCGTAGATCGTGGTTGGTTAGGTAGATTGATTAAGAGTCGTAAAGAAGTTGGCGTCATACGTGGTTGATTCAGGGCATGAGTGTTACTGTTCAATGCTTTTTCTGTGGCGTGCATTTGCAGGAAAAAGATTTGAATGATGGAAGTGGAGCCCCAGTAGGGACAAAAACTCTTGTTGGTTTGGTGTACTGTTGGCACTTGGCACAACATGTGTACACAAGAATTTGCGCATGTACGTTGTATTTTGGACAGAGTAATTGCGCACAGCCTGATCCGCATAGCTAGTATCTTGTGCTCACTCCGAGAAAATTTAGTTTCATAAAAACATTGCGATATCCAATACGTATTTGTTTACCAAACCAGTTGTTTCACCTCAACTAACACATCCAAAAATCAACATTCTTCGGACAAATGAGTGATAATAATCTCTTGATTAGGTAGGAAAAACAACCAAATAAACGGTGGAGGTTTATTTACCTTCTACTAGATTTATAATTCTATCTTAACTAACCAAAACTATAGTAGCTTGTGTTGCACAATATTGAGGAAATCGTATTCCTTGGAATACACAACAATATGAACTCAGTTGGCAATTAGAGCTTGTACCTTACGGGTTGATGCTAGTTAATACAATGAAAAACTAACATGATTTTTGTTAGATCACATGGGAAAGTTGTATTCCTTACGGGACACAATACAATCTGTGTTGGCAAATACAGGAAAAATTGTTTCTCGCTAGTTGACACTAGTTAATATGTTAAAAACTAATATAGTTAGTGTTATTCAACACTTGAGTTAATGTCTAGGTGGATTCTATGGTATCCACTCTAAAATAAGGGGTTTCAAACCCTTCATAGTTAGCTCAATACAATGTGGCCATGTGTTTAATTTATCCCATTTAAACACCTACTTATCACTATTTTTATTTTGTGTTTAGACCCATGTTATTTTTATTTAGTTATAGTTTTACCTCAATCTTTACTCTAATCCTTATTCCCAACATCAACCCTAATCCTAATTCCTCATCAATCATAGCAAGAATTAATTTCTCAGTGCATGCCTCCACAATCAATCCCACTGCTGCCGCGAATCGCTGCCTGGTGGCTCCCCTTGCTCTCATTGCATTCCATTCTTAGGGATCCAATCATGATCAAAGAGAGGGAGAGATTATATTTATCGCCGGTTTTGTGAAATCAAATGATCATTTCTTAGTGAAACCCTTGTTCAGCATTCTTGTGGTCATGCTCTCTCCCTTTCTCGTTCTTGTACTTCTATCCCCTCCTTCCCCTTTCTCCCGTATTCTGCTCTTTGGGAAACTGCCACTATACATTCACAATTTTCCATGCCTATACTTTGTGAGCTTCAAATTTTCACAAATGTTACTTAGGTTGCCAATTAGACATTTTTTCGCTGTTGGGGAGTGGAAGCTATGAGAAAGCTTCTTCCTTTGGTATGCTCTCAAATAATTATTGATCACAAAGCTCCATGGGTAATTAAATACATGGCCATATCACCTTGGGCCAACTAAGAAAAGTTTGAAACTCTTTATTTTAGAGGGTACCATAGGATCCATCGTTTATTTATATACTCAAAACTTGTAATAGCTTGTTATTTTACTATGATCACTCATGGTCAAAAGTTTTTAGGACTACATTAAACATATAAGAATGGATCATTTTATATGAAAATTTCACATAAATTGATCATTTATTGATTTTTACTATTAAAAAAAAGAGTTCTAATCTAGATCCTACAATAGAATTTAATGAATGATAAAAATTAATTTGTGACATAACTAGGTCACGTAAAACTTTTACATGAGCAGATCCATTTTCCGGTCCCACATATTATATATAAAGAAAATTCTCATAAAAGAAAAAGCAGTCGTTGTTTGCCGGGTCAATGGGCCGGACTGCACGGACTGGGCCCATTTTCACAGAGATTATTACATACTACGGCAGTGACTAGTGAAGACTAGTGTTGGTGTTTTTGTTGCGTAGTTGAAAACGGTGCGTTTAAACTTTATAGGAATAGGTAATGCGGGTGCCAGCTGTGATAGTGTGAGCATATGATGTCTCTCTCTCTATCGTCGTCGTCTTCTTCCTCCTCCTCCTCCTCCTTGTTCCTCCATCGTCTTCGTTCAGAGTTAGGGTTTCTTGTTTCCCCTCTTTTTCCCTTTTCTGCACTCACCTGCGCCCATTGATTCCAACCTTAGATGTTCGCTCTCTCCGATCCGTAGCTGAGTCAACCCAGCGATTCTCCAGATTAACCGTAACTCGTTCCTTCTCCCTGGTTTCCTCTTTTGGAAGCTCGCGCAGTCGCCGGAGCACGACACTGTGCTGATTATACGGTACGATGCTTCATCCTTTGATTCTATTACTTGCTCTCGGAAAATGAAGCATGTGCTATGTGCTGGTTTCGTAGTTTTGGTAGTTACAAAGTTAAATCTTCAATTTTGGACTGAGTTAAAACTCTTCGTTTTTTTGTGTGTATGTGTGCGCGCGAGTGTGAAAGTTGTACTATGTTGGATTTAGTGATCGCAGCACTTAATGTTGGTAGTTAGTGCAACTATGCAAATAGGGAAAATTGGTGTTTTTGGCTTTTCTGAGCTGGACCTATGTCATGACAGAAGAGTGCTGTTATAGAACATGTATAAACTGGAATTCAGCCATGGGTATGAGTGTACAAGAATCTAAAAGTCTCGTTGTCTTTGTTGGGGATTTATTTTTAACTGAAACTCATTTCACCCTATTGATTGAACACTGAAGTCTAATCTGAGGTGCTAGGCTCTATTTTTGTTTTTAGTTTTTTGGTGGTAAACAAGGATAAAATGTTGTTGACAGTAGATGAGGTGAGATTTATGAGAAGGGATCGTCTGTACCCATTATCTGGCCAAAAATGAGAAGCAAAGCATTCCTACTGAAGCCTTTTCCATTGATTTGTGTAGTTCATTTTCATTTAGCTTTTTAAGCTCTAAGTATCTTGTCATAAGAAATTGCAGAAACAAATTGGTAGGGTTTGAAAAACCACTGTTCTGCATTGTAAATGCTGTGCAATGCCTGTAACAGATTGCTTAGGTACCTGTTTTTACTTTCATGATCTATTGTAGTGTAGATACTCAATTGTGAGCATTGCCCTCCCTCAAACTTCTATTTTGAATTGATGCCTGAGAGCAATTCCTTCAAATTGCACCTTGGATGCTAGACTTAGAAATTGTGAAATTCAATCTCGTTGATTTGGCCTATGCAGTAGCATTCTTTCAACAGACTAAATTATTCTCTCGCTTTTAATTACAGATCTTAATCTTGGAGGTATTACCAAGTTTTCTGCATCGCTATGTGCCACTATTTGGCTTATCACCAGCAACCATTTGGTTCTGCTGTTTAAAAAATCGATGGTACCGGAGGGCTAGGGAGTTATGGGCAGCTTTCAGGATGCTAATTATAGGGGTAAGCACTAGTATAATTTATGGATGCTTCTTTGTCATTGATTGTTAATTTACAGTTAAGTTATCATGTGTTGTTGATTGTAAACTTTTGTAGTTTAGTGAACCCTATTTTAAGGTTGTTTGGGTTATCACTGGGGTATTCATACTGTAATATGTTTTAACAAATTCCTTGTCCTTTTTCAAATATTCATTAGATCAAGGCACATTGATATGCATTTTTTGGCTTGCATTATGGTTTGTCTCTAGACATAGTTTATGATAGGACACCATGACAATGTTTGATCCATGTAGTTGACCTCATGTAGTGGGAAAAGATTTGGTTGTTGTCATAGGTGTGAACAACATTGTTCTATACTTCTAAGTGCTGGTTATATTGTTGCAGGTTCTTTGTGCTGTCAGCTAATTCTATTTTTCATCTGGCTTCCTACTTTCCAAGATGTGACAGCACAAGATACACATGCAGACCCTAGGCGAGTTTCTTCTCTGGTAGAATTAGCTAAGGAACCTTCTTCTGGAGAATCTGGGCTCTTTGATCCCATAGAAATATCACCTGCTGTCATACCAAAATACCCATATCCCACTGAGCCTTTGCCACCAATGTACCCTGCTTTCCCCACCAGATATGATCCGGTTTTAACTGGGAAATGCCCTGTAAACTTTTCAAATTCAGATATATCAAATATCCTAGATAAAACAGCATCTGATTGCACTGGACCATTGGCAGCACTTGTAGGGAATGTAATATGTTGTCCACAGTTTAGTAGCTTAATCCATATCTTCCAGGGTTTCTACAGCACGAAATCTGATAAGTTGATTTTGCCAAATGCAGCTTCTGATCATTGTTTTTCTGATATCACTAATATCCTAGCCAGTAGAGGGGCAAATAGGACGATCCCCACGCTTTGCTCCATAAAACCATCGAATTTTACAGGCGGATCATGTCCTGTGAAGGATGTTTCTACTTTTGAAAAAACTGTTAACACGAGTAAATTACTTGAGGCTTGCAGCACAGTTGATCCACTTAAAGAGTGTTGTAGACCTATTTGCCAGCCTGCAATAATGGATGCAGCACTTCAGATTTCTGGAAGGCAGATGATGATCAATGATAATGGAAATTTGGCTGGGGAAGTGAATCACACTGATTATCTTAGTGATTGTAAAGGTGTTGTTTATTCATATCTTTCCAAAAAACTATCATTTGAGGCTGCAAATACTGCATTCCGAATACTATCTGCCTGCAAAGTCAACAAAGGTACATTGTTTAATTATTTATTCATAATGTATTCTAATTGTAGTATATTTGGAGTTTGGATAGTTTGTTGATGTATCTGCTGTTAAATTTATCATTACGTCACCGGAAATTGTTATTTATGTTCCACAAATTAAGTTACAATTATGTTTTGCTTTGTTATTTGAAGTCTTCTAATGACGTGCATAATGCTTGTGCAGTTTGTCCTTTGAGTTTTAAGGAACCTACAGAAGTAATTAATGCATGTCGGAATGTAGCTGCCCCTAGCCCTTCCTGCTGTAGTTCATTAAACGCATACATTGCTGGGATACAAAAGCAAATGTTGATTACAAATAAACAAGCTATAATATGTGCAACACTTTTTGGATCTATGTTACGTAGAGGTGGAGTAATGACAAATGTTTATGAGCTCTGTGATGTCGATTTGAAAGATTTCAGCATACAAGGTATTATTGTACTCCATTGTCAATTGATGTTCTTATTTTGTGCCCATGTCCATTCTCTTAATTTCTCTGACCTAACTTTATTTCCTTTCTGGCTGTGCATGGTGCTGGTGCAGCATATGGACTTAAACAAGGTCTGTTGACTGCTGTTATTTTCAATTCAATTATCCGTTTGCATATTGGTTCATCCAACACATGGAATTGGCAGCACTGTCATGTTATTTAGGAATTATGTCCCAGTCTTTTTAGAAGGGTGATGGATTAGGCTTTGTTAGTTGAATCTAGAATTTGGGGTACGAGGTGTGCATACTTGGGTTGATTATAATACAATCCTGGGTTATGCTAATGGGTAGAGGAAAAAAATCCTTTTAAAGCACAGTAAAAGGAATGATTGAATTGTTAGTAAGCTTAATAATGTTGGCTAATGTGCAGGATGTCTACTTCGAAGCTTGCCTGCAGATGTGATATTTGACAATTCATCAGGCCTTAGCTTTACCTGTGATTTGAGTGACAATGTTGCTGCACCTTGGCCTTCGTCATCTTCAATTACTTCTGTGTCACTCTGTGCACCTGGTATGTGTTTGGACAATTTTCCTTCACTTTGTTTGTCCCCACACTGTCATGCAGGATATTGATATCCCAAATTATTGTTTGCATTTGCTTAACTCATGTCTATTTGGAGTTTTGCAGAGATGTCGTTACCTGCGTTACCAACTTCACAGACACTGAAAAATATTGGTTAGTGCCATTACAGTTCATGTATATAGTTTAATGAATAAATTCCATAGGCTGTCTGTTGACAAATTTAATACAATAATTTCTTTACATGTTTATGTTTCTAGCATTGTGCATACCCAAGTTTGACCTTTAGGATACAGGGATTATGTTTTTGTTGAGTTGTCTTGAAATTATTTGTATTGAAGATGACAGCACTCCTATCTATTTGTTTCTCTCAATTGGTACTGAGCAAAATTTTGACCTTGTGAATATTGTGTATTTTGCAGGTTGTAATTCTGGTGGAGTGGGATTTCTTGTGCTTATTTTTTCATTTTTAATCTTCAGTATACTGTTGTACTGAAGAGATTTTAGGGTTTAGATGTGTGTCGGGAAGGCATTTCCAATTGTCTTGGTGTTGATTTTGCATGTATATTTTTGAATGGCCTCTTTGTATAGTATCCTTTTCCCCCTCTTTTTCGCGTGTCTTCTTCTGCTTGTATGTGCTGAGCAGCTCATTCCTGAGTTAGTGCTCATTTGATTTAGGATCCATAATTGTGCTGTGAAGGGTTCGATTGTGTTGTGTTGAAATGCAGATAAGCAGACGCCAGATTGGCCACTAAAATAATGCCTACTATGCCAGCATCAAGGGACGGTTATAAATGATTCGGAATGGGGGTAAAAAGAAACTTAATGACGCAGATGATGTTTTAATGCGAGTGGTAAACCTTATTAGAGAATTAGAAGGATGAAGACTGTTAATGAAAACTGATGGCGTTAATTTGTGAATAAACAACAGAAGTTACAGTAATTTGATTTGCGTCTGAGGAACTCATCTAAAGTTTGTACAGAGGAGGCATCAAGGACTTTTTACGATACCCGGTCTCTTTTTCATTAAAAAAGAACATTTAGTAATTTATTGAAGTTAAAAAAATTGTGAAATTAAAAAACTACATGTGGGACCCTTCTATATTGTTCTCAGATGTATGGGTTACATATTTTGGCGTAAATTTAAGAGACAACATGTATATCCATAAAGCAAAATAAATTTGATTTTTTAAAGTGTAGCATATACTTAAAGATAAAGTGTATAATTGAACCCCTTTAGGGACGTTCAAAAAAGAGATTATTGCGCAGTTTATATCTTATAAAATCTTAAGTTATTCAAATGTTATTAATGATTCTAATTGTGCATTTTTCTCTTTAAAATGCATTATGTGCTTTAAATATTAAAATCCAAACAATTTCGGTTCTTTTATGCATTACCCTTTCTTGGTATACATTTCTTTTGTCGCCAAGTGAATGACAGTGCAAAAAATGGTTTTGTACGTCTGGTCTTTTATTGGTATGATGTGGGGTGTATTTGTTTCAGTGTATTTTTTTTTTTTGACAAAACATGATTTTTTAACTGTCATAGAAAAATTACTTTTCATATAAACTATTCATTTTAACTTTATGTAAAAGCTAAAAAAATTTTCTTTTCATTTTTTAAGTAAAAATTAAAATGAATAGTTTCTATAAAAATAATTTTTTCAATTAAAAAAATCAGTTTTTTTTTTAAAAGAAAATATGCTAAATCAAATACACCCATAATGACATTGGTCAAGCAAGCACACGGATAAAGAGAAATATTTGGATGGTCTTAGAGCACACATGACTATACTCACAATCAATAATATCATAGTATTTTAAATGAGATCTACTACTAACTTGTGGATTCCACTCTCACTCAATGCTATGATATTATTGGCTATGAACATAGATATATGGTGCTCTAAGACTACCCAAATAATTTTTCACGGATAAATCCATGTTTTGTTCTCTATCATCATTGTTGCATTTATCCATGTACGGTCTTTTGACTCTAGAGTCTATATATATGCTTGGGTACTACCGGCCAGATTCTTGGGACTAATAGTTAGTTTGGATATACTTTGGTGAGGGTCAAAATATTTTTTATTGATATAAGAATAAAAATATACAGTAATTAATATATTTGAATGTATAAAGGTCTTTTTCTAAACTCACTTTTGAAATTTCAAAAGATTTTTTGGAAGAAATATTTTTTAAGTTACTTTTCATTATAGGAAAAGATCTTTAGAAAAGAAATCTTATTATTACTCTCATATTAATAATTAAAAGTAATTTATTTTATCATATCTAAGTAAAAATAATTCTCGCAAAATTTAAATCAAACATACCCAATCCTTTTGATTTTGCATTTTTAGTTACATTTGTTGCTAGTTTTGAATTAGCTATCCATAACTTAGTAGTATGGCCTAGCGTTTGTAGTCCAACGTTTAGGATAATTGCCTTCCAAGCAATGGACCCGGGTTCGACTCCCGGTAAACGCATATGTGTTTTACTATGCTTGCCTTTCAAAGCTTTTGGGCTTTAGCTGAATGACATTTTAAACCATATTCATCATCTAAATCTGCTTGTTTTTATACCCTTTATTCTTTTGGTCCCCAAAAACTTGTGGAAAAGAGGCTGCCTGGGTATACATGAAATGGAAGACGATGAATTCGGAAAATTTATCGCACAACATTATGAAGCTTACATGGTAACTGACAGAACATAACAAATGAAATAACCATGTTAATAAAATAAAACAAAATAAAAATTCTCTCTTTCTATTAAATTAGAAACCTTTCTTTACGAATGAGGCACTGCAGAGTGCTACTAATGTAATAAATTGTTAAGTGTCTCTTTATTCATAAGACATATTGCCCACTTAAATGGACTCTTTTTGTTATTTTTTATAAACTCTTTTTTAATCTCGCTTTATATAATTTTTAATCTTTTCTTTCTTTCAAAGTGTTTAGCTTTTCTCGACCTCCCATATGTCAGAAGGGAAAGGAAAGTTTGATCCCTTGTAATTTTCTTTTGTAGCGTGTAGCTGAAAGTTGACCACAACATTACAGTAACAGTATATCTACCTATAAAATAATAGTCTCACGTCACATTTTCTTTTGATTTTATTTTTACGGTTGGTGATTTTTTTAGAGACTAAATAAAAATATTTTAAATGATAAAAGCATTTGTATGTATTGTTATTGTGTAACCCCTAAAAGTATTTGTATGCGTTGTTATTGTGTAACCTTAAAAATAAATAATTAACAATAATATGCAATAATTCATTTTTTATTTTATATTAATTTAAATATCTTTGTCGTACATATATTTATAGCATGATTTATCTTAAAAATTATGAAATAATAACTTTTTTATGAAAGTTTAGGGTTTAGGGTTAATATATTCTCTAATAAAATTTTTTATTATGATGATATATAAAATTCTATTAAATTATTTCTATTGTAATTTAAATTTAAAATCTATTTTCTATAATCATTATTTATTTCAATTTTAATTAATTTAGATTTGAATTTACGATATGGATTAGAAAGAAGCAAAAAAATACTTTAAAAATAAAAAAAATATTATGCTTATATAACTTTCACAAACACGTCATTTTAAACTATCACATAGCCGCATAACCTTTCAGAATTTCATAATTAGATTCTGCAATTATATATCATTTTGTACATATTATAGAAATATCGATTGAGTGATCTGTGAAGATTGTCTTATTTGATAGATGACTTTTATAGTGAATGCTAATAAAATTGATAGATTTAAAACTTGAAATTATATATACTAACAAAATCAATTAAATTTCACTAAAAAAATTGTTTAAGTATTTAAATAATTTCAGGTGATTTGTGGAGAATATTTAATTTAATAATGACTGTTATTGTAAATGTTAACAAAATTAATAGAATTGATATTCTAAATTATATAAACTAATGAAATTGATTAAATTTTGATACAAAAAAGTGAAGGACTTTAAGTAATTTTAATAAATATTTTGGAAATATTTTACTTTGTCATTAAAGATTCTCTCTCTCTCTCTCTCTCTCTCTCACACACACACACACATATATATATATATATATATATATATATATATATATATATATATATATATATATTTTATAATTTTATTGATGAATTATCTCTTTATATCTGTGCGTGTTTGATTCTACTTTTGTAAAATGTATAAGAATTTGGCATCTCAAAAAATGGTAAGAATCGATTTTGGCATCTCAAAATTAATTCTAACCTCCCCCTACCGCCAATCCAAACACACTAAGATGTAATTAAGCCAAAAAATTTTAAATTAATATAACTAATTCTAAATTATGTATACTTTTATGTGATTCTTTTTACCCAATATAATGCATAAGCAATGCCGGTGCAAGGTACGGGCTACTAACTAGTAACAAATAAAGTAACAATAGCAACTACAAGAAAGAACTCTGGCACCACGTAAACAAAGAAGGAAGCTGTAGAAACTTAATTACTTTATCTATGTAGTTCTCATGGTTTTACAGGATAAGGAACAGTCTGTTTCTGTGTTTCATTCATGTTCGAGTGCTCGTATATCAACTTTTTGCAATAGAAAAATTCAGAATACTGCTTTAAAGCAAATTATAGAACCTCCGAAAGCTATATATCTGTGCTGTTACATAATTATGTCAGTAAATGTTATGTCCGCTAAATAATTCTACTTCTGCGTCACAAAGTAAATAACTGCTAGGAAGGAAGAACAGATAATACCCATACCAAATTCCAAACAATTGAGGAAATGAAAGAGTAATTTACTCTTGACATTTTTCTTTGTAAATTAATCCCACTTCAAATTGGTGTTGACAGGTTGTTTGCTTTTTAATATTTTATTAGTATTGTTTGGAAATTTTGATCCACAACGTGATTGTGTAACAATCAATTTCTCTTTTTATCATCCTTTGATTATGGCGTAATTACTTCACTTAGTAGCAGGATTTGTACATCCCGAGAAAAAAGATATGATTAAAATAACCGAGAGAGAGAATAAAAGTCAAGAAAAGATGAAACTTTGGAGACCAGAACAGTGGGGTGTGGGGTCAGCACATGGAAAATTGGCAATCGTCTTGAATGGTTTTCTTCTCGTAAACCTTCCTGCAAATCCGCATGCATTTTTCTGGCCAAGTATTCTATCATGTAAATGTACTATATAACTCTAACTTCAACTTTTTATTCATGGACTCATTTTGTCTCGTATGTAAAAGCTCACTTTTGAAGCCTTCCGAGGAATTTCCATGGAATTAAAGTAACTTTATTGTGTTACGCGGAAATTAAGGTTAAGGGTATGCAGTTAGACCAAGAATTGAGAAGTATTTATTGGTTTGCAGCCAGAGCTTGAAAGCAACAACAATGGAAAAGATCGCCCTCATTACATTGTTGTTATTAGCTTTTTGCTTGATAATTATAGATTATGCTCCCAACAGCTATGCTCAACCTGTTGATTGCCTAGCTTCCGATAGAGAAGCCCTCATAGACTTCAAAAATGGGCTTGACGATCCTGACAACATGCTCCCTTCATGGAGGGGCAGAAAATGCTGTCAATGGTCTGGAATACGTTGTGAAAATAGCACAGGAGCAGTTGTTGCAATCGAGCTCGGGGGTTATTTGACTTCTACCATGCATGAAGGGTTTGCTCTGAGTGGTATGATTAGACCATCATTGATGAAACTCAAGTCGCTAACGCATTTAGACTTGAGTTTTAACTCATTTAGTGGCATACAAATACCTGCATTCTTTGGATCACTGGAGAATTTGCAACATCTGAACCTCTCAGATGCTGGTTTTGGTGGCAAAATTCCTCCAAATTTGAGGAACCTCACTCACTTGAAATTTCTTGATCTAAGCTTTTTAGGCTTAGATGTTGAAAATCTACAATGGGTGACTGGTCTTGTCTCTTTGGAACATCTTGCCCTGGATGCAGTTGACCTTTCATTGGTGGGAACAGACTGGGTTAGTGCAATTAATCAGCTCTCCTCTTTAATTGAATTGCATCTATCTCATTGTTCCCTATCTAGTCTAATTCCATCTCTTCCATCTCTTAATTTTACTTCGCTTGCTGTTATAGACCTTAGTGAAAACATGCTTGGGTCAAAAATACCTGATTGGCTTGTGAACATAACCAGCCTGCAACATATTGATATAAGCAATAATGGCATGTATGGAAGAATACCACTTGGTTTCAGAGAGCTGCCGAATTTACTGTCCTTGAGATTAAATGAAAACTACGGTCTGACAGCAAGCTGCTCTCAACTTTTCAGGGGAAGATGGGAAAAGATACAAATTCTTGATTTTGCAATTAATCAATTACATGGGAAGCTCCCGTCTTGTTTTGGAAACTTGACTTCCCTCGTTTACCTTGATCTTTCTTATAATGCTATTGAGGGTGATATTTCAGGTACCATTGGTAAACTCTGCAACTTGAATGTGTTTGATCTATCAGAAAACAACATAACAGGAAATCTACCTGAATATCTTGAAGGAACAGATAACTGCCCTTCTAGAAAAGCTCTGCCTAATCTGGAGCAACTTAAGTTGGACAACAACCAACTGGTTGGCAAAATCCCAGATTGGTTACAGCAACTAGAAAATCTTGTTGCACTCGATCTTGGTTACAATTTGCTTGAAGGTCCTATTCCAGTTTCCTTAGCATCATTGCAAAATCTTACCTCCTTAAGCCTCGTAGGGAACAAACTCAATGGAACTCTCCCAGAAAGCATTGGACAACTTTCTAAATTGTCACTCTTGGATGTTTCTTACAATCAGATGGCAGGCACGGTCTCTGAAGCTCATTTTTCAAAGTTAAGTAAGCTAAAGGATTTATGGCTGTCCTATAATTCATTCATTGTGACTTTCGATTCTAATTGGGTCCCTCCATTCCAAGTCAACTATATTCACATGGGTTCATGTGTTTTGGGGCCTTCTTTTCCAGCTTGGTTGAAATCACAAAATGAGGTAAATTACTTAGACTTCTCAAATGCTAGCATATCTGGTTCTATACCAAGCTGGTTTTGGGATACGAGGGTGGCTTCCTAATCCAGTACCCATTGTATATTTTGCTGTCGTTGATCTAAGCTTTAATATTTTTGATGGACCCGTTCACCTTCCAAAAGTTGGGTTTGAATTATTAGATCTCTCACACAACCATTTTTCTGGTCCAATCCCATAGAACTTTGGTCGTATCATGGATGACCTGCTATTTTTATCTCTTTCACATAATAAACTCCAAGAAGAAATTCCATTGTCTTTAGGAGAAATGGGGTCACTTAGAGTCCTTGATCTTTCAAATAACAACTTAACTGGAAGGGTCCCTCCAAGCCTTGCAAATTGTTCTTCTTTGGAGGTACTAGCCCTTGGGAGCAACAATTTGTTTGGGACAATTCCAGATTCTTTGGGTCAGTTGCTACAACTCATATCACTGCACCTGAGTGATAATAACTTTTGGGGGACTTTGCCATCATCTTTTAGAAATTTGTCCAATGTGGAAACAATTGATCTTGGAAACAATGGATTTTCAGGCATTATTCCACCTTGGTTAGGGGATGGCTTTGCTCATCTTAGAATTCTTAGCTTGAGATCTAATGCATTTTCTGGAGGGCTAACTTACGAGCTTTCAAATCTAAGCTCATTGCAAGTACTCGACTTAGCCAGAAACAACTTGGTTGGCAGCATTCCACCTGGCTTAGGTTATCTGAAAGCCATTGCTAAAGAACAAAAGTATAACACATATTTACTGTATGGAAAAATAGGAGGTAGGTATTATGAAGAAAGCTTCGCGGTGGCTATAAAAGGCCAACCTCAAATCTATACCAAGACTCTTTCCCTTGTTACTAGCATAGACCTTTCTGATAATAACTTCACTGGAAATATTCCCCTTGAAATAACAAAGTTATCTGGTTTGGTGGTTCTTAACTTGTCAAGAAATCACATAACTGGCAAAATTCCTGAAGGCATGTCAAATCTTCATCAGCTGCAATCTCTTGATCTCTCAAGTAATAGACTGTCTGGGACAATTCCCTCAAGCTTATCTTCTTTATCATTTTTGGGGTACCTAAATTTGTCCAACAACAATCTCTTGGGTGCCATTCCTAATGCAGGTCAGATGACAACCTTTGATGAATCTTGTTTTTTAGGGAATCCTGGTCTGTGTGGTCCTCCCCTTCATGTGAGGTGTCCACCTGATGTTGATCCTAGTCACGACTATGACAAAGGACAAAGTAATGGGAATGCAAATGATGATGGATTGATTGATAAATGGTTTTACTTGAGTCTTGGTTTGGGGTTTGCCGTAGGGATTTTGGTTCCCTATTTCATCTGTGCAATCAAGAGATCATGGGGTGGTGTTTATTTTGCTATTGTGGATCAAGTTGTTGACAAATTATTGAGGCTAAGACACTCAAATGGAGTAAATCATGGCAAAAGCAAGAAGCTTCATCACAGGTGGTAAAGTGTTTTGTCTTTTTTCACATCTATGGTTTTATCTACCATTCAAATTTCAAAGGTTTGTTGTGGTTTTGTTTTGTACTCATGCATTTTGGTTTCATTTTGTACAAGGTTTGTAGTGGTTTTGTTTTGTACTCATGTATTATGGTTTTGAATTGTACTCGTGCATTTTGGTTTCGTTTTGTAAAAGGTTTGTTGGGGGTTATATTGTCCACCAATTAAATATTAAATATATGATGAATGATTGTCTTCCTGTTTTTTCTTTTTAACACCTCACTGATATCTTCCTAAGCACATATTGGGAGAGGTAAAAAGTGTTGTGACAAATCTTGGTTAGCTTAGCTAGTAAATCTGTAGCAAAAATATATCTTATGTATAAGTCATTCATACAAAGTTTTAGGTTTAATTATTCTGCAGGTCCCTAAATTTCACTTAACTTTTAATTAGGTCCTTATAATTTAAAAAATTTGTAATTAAATCTCTATATTAAACAAAGTTTTGTAATTAAATCTTTGGAGGTAACACCATTAAAAAAATTTGTGGTAATGCTATGATGCATCTAATGAAGTTAAGTGCACTATTCACTTTATTTATCTAAATCATTTAATATATATAAAATGAAAATCTATGTCTAAAATTAGTATGAAGTACAATACATCCCACTTAGTGTGGTGTACTCTAGGCAACCAACATCACCCTTTTCAGCATTCCTTTCTCACATGCAAGCTCAACCTCTCAAAACCACCATACACAACCACCGCTATACTCAACCACCAAGTTAAAGCGCACTACACAACCACCATCGTAAACCGCAGCAAACAACCACCACCACACAACCACTACCATAAGCTGTATCATTGGCTTCAACTTCTCAGCAAGATATATTCAACAACACCAACAATAACCATTGAAGCAAAAGCTATTACTAAATAGAGAACTTTAGTCCATCCCTTTTCCTTTTTCTTCCCATGCTTCTATGTACAATAATATAGTGAAAAACATTTCACACATGACACACCCATTGGCTGACAACAACAACAGTGACTAATCCTACTCAAATATTGAGTACCCTTGAATTTGAGAAGAGGAAGAAAAAGATTATGCTATGGCTTCTTTGGGCAAAGGCGGGTGATTTGGTGGTTTGGGTGGCTATTGCTTAGTTTAGGTGGTGGGGGATGGAGGATGGAGGGTGTGGAAGGAGATGGAGATGAAATATTCTATTTTACTATAACGATTGTTATCTTTAAAGGTCTAATTGAAAAATTTTATACAATATAGGAATTTAATAACAAATTTTTAAACTATAAGGACTTAATTAAAAATTGAGTGAAACTATAAGGTATTATAGAATAATTAAACCACAATTTTATATTGAAATGCAAAAAAAAAAAGAAAGAAAGAAATTCATATTGAAATGAAAATTTTTAAAATATAAATTAATTCATTGTAAATTAACTTGTTTATAAAATTAAATCCATGCAAAATTTAATTCAGACACACATACGCTTTTTTATTGATCCAAAATACTCTTTAATAAATTTGTGTATAATAAATGTTTATGTGAAATACATGTGTAAGATGGATTATTTTTGGAGCAAAAAACTAATACAATCTTTTGATGCATTATATTATTTTCATTAAAAAAGTTTAAATAGAGTGTATTTAGTGCATATATTAGCATAATTTTTTTTTTCAAATCATTTATACTCTATTTTTTTCAAAGTCAAACACATGCTTAATTGCATAAAATAATGTGTGAACAATTTTATACAAATATTATTGTGTTGAATTGGAACATTGTAATTTTTCGCGAGGTTATTATTCATATATGCTTATTAAAAAAGAGAAAATACAAGGCTAATGCTCATATAGTTGAATAAAAATTAATCTAATTGGTAGTTTAAATAAACTGGATCAGCAACAAGAATATCCAGTGTTCTTGAAAACATAATACAATATTATTATAGAGAATTCATTTTCATATAGAATTTTTGTAAATAAATTTGAAGGATATAAAAAATTTAACAAAATTTGAAATTATGAGATTTTTTCTTTTCCTCTCTCCTCTTTCCTCTTTTTTCTCTCACCTCTTCTTTTTCTTTCTTTTTTCTCTCATCTCTTTTCTTTTTTTCTCTTAACTTTTTTTTCCCTCTTTTTCTCTTTTTTTTTTTCTCCTCTCCCCTATCTCTCATCCTCTCACTCACACACCACCACAACAACACATACAAAATCCAAAAAAATAAAATGTGCCTAATAGCATGATAGATTCTTTTTAAAATTTTTTTTATAATTCATTAGTATTGATAACAGATTCATCTTTTTCTTTTTCTTTTTTTGCGAAATCCACCTATATTTTTGACAAATTTCTTTAAAATATTGTATTTTGCTTTTTTTTTTTGGAAAAAAACCCATATTCCACCAATAAAACAACCTTAATTTACATAAGTTGTTGTCTCCCTCTAAAGTCTCAAACCAAAACGCATGCAAAGCTAATTATCTTCAAAACAAAATGATCTCAAAATCAGCAACAACAACAATAGAGAAATGGCAAATGCGCTGAAGTGTGGAACTGTTATGCTCTCACTCTCCTCCTTCTGGACCACTACTACAGCCACTGCCACATCTTTAACTCATCGCTCCCTTCTTTTTTCTCCATCTCTTCTTCATCATCATCATCAGCAACAGCCAGACGCAGCAGAACCCCATCTAGGTTTCCTTCATTTTGCACACCTTCCTCTTCTAAGGCAGTTACGGAACCCACAATTGGTGCTACTACTGGTAATGACGGTAATGGTGAAGCTAAGAAGAACAATAGTAGTATTAAGGATGCGGCGGGGTTGCTTGACATAAGTGTTTGTCGCATTCTGAAGGCATGGAAATACGTAGAGGCAGACTCTCTTTATGGGGAAGAGGTTCATATTGGTGAACCTGAACCTAAGAAGTCAGCGCTAGCAACTTGAGGAAAGTGCTAAAACTTTCTAGAATAAGGAAAGCTAGAATTGCCTAGCATAGCTCTAGAAACTAGGAATCAATAAATGATTAATATTTCTAGCAAAATCTACCCTCTAGTGTCAGTTTTATATCACCGACTCATGAAGCCTATAAATAGGCGTTGAGGACATTGTATTTGTGTGTGCAGAGAGCTAGTGCACAAGTAGTGAGTGCCTAGATTGTTGACGTGAGAGTGTGTGCTAAGGAGTGAAGTGAAACCAAGAGAGAGTGCTAGTGTGTGCACCAAGTGAGTGTATGGTGAGGAGTCTAGTGAATGATGTTGAGTGAGTGTTTGAGTGAAATTTGTGTCCCACTGATGTTCCATCAAGTTGCTAAGATTTTAAGAGATTAAAGCCATCCAAAACCTTTTTAAAATTACCTTTGATGAGTGATTTTGATGTTTGTTTATTAGTTGTTTATGTTATTGCATTTTGCTTAGCATTTTTGTGGATATTTGGGCATTTAGGTGCTAATCTTTCACCGCCCAGGCACTAAGTTCAACTAAGTTTATTTTGCTGTCAGGTGACCTGGCGCCTAGGCGCTCAACACCCAATGCCTGGGCGCCCATGACATGCTGTCAAACTTTTGTTTCATTTAATTAAAAGACGGGACGTGATTTCTAGGTTATCTACGTAGGGGAACTCGAAGAGAAACACAGGGAAGGAAGCTCTGAAGCTATTGGAATGCCTTGGTAACAAGAGGAAGAGTGGAGATTGAAGATTCATCTTCCATTTCTTGGGTTTTTCATGAGTTTTTCTGCACTTTTGCTCTCTTTACTCTTTCATAGGATGAGTTGCCAAAAACTATAGCTATGGGAAGGGATTGGTTCTAAAAAGATTGCATTGGTTTTGAATTTTTGATACTTTGATATAGATTTCTTGGATTAATTATTCATCTTTTGTGTTTATATTCAATAAGTTATGAGTTGTTATTCATGATTGGCTTAGGGTTCTTATATGATTTGGGAAAATTATGTATGAATTAGCTCCAAGGATGAACAATATGAATTTTAAGGGTTAGGAATAATTCTTGAGTTTTGTATGGCATGTGGATTGATTTCTAGGCTTAATCCAAACTTATGTTGAAATTTAGTCAAGGAATTGTCATATTTTAGCGTGAGTATGAGAATTGACTCACCAAGGAATTGGGGTTAGTTCACTAATAATCTGTCATTAATCTAAAATCTCCAAATTAAGTATTTAAGGAATTCAATTAAAAAGTAAGAAAATTCAGACCATCCCAACCTCTAGTGTTTTGAAATTTTGAGATTATCTTTTGCTTGTTTTAAGTTATTATAAATCTTGTTTTCATTCTCCGTTTTAGTTACGTTTTGAATTAGAGCTTTCTTCAATCCAAACAGTTGTTATTATTTAAATAGAAATTTGGTTAGTGAAGTATTGTTTGATAGCATCAATCCTTGTAGGACGATACCCACTTTCCGTGGTTATTACTTAAACGATTTGGTGCACTTGCGAAAGAGTTATCACCCACTAAATTTGTAGTCTTGAGTCTTTATAAATAAAGAAAATATTATATTTGTAAAGAGTCCATTTTCTTGCTTTACAGACCCGCAATCATATGCAGTGACCTTGTTAACTATATCCCTCTTGAGCACCTTCAGGTGCTTTTTTTTTTTTTAATTTTATAATGAACAATTCGAAATTTTGAATCTTTTTATGGCACTTACAATATGGATTTTGATGACTGTGCCATGGTAAGAAAGTATGTCATTTGATGATGGAGAGAACTAGTATTGTCAATGGAGTGTTTGAATCTGGTTTCCTTCCTGCGTACTAATTTTGTCTGATTAGTCTATTGTGTTATACTTGAAATGGATCACATAAAGAGCTCACATTACCGATGCTACATTTTGGCTACTTGGAGTTCTATCGGTTTTGGTTCTTACGATTAAAGAGGAGTATGTTTTGTTCTTGTCGACATGGTGTGAGAGTGTCTGTTATGTATTTACATTTCGCAAACTGATCTTGTTAGTTGTTACAGAGTAGTTAGTATAGTTGGCAGCAAAGTGGCGTTTTTATTGGAAGTCACAAAAACTTATCACGCACACATTTCTATATACTTTAGAAGACTGTAGTGTAGAACCTAACATTCAAGAATATAGAAGATGACTTTCATTACTATACTATGAAGTATAAACTGATGCCAATGCCATTTATGTTATGATAAATGAAAATTTATAGCTTAAGTACATTGTGTAGGAAGTTCAGCATCTTGACATTGAAAATTGAAGAATCCGGCTATCTGAGGAAGTACAGGCTACAGACTGGGATTTAGGATGCACCCCAGTAACACTGGAAGGACAATGATAGTGACACATAATTTTTCTCACATGTTTCACATATAGGTAGAATGGCTAATTGATCAGTTATCTCGATCCATTTTTATATCAAACTTATTATTGTTCAAACTTGTGTGTCAACCTGCTGATTCGAAAGAAGAAGATATGGGAATTACTGCAGCCTCATCTTAAGACAGATGATTCTTGTATTGCACCGCTGGGGGTGCATGTCTTCTGTACATCTATGTTGCATGGATACGGGTACGGTGCCTGAAATGGATACGGATATGAGTACAGGGTACGAAAATTGGGATACGGGTGCGTCAATATATATATATATATATATATATATATATATATATATATATATATATATATATATATATATAACTAAAATTTCATATCATAGATAAGAACAATTATCAAATAATTATAAAATAAAATAATTACAATATTTCTATATTATTCAAAAGTAAAAAATTTTAATTAGAACAATTATCAGAACATGAAAAAATGAACACCAATTATTAGAACATGAAAAAAAAAAAATAAAGTAATTCCTGTCATTAATTCGCTGAGCAAGCATGATGAATGCTGAAGTAATTCC
Organism: Pterocarpus macrocarpus; assembly: GCA_031439585.1. Classification (NCBI taxonomy): domain Eukaryota; kingdom Viridiplantae; phylum Streptophyta; class Magnoliopsida; order Fabales; family Fabaceae; genus Pterocarpus; species Pterocarpus macrocarpus. The sequence continues at coordinate 71,614,474 of CM062522.1, forward strand.
TCTTCCTTTCTGATTATCCTTCTCTTTTCTTATTGTTAAATTCTTCCTAAAAGTTATTGCTCTGTTTAAGAACAAGAAAAAAAAAAAAAAAGAAAAAACAACGTAGTTTTGTATTAGCTGCGTACCCAGCTACACCCAGCTGGACCCGGCCGAATGTACCCGTACCCAAAACATACCCGGTATGGGTACCTTTCCAATTTCAGCATATCCATGCTTCATAGGTGTACATCTGCAGGTTCCATGGCATGCCAATCATTGCAGAATGCAGATATCTCCTGATTAGGATTGGGAATTTCTTACTATATGCAGACAGTCAAGCACTACCTCTTCTTATGCAATTATTTTGCTGTCATAGTGTAGTTTGGGCTAATCTGTGAACTTCTGTTTTATATGATCCATGATTTTTCTAATGATTTTTCGTTGTATTTTAATTGTTTTACTTGGAAATAATGATTTGAACATAGCATAAGTATGCTGCCGTGGAGGTAAATGATTTTTCTTTTGTCCTGAAGTATTATTTATGTTATAGCTGTTTTAAGCACTTGTAACTGTGGACATCAGTCTTTATTACTATTATAACTTTTTGAGAATAATTTCTTATTCTTGAAGCATCACAAATGCCTAGCATCAAGCTCTGGGCTTGCCTGCAGATGTGATATTTGACACTTCATCAGGCTTTAGCTTTACATGTGATTTGAGTGACAATGTTGCTGCACCTTGGCCGTCGTCATCTTCAATTATATCTGCGTCGCTCTGTGCACCTGGTATGTGTTAGGACAAAGTTTTTCCATTTTGTTTTTCCCTACATTGTCATGCACGATATTGATATTCCAAATTATAGTTTTCTTTTGCTTAACTCACGTCTACTTGGAGTTTTGCAGAGATGTTGTTACCTACATTACCAACTTCGCAGACACTGAAAAATATTGGTTAGTGCCATTACAGTTCATGTTCCATTTTGATTTTTTTTTTAATGAATAAATTCCATAGGCTGTCTGTTGACAAGTTTAATACAATAATTTCTTTACATGTTTATGTTTCTAGCATTGTGCATACCCCAAGTTTGACCTTTAGGATACAGGGATTATGTTTTTGTTGAATTGTCTTGAAATTATTTGCACTGAAGATGACAGCACTCCTATCTATTTGTTTCTCTCAATTGGTACTGAGCAAAATTTTGACCTTGTGAATGTTGTGTATTTTGCAGGTTGTAATTCTGGTGGAGTGGGATTTCTTGTGCTTATTTTTTCATTTTTAATCTTTAGTTCACTGTTGTACTGAAGAGATTTTAGGGTTTAGATGTGTGTCGGGAAGGCATTTCCAATTGTCTTGGTGTTGATTTTGCATGTATATTTTTGAATGGCCTCTTTGTATAGTATCCTTTTCCCCCTCTTTTTCACGTGTCTTCTTCTGCTTGTATGTGCTGAGCAGCTTATTCCTGAGTTAGTGCTCATTTGATTTAGGATCCATAATTGTGCTGTGAAGGGTTCGATTGTGTTGTGTTGAAATGCAGAGAAGCAGATGCCAGATTAGCCACTAAAATAATGCCTACTGTGCCAGCATCAAGGGACGGTTATAACTGGTTTGGAATGGGGGAAAAAAGAAACTTGATGGCGCAGATGATGTTTTAATGCGAGTGTAAACCTTATTAGAGAATTAAAAGGATGGTGACTGTTAATGAAAACTGATGGCGTTAACATGTGAAGAGGGATGTTTTTAGTATCATTGGGATAGGTAGACACCTTAGATATCTAGAGATAAAAAGGAGAAAAAAATAAATTATAAAAAAAAGTAAAAATGTGAAATGATTGATGGAGAGAGAAAAAACTAAGAAATAATATTGAAATTTTGTATATATACAAATAATATAACTCATCTTAAAATGAACAACATGAGTTAGAAATAATTTGATTTGCGTAACAGGAGCTCATCTAAAGTTTGTAAAGAGGGGGCATCAAGGACTTTTTGCAATGCGTGCAGAGTATTACAAATCCATCTTCTTCTTTTTTTCAAAAGAACATTTAGTAATTTTTTGAAGTTACAAAAATTGTGTGAAATTAAAAAACTACACGTGATACCCTTCTATATTGTTCTGAGATGTGTAGGTTAAATATTTTGGCGTAAATTTAAGAGAGTATATCTATATCCATAAAGCAAAATAAATTTGATTTTTTAAAGTGTAGCATATACTTTAAGGATAAAGTGTATAATTGAACCCCTTTTGGGAAGTTCAGAAAATAGATTATTGCGCAGTTTATATTTTATAAAACGTAAGCTATTCAATTTTTATTAATGATTATAACTTTGCATTTTCCTATTTAAAATGCATTATGTGCTTTAAAATATTAAAGTCCAAATAATTTCTTTGCTTGTACGCATTACCCTTTCTTGGTATACATTTCTTTTGTTGCCAACTGAATGACAGTGCAAATAATGGATTTCTACGTCTGCTCTTTTATTGGTATGATATAGTAGGTGTTTGTTTCAACTTTTTTTTGATAAAAAATAACTTTTTAAATATTATAAAAAAAGTTATTTTTTATAAAAGCTATTTATTTTAATTTATGCAAAAGCTAAAAAACATTTCCTTTCATCTTTTGAATAAAAATTAAAATAAATAATTTCTATTAAAATAAATTTTTTAATTAAAAAAATCACCTTTTTTCGAGGTGAAGATAAGCTAAATCAAATACACCCATAGTGACATTGCCCAAGCAAGCATAAAAGGTGAATGCTCTGGTATCTCTATAAACTTGTACATTTGGTACATTTTTATCTATTAACCAATAGGAAGTGATTTCTATCTTCATGTGGGTACATATTAGAAACCTCCTAATTGAGCAATTGTACCATTGCACAATCCAATGTTAGCAGAGTGATGGTAAAAGGTACACTAAGGATAACCTGATTCACTGAAAACTGAAGACGTTTTGAATGAAAAGCTGGTTGAAATCAAGTATGAGTCATACCAGGAAGTTTATTATATAGATAAAGCGGTTACAAAGATAACAATAAAATATAAGATAAAATCAAGAGATAATAGAAAAATAGAAATAAGATCTAAAACTAAGGATAAGATAAAATAAATAGAATCAAAATCTTAACAAACTAAGTATCTAAATTCTAACTAAAATAGGATGTCATCCTTGCTTTATCACCTCATTCAAACTGGACGTCGCCTTGCAAAGGCCATGTTTGGATAATGATGGCAGCGGAAATGAGTGGTGAGTTCATATCACGGTGAAGGTGAATAAGTTGATCTTGATTAGAAGGCAGCTTACCAACAACCATAAGATCATCACATTTGATCTTGAAATACCAGATGTAGTTATGAAACACATATTGGAGTATCAACCAAATCTTTTGAAAAAATCTTACCTCCATTGCCAGATAGTGGGGGTTTTCACTAAGACGACTTGTGAGTCATGCTCGAATAAGATAAAAAGAGATGCGCCAGTAGCAAAAGCCAAAAATGAAATGATCAAACCTCTTGCCTGGTTACATGCATGTCCGAGAGGAAGGATCATTGGGAGGGGCGCCAGAGTTTCTCCGATAAAGCCACCAAGGCCAAGGGGCATTAAAGTTTCTCCATTAAAAAATATACCAAGTATTCTGGTGTTTGATTTGGTATTAAGGCTCTGGTACCATGAAGAAGTTTTGAATGAAAGGCTGGTTGAACTCAAGTATGAGTTATACCAGGAAGTTTATTATATAGATAAAGCGGTTATAAGGATAACAATAAAATAGGAGATAAAATTAACAGATAATAGAAAGATAGGGATATAACTTAAAACTAAAAATAAGATAAAATAAACAGAATCAAAATCCTAACAAACTAAGTATCTAAATTCTAACTAAGATAGGATGTCATCCTTGCTTTATTAAAAACTCCATTATTTCCTTCTTTGCCCTGGTTCTATCGGTCACACGCAACTCCCCAACTTCCCCATCTCCTCCTACGTGCCACACTATTGACACCAACACTTTCCCATCACTCAAGTGGCGCTGCCACCACCACAACAACCACTATCGCCACTCTGCCGACTTCCACTATGACACGCTCAATTACGCCTTGATTTGTTACAATGGCTGCCACTCGCTGCGTCTGACTCCGACGTCCACCACTCCCTTTCTAACCGTTGCCCGCCTCGCCACCTCTCTGCCTTTAGCTGCCGCACGAACCCAAGGTGGTAGTGACGTGACTCCGACGCAGTGGTTAGGAGACTCTCTTCACAGTAGATCGATGGTGGTGGTGAGTGGCAAACATGGCAAAGGCGGCGAAGAACTGCAGGTCGTGCTACGGATGAGGGGTAGCAAGTTTGGGCCTTGATAGTACCAAGCATTCGCTTGCTGATCTCCTTGGAGTAGATCTGGAGGATCTTGATGCCATCGTCGTCGGAGGCGATGGAGCCACTAGCGACCGCAAAGGCATGTTAGTGGATGAGGGTTGGGGGGAGTGTTTGAGGAGAGAGAAGAATGGTGACTTTTTGGTAATTAAATATATTTAAAACATATTTATTTTATTTTTTTTCATTTTCAAATATTAAACAAATCTCACAGTGGCTCCAAATGTATAAATTTACTATGGTACTAGAGAATTTGCCTAGGATAAATCCATGTTTTGTTCTCCGTCATCATTGTTGCATTTTTCCAAATACGGTCTTTTGACTTTAGGGTCTATACATGTGCTTGGGTACTGCCCGCCAAATTCTTGGGACAGAATCCTTTTGATTTTCCATTTTTAGTTACATTTGTTGCTAGTTTTGAATTAGCTATCCATAACTGAATAGTGTAGCATAGCGTTTGTAGTCCAACGGTCAGGATAATTGCCTTCCAAGCAATAGACCCGGGTTTGACTCGCGGCAAACGCATATTTGTACTCTTGCTTTTCAAAGCTTTTGAGCCTTAACTGAATGACACTTTAAGCCATATTCATCATCTAAATCTGCTTGTTTTATATCCTTTATTGCTTTGGTCCCCAAAAACTTGTGGAAAAGAGACTGGTTGGGTATACATGACATGGAAGACAATGAAATCGGAAAATTTATCACACAACATTATGAAGCTTACATGTTAACTGACAGGACATAACAAATGAAGTAACCATGTCAATAAAATAACTAATAGTGGCCTGTATGGAAGGATACCACTTGGTTTTGGAGAGCTGCCAAATTTACTGTCCTTGAATTTAGGTTCCAATTATAATCTGATAGCAGGCTGCTCTCAACTCTTAGCAGGAAGATGGGACAAGATACAAGTGCTTGATTTTGCATGTAACAAATTACATGGGAAGCTTCCATCTTCTCTTGGAAACTTGACTTCTCTCGTTTACCTTGGTCTTTCTTCTAATGCTATTGAGAGTGATATTCCAGGTTCCATTGGTAAACTCTGCAACTTGAATTTGTTGGATCTATCAAATAACAACATAACAGGAAATCTACCTGAATATCTTGAAGGATCAAACAACTGTCCTTCTGGAAAACCTTTGCCTCATTTGGAGCAACTTGACTTGGAAAGCAACCAACGGGTTGGCAAAATCCCAGATTGGTTACATGTACTAGAAAATCTTGCTTATAATCTGCTTGAAGGTCCCATTCTAGTTTCCTTAGGTTCATTGAAAAAGCTGACCTTATTGAGCCTCAAAGGGAACAAACTCAATGGAACTCTTCCAGAAAAGCATAGGACAACTTTCTGAATTGTCAGTCTTAGATGTTTCTTACAATCAGTTGACTGGCACAGTCTCTGAAGCCCATTTTTCAAAGCTAAGTAAGCTGAACCATTTACTTCTGTCCTCCAATTCATTCACTGTGACTTTCAGTTCCAATTGGGTCCCTCCATTCCAAGTCAACGATCTTGAAATGGGTTCATGTGTTTTGGGGCATTCTTTTCCAACCTGGTTGAAATCACAAAATGAGGTCAGTTACTTAGACTTCTCAAATGCTAGCCTTTCTGGTTCTATACCAAACTGGTTTTGGGATATGTCATCCAATCTATCGTTTTTAAACATTTCCCATAATGAGTTTCGAGGGTGTCTTCCAAATCCAATGCCCATTGCAGATTTGGGTGTTGTTGATCTGAGCTTTAATATTTTTGAAGGACCAGTTTACCTTCCAACAGCTGGGGCTAGATTTGTAGATCTCTCACATAACCGCTTTTCTGGTCCAATCCCATGGAACATAGGTCATATCATACCTGTCATGCAATTTTTGTCTTTCACATAATAAATTCCAAGGAGAAATACCATTGTCTTTGGCAGAAATGGGGTTACTCGGAGTCCTTGATCTCTCAAACAACAACTTAACTGGAAGTATCCCTCCAAGCCTTGCAAATTGTTCTTATCTGGAGGTACTAGACCTTGGGAGCAACGGTTTGTTTGGGACAATTCCAGATTCTTTGGGTCAATTGCTATATCTTAAATCACTGCACCTGAGTAATAATAACTTTTGGGGGACTTTGCCATCATCTTTTAGAAATTTAATTTGTCCAATGTGGAAACCATTGATCTTGGAAAAAATGGATTTTCAGGCATTATTCCACCATGGTTAGGGCTTGGCTTCGTACATCTTAGAATTCATTAGTTGAGGTCTAATGCATTTTCTGGAGGATTGCCTCCTGAGCTTTCAAAAATAAGGTCATTGCAAGTCCTTGACCTTGCCAGAAATAACTTGGTTGGCAGCATTCCACCCACCTTAGGTTATCTGAAAGCTATAGTTGAAGAGCGAAAGAAAAACAAATATTTACATTATGGAAAATATAATAATCGGTACTATGAAGAAAGCTTGGTTGTGGCTACAAAAGGCCAATCTCAATCTTATACCAAGACTCTCTCCCTTGTTACTTGCATAGACCTTTCTGATAATAACTTCACTGGAAATATTCCCCATGAAATAACAAAGCTATCTGGTTTGGTGATTCTTAACTTGTCAAGAAACCATATAACTGGCCGAATTCTTGAAGGCATATCAAATCTTCACCAATTGTCATCTCCTGATCTCTCAAGTAATCAACTATTTGGCATAATTTCCTCAAGCTTGTCTTCTTTATCATTTTTGGGGTACCTAAATTTGTCCGACAACAACCTTTCGGGTGCCATTCCTTATACAGGTCACATTACAACATTTGATGACTTGTTTTGTTGGGAATCCTGGTCTGTGTGGTCCTCCCCTTCATGTGAGGTGTCCAGGTGATGTTGATGCTAGTCATGACTATGACAAGGTACAAAGTAATGAGAATGCAAATGATGATGGATTGATTGATAAATGGTTTTACTTAAGTCTTGGTTTGGGGTTTGCAATAGGGATTCTGGTTCCTTATTTCATCTTTGCAATCAAGCGATCATGGGGTGGTGTCTATTTTGCTATTGTGGATCAAGTTGTTGACCAATTATTGAGGCTAAGACACTGAAATGGAGTAGATCATGCCCAAAGGAAGAAGCCTTATCATAGGCGGTAGTGTTTTCTTACATCTTTGGTTTCATGTGCCATTCAAATTTCAAAGGTTTGTTGTGGTTTCATTTTGTACTCACGCATTTTGGTTTCGTTTTGTACAAGGTTTGCTGTGGTTTCATTTTGTACTCATGTATTATGGTTTCGGTTTGTACCCATGCAATCTAGCTTTATTATGTACAAGGTTTGCCGTGGATTACAACGTCCACTGATTAAATGTTAAATGTATGATGAATGATTGTCTCCATGTTTTTACTTTTTAATACCGCGCTGGTATCTTTCTAAATACATATTGAGAAGGAAAAAAAGTGTTGAGACAAATCTTAGTTAGCTTAGCTGGTAATTTAGGTATGTGTGATGAACATTTTATTCCTTTGGTTTGAAAAATATGTCATAAGTCATTCATACAAAACTTCATATTGAAATTATTATAAAAAAAACCTTCATATTGAAATTGGAATTTTTTAAATAAAAATTAATTCAATGCAAATAAACTTTTTTTTTTACAAAATTAAATTCATGCAAAATTTAATTTAAACACAAATATTTATTTTTTTGGTCCAAAATACTCTTTAAAAATTTGTATATAAAAAATGTTTATGTGAGATATATATGTAAGAAGAATTATTTTTGAAAAAGAAAATAATACCACCTTTTGATATATTATGCTACTTTGAGAATAGTTGAAATAGATTGTATTTGGTGCATGTATATGAGCATAATTTTTGTTTGAAATCATTTATACTAATTTTTCTTTGTTATAAAATAAGCAGTCTTTATTCTTAAAGTAATTAAAATCCAACACATGTTTACTTACATACCTGCATACATAAATTTATACAAATATTATTAATTTTAAGTATTTAGTTGTTTTGCAGTAAAATTTCACTAGGTTATTATTGCATATATTTTTGGTAAATGCATATATGCTTATTAAAATTTAAAAAAGAGAGAACACAACTCCGAGGATCACATAACTGAATAATGATTAATCTACTTGGTAGTTCAAATAAAACAACCTTAATTTACCTGAGTGGCTGTCTCCCTCCGAATTGCTTCCGACTCCCAAACCAAAAGCAAAGGGAATTTATCTTCAAACAATCTCAAAATCAGCAACAGCAACAGCAGAGAATGGCAAATGCATTGAAGTGTGGAACTGTTGTGCTCTCACTCTCCTCCGTCTAGACCACCACTGCCGCATCTTCCGCTCATCGCTCCCTTCTTTCCAATGCCACGCGCTTTCGTTCCAAGTTCCCACTTTTCTCCACCTCTTCATCGTCATCATCATCAGCAACAACAAGATGCATTAGAACCCCATCTGGGTTTCCTTCATTCTGCTCACTTTCTTCTTCTGAGGCAGTGACGGAACCCACAACCGCTACTGCTACTGGTAAAGATGGTAATGGTGAAGCTGATAACACCAATAATAGTATTAAGGATACGGCGGGGTTGCTTGGCATAAGGGTTGGTCGCATTCTGAAGGCGTGGAAACACGAAGAGGCTGATTCTCTTTATGTTGAAGAGGTTGGTATTGGTGAGCCTGAACCCAGAATCATATGCAGCGGCCTTGTCAATTACATCCCTCTTGAACAACTTCAGGTGCCTTTTTTATTTTTAAATTTTATAAATAATGAATTATTTGAAATTTTGAATCTTTTTTTATGCCACTTACAATATGGGTTTTGATGACTGTGCTATGGTAAGAAAATATGTGTTCTGGTGATGGAGAAGTATTATTTCATTGTCATTGTGATGTTTCAATTTGGTTTCCTCAGGTACCAATTTTGCGTGATTGAACTGTTGTGCAATACTTGAAATGGCTCATATAAGGACTTCATGCTAAATTTTTGGCTATTTTGGGGTTCTATTGTTTTTGGTTCCTTACGATTGACGAGAAGTTTGCTGTGTTCTTTTGGACATGGTGTGAAAGTGTCAGTTCTGACTTTACATGTTGGAACCCGATCTTGTTTTTTGTTACCAAGTAGTTAGTATATTTGTAGTATAATCTATCCGTTTCTGTAAGAACAAATGTTTGGTTGTAAAATAGAGTTTGTTTGTGAAAACAAAATTGGGGTAAATGTGTTGATTTTGGTTTTAGAGAGGCAAAATGCTAGTATAGACTCGAGTTTATGGTAAACCCAACATATGACAATATATCAACCAATGATTGTTATAATATTTATATATATAATAATTGTAAATTATGTTTTGGATGGCTGAGATCTTGCCATGTGTAAGGTTTATGGTGAATCCGAGACTCTAGTATTACTTTTTAGAGAGTGATCATAGTTAGGACTGTGTATAGTGTGCCAACCACCTTCCCATATAACCTCAATTACTAGAAGCCTATAAGTGAAACCTAAATAACTAAATGCAATCCATAAAGAATCATCCGGGTCAAACTAAAGTACATTTGAGGGAAACTGAATTCAAAGTACCATCAAACTTAAAATAGAAAAAATTTAAAATTAAGATTGGAGACTGATTCTACATGTAGGCATAGAGGTTTCCGACATGTATGATAGACTCAGGGGCTTTCGTAAGCGTAGAGAAACAAAATTTACTAGGACTTACGGTTTTTTGGTGATTATGACTGTATGTTATTTTGTGAAAGAAAATTGTCTTATCCTCGTGTGGAAGTTTGTAGTTTATATGATTGTAACTACAAAAGTATATCAAGAGTCTTTCCGTTGTTAGTAGCATAGACCTTTCTGATAACAACTTCACTGGAAATATTCCCCATGAAATAACAAAGTTGTCTGGTTTGGTGGTTCTCAACTTGTCAGGAAACCATATAACTGGCCAAATTCTTGAAGGCATGTCAAATCTGCAACAGTTGTCATCTCTTTATCTATCAATCAATAGACTATCTGGCACAATTCCCAGCTTGTCTTCCTTATCGTTTTTGAGATACCTAAATTTGTCCAACAACATCCTCTTGGTTGCCATTCCTTATGCAAGTCACATGACAACCTTTGATGAATCTTGTTTTACTGGGAATCCTAGTCTGTGTGGTCCTCCCCTTCATGTGAGGTGCCCGGATGATGATGATCCTAGTCATGAATATGACAAGGGGACAAAGTAATGAGAATGCAAATGATGATGGATTGTTGAGGCAGGTAATTCATGTATGTGAGGCAAACACTTCATTCCTTTTGGTTTGAAAAATATATTATATGCTTAATTCATGTATGGTTAAATTATAGAAAATTAAATTCATGCAAAATTTAATTCAAACACAGATATGCTTCTTTTTATTGGTCCACAATACTCTTTAATAAATTTGTATGCAATAAATGTTTAAAGAAAGCATTCTTGTGCAAGTTGTGTGAGATATACGTACAAGATGACTTTCTTGATTTTTTTGGGTACATCTGAAAAGTGAAAGACAGTTACATTCTAAGGAAACTTACTCCCATGCAGTCCGCTAGCAATAGATGGGAAAGGCCAACTGGAGGAGCAAAACATTCCATGAGACTAACGTCAAACATGGCACCTTTCTTTGCTAAGAAGACAGCACAAAAGTTTGCCTCCATCAAAGTTTGTTGCAGCACCACCCTCCACTGGGGCTTGAGGATGTCTTTGATTTCCATGACGCATGGCTTTGAAGTGATGAAATTCACCTTCCTTCCCATTTACTAACCTGACAGCATCATGTGCCCAGGATTTAAAATCTTCATGATTGAAACCTGGTTAAATGTGTAAACCAACAATGCTCCATATTCTAGCAGGAAAAGTGCACCGTTTCAGCATGAGCATCGTATCTCTGCTGCATAAGTTGGCTGTGCTCAGCCTGCAAGAAGCTCAGAAACGGGCTGCGGGGAGAGAGTCATGCATGCACAGCCAGAGGAGGTGTTTATATTTTTATTTATTAAGATGAATTCATAGTAGTCAATCGCGTGCTATAGCAGCGCTATTGCACCACCGCGTCATGTTGCGGAGGGTGGCTGCGACTAGGATGGGGGTTGTGTTGCATTTTGTAGGTGCAGCTATCGCTGGCGCAAATCACACCAATTCGTGGATGAAATCACGGTTTTGCAACCGCTTTTTGATGTAGTAGTTGAAAATCCTATGTCGCCCTCAATATTCTCCCGTTTGAACTCTCTAATCCTGTGAACATCATATTTTGTCCGACACAAAAAAAAAAAAAAAACAAAGAGAGAGGGGAAAGGAAATAAAGTTGGCCCATTTACTTTTTGAAATAAGAGAATAGTCCAATTATAAAATATTTTAACAAAAAAAAAAATTAAAATCAAATCAAAATAAATAAAAACAAATTTGGGCAAATCTCTTAATTTTGGCGTATCCAAATCAGATCAAATCCGCCAATCATCATTAAAGTCAAATTTCTAATTAGAATCAATCAAATTTAATGACAATTGATGCCTCCAACACTTATAAATAGATGAAATATTGAGAGGTGAGGGGGCTGATTTTTTTTTCGGGGAGATCTTTTGAAGAGTCATAAAAGTCACAGAAGAAGCAGAGAGTAATTGTGAGAATTCGCGAAAATTATTGCTAAAGGTTAATACTTGATCCACTCATAGTATATTTACTGGTACATCTCTAACTCTTCATTTTTTTTTTCTTCCGGTTACACACGTACACACTACCTCGTCTTCTCAACCGTCTGCCTGCACCTCTTGATTCGACACTTCATTGTGCGTTGGTTTGGTTTTCATTCAATACAACAACATACTTTCATTCACCATCGCACAGTCTTGTCGTCCTTGATCCATACTCATGACCAGCCGCAAACCCACCCCCATCACCAAGCCTCCATAGCCACATCAACATCGACGTATACACTGACGTCAAAGTGAAAAAAAAAAAACCAAGCTGCCACGCTCTATTTCTTTTCCTTTTTCGCGGAACGGCCAACGCGTGTCTATGCAAGTTGCTTTTGTTAATGGAATGGACTATGGTGCATCACTATACTTTCGGTGCACACGTGTGCCTCTCTCTCTTTTATTTTCTTCTTTGGTTTTTTTTTTTTTATGTTTGTCGTTTCTTTTTAAAACGTTGGTTTTTTTTAATTTTTAATTTTTAATTCTATTTTTTGGGCGTTACTTTTTGTTATTATTATTATTATTTTTTGTAAATATAGACAAGATAATTTTCTTTCCTTTTTTTTAAGCTCATATAATAAAAACAACATATCTAGAATTCTTTAATCCATGCAACGATCTCTAACATTGATGTATGGCTTGGTCATCCTCAAGGGTTATGAGAATTATAAGGGTTCATTGTATAGCTCACGTTATCCTGAACTCTGTACAAGAGTGAATTTGTTTTCTTTCTTTTTTTTCAAATAAAATCTTTTTATAAATAAAATCGATCCAATCCACAATTATTTTCTACAAGAACTATATGATTTTGAATTCCTCATTGCACCAGGGGATAGGTAGGAGCGGTTAATCTCCGTCAAATCAAAAATTAAATTTCTTAAATTTGGTTCAATTTTAATTCCTTAAATAATTGTAACATTAATTTCACTTCCTTTTTCGTTTGTAAATTGTTAAATCAATTTCTATTTTTTTTATTTTTATTTTTGTAAATAATCATAATATTAATTGTACCTTCCTTTTCTTTTATGAATAATTGTATATTAATCTTGTTTTTTTTGGAATAGTTATCATATCAAGTTTTCTTTTCTCTCCCTTTGTAAATAATTACCATATTAATTTTTTTTTCCTTTTTTTTCTTCTGTAAATAATTGTATATCTATCTTTTCTTTTTTTTTTCGAAATAATTATCACATAAATCTTGCATTTCTTGCTTGTTGTAAATACTTTTCATATTAATTCTCTCTTTTACAAATAATCACTATATTAATTTTGCATTTATGTTATTTTGTAAATAATTATCATCTTAATTTTGTATATTCTCTTTTGTAAATAATTATTATATATTGCTTATATGATCTTTGCTTTTCTTTTGTAAATATATATCATATTAATTTTGTTTTTCTTTTGTAAATAATTGTATATTAATCTTGCTTTTTTTTTGGAATAATTATCATATCAATTTTGCTTTTCTTTCTTTTTATAAATTAATTATCATATTAATTTTTTTTTCTTCTCGTTTTGTAAATAATTGTGGTACTGATCTGGCTTTATTTTCTTTGTAAATAATTATTATGTTCTTAAGAGGAAAAAATAGATATTATTATGGTTATTAATTAATTTGCATAATAAGCTCTAGGATAACCGTTGCAAAATGGATGTATTAGGGGTGCAGTGGGATTAAGTTTCCACCCTTCCCTATGCATAATTGGACTCCCGAACTCCATCTCTTTAAAAGACCAGTTTTGCAAAATTAAAAAGATTTTTCCAATTTTTTCTATAATAAAAATTGGTGGCGACTCCATTGAATTATTTTTCAATATTTTTTGTTACCTCTCGTCGCGGCGCCCTCCAGGTACGTTATGACAGACCCAACCTTTTTTCTTGCTCTCTACACCAACTTTCGTTGATCGATGTTTGGCGGCAAGCCTTTGGCACCAACAACCAGTTCCGGCAACCCAAACTCCACGACCATACTCCTTGCTCTCTTTCTCTATTTCTTTTCTTCATTTCTCTTGCGTCACTGTCATCTTTATTTTTATCACCTTTGGCTTTTTTTTTTTTTTTTGCCCTTTTCTTTTTCTGATTTTTACTCATTTTTTTCCCAACCGCCTACTTCCACTCATCTTTTCAATGTCTCTTCCATTTGTTTGGTGTTTGTTTATTGACTATTATGAACTATCATAGCTTATATAGTTATAAAATTTATTTATTTAATTTAAAATTTTAACCATAGCAATATCATCATCTCAATCACAAAGAGCTTCAAGTGTTTTACCAATTTGTTATTTGTGTATTAGATTGATGGTGATTGCATGTTTTAGAGTATGAATTATAGCTTTTGTTTATTAATGATGAATATGAGTTTAATTGTGGATACTTTTTTATTTGTGAATGGTTGTATGTATATTGTGTAAAATACATATTACTCATCTATGTTTATTAAAATAGTGTCCATCTTGCTATCCGCTATCCATTATAAGATTTTTTGCTTACTCAAGGCTGCTATCCGCGATTGACTACTATGTCATGAATTGTGTTTTAAAAAAACTAAGACCATCCTTTGATATATTATATTCATTTCATTAAAAAAACTTTAAACAGATTGTATTTAGTGCATGTAGATTAGCATAATTTTTGTTTGAAATAATTTGCAATACAATTTAAGAAATAATCGATCAAGTAATCAAAATCAAGCACATGCTTACTTGCATGCAATTATGTGTACATAAATTTATATAACTATTATTATTTTAAATATGTAGTTGTAATATTGTAATTTTTCATGAGGTTATCATTCATATATGCTTATTAAAAAATAGAACATATAAGTCTGATGCTTATATATAATTGAATATAGATTCATCCAATTGGTAGTTCAAATAAAATGAATCTGTGAAAATATCTAATGTTCTCTAAAAAAAATACCATATACATTACAATTTACGATTTTTTTTTCAATTCAAACTATAAAACAACCTTAATTTAGCCAGGTGCTGTCTCCCTCTGAATTGCTCCCAAGTCCCAAACCAAAAGCAAAGGGAATTATCTTCAAACAATCTGAAAAACTCAGCAATGAAGACAATGGCAAATGTGTCGAAGGGTGTAACTGTTATGCTCTCACTCTCCTCCTTCTTTTGAATGCCAAGCGCTTTCATTCCAAGTTCCCTTTTTTCTCCGTCTCTCTTCCTCATCAGCAGCAGCAAAGATGCGGCACAAACGCATCTGGGTTCCCTTCATTTTGCACGCTTTCTTCTTCTGCTTCAGAGTTCCACAGCAGATGAGGCAGTGACCGAAGCCACAACCACCGTTACATGATAACTGACAAAACATAACAAACAAAACAATATCAATAGCAGCAGCTACAACGAAGAACATTGGAACACCAAACTTAAACAAAGAAGGAAGCTGTGGAGACTGAACTACCTTATCTATGCAATTTACATGGTTTTATAGGATAAAGGACAGTCTGTTTCTGTGTTTCATTGATACTCTAGTACTAGTATACCGACTTCGTGCAATACAGAAATTAAGAATACTGCCTTATAACGCATTATATATAAAACCTCCAAAAGCCATATATCTGTGTTGTCACATTACTATATATGTCTAATCGAATGTTATGTCCGCTTTGTAATTTTACTCCAGCATCAAAAAATAAATAGATGCTGAGAAGGAAGAACAGATATTTTCCTATAGAAACTTGAGATTCTGCTCATAATGGCCATTCCAAACCCCAAACGACGGACGAAATGAAAGAGTAATTCACTCTTCAACATTTTTCTTTGTAAATTAAGCACACTGCAATGATGGCAGGTTGTTTGCTTTTTAGTTTTTTATTATTGTTGTTTAGAAAAATTGACCCTTAACATGATTGCGTAACAATCAATTCTTCTTTTTATCGTCCTTCAATTATGACCCGGCATTACTTTTCGCTTGTAGGCAAGGAATAGCAAGACTGTTGTGCATCAAGTAAAACACGGTAAGATTAAAATTTCTGAGAAAGAGAATAAAAGTAAAGCAAAGATGAAAAGTAGCAGCCCTTTGGAGACCAGGACAGTGGAGTGTGGGGTGAGCACATGGAACATTGGCAATCGCCTTGAATGATTTTCTTCTCAGAAACCTTCCTGCAAATTCGCATGCACTGTTTTGGTCGAGTATTCTATCATGTAAATGTACTACATAAATCTAACTTCCAACTTCTTATTCATGGACTCATTTTGTCTTGTATGTGAAAGCTCACTTTTGAAGCCTTCCAAGGAATTTCCATGGAATTAAAGTAACTTTATTGTTTACGCGGAAATTAAGGGTATGAAGATAGACCAAGAATTGAGAAGTATATATTGGTTTGCAGCCAGAGCTTGAGAGCAACAACTGATGGTATCAGAGTGCTTGAGAAGAGGGGTTGAATCAAGCACTTGGATGGATTAAAGTTTCTATACACTTAAAACACAAATCAAAAAATTCACCAAAATCTTGTATTCAAGAATGAGATAACCTATAATATTCAGATGAGACAAACACTGACAGTATGCTTTTGCAGAATGCTGAGATGTTTAAAAATGAAAGCACAAACTAAATATGCAATAACAGATGTAAGATGAACATATCGGAGTAAAATAAATATAAGATAAGGTTAAGAAGATGGCACCAAGCAATTTATACTGGTTCGATCCCCAATGTGGAGTCTACGTTCAGTCCCTACCAACAAGGTGAGATTTTGCACTAGCAAAAGGTTTTTCTTACAAATAGCTCTCCAAGCTTAGAAAGCTCTCAAGCTCATAAAAGAACACTCAAAGTGTTCACCAATACAAAATAGAATGAGAGGAGAAGAGAGAGCTGATTTTCGTATAGCTCTGGATTAAATGTGTGCTCTCTTTTCTGATTTTTACTATAGCAGCAAGTAATATTTTATATCAGAAAAATTTTGACCGTTGCAAGCTTGTTACAGCTGTCTTTTATTCATTTTTATGAATCGTATCTTAGACAAATTTTTTGAATTTTGATTGGTTCATAACTTGTCCTTTATCTGAAAATGAATCTTCTCTCTCATACTTTTTCTTTATGAGATGTCATTTTGTAAAACTGTCCTTTTTTGCTATATACTCAAAAGTATCACAGCTTTTTTTTTTTCCAAAATATGACTTATTGTAATTCAACTTCTGCACTTGCTGTCTTCCTTTTATCTCCTTGTTCACTAGGAGATTTTGCTTCTTAGTAAACTCTTTTGGAGCATGAAACTTGATATTGTATTTTGAGTTGTCCCGAAACACTAGCATAAAACATTAAACATTTCAATGCAATGTTTGTCATCAATAATTAGGAATCATAAACCAACAACAACAATGGAAAAGATCACCGTAATTGCATTGTTGTTATTAGTTTTTTGCTTGATAATTATAGATTATGCTCCCAACAGCTATGCTCAACCTGTTGATTGCCTAGCTTCCGATAGAGAAGCCCTCATAAACTTCAAAAATCCTCGAAACCGGCTCTCCTCGTGGAGGGGCAGTAAATGCTGTGAATGGCATGGAATACATTGTGAAACCAGCACAGGAGAAGTTGTTGCAATTGATCTCCCGGGTCCTGATGATTCTTCTAGCAGGTACGGATTGTTTAATCTGAGTGGTGAGATAAGACCATCATTGATGAAGCTCAAGTCACTAAGGCATTTAGACTTGAGTTTCAACTCATTCAAGGGCATACCAATACCTGCATTCTTTGGATCACTGGAGAATTTGCAATATCTGAACCTCTCAAATGCTGGTTTTGGTGGCAAAATTCCTCCAAATTTCAGAAACCTCTCCCACTTGAAATTTCTTGATCTAAGCGATTTATGCTTAGATGTTGAAAATCTACAATGGGTGACTGGTCTTGTTTCTTTGGAACATCTTGACTTGGAAGGAGTTAACCTTTCATCGGTAGGAACAGGCTGGGTTAGTGCAATAAACCATCTGTCCTCTTTAACTGAATTGCATTCATCTCATTGTCGCCTATTTGGTCATATTCCTTCTCTTCCATCTCTTAATTTTACATCACTTGCTGTGATAGATCTTAAGCCGTAATAACTTTGCGTCAAAAATACCTGATTGGCTTGTGAACAACATATCCAGCCTACAAAATATTAGTTTAACTCTCAGTGGCCTGTATGGAAGAATACCACTTGGTTTTGGAGAGCTTCCAAATATATTGTCCTTGAGTTTACGTCAGAATGGCAATCTGACAGCAAGCTGCTCTCAACTCTTAGCGTGAAGATGGGACAAGATACAAGTGCTTGATTTTTCAGATAACAAATTACATGGGAAGCTTCCATCGTCTCTTGGAAACTTGACTTCTCTCGTTTACCTTATTCTTTCTTTGAATGCTATTGAGAGTGATATTCCAGGTTCCATTGGTAAACTTTGCAACTTCAATTTGTTGGATCTATCAATAAACAACATGACAGGAAAGCTACCTGAATATATTGAAGGAGCAAACAACTGTCCTTCCGGAAAACCTTTGCCTTATTTGGAGCAACTTGACTTGGCAGACAACCAACTGGGTGGCAAAATCCCAGATTGGTTACATCTACTAGAAAATCTTGCTGATCTCGAACTTAATTTTAATCTGCTTGAAGGTCCCATTTCAATTTCCTTAGGGTCATTGAAAAAGCTTACCTTCTTGAGACTTGCACGGAACAAACTCAGTGGGAGTCTTCCAGAAAGCATAGGACAACTTTCTGAATTGTCAGTCTTAGATGTTTCTTACAATCAGTTGACTAGCACAGTCTCTGAAGCCCATTTTTCAAAGTTAAGTAAGCTGAAGGATTTACTCCTGTCCTCCAATTCATTCACTGTGACTTTCAGTTCCGATTGGGTCCCTCCATTCCAAGTCAATAATCTTGAAATGGGTTCATGTGTTTTGGGGCCTTCTTTTCCAACCTGGTTGAATTCACAGACTCCGGTCAATTTCTTAGACTTCTCAAATGCTAGCCTTTCTGGTTCTATACCAAGCTGGTTTTTGGAATATGTCATCTAATCTGACATATTTAAACATTTCCCATCATGAATTACGAGGGTGGCTTCCTAATGCAATACCCATTGCAGATTTGGCTAGTGTTGATTTGAGCTTTAATATTTTTGAGGGACCAATTCACCCTGGAACAGCTGACGTTACAATTCTAGATCTCTTCCATAACCGCTTTTCTGGTCCAATCCCGTGGAAGTGGAACATAGGTGATATCATGCCTAATATGCAATTTTTGTCTCTTTCACATAATAAACTCCAAGGAAAAATACCATTGTCTTTAGCAAAAATGCAGTCACTTGATCTTTCAAACAACAACTTAACTTGAAGGGTCCCTCCAAGCCTTGCAAATTGTTCTTATCTGGAGGTACTAGACCTTGGGAGCAACAGTTTGTTTGGGACAATTCCAGATTCTTTGGGTCAGTTGCTATATCTTAAATCACTACACTTGAGTGATAATAACTTTTGGGGGACTTTGCCATCATCTTTCAGAAATTTGTCCAATGTGGAAACAATTGATCTTGGAAACAAGGGATTTTCAGGCATTATTCCACCTTGGCTAGGGGATGGCTTTGCTCATCTTAGAATTCTTAGCTTGAGATCTAATGCATTTTCTGGACGGCTACCTCACGAGCTTTCAAATCTAAGCTCATTGCAAGTACTTGACTTAGCCAGAAAAGACTTGGTTGGCAGCATTCCACCTGGCTTAGGTTATTTGAAAGCCATAGCTAAAGAACAAAAGAATAACACATGTTTACTATATGGAGAATATGGAGGTTGGTACTATGAAGAAAGGTTCGTTGTGACTGCAAAGGCCCATCGTCTAGAGTACAGCAAGACTCTTTCCCTTGTTACTAGCATAGACCTTTCTGATAACAATTTCACTGGGAATATTCCCCATGAAATAACAAAGTTATCTGGTTTGGTGATTCTCAACTTGTCAAGAAATCATATAACTGGCCAAATTCCTCAGGGGATGTCAAATCTTCATCAGTTGTCATCTCTTGATCTCTCAAGTAATAGATTGTTTGGCACAATTCCCACAAGCTTGTCTTCCTTATCATTTTCTGGGGTACCTAAATTTGTCCAACAACAACTTCTTGGGTGCTATTCCTTATGCAGGGCACGTGACAACCTTTGATGAATCTTGTTTTGTTGGGAATCCGGGTCTATGTGGTCCTCCCCTTCATGTGAGGTGTCCAGGTGATGTTGATGCTACTCATGACTACGACAAGGGACAAAGTAATGAGAATGCAAATGATGATGGATTGATTGATAAATGGTTTTACTTAAGTCTTGGATTGGGGTTTGCAACAGGGATTCTGGTTCCTTATTTCATCTTTACAATCAAGAGATCATGGGGTGGTGTCTACTTTGCTATTGTGGATCAAGTTGTTGACAAATTATTGAGGCTAAGACACTGAAATGGAGTCATGGCCAAAGGAAGAAGCCTCATCACTGGCGGCAGTGGTTTTTTTTTTTTTTCCACATTCATGGTTTCATGTACAATTCAAATTTCAAAGGTCTGTTGTGGTTTTATTTTGTACTCATGCATTTTGGTTTCATTTTGTACAAGGTTTGTTGTGGTTTTGTTTTGTACTCGTATGTTATGGTTTCATATTGTACTCATGCATTCTGGTTTTGTTTTGTAAAAAGGTTTGTTGTGGGTTTTAGTGTCCACCAATTAAATGTTAAATATATGGTATATGAGGCTTCGTTATTTAAATATGGGTTTTGTGTTATAATATTACGAAAATATTGTCTTTGAAATTTAATTACAAGGATATGGGAATGGCAGGAGAGAATTCGCCGCCGTGGGGGAGGAAATTGGCTGTTAGACATTTCGCCCCAACATAGGTAGAAATGTGACATTATATAATATTATTAGGACACAAATAATATGAGAGATTTTGCCCCCTGACATGTAGAAATTTGAAGAAAACCCTAACGGTCTGAATTCTAACGGTCAAAAATCCCAACGGCTTACAACTGTAGTTATATATAAAGCCTCTTATTACACGAGTAATCACATATTTTTGCTTTATTTATGTTGTTTTCCCTCACTCAACTCATACTATTCTCCCATTCTCCATTGTTGTTCTTCCCATTTTAGTAGTGAGAGTGAGAAATTATGGATAACAGTTCAAATGGTACTGTTATTGCACATTTTAATGGCTCTGTTATTAAAAATACTGAAAAGGTGTGATATTTATGTTTGATGAGCCACTTATCATTTTCGTTGCTCAAACCATATCGTTTGAGGAGTTAAATGATGTACTTTGTCAAGGCATAAATACCGGCACTTTGAAGAAAGTGGTGAGAATTAGATATCGATGTCTGATCTCAAATCTCAACAACAAAATACAGTTTCGACCAATTAAAATAAGTAGCAACAGGGAGATGCAAATAATGTTTAAGACGTATAGGCAGTATTTGCAGCATATTACTGCCATTGAATTGTACGTCGATTTCGAAAAAATTGTTGCTGAAGTTGGCGAAGCAAGCATGCATTACAATGAAAATGTTCAAAGTGCATATCCGACCAAGCGACGTGAAGACAATGTCCCCAGTTCATATCAAGTAAGACATATAATAATTTATTAAATTTTTTATTTAAAATATAAATAATTTCTTTATTATGCTATAATTTATTTATTAATTATATAGTAATCTCATTAATAGTTTTGAGGAATTACATTTTTATCTTGATCCATATAATATTTGTATTATTTTAGTTAATAGTTTTAATAATTTTTGTTTCAGTACCATATTGCTCAAACCAGTACCAGTTCTTATCCGGCTAGACAACATAACTACAACACTGTTCCAAGTTCATATCTAGTAAGTCATGTGATGCATTTGTTAAAAGACCTTACTTAATTCTTTAATTCTTTATATGTAATTAGCTCATTTAACACAATTATTAGAATATACAAATATTAAGTTTTAATCTCTAAATTTTCTCAACATAATAATCTATAAAAGATTGAGTATTTAAAAAAAAAAAAGAAAAATATTTTTATTTAAAATTATTATTTTTAATGTATTCTTGTAAGCGTAATGAATTTTGTAAAAAAATTCCATTTTTAGAGATAAATAAATTTAATGGACTTGATAAAAAAAAAAAGTGAAGGATTAATTCTTGTACAAAAACTAAGAAGTGTTGATCGCTAGAAGCAATTTTTTTTTAAAATAATTAAAATACTTACATAATTATATTAAATTTTTTTAATTGTTATTCAATTTTATTTATTGTTCATTAGAATACTCAGTATTATAACTATTTTAGATATAGTTGTTATATTAACAAAAAAATTAAGAGTCTAATTTATTAGTTAGATGCAAGTAATTGAGTTAAACATGCTAATTTCACATAAAAATAAAAAATTTTGTTTATCATTTTAATTAATTATTTATCTTTGTTTATAATTCAATTACATTTTTATGTTAATTATATAAGTTTGTGTTATTTTAGTTAATACATTTCAATAATTTTTATTTCAGTATCATGTTACTCAAACTGGTACCAGTTCTTATCTAACTAGATAATATGACTACAATATTGCTCCCAGTTTATATCCAGTAAATCATGTAATAAATTATTAAGAAAACCTTACTTAATACTTTAATTATTTCTGTCTAATAAGCTTATTTAACACAATTATTAGAATCTATATAAATATTAAAGTATTTTTTCTCAAAATTTTCTCAACATGATAATATCTCAATATCATTAATTATCTAATATTAGTTTATTAGTTTAATTAATTATTTATCTTTAATTAAATTAAGTTTTTATGTTGATTACTACAATATATATATATATATATATATATATATATATATATATATATATATATATGTTAATTTACTTACTTAATTATTTTTAATCTAGCATTAATGTGGAGCTGAGCCTAGCTGATTTCGAGCAAGAGGTGCAGAGTGCATGGTTGACAATAGTAGAGATGAAAGTGATGCCGAATACTCTGAAGGAAAGCATGAAAGTGGCGGTGATGATACTGATAATGAGTGTAACACCCTCTCAAGTATGGTACTATACTTAAGTCATTATACCTCACCTAAGAGTTTTTACTATCACTTAATCAGATCTTGTCTGGCAGCAACCTTCAGCCACCTTCGATCTTACTAGTCAAC
The DNA here is from genome assembly GCA_031439585.1 of Pterocarpus macrocarpus. NCBI lineage: Eukaryota > Viridiplantae > Streptophyta > Magnoliopsida > Fabales > Fabaceae > Pterocarpus > Pterocarpus macrocarpus. The sequence goes on from CM062522.1 coordinate 71,637,644, forward strand.
TCCACCTCAGAGGACGTTCTTCGAAACTTCTAAACTATCTGGAGATAACACGGAAATAAACATAGGAGTGAGAATTATAAATTCTCAGTAGGATTCATTAAACTACCATATGTTGTGTCATCGTTATTATCTCCAGCTGCTTCGGTTTATTATGAAAAATGTGAGCATGTTAAATAGACTATTCAATTTTATAGTTTGAAAATATATTGTCCGAAGCAGAATTCATTTTATTCACGCACTTGAGTCATATTGGCAACATTTCATATTTAGAATAATAACCATAGCATAAGTAGATAGAACAGTCTCAGTATTAATAAACATGGGATATAATTATGCAAATACTCATACTTGAATTCATGCAAATGCATTGGTGTTTTTCTTTAACTTTCTTTGCTTTCTTTTCTTGGTACATCTAGGCATTACGTATCACCGTCCCTAAGGTACTTGCATATGTTTTAATCTTTAGTCTTTACTGCCCTTGGGTAGTCTGATCTAGAAGTGAGCTCAACTCGTGACAATCATCACACAGAACTAACCTACAAGGGGATTCACGTGCCTCTAGTCTTGGAGGGATCTCATTTTGGTCACGTGCCTATAAATTGAAGGGATCTCTCTTGGTCACATGCCTCAAGAATAGAGGGATCTCAGCTAACCATTTGCCTTCAATGCAGAGGAATCTCAGCTGACTATTTGCCTCCAATGCAGAGGGATCTCATCTGACCACGTGCCTCCAAGGTAGAGGGATCTCATAATTTTATACTGCCTTCATAGGGAGGGACCTACTTAACAACCTCCAAATGAAGGGATCTAATCTTATCTTATTTAACTGTCTTCACAAATAGGGATCTCATAACTGTCTCTAGGTGAAGGGATTCACATTTTATATATTCATATCCTTTCATTCTCGTACATAATCATGCATAGACATGTTGAATGCACTCATACATATGCTTCATCATTTACTTTCATATATCCTTGCATACATGTTTTCCACATATATATTCTTAACACATAAATACTTATAACCTCCTTACAATCCTACCGAAAATTTGGCAGCATAACGGATCGAGTCCGCTTTCCTGTGAATAGTGCCAATACTCAGGAAAACAATTTTTCAGAGAAACCATAACATTTCATTCATATTTCAAACATCAAACTCATAGGAGCATAAGTTACATTTAAGATATGGTTGTTGCCTCAGCACATTTATTCAACCCGATTTTTGTAAATCAAGCCAAAATTTCTATTTAACTCATCTAGACCTGAATTTTGGATATGTTAAAGTGTTATGTGTCTATTTTCTAACCTCTTTGGTCCCATCTAATTTTGATAAATATAGCTCAAATTATTTAGATTTTATCCCAGCCTACCCTGTAGCTGGCCAGAATTACACACTTAAAAGTAAAAATCTACTAAAAATAAAAACTAGTTCAAATCATACAAAATTAGTCTCATATTAAAACTAACATGACAATATTTCATTTTCAAAAAGTTCTATTCCATTTGCATTAGTAGGGCTCGAGTTATAAGCCCCGAAATTTGACCCTCCTGAACCGCCCTGTTTTGGCCCGATTTGGACATAGGGCAAATTTCTCAGACCATTAGGAGCAAACATGACCTTATCTAACTCTGAAATTTTTATGAGATATTCTCCTATATGTAAGCTTTCTAACAAAGTTAGTTTTATTTAATTCCAAGTAGTATACGGCAAGTTTTGGCCTGAATAACCCAGTCTGCCCAGAATCAAACCCAAAAACCTAGGTCGAACTTCCAAAATTCATATATCTCTCAATACTAATCTAATAGCCTTATATGATATATGTATGGAAAGCTCTGAATGTCTAGTTTCATGTAAAAATAGTTTCATTGAATTTAAATGGCTGTAAGCGGAGCCGTACACTCCGCTGTACTGACCGTCATAGGTTTCCTTAACTTAATCCATTCTGTTTGCTTCTCTTTACTAGATAATCATCTAAAACTCGATTTAAAACACAACAATCCAGCCATAAACCTTCATATAGGCTCATAATAATATCAAATACATGCATCCAAATGAGTTCACAGCAACCCCAATTTACAAGAAAATTCAGAGAAGATGTTGAATCCTACCTCAAATTGATGTAGAAACTAGCTAGAATTGAGCTCTTGATGGAGGAAGTGGATGAGGCTTGGAGTTTTGAGGAAGATGAAGTGAAAATTGGAGAAGGAAGAGTGAGAAATGACCAGCTGAGGAGGGAAGACGAAAATGAGGAAGTTATAGGGAATAAATAAGGTTTTGTGAGGCATTGATAGTTGGAAGGTTTGGTTCTCATTGGTTGGAAGTGAGTGGTGATGAGTTGAACAAATCTCTCGTCTCCTTTTGTGGTTGACATGGCGCCAATCTTAGGGGATGAAGTGGCTAAATTTTTAGCCACTAAACTTAGGGTTTTGGTGTAATAAATTCAGTTAATTCGATTTCGGCAGTTTAAAATACCGAATCTCTGCCGATTTCCTTTAAATCTGTAAATCGGTTAAAGAAAGTTTCTATGAAGTCTTCTATGCTTCTAATCAAATTCTCTCTAATTAACATCTAATTAACTCCTAATTAACCTTTCACTAACGTCCAATTGATCCTGCATATTCAATAAAGTCAGATAAATCGATTAATAACGTATATTAAACTTAGCGTAATTTCGATCATTGTACTAAATAATTTCTCACAGTATTTTACATTACAATCTAAATTTTCTTGAGCCCTAGTATTTATAGTTCACCCCTAATTACTCTTATTTTTCTGATAAATTGATTAACAGCACAAATCAATTGTATCGTTTCTTTGGAATTGTAATCTTTTTGTTTTTTCGTAAACCCTTTAATATTTTCTGTTTGGTTTTGTAACTAATAGCATTTTCATAATTATGGGCAAATCTAGGGGCATCCCATGTCATTTCACATATGGATACCTCCGTGGCTCAATCAGCCAAGGTTTAGGTTTCTACATTTTCGCTACGTAATTCTGTTTTGTTTAAAACCTTATTCTGCTAATTCTATTGATCTAGGAACCTAAATATCATTTTCTAAAAAGTTTAGGAGCAAAATTGTAAATAACAAAAGTTTGCCCAAGGACATTTTCATTATTTCTTATAACGTTATATAGGGATGTTACAATGAGGGTGGACGAAACACAGCAAGAGCAGCTTAGCATGTAGAGAATACTCCACCTTTCATGCGAGGTTTACATCTTGAGGCTATGCATACTCCTGAGTTTCCAGACTATACGAATATGGTTAGTAGTTATGATGCTAATGGTAAATTTCATGCTAAAATGATATTCAGTAATCAGGAGGCCGTAGTACAAGCAGTTAAGAATTACAGCCTATCTAGATCAGTGGATTATAAAGTGCATGAGTCAGAACTGCTGACTTTTTACTGTAAGTACAAACACTTTGGTCAATGGCTTATTAGGGTCAGTTTTAGAAAGAACCAAGATATTTGAGAGGTTAGGAAATACAACGGCCTACACACTTGCACTTCGGTAATGCTGTCTCAAGATCACACCAAATTGGATTCTGACATGATTGCACAATATATTGAACCCATAGTAAGAGTTGACCCATCTTTAAAAGTAAAGAATGCGATTGCGGAGATCCAAAATCGATATGGATACTTGACAATATATCAGAAAGCATGAGCGGCGAAGCAAAAGGCAATTGAAAGAGTTTATAATAGTTGGGAAAGGTTGTATGAAGAATTACCCAACTGGCTAGGAGTAGTATGCTATTTTGATCGACATGCACGGGTTGAGTTCGAAAGCTGTGTCGGCTTATCGTGGAAATGAGCTGGTGTCGAACACCCAAATATCCAAGCGGGTGTTTTGGACTTTTGGTCTTTGTAGGAGAGCCTTCAGACACTACAAACCATTTGCACAAGTTGATGAAACACATTTATATGGCCAATATAAAGGGACTTTATTGATTTTAGTTGCACAAGATGGTAATCAAAACATATTGCCCATTGCTTTTGCAACTGTTGAGGGCGAGACTGCAGATGCATGGTCATTTTTCCTAACCCATTTATGCAAACATGTAGTGATCGAGGATAGGGTTAACATTATTTCAGATCGACACGAGTCAATCAAAGTAGCAATAAGCTAGAGTCAAGGTCAGTGGGAACCTCCAAGAGCATTCCATATGTATTGTATTAGACATATTGCAGCCAACTTCTTAAGGAGATTCAAGAAGTCATATTTGCATCGACTTATTGTGAGCATACGTAACTTACATTTCATTTGTATTTCTAAATGCATTTTTTTATAATATCTATTGACCAAATTTTGTTTTGAAGGGTATTCGAGGACGGAGCATGAATTTAATTATCATTATGGACGGATGCAGCACCATGGTGAGGTATATACTAGTTGGCTTGACGAAATTCCACAAGAGAGGTGGGTTCAAGCTTTTGATAGTGGGCATAGTTAGGGGCATATGACCACGAACCTAATGGAGTGCGTCAATTCTGTGTTAAAGGGTGCTCGCAATCTACCCATTACGGCCTTGGTTCGAGCAATATACTTTCAGTTAGCTGAGTTGTTTGCAACTAGAGATCGAAAAGCACATGCTCGAAGAGATGCAGGCTTTGTTTTCTCAGAAGCCCTCACAACACAGTTGAGAGAAATCCAGCAAGTAGCCAGAAATGTGTGTGTCACATAGTTTTCAAGGCAGAATTAAGTTTTCCATGTTCAAGACCTCACGAATGGGGATGAATTTAGTGTTGATTTGATTTGAAGATATTGTGATTGTGGTGATTTTCAAACTGATCGATACCCATGCCATCACGTAATTGCATCCTGTGCCAATCAAAATATCGATTGACAAGTGTATGTTGATAGTATTTATAGCATGGAAAAGGTTTGCGAAGTGTACAACAGGGAGTTTCGGGTCGTGGGGAATCGAAGTACGTGGCCACCGTACAATGATCCGATGATTCGACCTAACCCTCAGTTAATGCGTAAGATGCGAGGACCAAAACATTTTGGTCTATGCCATGGTGAGGAACATAGCCGTAGACAATGTCCACTCAGATTTGGAGCTAATTAGTACTGAGCAGTAAATTATTTTTGTTTGATTATTTGTTGGTTGATGTAATTTGGAATTCTAGTAATTTGAACTTGTAGTTATTTATGACTAAGACTATTGTATTTTTTCATATTCACTATTATATTATTTAGATATGTTATAATGACAAAAAGTTTTCTTATTTAAAAATTAAAAAATTTCAAAATCAGCTAAAGGCAATATTTCTTATTTGTTATATTCACTACAAATAAAATTTAAAAATCAGCTTGAGATAATCTTATTTTCTTTAACAATTACATGCACTGAAAGTTCAATACAAATTACATATTTGACTGAAGTATATACAATAATAAAAACTATACATTAGAAAGAAAAAAATAGATAGAAACTAAACTACTTACCACCTTTGTCCTTTTTCTTTTTTATTAACGAAGGGAACAATTTTGGCAGGGATCTAAGAATCTTACGTAAGACACTTGGAAACTTAAATATCCTTCTCCTTCTTCCTTCACCACCTTCACCCACCTCACCCCCCTCGCCCCCGTCACCTACCTAACCCTCCTCACCTGCCTCACCCCTCGCACCCACCTCACCCCGCTCAACCCGCTCAACCACTTCATTCCTTTCATCTACCTCACCCGCTGTTGTCACTGCTTCACCTTGAGCGGATGGATCACCATAGCCATAGAACCAGGGTTCATAACGTGCTGACTGATCCCAATTGAAATTCACATTTGCAGGTGTAATCACAGCTGCAGCTTGAGAATCTAGCGGTGGCATCTGCTATAACTCATCCATGGTCAGGATGTATACATCCTCGGTAGGAGCATTTATATCAACATGCAGTAGACGAGGAGGAGCACGAGTATGGTCGAGCTCATCAGCATCATATGCAAGGTGAAATTTATTTAAATTTAACATGTTGCTACTGTTGCTGCTCGATGAATCTACTGACATGCGCCTCGGCTAAAATAGCTGCGCCCGACTATGACTAGCATCAGCATGGAATGCCCCAGGATCAACGAACATTCTTAGGGGATCCATATGGATATACGGCCAGGGAGCTGGCTTATGGGATGATTATTGGGGGGTGGCAATGGTGTGCGGAAATGCTGTTAGGGGCGGCATATGGCCATAATGTCGTGGATCTTGCAGGTAAAATTCTGGAGACAGTCATATTTGGGCATGGGTATTCGTTGCGTGCTCTTGATACCAGTGCCAATATTCGGGGGATGGCCTGTAATCAACAATGGAACGACCATATAGCACACATTCAGATCAGCTATGCCACATATTAATCCAATGTTGATGCATCTGTATCCATTTCCAATCTATTTTTCCTCTCAAATCTTGGTTATGAGATTCCCCTAAGTTGATAGGATCCGGCGTAATAAACTGATATATGCCAAACTGACACGTCATGCGGTTGCTCAGGTGTTATTCAACTGCCTCAATGCACACTAGTACAGTAATGGCGAAGCAAATTGTGTGATCATCTTGCATATGCGATGGAAATGCATGAAATAATAGCAGGAATCTCATACGAACGCCATAAAAACTGCAACTGTATTATAAAATAAAGAAGAAATATCATGAGATATACATATAGATAATCATGTTATAGGAATTGTTATAATATTCTATTCGCTACCTGATTCTGTAAGCCAACATGATCTAGAGCCTCCCTTATATTGGCGATGGTGGTATAGTTAAATCTTCGGGGATATTCAACACTAGCCCATCTGTGTAATGTTGGATTAATTAGATTTAAATATGACAATAATATAACCTTGTTCTTTAGAATACTAATGAATGTAATTATTTTATGTTAATAAATAATTAGTTTAAATAAGTTTACCGCATATAAAAGATAAAAATTGATAACGATAAATTAATCCTTTTGAATTAAATTTATATGCTTATAGAATATAAAAATAATAAATTTCAATGAACCCTATAAATTTAAACTAAATTATTCAATTTACAATTACTATTTTCAATGTAATAGTTTCAATTATTTTTTTATTAGGTTATTATTTTAATTAACAAGTAATTGAGTTAAATTAGTTTACCTCGCACATAGAGGAAATACAATTGACCTATCCATAGGACATAAAAACGGGAGCCGATGCCATGCCCATGATTGCAGCAGTATTAGGCAGCCACTGACCTCCTTTGTACCTTTCCGTGAGGCATGGCATAAATCTCGATATAACATACTGAGGCATGCCGAACCCCAACTGTATTGCCCAATCTGGTCCAACTATAAGAGGAGCGGAAGATATTTTCCATGGATATTAGATGACGTCTTGTCTGGCATTATTTTATAGCTCAACAAGCGCAGTACATAAACACGCGCAAAGCGCTCTATTATCTGCTGGTCTGCATCGTCTGCGAGCATCGAATTAAGACTCTCCAGCCAAAACAACCTTATCGCGCAACCAATAAAGTTATTGACTTCATGTCGTTAACCAAGCCATGCCTCACACATATCCTGAAGTATTGGGACATTAAGATCGGTGGTTCCAGTAACAATCAGCCTATTGTTAAGCAGCCCAAGGTGGAGTGCTACATCTTTCAGAGTCACGGTACACTCCCCGTAAGGAAAATGAAATGTGTGACACTCCGGCCTCCATCGTTCCACCAATGTGCTAATTAGATCTGGAAGTAGAAGAAATTTCCTAATACTGGCAACCTTATTCAATCTCGCTCTCTGTAAGTATCCTTCTATCTTTTGATGCGATGACTCCATATTCCTAAATCGCATGCGCATCTGTTTACCATTCTATTACATTATTATAAAATAATAAATTAGATAAAATTTATTAAAAAAATCTGCTACAATTAAATTCAAAAATCTATTTATCAAATTACAGTATCTCTTACAATAATCAAATCTCAAATAAATTAAAGCTAGTTCTTATAAATTTACCATAATTTTATGAATTTATAACTAAAAATGTTAATTTATTACAGCTGCTCTATTATATGTATTAAATAATCAATTTAATTCTAAACTATATGCTCCAAAATTATAAACTATTATATATATTAATCTTTTTACCCCAAGAAAATAAATAATTCAGTATCATTACCTCAATTTTTAATCTTTTTACAAATTAAAAATCTAATAAAGCAAGTATAATAAAAATAATCACTGATTTTTTAATTTAAAATTATATTCTAAAATGTAAGCAGATGACATTACCACTCTTATAAATTTTTTGCCCTTTACTACTTTTAAATTAATTAACAAATGAATTTATATTCATATTTAATATTATCAATTTTTAAATATAAATTTTGTTTAAAAATTATCTAACATAATAATAATCTAGATTATATGATACTGACTATAAAAAAAATAAAATGTCGTTTCAATTTAACTACTTAAGTCCTAAACAATATATTCAATATTTTCTTGCAAAAATAATAATAATAATAATACCAGCAAAAAATGAATTAATATATTATAACATAAATTATCTTGTATTTTTAAAAAAAATACATAACCATTTTTAAAAATCTGTCTTATATCATCACTAATGACATGCTTATATTTTAAAATAAATTAATTTCATACATAATATCACAACAAAATTTCAAACATAACAAACATAATTTCTAAAAATAAATATATTACCTCAGGAACTTACACTGCAATATGACTGATTGAATCAATTGTTGAATCACGTCATCAGTTATGGCAGCTCATTTTCCTAATTTCTTTCTTTTTTTCTTATTGATGGCCACTCTTTTCAAACCTCTTACTGCAGCAAAATGCAGAACACTCTCTCGCACCCTAATGGCACACACACAAAAATATTTTACACTCTCAATCCCTTACTCTAGCACTACAACTCTTAAGACTTCCACTTGCAGAAAGATGAAACATACACCTCTCCTCTCTTCCACACGCACAACAAGACTACACCCTCAAATTTAAACTTTGCATCTTAGAAGCTCACAAAGCCATTTTATATAACAACCCAACCTTTTAAAATTATCTGTGGGTGGAAGTTATTGTACATTGCTTCATTGTAAAACTTGCAATCGGTCAAGATTATCACAACTTTCCTTGCAAGATTCTTCCATGCAATTCAGCCTAATGCAATTCAACAAAAATAGCTTAACAAGGCACACATACAGTAGGCATCTGTGCAAGATTCCTCATGTATTATTAGAGAACTCAGGCCAATGCAATTCGACAAATGGCTTGACAAGACACATGCTAGGCGTGATATTACTGTTCAAGGCGTTACACAATTCGCCTTACTGCAAGGTGAAAAACATAAAAATTTTTCTGTCCCTGTTTTCTCATATTTTGCCTTGCTGTATGTAGAATTTGGTTCCTCACTTTCCTACTTATTGCAAGGCAAAATCATTGTCACTTTCCCATAATTTTTTAATTGTATAAACAATCCCATATAATCATAATTTTATCTCACATTTCCCATATTCAAAAATAAAAACCGATATATGATTGTCGTCCTACCTTATATTTTTTCAAAGACCACAGCGATATATTCCTAAATACATATTGGGAGAGATAGAAAGTGTTGTGACAAATCTTGGTTAGCTTAGCTAGTAATTCTAGTATGCGTAGCAAAAGTATATCTTACGCTTAAGTCATTCATACAAAACTTTTATATTGAAATGCAACCCAAAAAAAAAAAAAATCATATTGAAACGAAAAATTTTAAAATATAAATTAATTCATTGTAAATTAACTTACTTATAAAATTAAATCCATGTAAAATTTAATTCCGACACACATGCATTTTTATTGGTCCAAAATACTCTTTAATAAATTTTTGTATAATAAATGTTTATGTGAGATATATTTGCAAGATGGATTATTTTTGGGGGGAAAAAAACTAATACAATCTTTTGATGTATTATATTATTTTCATTAAAAAAAAAAGTTAAAATGAAGTGTATTTAGTGCATGCATATTAACATAATTTTTGTTTGAAATCATTTATACTATTTTTTTTTTCAAATTCAAACATGCTTACTTGTATGTGTGTCAAACAATCAGGCCAGCTCATTTAAGCTTGCGAAATAAACAGGTTAAACAGGTTAACCCGTTTAGCCCACGAGTCATATTTTAGTAGCTCGGGCTCTTTAAGACTGATTTGAAGTTTTAAAAGGCAAGCCCGTTTTGCTTTTTTTTTATTTTTTAGGTTTTAAAAAATTAATTTTGATTAAAAAAATAGATAAAAATTCTTATTTCTTATTTAAAAAAAGATAATATCCTAAATTTATACTTCTTTTCCTAAAAAAAATGAAAAAAGAAACGTTGGTAAAGCCAATTGACCCATTTAACTTGTGGGTTAACTGGTTGGATTAAAAATAAATTAATTTAAATGAATTGTTATTTTTTAGGCTCAACCCATCGATATTTTGCGGATAAATGGATTGGTTTAATAAGTTTGACCCATTTTAATGGCCCTACTTATTTGCATAAATTGTGTTAAATTGTAACATTGTAATTTTTCATGAGGTTATTATTCATATATGCTTATAAAAAAGGAGAAAAATGCAACGCTGGTGCTCTTAATAGTTGAATAAAGATTAGAATTCAATTGGTATGTATTGACAGTGTAAAATAATTTTATACTGTCAACCAATAGAAATAAGGGAAAGTGAAAAATTATGATGGATTCCTCATTGAAATGGGTGATTATTTATATGAGTTAGCATTTTTTATTATTTCTATTGGCTGATAATATAAAAATATTTTATATTATTAATACATTTAAATTAAATTCTAAAGATTAATCTAATTGATACTTCAAATAAACTGAATCAGTAAGAGGAATATCCAGTGTTCTTGAAAAAATAATACAATATTATTATATTATTATACGACTTACAATCCTTTTTTTAAAAAATCATTTATTCAAACAAGCAACCTTAATTCACCTAAGTTGCTGTCTCCCTCCGAAGTCTCAAACCAAAAGGCAAAGGGAATTATCTTCAAACAATCTCAAAATCAGCAACCCAGAGAAATGGCAAGTGCGTTGAAGTGCGGAGGAACTGTTATGCTTTCACTCTCCTCCTTCTGGACCACTACTACAGCCACTGCTACATCTTCAACTCATTTCTCCCTTCTTTCCAACGCCACGCGCTTTCGTCACAAGTTCCCTTTTTTCTCCATCTCTTCATCATCAACAAGAAGATGCAGCAGAACCCCATCTGGGTTCCCTTCATTTTGCACACTTTCTTCTTCTGAGGCAGTGATGGAACCCACAATCACTGCTACTACTGGTAACGGCGAAGCTGAGAAGAACAATGGGAGTATTAAGGATGCCGCCGGGTTGCTTGACATAAGGGTTGGTCGCATTCTGAAGGCATGGAAGCACGAAGAGGCTGATTCTCTTTATGTGGAAGAGGTTGATATTGGCGAGCCTGAACCCAGAATCATATGCAGCGGCCTTGTCAATTACATCCCCCTTGAACAACTTCAGGTGCTTTCCTTTTTTTTTTCTTTTTTTTTTTTTGATGAGCTGTTTGAAATTTTGAATCTTTTTTTATGGCACTTACCATATTGGTTTTGATGACTGTGCTATGGTAAGAGAATATGTGTTCTGGTGATGGAGAACTATTATTTCATAATCATTGGGATGTTTCAATCTGGTATCCTCAGCTACTAATTTTGTGTGATTGACTATTATGTAATACTTGAAATGGCCCACATAAAGACTTCACATTACCAATTCTACATATTGGCTATTTGGGGTTCTGTTGGTTGTAGTTCCTTACGATTGAAGAGGAGTATGGTGTGTTCTTGTGGACATGGTGTGAGAGTGTCTGTTCTGACTTTAAGTGTTGCAATCTGATCTTGTCAGTGGTTAGAAAATACAGTGTAGTTAGTATTTTTTTTGTATAACCTATCTGTTTCTGTAGGAACAAAAGTTTTGCTGTAAAATAGAGGCTGTATGTGAAATGAAATTGGGGTAAATGTGTTGATTTTGGTTTGACAGAGTGACCATAGTTAGGACTGAATATAGTGTTTCAACTACATTACCATGAACCGGTGTTTTAGATTACTTTTTATAACCTCAACTACTAAAAGCCTATAAGTGAAACCTAAATAACTAAATACTATCCATAAAGAATCATCACTGTCAAACTATAGCATATTCGAGGGAAACCAAATTCAAAGTACCATCAAACTAAAAATAGAAGAAATTTAAAATTAAAGCATACAGAGACTGATTCCGCATGTAGGCAAAGAGGTTTCCTACATTTGTGAGAGACTTGGGGGCTTTCACAAGGGCAGAGAAAGAAAATTTAATAGGGCTTAAGTTTTTTAGATGATTATGAATTTATGACCATATATTTTGTGAAAGGAAATATCTTATCCTCGTGTGGAAGTTCACAGTTTGTATGATTGTATCACATTTTAAAGTGCCACACATCATGGAAGAATTAGTTCAGGATATTCTCTCTTGATAGTGTATATAATTTTGAAATGTGAATTCTGCGAGTAAGACATTTTATGGCAGGCAATATATGATGACAGGTTGGAAATTTTTTGACTGGTGTAATAGTTGCTTTCAATGTTGTGTGTGGCAAAGCTGCATAAATGGATTGGAAGTAGCGACATTGGCATCATATTTGTGTTTTCTGTACAAAATGACAAATAGTACAATGCTTATGCAGGGCAAACAGGTTATTGTTCTTTCAAATCTGAAACCAAGGAATATGCGTGGTGTCAAGTCTTGTGGAATGCTCATGGCTGCTTCGGATGCAAAGCATGAGAATGTTGAACTTCTGTTCCCTCCGGAGGAAGCAACCCCTGGCGAAAGAATATGGTTTGGATCAGAGGATGAAAAGGATAATCAACCTGCTGCAGCCACTCCCAATCAGGCAATATATCTACTTAACTAATTAATATGATTGGCTAGCTAATTGTGGAAGTTCTAGAGCTTAGATCATTTATGCTTATATAAATAAAACTAAGTTATGTTTTAAACTTGTCAACTTTAGACAGAGTTTGTTGGGACACCTTACTGTTTTGTGTCCAACAGTAGTTATCACTTGCGCATATTATGGAATAGGTAACTATTGGTACCAAGGCATTAGTTACAGCTGGAGACTGTAAAGACCTTATCCGAGGTTGTGTTTTTTTAACTAGAAATCACAAAAAACTTATCACACATATTCTATATACTATAGAAGACTAGTGTTGAACCTACATGTACAATAATATAGATGATGACTCGCATTGAATGGGTGTTGCATATAAGTTTTGCTACACTGTACTTTATAAATTGATGCCATTACCATTTTGATTCTTCATGTTAAAATAAACAAACTTTCATTTAAAAAATTATAGCTTCAAAGTATATTATTGTCTAGGAAGTTCAGCATCTGAACATCAAACAATGAAGAATCTGAGTATCTGAGGAAGTACAGGCTATGGTCTGAGCTTTAGAAAGCACCCCAGTGACACAAAAGGACAATCATAGTGGCACATATAATATTTCTCACATATTTCACATATAGGTGACTTGGAGAGAAAGGGCAATTGATCAATTATCTCGATCCTTTTCTCTCTTCCCCCCCCTCCCCCGCGGCGGGCGGTTCCCTCCATTTAGAACTTATTATTGTTCGATGACAACCTGCAGATTCAAAAGAAGAAGATGTGGGAGTTAGTGCAGCCTCATCTTAAGACAGATGATTCTTGTATTGCAATGCTGGGGTTGCATGTCATGCGTACATCTGCAGGTTCAGTGGCATGTCAATCATTGAAGAATGCAAATATCTCCTAATAAGGATTGGGAATTTCTTACTATACGCAGCCAGTCAGGCAATTATTTTGCTGTCATAACGTGATGCGGGCTGATCTGGGAACTTATGTTTTATACAATCCATGATTTTTCTCTGTATTTTAACAGTTTCACTTGGAAATAATGATTTCAACATAGCATAATTATTCTGCCGTGGAGGGAAACCATTTTTCTTTTGTCGCGAAGTATATATCTTACTTCATAAAAAATAAAAATGCAAATTGACTGGCAGGAAAGTGCCTGTCAATTTTCTTTATTTTTTTTTATCTTGCGTTATTAGTAAGCATTAAGCATTTTGCTTATTACTATTATTAATGTAAATTTTGGGACTATTTTCTTCTTCTTCTTGGAGCGTTACGAACATACCGAAACAGGCTTATGAATGCCGCTGAAGCTCTGTTTGCATCTGTATACAGGCACAGCTCTGAAAAATGACAAACAAAATAAGTGCCACACAATAATACGCGAGATTAGGCAATTTTCTTTGGATATGAGGGCTGTAGACAATGCTATTACAAATTGAGACAATGTTGTTCGAAGGGATAATCAAGTCATCGTAGTATGTCCTCAACCTCGAGACAATCAAAGAATAGGTGCACAATTTTCTTGGCCAATTTACCAGTACTAGAATTTAGGAAGTAGCACACTGCGCTGTGGTCTGCACTCTGCAGTTAGCCCATGACCTGTGTTATCTTGGTTTTATTACTGTTGTTGCTGAAACCAATTGCGTTGAGGAGGTGGATACATTTGAGGCCATGGCTGAAGAAGATGGGCGGATTATTTTGGTCTGCCCATACTAATCTGAATTTTGTTAATTAGCCCTGCCAATGGCACCAAGGAATCGAACTGACCCTGGATCAAGACCCACCAAGTCATGATTCTCATTAGTCATGCTTCTTCCATCATCATCTACATGGGGTTCCTCCACAGGTCCATATAGTCATAATATGGCCTCTGCCATCCCAAGTTTGCCACTGAGATATAAGTGTGTCTGACTGTGACATTGTGGAGATTTGAGACCGTGTCCCATTTGGTTGAGCATTCAGCTCACCAAATCTTCGTCCATCGCCCTCGAACGGTGAGCCATTCATGTTTGGGTTTTTTTTCCGTTGGGACAAATCTAACGTGATATGTGTCTCAAATCTTGGTTAGCCTAGAAGCAGCATTTTGTTACTTTGGCGTTGATATTTCCCGTTAAAGGTTAGAGATATAAATCAAAAGTCTTTCCTATCCTCAACCTCTTTTAATTGCTTTTTATGCATTTGTTTTATATATTTTATTTTGAATTTTTTTTATTTGTAAGTTGATACTAACACCAGTTATGTTAAAAATAATTTATTTATAATATTATTAACATAATTTTATTTACAAAATAATATCTATATGGAACATTAAAAATATTTATATAATTTTATTTATAATATTCATAATAATATTTATATTTTTTTTGGTACACTATACTATCTATATAATATGTTGAAATAATATCTATATAATTTCTTTATAATAATGTTAATATAGTTTATTCAAATATTTTAAAATTAAAATAGTAATATTAAAAATATATATAACATAAAACTCATATTCTTTTTAGTCATTATACATCTAAAAGTAATTTTGATCAATATTATCGAAATAATATTCATTTTATTATAATTACTTTTGTTATAAAAGTTTCTAAACATAAATCACGTTGGTTCTAACTCACTTTTGATCAAAATTAATTCTGCAGAATTAAGTTGGTCCAAACTCCCGTTTGCAAACTCCAATCCAAACACACACTCTGATAGTGCTAGCAAGGGCTCTAACAATGGAGTTTGACTCTCACTTTCTCTTTCGTTCTCCTTTTTCATCTCTTCTAGTACCGCTTTGCTGGAGTCGATACCTGTTAAGCACTCAAGAGTGTAAATTCACATTCCACAAGTGGGCTTGATATTACAACTATCACACGTGTTTAGGAATAGGAAATCAAACTTGAGATAAAATTAATGTCTCACCTGCGAGGTATCCACCATGTACGTAGCCATTAAATCTTTCACTCGTATGCTCTCCGGTAAAGAAAATGCGACCTACTGGGGCCTGAACCACACCCAACAAAAGACAAATAAACACAATGGAAAACTGTTTTTAGTTCTAATTATATGTTGGACCTTTAGAAATGAAAAGCAGGACCGACAAAAACCGAACGAAGTTTAGGGGAACAACAGTAAACTACAATACAGCACAGGAACCCAGAACGCCTAGGACAAAATACCACATATAATGTTCGAATGTATTATTGACCAAAAAAATGTTCAAACTTACCAAATTGTAGTCGCATTATTGATTATTGGATTCTGCTTCCAGATTCATCCAATCAGCAGGTTATAATAAAATAAAGATACTAAACAAATTCTGTAATTTGCACTTGGATGTGAATTTAATAATCATTAAAGATACTTTGGAAAGCAAATTTACCTATGTCACTGTATTCTGACCCTCCCTCAATTTTTTCAGGAATGAAACTAAAGAAAAATTATATTAGATTCATAGTAAAAACAAATGCATCTGTTTTCTTACTCGGCATGGCAAACAACAATCAGACACCTGTGTCAAGAGGAACTGGGAAGACAAGAAGCTACTTGGACAGAATTAAAAAGAGGAGTGATAGTTAACTATAATGGCCAGCTGTAAATTCCAGGTCATCTCTTTTTGTATGCACATGCACTGTAGTGCAGAATGTAAAGACAAACATAGCATCTTATAATATCTAAGAACTAATAACAAAACACAGTCAGAAGGAAATAGTCACAGTTATATGTGAATATTTAACGTGACAAACAAACCTTAATATCATATACAACTTGGAGATCGGAGATAATGGGATAGTTGCTATAGCTACCACGTTGGAACCTGTTGTTCCACCAGCGGGGAACAAGTATATCAATGGCATCAGGTATGTCGGGCCCAAACATATCCCTCAAAACCACCATAGCTTCTCTCAAGGTGTCTGAATCAGATTGAGCTTCCACACGTTTCGATTCCCCATTTGTCAATGTCACAACCAAGATGTTGGAGCCAGGGTATGCGCTCTCCATGTGCTGGTCACAAACCAGCAAATCCGGTAGTACAGAGGTCAGGATTTCTTTTTCCATTGTAAAATTCATTTCTTTTACTAGTCCATATTTTGAGATATAGTATGTTTCATGCCTAAGAAACCAATCATAGCTTCGAAATGTAAGTAGTTCCCAATACAAATAACTCCAAGAGGATACTAACATTGCATAAACCCTAGAAGGATATGAACCACTTAACAATAATAAGGGGGGAAAAGAATTGTATCTATGTTACCCCTAGTCACCTACAAGGATATAGTTAATATTGTCGTTATAAGACAAATGGAAGTAGTTGCAGCAAAAGTATTTAATATATCATGAGCACTCACCTCGCGAAGAATAAGGGATGGGAACATAAAAAGCTATTTCTCCATATCAGACAAAAGAATTTTTTTTTAATCAATTATAGCCTTTGGTTTTAGATTATTGTAATGAGCAATTGTATTTGTACATAAAATAAGTTAAATATAATGAGACATAGTTGCTAAGAAAAAGAAATAAAATAGTCATTATGTTGAAAGAAAAAATATGGTAGACTCCACTATTTTTGTATTTAATATATTCATGTCAATTGTGTTATATACAAAAAAAACACATCTCGAGTGCACTAAGATATTCTGCAAAAACTTTGATTTCACGGTGGTGAGGATTCTATACATAATATGTATTAACCTTACTAAATCAGGCAGTCTCTAACTTACTCAACTAACTACTCATTAACATAGCTATATACCGTAACATTAAATCTAAAAGGGAGTTGTTAGGTTACAAATTACAAATATTTAAAGTTTGACTCCAGTGTTTTGGCCACAAGATAGAAACAAAAGCCAGAGTTATGCATCTCTTAAGAGTTACTTTGGAAATATTATTATCACGGTACTTGGTTATAAATCAAGATAAATTGCAAGCTCGATTAATAGGTAGAAATCAAGATGAAGCATGAGACCCACATTAAATAGCACATAAACTACAATTAATTGACAGTGTTCTTTAAATCCTCAGCATGCCAATCATTCTCTTTACTGGTTTTTTTCTTTTTTTTTTGGGTCATCTCGGGGAGGGGAGAGACGGGGGTCTCTGACCCCGAAGTCAAACATGCTACTCCCAACTTCTTTCGGATGCATATTACAAAGGACAACGGCATGGCTATTTGAGCTACACTTGCATGCATTCTCTTTAATTTATAAAATCATCCAAATGCAATATATTCACATTGAGTCATATTATGTGTACCCATTTTTATGAACTCATTCTAGACATATTAAAAAAAGAAAAAAGAAGAAAAAAGGCATAAATGATGAATTTACCACTTTTTTTTTCAACACTTATAACTTTTGTATCTTTTTCTCTCCTAGTGTATCTAAAATGAATCTATAAAAATAAGTACACACAATACTTTTCATTCACATTCAGTCCTATTGTAAGTATGACCATAGTATTTTCATGTAAAATAAATTTTACATCACATCTATTTTCCCTGATCTCAAGTGCATGAATGAATTAGATACTTTTAATGCAGTTCTAGGAAGTTTTTCATATCCATTTTATTTTATTTTCAATTTAAATGAGTACATAATATGCATCTTTTTCTTGAAATAAGTAAATTAAAATTCAAAAGTATATTCATCTAAAAATAAAACACCTGCATATCATTATTTGATCAAAATTTGATAAAATGAATATAAGAAACTCAATCTGAGTTTTTTCCTATTTTAATTGCCATGCTTCCATAATTCTCGTGATTTCATAGGGAACTTGGATTCTGATAATGCAAGTATGCGACACGCAACTGGCGTATGATCAGCTGGCCAATTTCAGGGGATATTATTCCCTGTTCGCCCTACTTAATAGCATAAGATAGCTCCCGATTGAGAAGCAAAATAGACAAAAGAAACAACATAGTGTAAAATAAAGCATGCAAAATGCGGCATAGTAACATTTAGCCAAACCTGCCAAAATGTATAGTAGCCTCTCCGGTCGTGTGCATAGATGAAGAATTCCTTTTCGGGACCACTTGGCCAGAACTTATCCGGAAACTTCAGAAAGATTTTGGTATACACCATTACGTCACACCTCGCTATGGCCTCCAATTTCCATCTCTGTGTCATTTGTTCATTTATCATGGACATATTGAATCAGGGATGCATATTGTTTAGCAAAACCAAAAGTATTAACCACGACCGAAAAAAAAAAAAACCCAAAAGTATTAATTAGTAAGACTCCATTAACATCATTGAAGGGAAGATTATTTTGAAGGGAAATGTTCTGTGCACAAATTAACTCTTATGTAAGGTAATGTGCACAAAAAAAAAAAAAAATGAATGGTGATGATTTATATTTAATTTTGGTTATATAAAATCTTTTTATATTATTACTTAATTATATATTAGTATATTATTAAAGAAGTTTGATTACTAATTTATTATTGAAAACAATTAACTCATGTATTAATACATCATAAATAAGAATAATGTAACAAAAAAAGAAAAATGTACCAAAAAGATCATAAATAATAATAATAATATCAAAACTTTATATTAGTAATATTTTAAATTTAAATTCTTCCATTTTTGCAGCTACATAGAAGCAAGTTGGCGCCTTCTTTCTCCACGTGGAGATCCAATCTGTAGCAACATGTAACAATTTCTCAATCAGGGTGGCTAACTAATCAACAACAAACAGACCATTGCTGATGGGACGGGCCGTGGATCCCTAACGCTATGGATCGTACATTTCCTAGTTTCTGCATAGGAAGAGAACTTGTAAATCTATTTCTGGCGTCATCAACCAGAGAGTAATTTTGTACAATAAAAAAAAAAATCTTCCTTCACATGTATTTTATATTATTAAATAAATTAATAAAAATTAATAATAAATATTATATATAAAGGAAGAAAAAAATTTCTTCCATAGGAGAAGTAAAAATTTCTTTTTATACAAGACATAGCTATCCCTATAAATTTAACTTTTCCGACCAATGACGTTTAAGACCGTGGAGCCACACCTTGGATAAGAATGAAGTTTGATTCATTAATTTTTTTTTAATTTTTTTAACCAGTATCCATAAATCATTAATTGGCAAAATTATAATTTTAAACGTGACTGCATGAGATGCAGTTTTAAATCTAACCTTGAACATTTTTTAAGTTATATTATTTTAAGGCTTAAATATATTTTTTATTCTTAAAAATTTTGTAAATTCTGAATTTGATCTTTATAAAAAATAAATTTTGATTTAAATTCAAATATTTTAAAAAATATTTGATTTAAGTCCTTACTATTATTATGTTTAATATTTTGTTTCTATATCAAAATAATATATTTATTTTAAGTCCTCAAAAAATTATGATAATTTGATTTAAATTTTTTAAAATATTAGTTTAAACTTTCTGAAAATCAAATTATTATAATATTTCAGGTATTAAAACCAAATATTTTTGTAAATATTTGAATTTATATTCAGATGAAAATTTTATAGGGACCAAAATTAATATTTTTAAAAATATTTGAATTTAAACTAAATTTTTTTTATAAGAATTAAAACCAAAATTTACAACATTTTTTAAAGACAAAAAAGTATTTAAACCTTATTTTAATATAAAATCACATACTTTTCGCTCCTTAGATTGCATGCAAATATTCGGATATCATGTAAACAGAACGGAAATTATTCATATCGACGACTTTACAGTACCTCTGAAAAAATACCATTATCTGCGAATGATGTGACGTAAAGCATAAATAATTCAGTTATGTAAAATAATTAAAAGTTTTACTAATAAATGTATTAAGAATGTTTATTAAAAGTTAAAAAATATTATATGAAAAGAATAATTTTAAATATTTAATTTAAAACTTAACAATTACAAAATTCTTTTAGATAATTTTATATTTAAAAATATAATACTTTTTCATAGTTAATAATTGATATCTAATTATATATTTATTAATTAAAATATATATTTTTTAAAAAATAAATTATGCTATTAGCTATTAACTATTAATTACTAAAAATATCAATTTTTTATTACAATAAAGTTATTAAAAAAGCCTAAAATTATACTTTACATAATATTTTTATTAATAAGTAGTTTTTAAAATACTTGTTAATAAAATTTAAGAACTAATATTTTTTTTATACAAATAATATAACTCTTCTATATAACTGATTTAACTATATTTTATATCATGTCACTTGAAGACACCGCTAGTACATAAGACCATGGTAATGTTACCCAACTCCGACGGCAGGGACGGCAAATAGACAGAAACACGCCCTGCAGATATGTCATTGTCACCATGTTGCTACTAAGTAAATGCGTTATTATAGAATGGCCGTGATTTTCAAATCAATGCCTCCAGAAAGATTAGCGTCAGATACATATCGAGGACCAACATGGGAATTTCACGTCATATACGGAAAATGAGCTATGTTTGTCTATACGGGGCTCCAGGCAATGGAAAGCAGGGAAGAATAAAAGGATAAGGTCAGATGAAACATACTGGCAAGGGTGGATCGAAGGCAATGAGGTCGCTTTGCAGAACGCCAATGCTAACGGACAGAATTACGTAATTAGCGTCGTAAACGCAACCATCCTCTGTCGCCACTCTAACGCCACTTCTCGAACGCTGTATTTCACGGACGACCTGCACAAAATCCGTGCAAAAAAGTTACGGTTCAGCTGAAAGCCGTTGACAATTGTTACCGTCCAAAAAGCTGCTCCCAAGAAAAATGAATTCCCCAAACCAAAAAGTCAAATGTAGTCAAAAAGAAAGGTAGGTAATGCATAAGTAATAAAGTCTCATGAGAATTGAGCAACCAAGCCTGTAACCCAACTCGTAAAAAATTCAGTGAAGATTGACAGACTTCGGGTACAGGCCCAGTTGCTGATTTATTGGAGCTTTACAAAATTACTTTTTTTTGTTTCCATTTTTGACCTTTTTAAGCTGATCCATTAGTTTCTTATCTTTGGGTT
The DNA here is from genome assembly GCA_031439585.1 of Pterocarpus macrocarpus. Taxonomy (NCBI): domain Eukaryota; kingdom Viridiplantae; phylum Streptophyta; class Magnoliopsida; order Fabales; family Fabaceae; genus Pterocarpus; species Pterocarpus macrocarpus. The sequence continues at coordinate 71,659,570 of CM062522.1, forward strand.
AGGTTTTTCCAACAAATTGAGACATTTACAAGACTCCATTCGTCAACGTCATTCGTACTTGAGATGAAATGACATATGGCCTCAAGTTATTGCCATTGGGTCAATTCAAATAGTGTGGAATATAACGGAAATTGGAACTTCCGGACCTACTAATTTATGAGATGCAAAAGGCCCTTAAAGATTAAAGTCGGAGATATTTGTTTGAGAGTCGAGATGCGCACGGGAGTGGGGGTCCTCAGATGGTTTCGGCTTATCGCTGTTAGCCTGTAATAATCCTTGACAAGCTGCGGCAACGGTCAAAGCCTCAAAGGACACCCTGAGATCGACTAGACCTGTAAATGTCTGGCTTCAGACACTCAAACGGTAAGAGGAAGAATTCAATAGGAGAAATTCTTGAGAATAGCATTAGCCATAAATTCTTGTCCACCTATGGTCATACCGCTACAGTGTATACTTGTATCTAGAGAGAGAGAGAGAGAGAGAGAGAGATTATTAATCGTAAAATATTTCAATTGAAAAAATCCCAGGCAAAATTTTATCAAAGTAAGTGAAATTTATTTGTTAACTAAAATTATAAACGATTAAGAAAAGAAAATATTTATAACAAATAGAAATAATTAATCATTTCTTTTTATCAATACTAATAAGTAACCTTATTCTCGGTCGCTGAATAGTGTCGGCATAGTTCATTTCTTGCAATCATTGTTTTCCCTTGTTTGAATGCAACAAATTGTTTTCCCTTGTTGAATTTCCTGGACTATTTATGGAGAAGTATAGTATTACTGTAACCTTATTATGACACAAATAAGATAAAATCTTAGGTACTTGTGGACCAATGAAAAAATAATACTGTTTTATTTATTATTCAACATCTCATAACACTTTTTTTTTTTTTGCTATAAGAACAGCTAAGAATTTCTGACCAAGTAACATGTGCTCTACTATTTGTATGTTTGATATATTTTTATCTTATTTAAGAATTTTTTAAAATTTACTAATGAGCTTATAGCCTAATGGATATCTCATGTATGTCTTATTTGAATTTGAAATGTCCAATATTTAATTCTCATCCCTCACTTAAAAATATTTTCTAAGAATAATTTCTAATCTCATTGTCTTCAATTAAAAAAAATTAAAATCTTCTAAAAATTGTATATCACAGTGTTATAATTTGTCTCTCCCAAAATAAAATAATCAAAAGTCTCAAGAAAAAGTGTGGGTCCGGAGGGGTTAACACCATAACGTATGAAATGTTTCACAAGTGGCAAATTATGACAAAAGAAAATATCATAACAAACAAAAGCCAAAGAGCAATACTATATAGTCAAAAGGATATAAGCAGAATTTTTGCCAGAAATCATGGTAATGGTTAAATGATATAAAGTGGTGGGACCTATCTACTCATTCAATGATTAGTAATAATACCACATCATTTTAGTATTAAAATTCTAGCAAAAATTATGGATATCTAATATCTTCCAAATTCAAAATAGTTTTAAAAAATTATTGTCCTACAAGCTAAAAAAGTAGGTCAAATCAGTTTAAGCAACAGAAAATGAAAAATAGTTCATTATTTGAACTCATATTTTGAAACACAAAAAACATTGACTCAAACTAGTATAAAATTTAATTCAATGTTATAAGATCCACAAAAACCTTTAATTTTCATATGGTGTTTCATTTTGTATTCACTTAATATATGTAAAAACAAGTTTCCCAATGAATAATAATAAGAAATGAAATTGAAAGCAGCCCATGCAAACAATGAATGATTTTCATTTTCTCCTCACATCTGACATGCTAAATTACTATCTACCTATTCTGTATTTTTAGCAGAGTAATGGTAACAAATAGACAATCCACCAATATCGGTACCATGCCTACTCCAAGACGGATCCATGTGGATTCGGTGGATAAAAGACATTGATAATTTAGCTCATTTGGCACAGCAACGCCAGCACAGTACCTGGTTGAGTTTGAGACGATTGTCCAAAATTCTACCCTCTGATGTACAGAGAAAATCTTCGGCCATTTTGTACAGCAGATACTCATACCCTCTTTCATCCGCAACCAAAAACTCCCTCTCACCAAAGTCCGTGAACGTAGATATCGGTTCCACCTCTGCACCCGAAAATTTCACCTTATCAGTTTCTAATTCCACAACAGTTAAAGAAATTTCAATTTAAAAAAATAAAATATAAAACAAAGCGCTTAATTAGTAAGAAACAGCTATTTGATTACAACACGAAATTGACTAATTCTCTTTTCTAGCTTCAACTAACAGTTAAAATTCAATGTCAAAAGTGACGGGGAATCGGGAAGTCGTAACCGAACCTGCCATTTCAAAATCATGGAGGATGAAATCAATGGCCAGCTCTATTGGCGTCCTAAAACGAATCAAGAAAGCGAAAAAAAAAAAAAAAAAAAACTCACGATCAAAACATCTCAAAATGGAAATAATTAGATGCTTCACGTTATAGACTTATTACAGTCACAACACATTCACAGTTGACCGAATCGTTTTGCCTTCCGAAAAGTGAAAATGACAAGCAATTGCACTTACGAAGGTGGTTCGGTAACTTTGGACATGGAGCTACCGTCACCGCGATCGGCTTCCTGTTTCCTCAAGTTCTGAATCGCCGAGTCCACCGCTTTTTTGTACGAGTCTGCAGCAATTCCACTCGGAAATATCTTCCCACTGCAACTCGTTGCGGTGACCTCAGTTAGTTACATTACAGAACTCAGTTAGTTACAAAACAGAGCAATGACTGAAGCAAAGTTAAAAATGCGCCGCGTCGCACGATAGAGAAAAAAATGGCACAAAAGTGAGAAACTATGAGAACCTGCGATCGTAGATGTTGTATCGCGCATTGCTGTAGTCGGAGAAGAAGGTTCGCAGGCCTGATTCGGCGGCGAGTTCCCAAACAGGATTGGACTCTTTGCCGCCGACGCCGACGATCCAACCGGCGCCGAGCTCGACGGAGACGCCGCCGAAGCTTTGCTTTAGGATCCTGCCGCCGATGCGGTCGGAAGCCTCCAGGATCACGAGGTCCTCGATGCCGTTCTCAGCTAGCACCTTCGCCGCCGAAATACCTTCCACAGCAGAACAAAAAAGAAGAAGAATAATCAGAACAAACAATCGAAGAAACGGAAGAGTGAAGATGTGTATATACATGGAGAATAAGAATTGTGGCGGGGGAGGTAGTCACCGGAGACGCCGGCACCGACGATGATGACGGAGGAGCGAGAGTGAGAGTCCATGAGCATGAAGGTAGAGAGAGAGAGAGAGAGAGTAACGGAATAACGGAGTAGAGAAAGGGTGTAGGATGTACGGAACGCGTGCCTGTGTTTGGCAGGCATTACAAGCAGAAATAGCGGGAGTCCGTTTATATAGCATATTACCCGCATTTTTTTTTCATTTTCATATTTTCTATTTGGATTTTTCTCTGACCAAAAAAACGGTTGTGCGTATTTTTCATCTCAATATTTATATATTTTTATTAATTTAATTTCAATTATTGTTAGTATGAAAAAACTGACGTTTTACGTTTTTGTTTAATGAAATATCTTATAATATGCTTATGTAAATACCCTAGTATTTTATGTAAATATTATTGTTTATATAATTAATACAAAGATATTTCATATATAAAAAATAATTATTAATCATTTTTGTTAATATTATATACAAATATTTTTTTCTAAAAAAAAGCTTCCATTAATGGACACTGTTAATTTTAAATTATTATGGCTTTTTCGTGAGAGATTTATCTATAGATGTATATATTTTTTTATTATGAAACTTAACTTTAGCTATAACCGGAGAGTAAATACTGCGATTCCAGATGAGCCACAGACTTTCACCCACGTTTTCCTAAACTATAAAATATTGTATAAAACAATGTCTGCATTTATACACTACCAACATAAATTCAATAACTTTATAATATAAAATAATAAAACTTTTTCATTTGCAGACATAAAATTTGTTAGTTTTTGGTAAAAAGTAAAATTTATTAGTTTGAGTTTTTTAAAAAAAATAAAAATTGGTTAAAAATAATTAAAAATGGGAGTGCTGAAATTTATACTTTTATAAGTTCAATAAATAGCACATTATACTAAGTACATGTTTGGGAAACAATAAAAAAAGCTATTTTTTCCAAAAAAAGTTATTGAAGAAAACAAATTATGTTTGAGTAAGTTTTATTGAATTGGATTATAATCAGATTTGAAAAATAAAAACTATTTTGAAGGAAAAAAGCAAAAACTTTTTTTTTGGGCATTATTTTGAAAATTTTTTTTGTACAATATACATAATATTATATTTTTATCAAATTGATCCTAAATATTAAATATTATATAATATAAATAATCATTTCATATCCTTTTTAGTAATTTTACCTCACAAAAGTAATTTTTTTCATACAATTCAAATAAAACAAATTATCTTTAAATCACTTCTCAACTAAAGTACCCAAACATAAATTGATTCTCATATAATCGATTATATAAAAAAATAATTATATAAAAAAATAATTATTAAAATAATTTTGATTTTGCAGCTTTTCCAAATACACACTAAGTGGTTTTTGTTCTTGGATGAAATAATAAGTAACATTATATCTCATGAATATTTTCGTGAGTTTTAAGCAAGTTGAGAAACATTAGTAAACTTTTGGATTTTTTTTAAGGAAGAGAGGACAAAGATCCTCCTCCCATTTAAATTTTTGGGAAAGGTTGAACCAATTTTTATACATAGAACATTTCATCACAAGAGATAATCAATTTTTTTTAATAAAATCATTAGCCATAATCATTTAATTAAGCAATTATTTGTGGTTTTAAATATTGCATTCATCTTAACCTAGCATTATCAATAAAATAATTCGATAATTGAAAAATTAGCTGCCAATGCATTATTATGAGTTGTTTTATATTCCCCACCTGAAAAATGGTAACAGGAATTTGATGCGATTGGTAATATAGTGACTCAATAACGAATCACCGATAAAAAAAGATTATCGATTAAGATCCCTCATGTCTTTTCTTTCTTTATTTTTGGGCAACTAGACAACTTAACGAAATAGCAGTTATTGTTGATGTACAAAAGCTGGTAAACTGCTTACAAAAGCATGTAGCTTGACAAGTTACATCTTCAATCCGTCTAGTTATCTGCTCTTTCATTTGGTTTAAAAGAAAATATTGCTCCATTTCACCATTATGCAGTAACGACATGCATAGTATCTTTGGAAGCATGCATGTGTGCTTTTAATTTTTTTTTTTTTTAATTTTTTTGTTCAGAAGCATTCATGTGTTTGACAATATGTATTTGCTTTTATAAATATTCTGTTTCCATAACATATATACTTATACAGTCGTTTAATTAATCAATGAAACAGAAAAATTACTTGTTTGGATATGAAATTGTTTTCGAAACAGATATTAAATTCCTGTTTGCTTTTACTCCAACTTCTTCTCCAATCAACACTGAAACGAGCAAGAGGATATGGATGATAATTAGACGGATGAGGGGAACAGGGGAAAAATACGATGGCAAATTCCTATTCAAGTCCTATGTTCCTCGTGTTTTCACGTTCCATTGGAAGCACAGCCATAAAAGGGGTAAAAAGCCTTCCTAACATTGGTATTTTGCTATATAAAGTAATGTATTTTTTATAAGAAAAATGTCGTATAGCGCGAATTATAATTCATACAAGGACGCGCGAATGTACTCCTTGACTTGATTTCTGTATGTTATGCGTGCGTGATCTGTTTTAATTTTTTTTTACCCTAAGTATCAGAATGCCACATGTTTTGCATAACAACTTTGTTTATCTTTATTAGAACCCTATAATATTGCTGATTTCCTAATTGTAAGTATTTATGTTAAAAGATTTAATAAATATATTGGTAACTTCACCAATTAAAAGAGGGGATTATTACACTCTCTTGAGAGATTATATTTTAGAAATAGAAGGAAAAAGAGTTCATATTTTAGAAATAGAAAGAAGGAAAGTATAATAATATTATTTCTTAAGGAAGGAAATTATATTTTACTCTTATTTATTTTTCTTTGTATACTCATATAAATCACATAATTAATAATAATTATGATATTTTTACTAAACATTATTTTGTGTATGTTACCTTTAATTCTCGATTAACGGAGAAATCGAATTGTCTTAAATATTCTATTTGTTTATAGTACTATTAAAGAATGATGTTCTGTTTTATGATTCCAATAACTTTTATTTTTCTCTGAAGAATGGAATATATCCCCAATTCCCATTCTCTGTATTTATCTGAAGTCAACTGCATCGATTTTTACAAAAGAAATAAAGACAATCCAACACATTGTGGTAAACACACTGATTTCATGGAATATCCACCTCCCTTTTTCAACTCTCCCATGAGATGTTTCAGATTTTGTTAAGCCCTCCCCGGTTAACGTTTCAAGTCCACCACATAATTCGGTTAACGTTACTAACTAATTCGCTACTCGTTGTTACTTGTTAGCTCGAGTTTGTTTGTCTTTTTTATCTTCATGCGATAATAGAAAGGGGAAAGCATTAGCAAGGGATTCGTAATTGTTAATTTTCTAAACAAGATTTAGAGAAAAAGTGCTGATTTACATATGATAGACAATAATGTAAGCCTTATAATGAAGCCACGGATTGTAGGGGGAGGAAAAGAAGGAAATTTGGTCCATGGTAGCCTTGGCATTTTGTGATTTTATTTTTAATTTTTGTGAACGTTGGTGTTTAAGAAAGTGTTTAATAGTCGATAGTGAAAAGACACGTAGCTATGGATTGGAGCTTGTCCCTCTTCTATACTAGTGTCATAGATAGGTTTGGAGTTATGTGAAATCATTGTGGAACTATTATCATATAGTAGCTTGATAAATGATATATATGAGACAAAGTTTCCTTTTACCATATTAAATTATTAAGCTCTCTCTTCATCTTCTTTTATTGGTATTCTTATATTTGTACAAGTAAATCGAGAGCATAAATAAACGAGTAAATCACAATAGAAAGTAATAGTACTCCATGGACATAAAAAAAAAAAGGGGGTGAGAAGCATGGCTAGCCTTCATACCACTCTTAAGTGGTTTAGTTTTATGTGAGAATAAGGATATAAGTTCAAATTTTTGAAAACCCACTTATTGAAATAAAAAGTAATCATAAATATTCTATTTATGCAATTTATGAGAGCAATATCTTTCATAAATTTATCTATTTGGTATATAGTCTTTGTCATATTTTCAGTTGCGCCTTATGTGCATCACATGCCATCACTATTTTTTTCAACTATAAGTCTATTAAAAATGACTATGGATAGAGAATGCAAAACCAAAATTATAGTGTCAAGAAATTCAACAACTGTAATATGAGTTTGAACCGTTAATTGTGTTGAGAAGCATAATTTTTAATTTTCAATTTTGGTATTACTTTAAAGAAAAATGTTAAGTAGTTGGAAGCTACTTTATTCGAAGATAAGCATAAAATAGAATGAGTTTATCCTTTAAAAAAGAAAAATAGAGGAGATTTTCATCTTACATGCATGTTCCCAAATCAATTAGTCTTGCTGCATCCTAAACTATTTGAGTATGGGCGATGAAAACATTGCCTTTAGCCATTATTGCAGATATCATCAAAGTATAAATTACAAACAAAAAGAAACTAAAAATCAAAATTAAATATACAAAAATATACTTTATTCTCCTTGAAAAAATGGAAGATTGGTTTTCTCTAAATAGGGAAAAAATTACAAATTCTTAAACCTTAAGTGGTGACTAAATTACAAAAAGAACATTTTACAGCCTAAAGCATTTTAATACTCCGAGCTTAGGAGAGTAAACTACCCCTGCTTCTAAGACCACATATTTTGCAAATATAAGACTATCCCTTCCTCTAAGCCTACATATTTTCCGCTATAAGCATTATTAAACATTGGAAATTTCTATGATGATATGATCTCGTGAAATAGACTTAATACATGCAAATGTATCATTTACAAACAATTTCAATCATAGATTTCAACCAAATCATAATAGCATCATCATGTCCTTTTTGATTCGATCACAGGTTGCCAGAACTCTGTAGCCTGTAAAGAGTGATCTTGGTTTATATATCTGTCTTTGTTGAAATTCACTTTGAAAAACTTGCACTTGCATTTTGCCGTCCATTTGGCCCACTTGTTAATGTGATTATGTGAATGCTGAAGATGAGGTATTTCGCATTGGAAAGGAAAGCCCCATGACTAGTTCGGAATATCACTTCCCATAGTAAGAACACTTACTAATGAGTAGAAGAAATCAGTTATCATATGTACAAATAAAAAGCAATCATATTGTGATGTATATGCCTTATCCATATAGGATAGGAGTACCAGTTGCAAGTTTTATTATTATTCTATGTCACCGTTTTAGTCTTGTTCCCTCATTGTTAATAATGCATTACGTAATCTTAATTTTAATGCAAATATTCCTATTGGAACCAAGAGAGGAATCATAAAATTTTCATCATTAACTTCTATTAGTTGCTCTTATTATTTACGTTTAACCCCCGATTCTAGACATGGCCAAAAATTCCATATAACAGTTGAAAGCATCACTATTATAGTTCCTTGAAAGTTGAGAGGGTAGCTAGAAAAGAGGGAACGGAACAATTTTTTTTCCAAATTGCCATTACTATTTGAATTATTCTCAATCAGCATATGCTGAAAAAAGTTGAATATAACAGTTGGAGAAAATGACGGAAGAAGAAAAAGGAGAGCAACAAAGGAATGGGTTCTTGTTCCATGCCAAAAACTCAAAGAAAGTATATAATGCGTTGCCTATATTCCTATAATACAAGAGAGATCCATACAATTTAGCATTAAATTTAGTGCGACTCTGAACATTACCCAATAAAAGCTGATTATTTGAGATAATTTTATTTCGTTATCCTTAATAGCTGTAAGAAAATATATCGAAATCTAATAATTAAGGTCTACCTCCACAACGATTATTAGCACTAATCATGAGACACTTCTCAATTAATCTTAAAGGAAAAGTCATGAGTACTTAAATGAGTTAAATCAACACTTTAACATGCTCGTTAATAAGCTTAATCAAATGTCATATAAGGACGCATTATACATATGGAGCTTAGAAATATCTTATGGAACTGATTCATGCTACATGTACCAAGGTCTTCTCGTTCAGACCCTGCTCATATCAAGTTTCAATATATGCTTCGTATGTCACTTAGTTCGTGAAAAGCATTTGGAATAAAGAAATTGTGCTTATTCTGCAGGTGAAAGCGATTTTATTCTGATTGCGTTCCTTTCACACAATCTTTCCCATAGCCATCATGCCCCCCTGTGAAAATAATGAAGAACAAATCATATTCAATTGGACTTTTCCTTCAACAAAGTTCCTATAGAGGCTTGAAGTTCCTGTAGACAAAATACCAAAGGAGAAATAATGCAACCCGACCAAGTTGGATTAAGCATGAGCCGCAAGAGGAAGGAAATATCAAATATAAAAGGGATGGTGTCAAAATCAACCTGATGCAGAATTAATTATAATGGGCTGCAATTGAAGTGACTTCTAAAACTTGAGAAACGGCCCCCCAATCAGGCCATCCCTTTCCTGAAGTCTCTTCTTAGCCCCCAAATATTGGAGTTAGAAAAGCACTAGTAGTCAATTTTATACTTATCTTTCAGTGTTTGCAATGATGGCTCCAACGGCTGTTGTTGAAACACAAACATGCTTGCACCTGCCAGCCGTATAGTGCATATTATTAGTTAATTGAAAAATTCAGCAAAATAAAAGTATTGCTCTACACCATTCACCACTTAAGATATTAACTACTATGTTAAAAACGTATGTAAGAAAAACTAGAGACAATAATGACCCACAAAAATAATATATTAAATTATGAACGATATAAAATAAAACTTCTGTCTTACTCTCAAAATATCTAAGAACTTGTTTAATTACTTGTTGTGTACGGGCTCCATTGTTAAAAGATTCTTTTGCTAACCCCATCCCCACGTAGGTGGTGGATCGTTGGTCAAAGTTTTCTCTCGTTAAGCTTCCAATTTGGGACAAGTGGACATCTCAGGCTTCAGGTCTTGTTTCGCTTAGGTTAACTGAATGATTTGGTGGGACAAGTACTGTTACTTTAACCTCCCACTTCCTTAAGTTCATGCACACAATCGTTCACTACTTTCAATTTGATTGAAAACTATGTCCATAGCCCTTAATTTTTGAAGTTTAGATTACGTACTTTCTACCCCTTGGGGAGTTTCCTGGCAACTTTTATCTGTCAAATTCTTCCAATAGAACACAATGTAGAAAGCATAAAAAGTTATAGAACAATTGGACCAGCAATAGCCAAAAGCCTCCCCCCTCCCCCAAAACCTTTTCGTTTGTTTCACGTCCTTCCAGATCTAACAAATCTAGTACCTACGTTTGAAGCGATGATTAAATCAATAAGTCAAACTAGTTGTGAAGAAAATAGATTTAAGTTGGTTAAAAAAACATTTTTGAGTGAAATTAAAGAATTTAATTTTGATACATTATGCTGTCATTTGTATATTATAATATTATTAAAAATTTTAATTTTTATAATAATTACTTTAAAAGTTATAAAAAAATAATATATAATTAGATAAAATATTTTATAGTAATAGTATATAAAAATAATATGATCAATTAAAAAAATATGAAAGTATGCTTTTTCTTAAATAAAGTTACCTCATGAATTACAAGCATCGCATGACAAATTCTTATTAGATTTAGTGCACCAAAGTCGTCATTGGTTGTCATCTCATCTGATTTAGGGTCACATTTGGTATCTCAAATTAATTATGAGTCTATGAACTGACATAATAATTAAAGAAGGTACTCATAATTGAGTCAAGGTGATAATTAAGCTGCTTTTGACTACATGTTATCAGAATTTGAGTTAAAATATTGGAAAAATAAGTCGTATAAGAAGATCATATAATGCTCATGCTCTTGCCATCAAATGATAATTTATTTTATGAGTAGCGTAAATGAATCAAACTTATGAAAATATTTTATAGTCTCAAAAAAAGTAATTGAACAAATGCTTGTAGCTTTTTTCAAAAAATATTAGCAATTAACAAAAAATTGCCTAACATGCTAAGTAGAATTCGAATAAACAACACACATAGCTATTACAATTTAAATTTGAATTCACATTTTCCAAAAAAAAAAAAAAAACCTATTGTGATCTAATATTCAAATCAATAATTTTAGTTTTATATTTCATATATTATTGTTTCAGCAAATCACGTGGCCAAATATCCTTATACCACTCCACGATTCTCTCTTGATATATTTATATTGTATTTAGATAGAGATTCTTACAATTTTTTAATTATCTTAGCTTTGGGGTATCACTTTACCTTGATGCTTGAACATAGAAAAAGGAAACTTTTCAATGTTGACTTTTGATGTGTGAAGTGGTGATCCCCCATAAGAATGAAGGGTGAACTTTGATATCACGAGTGCCCTAGAGAACTGAGAGTTAGGATGGAAAAATTAGAGAGAAATATTATTTGTACATAATATTTATGGGATATTATGTCGATATATTCTTATTTATCGTTAAATGGAGTGTAGAATTTAAATCAAGTAGAGTTTATATCCCATTCAATGATAGATGAGAGTATGTCGATATTATATCCCGCAAATAGAATATATAAATAAGATTACTGAAAGATTAGGAGAATGCATGCATGTTAATCTGATGGGCATTAGCTTAAAAAGTCGGTGGGCTACTACTAAGCTTAAGTTTTGAGAGGCTCGTGCTTTATTGGGCAACCAAATCCAAAAGATCCATGTTAAGAAAAGTTGTAAAACGTTCAAAAAAATCACGCCTGGTGGGACTCGAACCCACAATCGTCTGATTAGAAGTCAGACGCCTTATCCATTAGGCCACAGGCGCTTGCTGCTTAGCAGTAGCTATAATAACTGAAATTGTAAGCGTTTGAGTCCATCGAATCTGACACGGAACTGATCTACGTTAATTCATCTTAGATTTTATGTTGAGCAGCGAGGTCCACATTAAAACAAGTAGGCCATCCCTCACACCTCATCAGTTCTTGTTATTTATTTATTTATTTATTATTTTGTGTGTAAGTCTTCTTTTTTCAGTAACATTTTTTACCTTGTTATTTAATCTACATTAATGCAAGTTCTTTCTTTTTTTTTTTAATATTAATCTTTTCTGAAAATTTTCTCTGTCTTTATTGGAATAATTTGATAGCAACTTAGTCCCAACTTTTCTGAAGAGGATTAAATTATACGACAATCTCCGATTCTCCCCACATATTTATGCAACAATCATTTCCCTTCAAATTTGACCTTGACAACATTATTTGTATTAGGAACATGAAATCAATCTAGAATACTTGTTCATTGAGGGTGTAAGCTGATTTGCAAGGATAGATCAGAATTTGAGTAACTGAAATAGAGCATGAAAACTGTCACCTACAGCATCTGGAGCATTGCAGGTGGCTTCATAAGTATTTGCCTTTTTTTTTTTTGGGTTTTTTTGAGCAGCAGTGGCTTCATAGGTGTCAACCAAAATGACTAACCTTTTGGAACAAAAAAGGTAAATAAAAATACACCATTATTTTTTTTGGTCAACAGTTTTTGACTTTTGAGTTACTGAAGCTCAAAAAATGACAAACCGTAGTTCTTCAAAACCAAAGTGGGCTTTTCTGTGGGCTATAAGAACTCAATTTACTTGGGCTTTTCTTTGCAGTAGTCCAATTTGGCCAACATGGGCCCATCACGAAAGATTGAGCAGCTGAATTCGTGCTCTGTAAGATTCCTCCTCTGTGGTTCTCTCACGCTTGTCTTTCTCTACCGAGACTTCACGCCACAGCCACCACCACCACGACGCCGCCATAATTCAGAGTGAGTTATTATGATTTTCAGAATCCATTGAGCTATGAATCGGAAGGCATTTTTTTCTTTCTTTAATCGTCTTGATTGATATATATGATTATAAAGGAGGTTTTGTTTTGGAGAAAGAGGGCCATTTATTTATTTATTGTTTTTCTTGTGCGTTCTCGAAAATAATATTAGCTTAGAAACAAAAGTTGGTGGCGCTATATCTGTTAGCTATGGAAAATTGACAACTAATTGGATTTTAGGCAATTTTGTTTCAGTCAAATTTTTAATTTTACCTCATTCTGCATGTCTATGTTTCAGCATCATTGTTAGGGAAGTCAAATGCAGCTGGTGAACCGAAATTTTGTCTAGAATTGCAGTGTGGTCTAAAATGGACAATGATAATGATTTCACATTTTGTCAGGTAAGATCAATGCCATTTTTCTGGAAATTGAAATAATTATAGCTCTCTTTTGTTTCATGTCACTTTGCTTTTTTGTATTTTGATGTTCATTTAGTAGGTTTTTAGTTTGTACAGCAATGCAGACTTGCTGAGTTCATGTTACAAACATGCATATCTCGTGTATCCTTCTAATTTGATGTTGTGGCTGTATAGGTCAGTTCGCCTGTTGATCAGGATGGTCTTGAAACAAAGAAGCTTGTTTCAGATATTGCTGATATTTCCATAAAAGAAGAATCCTCAAGTGCAACTAGCAGTAGTAGCCAGAAGGGGGGTTTCTTGTGGAAGGAGGGCTTCTCGAATAATTCCAACTCTAAAACAGAGAATACATTTGGTTCTTTGTCTTTCAGTGTAATTAACACAACTTCAAGTCAGCCGAGTGAATTGACCACAAAATCAGTACCAAGTGATGCTAAGAATTCGCTTCAGAAATCACCAGAACCGAAGAATTCTGTCAGAAAGCCAGCAGCTCGGGCCAAAGTTCCTTTTGAAAAAGGCTATAGTCAAATGGATTGGCTTAAGCTTACTCGGACGCATCCTGACCTTGCAGGTTCTCTTACTGAATCTGTTGGCCCCATTTTTTGAAAAAAATATTCTAATTAGTTATAGCTTTGTAAGACAAGAATACATGAAACTAATGGTTGATTGTTATAGTTGAAATTTGAAAATAAGCTGCATAAAAATTGCTGCCAATTTCTGCATATGGTTGCAGTTCCAAGTCCTTAAGCTACTGCATTACTAAAATTGTTAGACAACGCCAATGGTTTGGCAAAAGCTATCAGTTATATCTAATGACATTTTGCATCTCTACTCCAAATTTGGCCTTGAAGTGCTGTTATGTCCAATCTTCTCTTAATATATCTTATCTAAAACTTTGCCTTTTCCTATTAATTTTCTTATTTTCTTCTAGTTAAGTCATTGCTATGTCAATTCCTGTATGGTAGTAATTCCTTGCAATACAGAACTCCTTTTGGCTGTCCAAATGCAAGCACGACCACATGCACATAATATATAAGACATGCACATCATATAAGAGATTACTTGCACTTCTAGTGGCTTTTGTCATGCAATTTCTCAAAGATGCTATTTTTTAACAGTACTGCTAGATTAAGTTTTTTGTTACCACTTGATTCTGTAAACCTATAAATTAGTTCTTTACTTGCCATTACATCTTTTAAGAAGAGGTAACATAATGTATTAAACTCATCTATTTAATTCCAGGCTTAAAAGGACAGTCAAACAGGAGACTTATTTCTATGGATGAAGTTAGAAAACACCAAACAGAAGGTGAAATGTGGACTGTTTTAAAAGGTCGTGTTTACAATATATCTCCATATATGAAGTTTCACCCTGGAGGTATGGCTATCAGCTCAACGTACAAGTTCATATGTAATTTTATAACTTGTAGATTGCTGGTTTCATTTAAACTATGCATGCTTAAAGTGCTAATATGAAAATCATTTCCTGTCACCCAAAAAAAAAAAAAAAAAAAACCCCAGGTGTTGATATGTTGATGAAGGCCGTTGGAAAAGATTGCACATCTCTCTTCAGTATCCTTTTTCTAAGATTACCCAACTTTATTTTTAACCTTCATAAATGCTCTTGGAGTGAGAGATATCAAGGTTTGTGCACGAATTTGTAGGCTGCTGACATTATTTCTTAGCTACATTCTGTCTGAGGAATAGGATTTGGAAAGAAACAAAAAGAGAGAAGGAGAGAGGGGGAGAGAGAGAGAGAGAAGAGGGGGTGTTTGGGAGCCTGTACAGTTTCCTACACATAAATCTAGCTACTTAGGAGATGTTTGGTAAGTGGATATATTAACTTGGTATGAGATAATAAATAAAAAAAGTATCCATGATTTTCATGCTTGACATAGCATAACCTATATGGGGGTAGTAAATGTTTTTGTATATATCACACCCAAATAAGTTCTAAATAGGTTTATAAGTATTGTGAAATTGGGATATCCACTTACCAAGACCCTACATTTTTATTCCCATTTTGTGTTGAGTATTCCTATTTGTTTGTTCATGCATATAGCATACGCCTATGATTCAAGTTGAAGCTTAGGTGCCTGGGCATGTTCATCTGTCACTTATAATGCACGCAGTATCTGCTCTGTAAGGATCACTTGCAGCTTTATCCTTAATCCTTGCGTTAGATAAATACCATGCTTGGGTTAACGCTGAATTCTTATTGGAGAAATGCCTTGTGGGTACCTTAGATGAAAGTCATTAAAGATAACAGTTATATTCGAATACCGAATAATCACGTGATCACATGAAGCCAGCCTTGGCTACAATCCATTATACCCCTTCATGGCCCTGCTTCTACTTAGTGGTGAAGCCAACGGAGGCAATAGGGTAAAGAGGAATAAATTTTATTCATGTACTTGTTTATGTTCAAAGAATTCCAATGGGAATTTGCTGTCCAATAATGGACGAGTATAGTTATTCTGTAAACTGGAAATTTGGATTAACAATGTAACATTTCATAAATGATTGTTGACTCTGTTCAGTAAGGTGATACCCCCAAGTTTTGGATTGATGAGTTGTGATAGCAAATTTGAAAAAACAGGTGTTTTTTTTTTTTCACATGACTCATAGTTGGAGGAGATTTTTTGCATTGTTTCCTTAACTTCTAACACTATTTGCAATAAATAGTGAACATCAAGTAGCAAGATAATTACTATGTTGTTTCATGAGGGTGTTTTAGTAGGTGCAGGTTTCAAAGTGTTTATAGCTTGTGTTGTGCTACAGTTATCTGGAGCGTAGTCCACTCCGGGATGGACATTTGCTCGTGATCTGGGCTTGAGCAAAGTGTGTTCGGGGTAATGCCAAAATGAAGAGCCAGTGTCTTTTTCAATCGAGGGATGCATGTGGTGTGTTCAGTTATAGGAGAACCTAATCAACTTGACTCACTTAAAAACAACTAATAAATATACGTCAAGCTTTCAGCCAAAAATAGAAATATAGGTCAAGACAAAACCATCTTATAGAATTTAATCATATCGATTTTAAAAATAATTTGGCGTGGTTGATTTAGTACGATATTCCTACCCCCTTTCGCTCTTTCTTTATGCCAGTTTACTGTATAGTCCATTAAAGACGCAAAAAGACAAGAAATATCATAATTTGGGTCATAAAATACATGAATATTTACATAAATACCTTTTTTTCTTTTGAGCTGGGAAAAATAGTAAACGGGCGCTTGAATCCTTTTTCTTTTTTTTAATAATTATTATCTTTCAAACTTTTGTTGTCTTCTTCTTGGCTTTAGTGACTGCTTGAGTCGGGTAAACACAACAGTAAATTTGGCTCTTGGTACTTAGCTAGACATCTTTTGCACAGATAGACAATTATAGTGGCTAGTGGAGAAACACTGTATGTCATCCATACACTGTAGTGACTGTACTTGGTGTCTCAAATCAACGTTGTTTTTTTTTGGGGGTACAAACCGCATGGCTAATAAATGACTTCCAAAATTGGAAAGTTAAGAAATTCTTTATGCGAAGGTCTCACTCGTTTTGGAGTAATGCCTTTGTAACATCTTTATAGTTCACATCTATTCACATGATGATTATGTGGCAGGATTAAAGTATAAAAAATGTTTAAAAAATAACAGGAGGTTATTTATAATTATGTGATAAAAATTATGCAAACATTCAAACAATCTTTCGTTTTATCAGGTATCTCCCTACTCCTATGTCAAGACAGGTTCTTACCATCCTGCCCTTGTTATTATGATAATCGGTTATATCTCACTCTTTTACAAAAGTAATAAAAATACGGAGAATATTTAACTTGAGTTTTATCCTAGTTTTTCATTCTTTCATCCTCGCTATATTTTATTTTAATTTTTTCTCCTTTTCACTTTTAACCAAACAAAAGCTTCCCTACTAAATTGTTCAATTAGTTTGATTGTGCTTGCGAGCGGGATAGTCTATTGAGTCCATTGATCCTTTTGAGATGATGTAAACTTCCACAACTTCACTTAATAGTTGAAATTTTCATGAATGATCGGTTTTCTTTGGTACAAAAGTCCTCTTTAAAGTTGTCAAATTGAGCTGAAAATTTGATATAATATGAAAATAAACCAAATCTAAGATGAGTTTTGTTTGATAAATGATTATTAATCCCATTTAAGTGAAAATTAAGCCTGGAGTTTACTTTTTCTTCTCTTTGAAGGAATTGTGAGTTAGTGCTTGTAGCCAGGGTAAATAATAAAGTTGCTTCTATCAATCAGTGCATCCTTTCAAAGACACAATCTATAGTTGTTGCTGTTGATTTATCGCTGCTATTAACAATTTTCTGTTAAGTTGTAAGCGCTTTGAAAAATGCAGAAAGAGATCATAGTGTCATCTTTAGGGGAAGTAATATATAGTTAACTTTGGTAGATAATTAATAACTTGTAAATTAGCTTCTGAAAAGAAAAAATAAGATCATTCGGCAGCAAAAATCTTATTCATTTCAATCATTCTTTCTTTTCTTTGGTCCTCTTTGGAGAAATAAAGGGGAAAGCCCATACTGCAATGTCAAGTTACAAGTCCCACCCCAGCCACGGTGCTATCTTATTGTAACCAATTCCATAATATTAACATTACACGGTAATGAGATTTCTATACATATCCACCCATGTTTTAGTATTATAAACATCCCCCAAAATATATAAATGCAGCAAACAGAATTTACAGCACTAGTCCCATAAGTCTGAACCATTTCATCAGAAATCATTTTATGTTCAACAAGTTTCACTTAGACAAGAGAGAAAGAGAGCAGTATGCATAGAGTTATAAGAGTAGACTAGAACTTCAACAAAACTTCTTGATACAAAATACTCACTAATCATGGGAGCAGAGAAGCATTATAATACATCTTCTAAGTATATAAAACCTCCCTCTACCTTCCTTGAGAAGACCACTCATTCCTTTGCCCATAAGCCTTCTTTTAGATACTCTAATAGTCTCAGTTTCTATCTTCATCTTCTCTGCATATATCAACTTGGGGTTCTGCTTGTTTCCGCTTTGATCTTTCTGAAACATGTAGTGCGTACTTTTTATGGCTTTTTCTTGTGCTCTCTTTGTGCTTTCTAATATGAAAATTGATCACTTTTTTTGGGGGCTTTGGGCTGTGCAATGCAGTTCCAACATGAGGTGATGATTGAATTGCATGAAAAAGAGGGGGGTTAAATAGGAAGAAAAATAAAGGGGTTTTGTGGTGGTCCTGTGCTTCTGGCTCTCCCTGGTCGCCAAGGAAGAAACCAAACGTGGGGTTTGTGGTGGATCATATGAGCTGTCCCAGCTATCTCACCAGGGAGCTACACTTTGGGTCCCAACACTTCTGGCAAGCAACAATAATAAAAAGAAAGGAATGTTCAAAGTCATACCATACACTCTCTCTGTCTTTATCTTTTACTTTGGTGTTTTTTCCAATTCATCCTCATGACTTACCAAAAAGGATGTTTGGCTTTTCGAAATCTCATCTCTAACAAGTACTTCATTGCACGAGATTCCTATCATTATATGGGATGGAGAAAGTCTGATATCAAATATTAATATTAGTCTTAATATAAGTATGTTGGTCAGGTTCATGTACATTTTTGTTACTTTCTCACTCCCTCTCACTCTCACACTCTTCTTTTAAAATGGAAAGTACTTAATTTCACTGATCACAAACTAAAAGATGTTAACTGATTGGAATGAATCGATTAATTAGATAAAATCAAGCTAAAACTAATTTATGTAAACATAAAAACCACTTTTTGTGAAAATATGTCATACCCATATTATGTTGCAGGGTAATATTTTTGTGTTGATGTCCTAGCCAAACATAGACATCCCCTTCTCTTAAGCTATCGGTAGTTAGACTTCCCTCCCCCATTTGTTTATTTAGTCTCTTTGGCAGAAGTTAGTGGCTTTTGTTTTGATCGTGTAATTTCCATTTGATTGGATTTGCGCCTCATTGTTCACCAAGAGTATTAGCATATATGTTAACACGTCAAGAATCATATTCTTGATAGATATTCCATTTCAATCAAATTGCTAGCTTAAATAAGATATCAGAAAACTCTGTTAATAACTAGTAAAGTTTTAATATTAATTGAATATTATAGAAACGCCTTATTGACTGGGGTATATTATTAATTTTCATTGGGTATGGGATTTATTTGAAGTTCATCTCAATGACCTAGCATAACTGCCCTTTTTTTTTTCTACCATGTCTCTGTGTTCAAGATTTAAGAAAAATTCTTTGATGCTTTTCAAGTACAACATTTTTCATATTCTGTATTTTTAAATATCAATAATTTGTTATAATATTAAAGTTAAGGTAATCAAAGTTGACTTCAAAATAAGAAAAATGTCATTATTATTATTATTATTATTATTATTATAGTGAAATGTTACATATAAAATAAGAAAAATGTCTTCCTATGCCCGCTCGGGAATTTCTTGTAGGACTAATACTTGCTTGAAATTCTAATTAATAGTGTGGCCCTGAATACAAGCTAAACTCATATTATCAACTGAGCCACGCGTCCTAATTCAGTAAGACAGTAACCACCCCAGACCATGACCGATTCAATGGCTGTGGTCAGGAGCCTATGCCATCAACAGTGGCCTAAAAGAGAAAACAGTATAAAGTTTGAGTTGTATACTGTTTTTCACTGTGATTCACAACTGTTTTGATAAAACCTACACGAACGAAAAGAAGAGACATAACACCCATTGAACTTGAGCTTTTGCTGTGATGCTAAAGTCTAAAGCCTTCTTTACCACTTCGGGTGTAAATTCAGAAACAACACTTTCAATACAAGAAAATTGTATTCATATACCAAGTTGATTGTTAAGAAAGAGGGGGGGGGGGGGGGGGGAGTTATAGTATTTGCAGAGCAGTTTGACTCATCAAATATCAGAGTATAGTTTGATTTTTCAAGCAATCTAATTAATTCGACTTGCTTGACTAATCTCTCTCTCTCTCTCTCTCTCTCTTCTGAGTCAAAGATAGGGCATTCATGATTTGACAAAGTGGTTAAAAAAATTAGTTTAACTTTAACCCCAAAAATTAATAAAACGATAGTTCAAGCACGTGATTTGCATGGCTCTACTATTTTGTTCTCCATTTGTTCTATTTATCATTAGAAATTCATTGGTTATATTATGTTAGATACATGGCCTTCCTCTTTTTTTCCTTTTTTTTTTTTTTTTGCTGTATATTAAGATGCATGGCTAAGGGCCCTCCCATGTACCGACAAAAAAAAAAAGATACATGGCTAGCGTACATCAAAGGGGGACAAGTGATAGAACCCTACGCGTAGTATGAGAATAGCTGAGGTGGAATACTACGTAGAATTCACCTACTAGTCTAGTGGCTCCGAATTCAGACTATAATATGGGATTGACGGTATTAGAGGACTCCACCAGATCCTGCTACAGCAACACATTAAATGGGTAAAAGATATATTTATACTATGCCAAAATCTTGCAGGTGATGTTCATGTGATGAACTTGGCCACTGTCTCTGACGTGGAAGACAACATTTGTTTGTTGCTTCTCTCCTTTCATTTCTTTAGACCACATACTCTTTTCCTTGGCTGTGAGGGAGCTTCCTGTTGTTTTTGATCCATTCGTTTGCCCTTTGACTTCGAGGAACTATTACTAACCAGTAGGGCCGCTGTTTCATCACCTTACAACGATTTGGAAACGCTTGATAATATACCAACACGAAACAAAAGTTGTTAAAAGCAATTTACTTCATTATGACATTAATCAGTTCTTAATTATTACTTTGTTATAATTTTAGCTTTTTAGTATTTGAGCCTATAACCTCCTATAAATCAGTTTAGCCCCTCACCAACGAACTATTACCTACGTGGAATAGCATAGGCATTTTTAGTTAATATTCAGATTGAAATAATACAGACCCCAAAACCTTTTACATTAGTGATGAATCCAGAAAATTTGAATAACAGAGACAAAAATAATATATAAATATAACAAAATTTTACATAATATTTTTTTTTTAGTATAAAGTCAAACTTATAAAATAATAAAGATAAAATATATGTGTACTTATATACAACTAAGAAAATTTTCAGAGTCTAGTGGTGGCATATGCCCCAAACTCATTGAACGTGGATCCGTCCCTGTACCACATCGATTTCCATTGGCTGTTGAAATGAATTGCAGCGCTACCATGAACGTAATTTATACTCTTTCGACGTTGAAAAGGCCTAAATCGATTTTGACATGGCATTAATGTCTAATGGATCTAGGAATCAATCTGAATATAATAAATTCCCATATACTTACAATTTAAACGGGTGTATTTAACTTTTATTGCTGTATTTTACTTTACACTATAACTAGAGCCACAAAAATGAAATTCGAGACTATTACAGCCTGAGGAAATTAAAATAGGACAAAGAGAGAACTGAGTTGAGATGCACGTCCGAAAACAATAAGCCTGTCAAGTGGCATAACCTAGGGGTAGCAATTACAACCTGATTCACGGATACCCACCTCGCCCCAATCCGGTCAGATCGGTTTTTGAACGTGCCGCAAAGGAGCAGGTTTGGGTGATTGTAGGGTTGGGTTTGGGTAAACTCGCCCCTACGAGTCACGCACCCTATATATATCTAAAATAATATATATATATATATATATATATATATATATATATATATATATATATATATATATATATATATATTTGTTTAATATTTCTATCATTATAAGAGTGTGTTTGGTATGAATGTAAAGATAAAGGTAAAAATTTTATGAATTAGCTTGATATATAATTTTTCATATGAAACTAATTTATGAAAATTTTCACTCTATTTTTATTCTCATACCAAATACCCATAAGTATGAATTAAATTCTAAAATAATTTTCATCTCACAAAAATTTAAAATAATCATTTAAGTATTTAAAAGAAGCAGCAAGTACGGATGGATAAAATATGGGTTGAGGGGAGTTGTCTATGGACAGGGTTCAGATTTGGAATATCAAAACTTGCAAGTAGAGTAAGGGCAGAGTTGTTCAATAGGATACAAATCAAGTTTGGATTAAGCTAAAACCTATCCCATTACCACCCCTAGACCATAACCTTGTAATTTGCAGCAAATGCTGGCGGTTTCATGATTTTGAGGAATGAGTTTACCATTTATCAACAACGTTATTGACAATAATAAGCTGAAAGCTCCAGTTTGTTTCTTACTGTTATATTGAAGCAGAACCAATGCATGAATAACGGGTCCCATACTGAAATGGATAGTGACACAACAGTATACTATTGCGTACCGTAGTGTCAACAAGCAAGTTAGTGGAAGGACATGGAGAGCCGGACCCCTACCAAAAAAAGCAACTTGAATGAGCACATTTTTCGTTTAGAGAGCCAGATAATGAAATAGGGAAGTCTCTTTTCGGGTACGAACGGTGTCAAACAGTCCCTGCGGGGAAAAAAATAAGAGAGTACGAATTGGAAAGATTTATTGTAATATTACCGTACAAATTCAAAATCTATAAGCGTATGAAGTCTTTGAGTTTGACTAATGCCTATGGCCAGTGGCCACATGGTAGTCAGCATAATCCTGAGGTGCCAACTGTATCCAAACATGAAAAGCTGCATTACCACGAAGAGCTTGTTGCCTGGAAAGCTCATAGTCAAGAAAACTATCTTTCACGGACCCAATCACCTGCCATATTCAATGGAGCAACAGTACCTGCTTCATGCTCTTTAAGCCCTGATACAGTTGCTGCCTCTGGCTGGCGCCTGGGACGTTGTGACCGTCACCTAGTTTTGCTTCAAATTCTTCATGTATTCCATAGCAAGTTAAATTTAAAGGCACATGGATGAAAATGACATATCATGATGCTAATTAGTGATGAACAACGGGCTAGCACTCTGACACTGTTTTATCTATCATTCTTATCACTTACCAGACTTGAGAACTACAACACGCTGACTGTTAATTTTTTGAATCGTCAACTTTGTTCCATCAAATAACTTTCCACATCAATATCTAAATATCTCAATCTATAATGACCAAATTTGACAAAATTGACAACATTAAACTCCAGATAAGAACTAATTTTTTACAGAAAGGAATTTACGGTAGATCATCACTGGTCCCAATAGCTGAAAGCAGTGTAGTCTTCAAATCATTGATGTCCTTGAGCAATTTCTCATTCTGCCAGTTCCTCCTCTGTATCTCAACTTCTAATGCTGCAGTAGGGTGCATGGGGAAGTGGACGGGAAAGGTTACAATGCATCACTGTTCAATACTCAAAATCTAACATTCAGTCATTAAATCTTAAAAATCTGTTTTGCCAAAATGTGTACAGCTGTATTAACTTCCCTATACATGTCCTCCTTAGTTTGGTTTAGTGGAAGAAAATAATCTCCTATAAGTGCTTAACTAGTCTATAAAATGATCGCCAAGTGCACAAGCAATTCACACACACAGATTAAAAGAGAAGTTTATAGAGCCTACTTTCCCATGCAAGTCTAACGTCAATAGCAATATAGCAAATTCATAGGGCGATGGTAAGAAAACAGTATTACCCGAATTTGAACTATGAAGATCTCCAATAATTTCCTGCACAAATGCCAAAACCGAATTTTTCAAAACATTATTTTTCTTATCCAAAAGTTGAATTTCATTTTCAAGGGAATCTTTCTCAGACAACAAAGTCCTCGCTTCACAATTTTCTCTCTTGTCAATGTCTCTCTGAAATTGTAGGCATAGAGCTGTAAAATTTTCCCTGCATAGAGATATACACCCCAGTCAAAACATTTAAGATGCAATGTTGCTGCCACTTCCGCTTAATACTAATTGCATTTTAGAACATTGTAAATTACATAAGAAAGCAAAAAGAAACCAGGAAGTTGAAATAGTTAGAGTACAGATATAAATAGATAGTACATACATAATAGTACATACACAAAGTTACTGATATATATGTACATTCTATTGTATGCGTAGCCACATAACAAAGAATGAGAAATGAGAACGAACTTCGAAACTATATTCAGTCAACAATAGAATCATAAAAGTAAACCTCATACTAGATTTTATAGATATAACATAATTAGACTTCAATAACTGCGTCTACTAATATGAAGAGGTTTTCAGTACCGTTTTCCATCCATTCTATTAACGATCACATCACGCTTCGTTTTAAGAGAACGTAGCTCCTTCTCCAAGGAACTCACTGAGGCCCCGAGATCAGCTACAAATGAGAAGAACATCAAAATTGTAATACCTCACACAGAAAAATCACAAATTAAAAACTACTTTTAGATAACTTAGCCTAAATCCAACTGCTAATCAAATACTAATTAGGACTGTTCTATGCATGGATTCATTTTTGTTTCTACATAATTGACGAACTAATGGATCAGAACAAGAAATCATACAACTTCAAACGCTAATTTATAACTCAATGCATTTGATTTGTCCAAATGAAATCTCAACAGAAGCTTCAGCGATCGATAATTCAATACCGAATTTACCGGCGACGGTGACGTATCCAACCGTCTCGAACTGCAACATGCCACTCGTCTTGATGAGCTCGGCTTCCTTAGTTTCCAGATCGGCTTCAATCTCCTCGCATTTGACGATGCTTGATTCTATCTCTCGCGTGACCTGAATATTGGCCTCGATTTCTTCGTTAACCTGATTTTTCTCGAAGGTAGCTCCGATCAAAGGCGAATGAGACGAAATGCCATATTGTCGCGTGAGAACGAGAAAATGAAGGAAGACGAAGAACCTGGTCGAGCATCTCCTTCAGAGATGAAATGTGAGCTAGAATCGTTGCTGTGTCTTCCATTACTGTGCTTGCTTTCCTCTATCAGTGATTGCTAATGCTACCGCCACTTCTTCAACGGTTCCATTCATTGTTTCCCGCGCTTCCAAATAAGGCCACGCCTATCCTACAAACCACTGGGCTCAATATAAGTGGGCCCATCAAGTCCAAGTAGTATTGGGCTTGCTTCTGGCCTGTTAGGGGATCAATGTTAAGAAAAAATAAATACCGTATTCTTCTATACCTAAAAAAATAATACTATTGGTAAGGTAAGGACTAGTCATTAGTCAAGGACTATTAATGTAAATGACCAAGAAAAAAGGACCATTAATGTGATACCTGTAAAAATGCATTCATGAAAAACTTTTAAAAAAATTAACACTCTAACATAGCAAATTATAAAATTTTATGATAAGAATTTGTAACTATTCACCCAATCACATAGCAAATTATAAACTTTTGTTATAGATAATTCTTTTATACTAAAAAACTATTACTACGTACGATGATAACATCTAACCATTATCAAAATCTACACTCATTTTAACTGCCAGATGCTTTATCTTGAAGAGAGTATTTGAGCAACCTTTTTTTTAACTGAATTATCATGATCAACCACTTTACCTGCAGACAAGTGTCTCCAGAAGTGAATGTCATTTTTCTTATTTTATTCTAAAGCAATATGCAATTATGATTAAAAATAGTAAGGCACTGAGGAAAAGCTGCCGCATTTAAAGATGGTATATAGTACTGCTTGGTTCAAATCTTGATTCAATTATGATTCTTATAACTCATTTAAAACCAGAAAGTCCACTGTCAACTGTCAACTTGCTTATACATAATAGTAGTATGCATCTCGTCAATCAAAAAATAGTGGTATGCATCTCTTCTTAATTATTGATGTCAGTGTCAGAAGATGCATACTGCGGTAAATAGGCAATGAATATAGAAAAAGAAATGGTCAATGCACATGCCTTGTCTATAAGAATAAAGTTAATCACGACGTTACGGAAAGTGCAGTCTAATGGTGGAAATTAACTTGATGCAGGAGCTTGTGCAGATTGTCAAATAAACAATCAGTTCACATCAATGGGACGAATAAGTGTAACCGAATTTCATCTTTTACCAACGCAAATAATAAAGACAAGAAAACTAGTGCGCATAGTTTCTATTCGCATAAACTTTTATCATAGTTACGTTTATCATTTGTTGATTTATAGTTATGCCTATGTTTGCCACTTATAAATAAATTCTAGGTCGCTTTATTCTGTTTCTGCACGTAACTGTAGCTTCATGTTCTAAGAAGAAAGAAACGTCACGGGAATGGAAGTATTTAATTGATCTTAACTGCAAATTTTTAATAAAGATTAATGAAACAGATTGAAGCTCAATAGAATAAAAAGAAAAGCTCAATTCTCAGATACGATACTTCTCACCGAAACACTACTTAAGGGTCTGTTTGGTGTAACTTTTGGGAGAAGATCTTTTAAAAGAAGGTCTTTTGAAAGAAGGCCTTTTAGAGGAATTACTTTTAAAAGAATAATTTTTGTTTGGTTTGAGTATGTCAAAAGTAAGTTTAGGAGAATGAGTTTTGTTTGGATAGGATAAAGTAAAATTACTTTTGGTTGTTGATGTGAGAGTAATAGTAAGATTCTTTTGCGCTTTTTCTAAAATGAAAAGTAAAGATATCTTCTTGGCGCTTTTTCGGGCCTTTGAAAAAGTTACAACAAACGCTACTGGGTTCTTGCGTAAAGTCGTTTCTCCTGGAAAGCCACAGCAATCCAAATCCGGCCAAGTAAGTGATAGGCGTTGTAAGTACATAATATTTTTTGGTTTAAAAAGTACATAATATTATTTCAATGTTTTTTCTCCCTATTTTCTTTATGGGATCAAATTATGGATCAATAATTACTTGAAATGATGTTAGAGTAGTCAGCATCTGGTTGCACCTTGTTTTCTAAACTTCCTTGAACACATTGATCTAAGGTGGCATTCATAAAATTAATTTTACAAAATCATTCCTTCCATTCCCTTTTTCCAAAGTAAAAATTATTGCATAGCATGAATAATTGAATATATTTCTATAATTGCTGATAACAATAATAATAATAATAACAATAATAATAATCATATATGATTAATAAGCTATTGGACGAGTGCTAAATAGTTTAACCACTTGAAAGAATAAAGGCATAAGTTCAATTCTTGAAAAATGCAATTGTTACAAGGATTGGTAATTGCAAATATTTCATCCTCAAAATTGTAAAAGTAATGTTTCCCACGATAATAATAATAATAATCCAAGGCATTTGAGAAAATGAAGATGGTTTGTTAACTTTTCATTTTTCACCGCTCAAGTCACCGTTGGTTTTGCCTCCTTTTAAAGCTCGAGGTCTTGTTGTGGGTGTGGAAATTTGAATTGAGAATCAAGTGGAAATGAGTTCCCACCTACATCTAGTGACCCCTTCAACCTCCCTCATTCTCTTCAAAATCCGTTCTTATCACCACCGTGGCCATAGTAGTAGCAGTTATTTCTCAAAACGGTGCCGTTCCCGCCCGATTCTGTGCCGCGCCAACACCATGTCCTGTTCCTCTGAAACCTCCTTTCCTACTCTCCCCACTGTCTCCATTCCTTTCTCTCAGCTCAAAGTACTCTCTCTCTCTCTCTCTCTCCTTTCTTTCTTCCTTCCGTATCTGCGTTTTCCATGTGTTTGTAAAATTACTGCGAGAGAAAACAACTCTGAAATGGATTTCAGCTCCAAAAATATATATCACTATCATGCATGTTGCGTGTGTTTGGTCCTTAGTTTTTTTGTGACGCTTAAGAATTTCGTGGTGTAGGTGTTTTGGCGATGCGTATCTCTCTGTTTCTATGCGTTTGGTTATTGATTTTGTGGTTGTTGTTGATTTCTCGTGACAGGATAAGAGCTGTGACTTGTCGTTGAAGATTGAAGAAGGATTTGGACGCAACGGACTGGGGATTCTCTCTGTCACTGATGTATGTGCATGCTGTTGCGTTTGACTTGTTTGTTCATGTCATCTTTAACTTTTTTTTTTTTCTTTTCTTTTCTGTTGGAGAGGTGAACACTGAACATAATTCATCGATTTGATAAGTTACGAAAATTGTTGAATAAATTAAATTGTTAATTCTGTTTCTCATGAACAAAGCTGGCGAAGAATTAAGGCACGCACTTCTTGATACTTGGCTTGGCCATAATAATCTATGATAAGCTGACGTCAACTATAAGAACTCTCGAATATTTTTTTTTGGAACTTAAGATAATACTTATGATTCATTTGAATATGATATAGCAGCTCCAGAACTAGCTATTCCTTTGTGTTGATTTTATGACTGCATTACATTTTGTGTTGTCATGATTATTTTATTGGAATTGATTACAGGTCCCAGGATACTCTTCATTGCGCACAAATCTTTTGCATCTTGCACCAAGGTATGTGCTTTGAAATTGTTGTTTCTGCATGTGTTCCTGGTGCATTAGTTTTAATACATCAAAGGTGATAATTAGAAGCATGTTATTTTTTTATGCTAACATTTTCCTTTCCTTATGTCAGATTGGCCAATCTTCCTGAAGAAGTGAAGAAGGATCTTGAAGATCCTCATAGCAGGTAACTTCCTCAGTATTCAAGACTTACTACTGAATTTTCACTTTGCTTAGCATATTACACTTCAGTCATCTGAATATATTGTTATCTTTTGCTGATAGTCCACTGCCCTGTACTTGTAGCTTTTACAGCAACAAATAACTTTTGTTTCGTCCATCCATCGTGAATTCTTAGGTACAATTTTGGTTGGAGCCACGGGAAAGAGAAGCTTGAATCCGGGAAGCCTGGTAGCTCTTTCATCTGCTAGATATAATGAATTCTTTGATGGTTTCACTTTGGAAAGCCTTAAATTTGCTTTGGGATACAATTTTGCTTATGGCTTCTCTCAGGCATTTTCACCCATGGCTTTCTGAAGGGTGTTTCCATTTCAGATATGCATAGTTATTTGGAAAACTTGCTGCATTCTTAACTTCATTTATGTTTTTCTAGTATTCTGGTTATTCTGTTTTATAGGATATTTTATCCTGCCCATCAATGTACTTTCCCTTTTACTCTTTGATAAAAGTTTGTTTTCTATCCCCAGGGGAAGGAAGGGTTAAAAATAAAAAATAAAAAAAAAAACACCACTTGAGCAGTTTAAACAAGCTTTGAAAGTCTGTGAATTTGGAATGTTGTACTTAGTGGCATGCATACGTTTTGGAAAATTGGTTAGTTATCTGCATCATTAACTGAGGCTTGTTTTGTTTTTATTTCATCTACTTTTTTCTTCCGAGTGCAGATCTATTAAAAGGATCTTTCTATGCCAATCCCATACTTGATACTCCTACAACAGAGGCATCTATGATTCAACGGTAAAAGTAGATGAAAACACCTGTCATATTATAAAATTTTAAATTGTTTCTTGCTGTAGACTTCTGTATTTTACATGGATGATTTGAAGCAACTTTTGCTCTATCATAGTTCAATTATTTAACAGAGATTAATTATTTCATCTTCTAGATGTGTGACATTCTCAAACACTTTGTTATTGAATTATATTGAGTTATCACCTCAGTCAAAAAGTTCTTTTGCCTTATCACGTACAGTTCAGTACGTACAGTTCAGTTTAGAATGATGCCTATTTTAACATTTATAGATGCCAAGCTAAACATTGAAGCCACGGTAATTCTGTATCTTATGATCATATGCATTTCCTTAGAGTTTCCGTGTTCTGTAATCTGTAGGTATCCATCATACTGTGGATCAAATATATGGCCCAGCAGTGCATTACCAGAACTTGAAGTGGGTATGAACTGAAGCCTGAACAGATTTTGCAGTTGCAGTGTTTGTTTTCTGATGTGTAGGGGTATAGATTGATGTGTTAATATGCTTTTGTTTCCTGTGGTTTTATATGAATAATCGCACAGATGATGATTGCAGACCATAAGTTCTTTTTCTTGTGCTGCTATGCCTATGTTCATCCAGCAACCAACTTATGTATTGTTGTTTGCTTTTCTATACCTTCTGTCAGTTTTTGTGGCTCTTTAGAAGTATGCAGCACACACTGAAGATGTTACCTCGTTGTACTTTTATACTCTATTTGATTATTATTTGAAGAAATATTTCATCTTTGACAGAGTATAATTTTGTAAAAATTACAAACGAAAGGAATTATTGATAAAAATATTTCCAGGCAATCAGTGGTTACTTATTATCTATGTGGGTTGTGGTTAACCAGTTCAAGTTGAGTGGTCCATTGCTCCTAACCTGAAAATATTATTACCATTAATAGCTTTTTAGTCATTTTCTCTACAAAATTTTCATCCTTTATGGATAAATGATTACTAAGACTTAAAGCTTTCTACAGTAAAGTAGAAGCAGTGCTTCAGCTTGAGTTTTTCTTGATAAGTGGATTTTGAACTGAATATTAGAAGGTTAAGAGTGTGATATTTTTATACATCTTCCATGTTTCAAATCATGATAACATTAGATAATGGTAATATTTTATTTTACTTAGTTGATCTTTATTTTTTGCTGAACAACATGATTGATTACATTTTCATTGTTTATTTGTTTCTGACGTGTAGCTTTCAAAGCACTTGGGAAGCTGATATTTGATGTTGGATTGATGTTGGCATATCACTGCGATCAATATGGTAAGATAGCCATTCATGTTTGTTTGGCTTTAGGCAAAAGAATCTTGAATGGTTTATGGTGTTTCCTGAGCTATCTATGTCATGCGTACTGCTGGAAGTTGGACCATTTTTTGTTCATAACCAAGTTGCTTACCTATATTGCACAATTTTTGTTCTCATTTCTATTGCTGTCCTGATCTATTGTCAACTTGAAACAACTTATCAGTGTCCAAAGGGATGAAAATGCACAAGGATGAAGGTCTGGAATCAATACTTCATCGCTCCCGCTGTCACAAAGGACGTTTGCTATATTATTTTCCTGCACAACAGGGGTAATTTTGATTGACACTGTCTCTTTGCTTATCATAAGATTTTCTATGTTGATATCTGATCAAATTAGTAAGCTTTGTTTTGTAATTCACCATAAGTATTATCGTAGAACCAAATAATTCAACATTGGTCAACCAAATACGTTTCTTCTTCTTTGGCATTTTTAATGTATATTATTAAGTCACTTAGTTACAAAAAAAAAAAAAAAGGATGCAATCACTACTATTACACAACTAATACATTATTGAGTTTGATATTTTTTTGTTTTACTAAAAATATATTTTGCTGTGATTTTAAGAATTGAAATTGATAGCTATAGGATGTCTTGAATTGAGGAATTTTAATATTATATTCAGAAACTGATTTTATGATTTTAAAATTAGGTGAATTTGAAGGATATCAATTATCACACATTAAAATAAGTTCATCTTGGTTTTTGTATCATTACTTTATTCCCAAGTATGATTTTTGTGTGGCCTGGTGGAGGATTGAACATCCGCCATAATCATCATACTAAGGGTGTCTTTGGTATAGGGGTAAAAAAAGTTGAAAAATTTCATAGATAAGTTTTATGTGTAAAATTACAAGCTCTTTGACTTGTGTAAACATTTTCTGTAGACGTATGTTGTAAAGGATATCAATTTATCGAATATTAACTCTTTCAAAATACCCAATGTGATAGTCGAGTATATTCTATTTCTCAAGTTATAATATAATTATACTTGAATATAATAAACATTTCCAGTATGTCCTTTTGCACATGCGTGAAAGTATATTAACAAGTTCCAACTTCCAAATACAGCGTGCCAGATGATAACTCTATGTCTTCTTGGTGTGGTTGGCATACAGACCATGGTTCATTGACAGGTTATTATCATATGTTTATATCCATGTCATATGGATTTTGCTTTCATATATACTCTTTGAATTATCATTTATACACTAGTTTCTTAGATCCTATATTCCTCTAGTTAAATTGAATAGAGACATCCATGGATATAAAAAAACATAAAATATTAGTGCCAATGTTATGGTTCTTCACATGCTGTCATTTGTCTAATTTCCATTTCATCTCAATGTGTAGGTCTGACCTGTGGTATCTTTACGAGAGATGATGCAGAGGTACTTTGCCCTGATAGTGCTGCCGGCCTCTATATTCGAACAAGAAGTGATCAAATCGTCAAAGTATACATTCTTCTTTTGGAATTTCAAGTAACACTAGATGATATAAATGATAAGAAATGTTCGTGATTGCAACCTTAAAATTTTTTATTTGTTTTCCTTCCAACGTAAAGATTTCATCCTTCCTTTTCAGTCAACTTGTAAATGTCAAATATGTTAAACCGGTAAAAATAAAATGTCACCCTTTTGATGGTGTTGAATAAGTTGGGCTTGTAAATTTTTGTGAGGGGATTTTAGATGCCTTATATCTATCTTAAATGCATGATATATTTTAGATATGTCAAAGAATTTACTTTTGGTTACTGAATATGTCATGTCAACTGACTGCAATGTTATCACAAAACTTGTACTTATTGAATCTACTTGCATGTTGTTATTCATTAAGGACACATTCAGCGTAAACTTTTAGGATTGCATTTAGGGCATTCCCTTTATGTTTGGGATGAACAAGTTCAATATGTTACAGATGAGCTGCTAGAATAATGCTTGACTGTAATAAATTAAAGCATTTCATGTATCTTTTTTCCCTTCTTTGTTGTTCTTTTTCTTTTCTTTTCTTTTTTTATTTTATTTTTTTTTGGGGGAGGGGGGGGGGGAGGGCATTTTTGAGGGTCTAAAATTGTAAAATCTGACTAATATTACTCCTAAATGGTATAAATATGAATGCCTTAGTACAATGCAGACTCATTGTAGATTCTATCTTATAGGTTGTCTATGGAAAAGATGATATAGCTTACCAAATTGGTGAAACCACTGAAATACTTTCTGGAGGTTATCTTTGTGCAACACCTCATTGTGTTCAGGTAATTGCAAAAATTCCAAAACCATGCGGAATTATTGTAGACTTATCGCATATGCAGTGGTTATCCTGTTCGATCAACTTGTATTTATAGATTCCTTCTCGTTTTTCTACCTCACATTGTTGGTTTCTTGTTCTCAATGCTAATTGTTGATGTGACACTCGTATCTCTCTCAGTATGATTTTCTCCAGGGGTTGTCAATTTTCTTAGCTTTTGGTTAATGTAATTACCACTTATGAAGCTAGCATATGAACTATTATTATTTTCTATTTATTTGTTTTCTTTCCAAGTATGTCGGTTGGGACACTGGTGGTTTGAATATTAGAATGTGTTGGCTAAGTTTGCTTGGAGGCCTACTCAATCTTAGAAAGTTAGATGCCTGTGCTCTCCTGCGTAGTTAATAATATTTATAGATGAATTAAAAATGAACTTCTTCCTTGATGTTCATATATTGGGCATCCTGTCGACCTGTACCTTTGATGTGTCTCTTAGGTTATAGCTTGATCTTGTCTAGATTTTCCCAAATGGGGTTTATTCAAGTCTTAACAAAGTTTACTTTTCTTGTTCGATTTCTATTGGTATCTTTCTGATATAAACTATGGATGTTTTTTTTTTATACATACTTTTAGGCTCCTAAGGGGAAGGAGTCTTCTGGTATTGAACGGTCAACATTTGCATTATTCATGCAACCTGACTGGTATGTTCTCTGAGCAAGTAATGCTAGACAGTTCTGTTGCTTTAATTACGTTTGTAGTGATCTTCAGCCGTAGAAATAAAAGTTAGCCATGCTAACATGTAAGAACATTAGAGAAAGTTGAGGCAAACTACGAGTCCGAGCTCAATTCTATAATAAAGTGTCAAGACTTTTGCTTTTCAGGGATGAAAGACTCAATTTTCCTGAGGAAGTTCACATTCATAAAGAGGTATGCATTCCTGAAGTCATGAACCTTCTTCACATTCAGCATGAAACCATGCGCCATTACAGAACGAGACTTGAATAAATATTGATAAAAGATTCCATTTAAAATAACTAAAAAAGATACTTTTCAATATCATCTGTGATTGTATTAATTGGAAGTGATAGTTATGGTTTTTGTAGAGAGTGCATGTAAGACCATAAAATTCTCCATATAGGGTCAGCTGATAAACTCTGCAAGTTCCACCATGGTGGGAACTGGGAACAGAGGCGAAAACTTATTTTTTTCGTTATTAATGTTCTCTGAAATCTGTGAAATTATGCATTCTGCGTAGTATATTTGCTCAATTTTATCAAATTTTTCCAGCTTATTCCATCAAATGCTACCCTTACTTTTGGAGAGTATTCAGAGCTGCTGCTTGACAAATATTACCACCGGAAACAGTAAAGGTTTACATCTTAGTCATTGATGTTGATTGTTAATCAAACTCCTCTGTTTTGTTGTATTTCAAATCCATCTCCTTCATTTTGCTCTGGTTCTTTAGCTGATGGTGATTTGATAAACTATTCATTTTGCAGAAGCTGAGGCTACTTCTCATCCTACAGGTACTTAGGTGGCCCATGTTAACAAACTATAAACTCGAGGGAGTGACGTAAATTTGTAAAAATGTAATTGCCATTGGATAAACGCAAAAGAAAAGGAAAAATTCTTTTCTTTTTCCTGATTTCAAGGGAAATAATTCTAAATTACGTGGAGTAGCAACATAACTCTTGGGGGCAGAAACATAGCCCATGTAAATTACGCTAATTAGATGTTTATTTAGGGGAATAGGCTGAAGTTACTATGCTAAGCAATAGCTCATTATCCTTTTCTTTAATACGAAGTTATAATTAGCACAATTAGCACAAGTCAAACGTGATGGGATTCGAAGTCATGACTTCTAGGTTGTTTTTGAGGATTAGCACTTCCACGAGCCTTAAAATATTAAGCAGAAAAATGGCTATACAATTTTGATTACTCTTCTTAGACATGGACATGTTAAAAAATGCATGAAAAGCGGTAGCATCTCTTATTCGGAGGGTGAAAGTCACTAGACGGCTAGACCAAACATAAAAAGTCATATACGGAAATATAAAATATTGTTTTAATTTAATGTTAACAGAAGAATCTATTGTTAAAATAATTTGGGGCGATTATCGAATATAACAATGAATCAGCATGCAAACGCCGGCCGAAAGATCAAAATTCAGACGAAAGATGGGATTTAAATAATTTTATATATTTAGAGGATAATTACTTTGGTTTAAAATTGAAAAAAATTAATTGCATATACTCTAATTCGCGAGTATTTTTCCTTTTGCAAGCACCAAACAAAATCAGATGTCTCTTTCACCAGAATAAAAATAAACAAAAAATGACGAGGCATGTCTACCCAATGAGACTAATCAGTGTGCAGTGGGAGCTTGGCCCACTGGGCAGCCGTCACTCCATTAGGACGCCGGGCGTAGGATTTAATGGAATTTATGCATCAATCTAGAAGCCAACCAAAAGTCTTCTTAACAATATCGTAGGTTCATAAAATATTCTAATTAACGACTTTGATAAAATTCTAAGAATTTAACTTAAGATATATTTATAGTATAAATTTTTTTTATACTATTATTTAATTATATTTTATTATATCAATAAATATGATTAAATTTTATACCTATTATTTATGATTATATAAATAAAAAAATATGATTAATTGACTATATAAAATTTTTTTAAATTATAAGTGCACCCAACTTGAACTCAAAGTTTTAATACTTTAGAAAAAATAAGTGCAAAATTTTATATATCAACTTAGGGCTGAAGGCTGCAGTACACCTCACTTTACAAAGATGCACATGCACCTTATAAGCTAAAGGCTAAGATGTGATAGGATATTCATATTTCTTACATCTATAATACGCTCTAAAACTCACTCAAACTCTTTTTCTTTCTTAAACACACACTCTCTTATCACTCTCCTCCCCCATCATCGACACCACAACCATCACTAGTCCACCACCGCCACCACCAACAACAACAACCCATCCAACAATAACAACAATAACCCATCCAGAACAACCACTAGCACCAGTCCACTGCCAACAACAACAACAACCCACCCCGAGCAACATCACTAACTAGTCAACGGAGAAGAAAGTGAAATGCTTGCTCAAAACCCACAATCAACTAGATTTGATGGGGAAAAAGAAATCAAAACACCTAAAATCTAATTTGTTCCCCTCCCCCCAACAATATATTGAGAGATTTGTAAACTTGAATTTGGTTTCAAAATTGGTTTTTGAGATCTAACTTTTTACTATAAAGCTATTTTAATATGGTTGATGCAGTGGTGGGGTTTCATGGTCACAGTGTTGGATGGCTTGTGGTGGTGGGGAAGATGTGAGAGGAGAAGAGGAGGAAGGGTAAGGCGTGGGATGGTGGTGTCGTAGGAGTCATCGGGCATGGGGTAGGGGTCGTGGTGCATGCCATCTTCGCCGATAGAGAGTGAGTGTTTTATGATGTTGGGTCATGGGTTAAGGTTCTTCGTTAACAATGAAGCTCGGTGGTGGGGGAAGGAGAGTGATTGCAGAGGTTTGAGAGATAGAAAAAGAGTTTGAGTGAGTTTTAGAGTGTATTATAAGTGTGAGAAATATGGATACACCATTATATCTTTGCTTTTAAATTATAAGATGTGTGGTATATCTTACAAAGTGAAGTGCACACTATAGTCTTCGCCTAACTTAGGGTTTTTGTAATTTTGGGTATATTTGTTTGTAATTTTTTTGGATAAAAAATTATTTTTTTCATTAAAAATATTAATTTCGATATATTTGGATAATTTTTTAAAATTAATCAAAATTTCGAAAAAATTTATTTTCAATTTTTTTTTAGAAGTTGAATAGAATGGTTCTTGAAAAAAAAATTAGTTTTTGATTTTTTCAACTATATATATGGATATGATTGTTTGTGATTTTTTTGGCAAAAAATTATTTTTTCTGAAAAAAATTAATTTTCATATATTTGAATCATTTTTAAAAAATAATTAGAATCTAAAAAAAATTATTTTATATTTTTTTAAAGTTGAAAACAGTAATTTTTAAAAAATTAATTTTTAACTTTTTTATTATATATATTTTAATTTTATAATTATTTTTTTTAAAAGTTGAAAAAAATATACTTATAAAATTTAAATTTTATAAATTTTTTTTTCAAAAACTGATTAAAACGTGCCCTTTATAACAAGTGATGCTACACAACATGGATAGAATCCGATTATGGTTAACTGTACTAAAGTTACTTTTCCGACCCGATTATCTGGGCATCCAAAAGAGTTGAGTTGTAATCATAATATTTTTCAGATAACACATTACCTTTATAAAAGGAGAGAAATGGTAAAAGTGGGGCAGAAAGGGTGGTGGCTCGATTCTGACTGGGTGCCATGTCTCAATCTTATCACAAACGAAGCTAACCGACACTTTTGTCTTTGCATGAGGAAGGAAAACAGATTGGCCGCCAAAGTAACCAAATGCACAACTCAATCCAAATATCCAACGTTGACCGAAAAAGATAAAATCCAAAAATCCCACCCAACTTAGTGACCACTTACTACATTTGCATTTGGTACTACAAAAGCTTTATTCTCTTTTATTATTATTATTAATTAAGAAAAACGTGATTGAATAAGGACAAGAGTTCCACGTGGGATGGTTCCGTTGCAGTGGCTTGTATGTGGACGTTTGTAACCTCACACGGATTCTACTAGTTTTCGTTTTTCTATGGTTAATTAATTGGTTATGGTATTGTCCTTGTCACCCTTGGAACTTTCCCCTCTGCCTTTTTGACCAAATTGGATTCTTTGTGCTTCAGGCTGACCAGAACATATTCCTTCTAGACAAGTCTGAAATCGATGAAACTAAAATAAATAAAGCAGCAAAATTTGCTTTTACTTATTGTTATTAGTTCCTTTTTTTTTTTGTGTTTTTGTGTTTTTTTTTTCGGGGGGCTTCTGTTTCATTAAACAAGTATAATATAATACTTTTGATATAATGCAAAGAACTTTATATTATTATTCTATAATATATTATCGTATAATTTAACAATTTAATATCATTATTGAAATGATTAAATTTAATAAATAAAGAGTCAAGTAAAAAAAATTTAAATTAATAATACATAAACTTAAATTCTTGAAGATTATTTTAGGATGTGAGTCAAAGATTTTTTCATGGTGAGTTCAAGATTAAATTAGTTCCATTTATATGAGCTTATTTTTAGTTTATTTGAATGTATATATCAAAATAATCGCTTATAAAGCACTTGTAATCCCGTTTAGATGAGTTCTTAATAACAAATGAGATTATCAAAACAGTTTTTGAAACCTTTAAATTAACATAAGCTAAAAATTAAAAATATTTGAAAATAAGTCTAAAATAAAAGCTGAAAATAACTTAAACTATATAACTGTTTTTATATAATAATCTCCAGCATAGATTATCTGATTAAATACTATTATTGTGATCTCTTTCATTTTCTTTTGAAAAAAGGAGCTAAATATCTACCAAAAAAAAGGAGCTATATAAATCGCACAATTTTGATTTTAAGTATATATTCATCTACAATTTATTGATTTACATAGCAAAACATATTTACAAAATAAGAATTTGAGCTAAATATTACAGCCTAATATTCTCATCACGTTGGGGGGGAATTTAAGCAGAATAATTGCATGTTAGATAGTGACATGAAACGAAATCAAGGAAACAACAGCGAAATGCATGGTGAATATTGGCGTTAACGTAAACAAGTGGGGGCCACAGAACACCGCCGCGAGATAAACAACCGCGTATCCAACAAGTACGAGACCCCACAACATCTTCTATATAGCCGGGATTGCTGTGTGGGTGTGTGTTAGGTGGTCATTCGTCTTTCAAAGCCAAATCACCAAAACCTTTGTTTAACGTTTCAGTTTCTAACCATGACTCTCTCCAGCTTTGCTCCCAAATCATCCCAACCTCGCCGGAAAACAAGCCTTCGAAAACGGTGTTTTATGATGGTAAAGCAGCAGAAGACGCGCTTCTACATATGTGGACGGTGTATAGCTATGCTCCTCTGCTGGCACGACCACGCTATATCCGATTAGATTGGATACTAACGTTGGAATCCGGTTTTGCCTTTATGGATACCTTCAGGTTCTTATTGCTTTTGCCACACTCAAGTGTCAAGTATATATGAGGTTGCAGCAGAGGAATCACAAGGAGGTTTGAAGAGTGGAGGATCATGAAGAAGATATGGCCCTCTTTAATGGGGTGTTCCTGAAAATGGGGTTCCGTGAATTGAGGTTGAAATTAAGAGCTATAGGAGCACAAGGTGGGAAGATAGAGTCTTTGAAGCAGGTGATTAAAGGGGTGAAGGGAAATAAGGTTTTGAAATTGACCCAGTTGAATATTGTCAAAACTTGGGTACTTAATTCGCCTTCATGTAATCACTGTTGTAATTATTTGGCCTTGTTCCAAAGAATACAATTCAATTGAGCTGAAAGAAGTGTTTTACGATTGCTATCTTTTATGGTTATTTTTTTTTATCATTATTTTATTTTTCACTTGAATCGAAGTCTAGAGCTGCTCCATCCCCGTGACAGTTACCTTGATTCATAAATTGGTAAAGGCTACTACTGTATGTGAATTTGCTTGCTGTGTATCACTCATTCCTAAATGGAATCAGAGTTGAGAGACCACAATTTCGGTTATGTGACCAAATATAGAACCTTTAAAGGTTCGAATTTCTGAATGCTGGTGTGAACTTTTAAACAATTAGTTCTCACTTCTAATGCAGAAAGCTAAATAGGTTAACTTCATTCTTCAACTAAGACCGATAAGCCTGTTGGTCTACAAAATTCTTCATGTAGCGGTAGAAGATTCGGCAACTAAAGAGGCTCCAGAAACTCTTGTACTGCTGCAAAGGTATCATTATGTTCCATTTCCTAGTCACAAGTATATATAGTTAGTCAATTATAATATTTTTTGTCTTATTAAGTTTGCTCACATTCTTTGGATGTAAGACTAATCCTAACTGGGGATACTAAGGCTGCCCCTCCCCATCTTCAGAGTTGCTTTCTTTCTTGCAACAAGGGATACACAACATGAATGGGGAGTTAACAAAATTATGTGGCAGACTTTTTTTGGCGAAATCGTCTACAAGTACTACCAACTAATTTATACTATTATATATGATAGTGCGTACTTGAAATTGTAGAATCCTCGCCAGAACTTTATGTATTTGTTAAATGAGATACGGGGAACACATTGTTGACTTTGAGACCCTTTGTATTTCTTCAGGTGTGCACTATGTTGTAGCTAGTCAAGATGCTCGAGTGGCTTGCATTTGATGGCTCTGTTGATTGCCTGTATTTCTCCTACCAAAATCATGCAGTGCGATCCCTGTTTAGTCTCAAATAATGTTGTCCCAGAGATCACTACCAAACTTGAAGCAGCTAGTGTGTGAGTGTGTGCCCGTGCGCATTGAAGTGTGTTGAAGCAAGTTCACTCCGCGTTGAACAGCTAATAAGATTGATATCTTATTCTGTGTAAGATGTGCCTTACTATCCATTGAAGGTTTGAGACTGCTTATGAGTTAGTTCTCAGATGGAAAGGTAACCATGTAGGGCAAGAATATATACAACTTAGAGACAGACAATAAAAAGATTGGCCACTAGGACACAGGAACAAGGAAGTGACTCCACGTGATTACATGTGCATGTCTGATAATAGCTTTTCAAGGAAAATAATCGCATTTGATTTTCAAAAGTTTGTCTCAAAAAACTTTAGATGATAAGCTGTTTTGAGCACAAAATAAGCTAATTTAAATACCCTTGATGCATTTAATAGCTTAAATGACTGCACGAAAGAATCTAGTCAGGGAAGTATTAAAAAAATTTTGTTGCTAAGAACGTGGTGATGTAACTTGCAACATGCAAATATAATATCATCTTTTCAAAGTTTGTGATGAACATAAATTAAGAATGGTCTTAATTATACAGGAAGAAAAGGAAAAGTTACATTTACTCAGAAGATTGAATAGTAATGAAGACAGGAGAACATCTTTCATCATCACACAAATTATACAATGCAAAAGTCTCAATTGCTAGGTAAAATAGAACTAATCTTTAGGCAACAGGATACACTATGACTTGATCAAGAACAGGGCCACAAAGATATCCGTAGTCATTAATTCTTGTATGGTAGAAAGAGCTGAAGAATGTGATTCTGGTTCTCTTTGCAATTGCTTTGAACTTGAAACTTGCAGCCTTGAATCTGCCCTTTCCTTCAGATTTGAAGCGAACTTGAAAGTTATCTTTTGCAGCAAATGCTTCAACCATCATTGATCCATGACAGCCATTTTTGGCATCTCCAATTTTGAACTCCATGCTGTAGACTTTGTTGGGAACTGTTCTGAGAATTTGGGCAATGGCACTTTCCCTGCCTGCAACAAGCTCCACTGCTCCCTTCCCAAATGGGACATTGAAATGCTTTGAATCAATGAACTTCACGGCTTTGGGAGATTCAATGATCCAACCAGGGAGTGGAGACACAAAATCTTGCTGTCTGGGAGGGAGCAAAACACCATTGGTAGAGTTGAAAATAGGGAATGGACCCTCCTCAAAGCCAGGATTTTTCACCAAATTAGCTGCAAGAGACCATATCATAGTTTTATCAGAAAAATATGAGTTCCAAATAAGCAAAAGAAACATCTCCCAAAGCAATGCAAAAGAAACATCCATGTTGACATTATTTTATAAAAGTATCAAAACACAAAAGCGTGATTCCAAAAAAGAAAACCCAAAACCCAATTAGTATTTGCTTATCTTCTAATATGTAATGTTCCTGAAGTGAACATGCATAAGCACATAGACATGTTTCATTACCTCTTGTAGGCCTTGGAGGGTAGAACTTTCTGATAGCAATGGCATCCAAGAGTGGACCACAAGTAGGGTCTTCTTGAACTCCAGGATTGTGGAATGTCACTTTGGTGACATTAGAAGTGGCCCTGAATCCCCAAGCAATAACATCACCATTGAGGCTATAAAGTGTCTGCAAAGGAACATCACCACTCTGTGGGGGCACTGAGATCCTCAAGACCTCATCCTGAGCACAAGTCCTTGAGGCTCCTAGTATTAGAGCATACCACTGACCGGGTTCGACCCTGATGGTCTGGGAGATTGAGGCCTCGTTGCCAAGCCTCACAGCATGTATTCCATGAGTCACTGGGAAGTACATGCCTCCAGGTTGTGGCCCCCCAGAGACATAGTCAACAAGACCATTGATCTCCCATTTGGGCAATGCATATTTACCAATGAGTTTTGTTTTCTTGAGGAATCTGGGGTCTGGCTTCTCCTCAAAGTTGCCATTTTGGAGGTAAGCTGTGAGGAAAATAACAATAAAAAATCACAACAAACACACAACTTCAGAATCTGTGCCACTTAAGTGCATATAATCAAATCCAAGCACACCATCTCTCTCTCTCTCTCTCTCTCTCTCTCTCAACACATTGGATCAGATTGCAAGGTTATCCACGAGGAATGTAGCAAAAAAGGAACACATGTAGAGCCACTTCAACAAGCACATTAGACTATAATACACACCATAACTAGACCAGTTTGAGTTTAGGCATACACACTCTTAGAAACTGATAATGAGAGTGCATGGTGCAAAACAAGGAACATATAGATTAGAATAAAAAGTAAAAACAGTAAGCAGCAAAAGAAAAGCAAAAATGTAGTTTAGGATCAAGTATTTAAACATATATAAAGTACCACGCATTCCTTATCTAAAATGTGGCCATCATATAGAAGCATTACCTTCTGGCAACCTAGACTGAACGTCACCAAAAGTTGAAGCAGAAAATAGAGAAGCCAAACAAAGAGTGAATATGAACGTCACAGCCATTTTCACTATGAAGATGAACAAACCTAGAGCTGAAACAAGAGAGATGGACAAGGTTGCTGAGAAGTATGAGGGTTTTACTCTACAAGGGCAGTGCATGGAGCTTTAGTCCATTTTATAGTGAAAAAATAAGAGAGTTTGTGGGATATTCACGGTGCAAAACCGACACCACCACGGGGAACACCTGATTTGTCTTAAAGTTTTGACTTTTCCAACCGAGTTTTGCTCCATAATTTATGCTATGGACATCTAACATGTTGGATATTGTGAATGCAACAACTAGCAAATTTAATTTAATCAAGTCAAACTAACTAGTGGTTTTTCCAAAACTATGGTTAATTTGGATTGGCTTAATGTCCTTTGGTTTAAAGTTTGAGAGATGTAAAATATTTTTTATGCAAGTAATAAAAAAATATTACTTATTATAATAAATTTTCCCTTTTCATAACAGACCCTAATCGATTTGTTTAGTTTGATCATACTCATGGACACCACGAGCTCCATCAAACGGGAGATGGATGAAGAGTTTATAGCATTTTTCGAAGTCGTCCCCATATTTCTCAATAGTTTATAGGTTGCAGCTGTCTTTTGCTTACATGGGCTAGTCTTGATTGCACTTATGCCTTGTAATTTATACTAATAAAGTTATAAAACAGTATCTAAGTTCCATGTCAAGATCTTACTGCTATTGACTCCACAATTTATTTGTTTGATTTGCATTTGCTGAACCGACAAAAGGGCCAGTTTGTGCTCTACTTCTAACAACTAGTTGTGATTGTTTTTCCTCTAGTGAAAACAACATCAAAATCTGTTGATACCAGTTAGGAACTGATGAAGGTAGTTTCGTGTCCTTTGTAATTTCAAACCCAATGTGTATCTATGGATATCTATCGATGCCAGTTAGGAACTGATGAAGTAGTTTCGTGTCCTTTCTTTGTAATTTCAAACACAATGTGTATCTATGGGTGGACACATGGTTTTTGTTTGGACCACCCGCTTTCTTAATTGTGTTCACCAAAATATAATTAATACAGATTTATGGCTATTGGCTAGTGCCTAGTTCTTGGCTAGATCCTACGAGCATTAATGTTATCCACCAAGGTCCATGTTTCATAATTATCCTTTATTTTTTTTTTTTATGGCCCCATTAATGAGGAGTGGGAAGCATTGGCATGTTGCTGTTATCCATTTTGATTAGAGCTGTGTTATGAACATAGACATGTTATACTATTGGTAGTAAATTTTCTTTCTCTTTATTGGTTTAAGTGAAAAAAACTTTAAAACGGTGATATCTGCAACTAATTACTCTGTTAAGTAACATTTCCCTTTTGATTATTTCAGGCCCGACCCATTTGTCTCCCATTGAGAAATGAAGTCTTGTACTTGATATATGCAGATTAAATCACTTGTAGTTGCTCATCCGATTTGCTCTACCCCTAGTAGTATTTTTCTTTGAAGATCTATCTGTATTACTTTGAGTGAATTTTATTTTGCTTATTTATGATTTTAATAATTTTACCTTAGCCATAAGTGGCAAACAATCAGCTAAATTGCTG
Source organism: Pterocarpus macrocarpus (assembly GCA_031439585.1). Lineage (NCBI taxonomy): Eukaryota > Viridiplantae > Streptophyta > Magnoliopsida > Fabales > Fabaceae > Pterocarpus > Pterocarpus macrocarpus. Next base: position 71,704,191 of record CM062522.1, read on the forward strand.
CACCATGCATCAAATTTGGGTGTTGTTGCCTAATTTTAGCTGGCAAACATAACTTGGGTCCTATTTTTTGGTGAACAATAAACTCTTCTAGCTGTCTGGTCGGTGTGAAACTATACAGGAAATTGGGAGCAGGAAATTTTTCAATGACAGATGGAGAGGTGGGTAGAGTAGTAGAATGGAAGGAAGAAACATGTGCATGTGATAATGAACCCATGAACTCAGAAATTTATTAGATGGTTTGAATTTCTTAATGTTGCATATAGTTTTTCTTCGTAAGAAATTCCGAAGAGGCACACTAATCAATTGCAGCTTATAATTTAGACTATTAATCATAGTATAAGATCAAGTCTTTTATCACACATTCAAGATATTGTTAGTTGTTTTTAACTTCTTATTATCGTTTCGTTGATTGTTATCGTTTGAGTATGAATGGTATGTTCTGGTCTCCTCCGTGAAAGAGACAGGGCGTTTATTTTTTTTGTGGTCAAAGGCATGTGCTTTTGTCCAAGTTCATCGTACAATACAGTATGAGCTCTATAGTCGTGAATTATGGAACATGGCCAAACCTAGAAACATTGAAACAATACATTTGTTATACGGACATAGCTGCTCCAGTACGCTAGCCCAACAATATGGTCCATCCCATTCCTTCCTTCTTTTTACATCATGAGGCCCGCCATCACCACACTCCCCGCCCCGTGATGAATGGTCCACTCTCTTTGTTGTTATCTTCATTTCTGAGTTCATCCATTCTTAATCTACTCTTAGAAAAAAACACAATATGTGGACCATAGATGAATTTTCGTGTGCTACATCTTCCTTATTCGTTTTTATTTTTGTTGGTTTTTCCATAGATATTTTTCATTGGAGACAAAATATATTCGAACCGTAATTCATCATTTTGTGGGGACTAATCCCTTCGATTAAATCCAATCCTCCTTATTCGTTTTTAATGATATACTTACAACTTATAATTCTGTATGTATATCACTTTGTCTAGCTCAATTCAATGCTTAACTAGTTAGACCATGAATTGATCATATTTTCATTTTAAATATTTGTTGATTCAATCACAATTTAATAATAACTTAACTAAAAATTTATCTAGTTAAATAGACCTTATTGGTTTAATCTATGGCTCAATTTTTAAAACATTAACCTTGTATACCAAGGAATTAGTCGAAATCAATATTTTGAAAACCGAATTAGAATTTCAATTGAATTAGTTAGGTTGCGAGTTGACCATTTTTCTTATTCACAAATTTTAAGTTCAATAAATGGTTAATAACGGATGTCAATATGAGTTTGACTTACATAATTGGCTTTCTATTAATGTATTATCATGATTTGAGATCGATTCTAAGGTTCTCTTGTATGTAGATAATTTGTAAATACCTTTATAAATATTTAAGTAAAGAGACATGTCCTGATCTACACTAAAGTAAGCCTTTTAGATAGATTAAGATTCTTTAATATTCCTCACTAACATGAGAGTGTTATACTATGAGAGGAAAAAATGACTTTTTTTCCTTTTTTTTTTTTGTAGTGGGACTTGTCATTATTTATATTAATCTATCAATTTTATTTTGTGTCTTTCACATTCATATTAGTGAGAAATACGATAGGATTATAATTCTTTATTAATGATTTATTAATTCAATTTTAATAAAAATTTTGTTACATTGACTTTTAATCATATAAAGTTGTGAATTTAAATTTGTTTGCACTGATAATATAAAATTATTTTATAATATCATTCAATAGAAATCATGAGAAGTGTCATATTATAATAAATAGTTACCTAAATTTGAACTATATTAACAATTCTCTTAATTTAACTTAGATGATGGTATAAAATAATTTTATACTGTCAATATATATAAATTAAATTTTTAGATTATATAATTAAAACCATTTAACTCTTATTATAATATCTTAAAAATCATGTAAAACATAAAAATATTACTATTTAAGTTTCTAAAACATGATAATGTATTAACAGTAGTCTCATGATTCAAGCATAAATTTGATCATTTGAACCAATTCGACTTGATTTTCGAAACTTTGCTTGGAACAAAGACAATACTATTACTAATCACATCCGTTGGATGCCTCGAATCAAACCTCACCCGTTGAATCAAAACTCCCGCCCAAATCCAAAAATTCAAATTCAAACACCACACAGGCCTTCCTCTTCCGTTGAGTGAGTTTCATTTCTGCAACTTCGAACCTTCATCTCTCTCTCTCTCTCTCTCTCCCATGGAAGCGCAGCAGAAGAAACGCCCTCTACAGAGCAGCAACAATGCCAACATCCCAACCACCGCACCAAACGGTGGCAAAACCATCGAAGAAATGTACCAGAAGAAGACGCAGCTGGAGCACATTCTCCTCCGCCCCGACACATACGTCGGATCCATCGAGAAGCACACCCAAACCCTATGGGTTTACGAGAACAACGAGATGGTGCACCGATCCGTCACCTACGTCCCAGGCCTCTACAAGATCTTCGACGAGATCCTCGTCAACGCCGCAGATAACAAGCAGAGGGACCCGTCCATGAACTCCGTTAAGGTCACAATCGACGTGGAGGAGAATCTCATAACGGTCTTCAACAACGGTGACGGTGTCCCCGTGGAGATCCACCAGGAGGAGAAGGTGTATGTGCCTGAACTCATCTTTGGACACTTGCTAACGAGTAGCAACTATGACGACAACGTGAAGAAGACCACTGGTGGAAGGAACGGATACGGTGCCAAGCTCACAAACATCTTCTCCACGCAGTTCGTCATCGAGACCGCTGACGGCAGGCGACAGAAGAAGTACAAACAGGTGCGCGTGTGTGCGCTAGGGCTTCTTCATTCCTTTGATTATGCACAATTTCGCTGTGGATTTGGCTCTTGGATTGTGAAAAATCTTTTCAATTGGGATATTTAGCGATTTTGAACGGACTGAACTTTAGGTTTACGTGATTTCATCAATTCACTGTGATTTTGGTTATTGAATGTTCGCCGTTTTGTATTTGTGGATTTTTTTTTATTTTTTATTTTTATGTGTGATTGCTGAAGCGTATGCTAGTGTTTCTTCATTCCTTGATTATGCTCAATTTAGCTGTGATTTTTGGTTATTGAATGTGCAAAATGGTTTTAATTTGGATATTTAGGGATTTTGTTAATCCATTTGCTGTGATTTTTGGTTATTGAATGTGTGAAATGGTTTTAACGTGGATAATGGGGATTTTGTTTATCCGTTGGCTGTGAAAAATGGGCTTAATTTGGATATTTGCGGATTTTGTTCATCAACTTGCTGGGATTTTTGGTTGTTATATGTTTTTCGTTCTGTGTGTGAGTTTTTTGAGTGAGTGAATGATTTCCGAGGCGTGTTTTGTCGTTGGATGAGAATGTGTGCGTGTTGCTTGATTGGTTTTGGGGAAGGTTTTTTCGGACAACATGGGGAAAAAATCGGAGCCGGTGATAACGAAGTGCAAAGAGGGTGAGAACTGGACCAAGGTTTCGTTTAAGCCTGATTTGGAGAAGTTTAAGATGAGCTATCTGGAAGAGGACGTTGTTGCTTTGATGAAGAAGAGGGTGGTGGACTTGGCTGGGTGCCTTGGAAAGACTGTCAAGGTTGAACTCAATGGCCAATCGATTCGTATAAAGTCGTTTCGTGATTATGCTGATCTCTATCTGAAGTCTGCTGAGAAATCTAGACCAGTTCCCCTTCCAAGGTTTCACTCTTTGAAGTTTAGTTTGAACACTGTTTTGTACCAATTTATATCATGCTTATGTGAGTTTGCTATGTCAACAGGATTCATGCAAAAGTAGGTGATAGGTGGGAGATTTGTGTGAGTCTAAGTGATGGACAGTTTCAGCAGGTACCTAGAGAACTTGATATGTGATGTGAAGTAGGTGTGCTCGTTGCTGTCATTATTATTTTTTAGTGTTATGTCATGAATTGGTTGTTTTTAGGTCAGCTTTGTGAATTCGATTGCTACAATCAAGGGTGGTACACATGTTGATTACATTACCAATCAGATCACAAGCTATGTGATGAACAAAGTAAATAAGAAAAAGAAGGATGCCAATGTCAAAGCGCACAACGTCAAGAATCATTTGTGGGTTTTTGTCAATGCTCTCATTGACAACCCTGCCTTCGATTCCCAAACTAAAGAAACTCTTACGACTAGACAAACTAGTTTTGGTTCTAAATGTGACGTCCCAGAATCAATGCTGAAGGAAGGTTCGTCACCCTACCACCCCATTTGTTATCTCTATTTTGTGATATACGCAAAGTTGCAGGAATTGGTGTTTTACGCTAGATTTCACAAACCTCTGCAGTTACAAATTCTGGGATAGTGGATACCCTCCTATCATGGGCAGATTTTAAACAAAGCAAAGATCTGAAGAAATCCGATGGAACAAAGACTCAGAGAGTTCGCGGGATTGTAAAGCTCGAGGATGCCAATGATGCTGGAGGAAGGAACTCCGAGAAGTGCACCTTGATATTGACAGAGGGAGATTCAGCCAAAGCCCTTGCAGTAAGTTGCCGTGATTTATAATGAATATCATTTCATGGCTAAACTTTGTCAGTCTACTCTAGATATGTTACATAGTTGATTCAATATGAAGATGGCCGGGCTCTCTGTGGTGGGTCGAGACCATTATGGTGTGTTTCCTCTGAGGGGCAAATTGCTCAATGTGCGGGAAGCCAGCGGTAAACAGATAAGCGAAAATGAAGAAATTCAAAATATCAAGAAGATTCTTGGACTGCAGCAAAACAAGGAGTACACCAACGTCAAGTCTTTGAGATATGGTCATTTGATGATCATGGCTGATCAGGTCAGCTACTTAAGATCTAGTAATTTCTGTGTTTAGGTTTGATATAGTCTTAATCTTATCAGGCACAAGCATGTATTGTATGTGGTATGGCTATTCACTAAGATTATAATGGCTTAACTTAAATGTGCTTTTCAGGATTATGATGGTTCGCACATCAAAGGGTTACTGATAAACTTCGTTCATTCATTTTGGCCGTCCCTACTAAAAGTTCCGTCGTTCATGGTTGAATTTACTACTCCAATAATAAGGGTTAGTATGGTTTTGACATCGTTATTGAGTAGCCAATGAGCACTACATATTATTTTAATAAACTTCCTTTAGGATACCTTTGAATATTTTTCCTTATTGTCTCCTCAGGCGACTCACTCAAATGGGACAAAATTATCATTTTATTCCATGCCTGAGTATGAATCATGGAAAGAAAGCTTGGGAAACAATGCACATGGTTGGAAGATAAAATACTATAAGGTTTGTTGTTTTAAGCATGGAGAACTACTTCCTTTTTAGTATATAATTTCTCCTACCGCTCCTAGTTTTTGCATTATATTGGCTGATTTTTCCTTCTGGTCTTTCTAGGGTTTGGGTACAAGCACTCCGCTGGAAGGCAGAGAGTACTTTCGAGATCTTGATAAACACAAGAAGGACTTTGTTTGGGAAGATGACTACGATGGGAATGCAATTGAGCTAGCATTTAGTAAGAAAAAGGCTGAAGATAGGAAGACATGGATTCGTAACTTTGAGGTTTGTAGTGTTACTCTTTATTCTAGTTTATATAGTGCATGTTATCATCGACCATCGTTCTGGAGGGTATTGCTAATGAAAATTTACCATACTTTGTTGTTGCAGCCTGGCACTTGCCGTGATCACAGGGCAACGCATATAAGCTACAGCGACTTTGTTAACAAAGAGCTAATACTCTTTTCCAGGGCAGATCTTCAAAGGTCCATTCCCTCAATGATTGATGGCCTCAAGCCCAGTCAAAGGAAGATTACTTATTGCTCATTTAAAAAGAAGTTGTTCAAAGAAATAAAGGTAGCCCAGTTTATTGGCTATGTGTCTGAGCAGTCAGCATACCATCATGGAGAGCAAAGTCTTGCTAGCACTATCATTGGAATGGCACAGGATTTTGTGGGCAGCAACAACATTAATCTTCTTAAACCAAATGGTCAATTTGGTACTCGTAACTTGGTGAGATTAACCTCTTCATGATTTTTAATACCTTGTTCACGTTGCATTCTTCTCCGTTTTTTAATTGCTTCAAATTTTTTATTTTGATGTTTGGCTGTTGAAGGGTGGCAAAGATCATGCAAGTGCTAGGTACATCTACACTGAACTAAATCCTATTACTCGGTGCCTCTTCCCTGAAGATGATGACAGCCTTCTTGAATACTTGAACGAGGATGGGAAGTCAATTGAACCGAACTGGTATTTTGTTCCACCTTATTTTCCTAAAGAACTATTATTTTGTTAATGTGTTTAGTAAGGATTTCCATATGTGTAGAACTTATTAAAAATTTCCTTTGTCCGGTCGCACAGGTATATACCAGTTATACCAATGGTTCTTGTAAATGGTAGTGAGGGGATTGGGGTTGGCTGGAGTTCTTACATTCCTAATTATAATCCAAGGGACATTATTGCCAATGTTAGGCGTTTGATGAATGGTGAGCCAATGATTCCAATGGATCCATGGTATAGAGGATACAAAGGAACCATTGAGAAAAGTGCCAAGGAAGGTGGGTATATAGTCAATGGCTTGATAGAGGAAGTAAATGAGCAAACTTTCAGGATCACTGAGCTGCCTATCCGTAAGTGGACTCAAGATTATAAACAGTTCCTTGAATCTCTAACTGATGGGTCACCGAATGTGAAGGATCCTCTTATTGAGGTAAACTGACATACACATTTCATCATACTATGCGTAGTAAGTTTTCATGTCCTTTTTTAAATATAAAGCTTTTTGTCTGCAGGATTTCAGGCAGAATGGTGATGATGCTATCGTAGACATAGAAGTCCGAATGAAGCTGGACAAAATAGCAATGGTCATGCAAGAGGGATTGCTGAAGAAATTTAAATTGACTAGTACTATTAGCACAAGCAACATGCATCTTTTTGATGCAGAAGGGAAGATTAAGAAATTTGACAACCCAGAACAAAGTATAACCGTCATAGTTTGCAGTCATCTTGATTATCTTATTTCTATTGCTTTGTTTCTAACCATTTATGTCATTTGATTTTTGCAGTTCTTGAAGAATTCTTTCCGCTTAGGCTGGAGTATTATGAGAGAAGAAAGGTGAGCTATATTGTGGACATGGGAACTGTTCTTTATGTTCAGGCATCAAAAACTTATTGAGCAAGAACTGAAATGCAATTGTCGCGAATGCAGAAACATAAACTGGACACTCTTGAGCGACTTCTCTTGGTGTTGGACAACAAAGTGAGGTTTATATTAGGTGTCGTGAACGGAGAGATTGTTGTGAGCAACAGGAGAAAAGCTGATTTGTTGATAGAGCTGAAGCAGAAAGGTTTCACTCCCATGCCAAGGAAAGGTAAATCCGCAGAACCACAGGTTGCTGGGGCAAATGATGACAATTCCGAAGAGCAGGAAAATGACAACAGTAGAGAACAGGAAACTGAGTCTGTCAGTGTTGAAGTAGCAAGAGTTGGTGACTACGAATATTTGTTATCCATGTCAATTGGAACTTTGACACTTGAAAGTGTTCAGAAGCTATTAGCAGAAAAGGATGAAAAAGCCAACGAGTACAAGATTTTGAAGGCAACACCACCAAAGTCCATGTGGATGAAGGATCTCGATGAGCTTGAGAAGAAACTGGATGTAGGGGACAGTTCCTTAATTTCATTATAATTTTTTTATGGGAAAATATATTGTTCTATTTAATTGTATTCATCTTCCTATTATTATTTTTTTGTTGCTTCCAACAGGAGCTAGAGAGCAAAGAGGCAGAGGAGGAACGAAAGAGATCAAGTCAAGCAAACAAAAAGACATCTAATCGCGGTGTTTCACAAGTTTCTACAAAAGCACCTAAGAAACCGCCGCGGAAGAATAATAAGAAGGCCAACAATGTTGACCCAGAAACTGAAAGCATATCAAATTCCTCAATGGAAATTGGTAAGCCTGGATTGTTAGTAGTAGTTTTCACAAATAATTCATAACTATTATGTTAACTTCTGAATTTTGATATTCACTTGAATTTGCCCAATTGCAATTCATCAGAGAATGCTGCTGAGGTCGCTAAACCGAAAGGCAGAGCAGGTTCAAAGAAAGGGCCTACAAAGATGGTATGCCAAGTTCACGTGTTCAAATCTTTCTGTGACTCTAAATGATCTTGAGCACTTACCTTTTTCACATGCCTCTTATCAGGTTGATGAAGAAATTCAGTCTCTTCAAGAACGCCTTGCTGCATATAACTTTGCAGCATCCGGTGATCAATCTGCAGGTAAACTATGTTGTACTACCGTAGTTAAAATGCTTCTCAATCTGCGAATTCCATATGGTACTCATCCTCGTCATTATTTTGCTCACACAGCCTTGGAAACTGAAGAGCCAGCTGTGCATAATGTTTCGAAGAAAGAGAATACCAAAAGGGGTGGTGCAAAAAAGAAGTCTGCATCTAGTAGAGTGCTGGACATTTCTGAAAGTGATAATGAAAATAATGTTGACAATGATGATGATGATGATGATGATGATCAAGACTTTGAAATACAGCAGCCGGCAGCCCTGGAAAAAGGGAAAAAGAAGGGTGGAAGAAAACCTGCTGCCCAGAATGCGAAGAAGCCAACTGCAGCCGCCAGGAAGAGAGGTGCAGGCAACAAGCAATCTCAGATTTTGGGTCAGAAATTATTAACTGATATGTTGAAACCAGCTGAAAGTTCAGGGAATTCTTCACCAGAGAAGAAGGTGAGAAAGATGAGGGAGTCTCCATTTAACAAGAAAAGTGGTTCTGTGCTGGGCAGGGTGGCCCAGAAAGATGAAACTGGAAGTGAGGACATGTCTTTGGGTTCTGCTTCAGCCTCTCCTAGCATGGAGGAGGAAGTGGTTGAGGTAGCGCCAGCTGCAGTAAGAGCTAGACCTCAGCGAGCTAATAGAACGCAAGCAAAATACGTGCTGAGTGAATCCGAAAGTGCCAAAGATGAAGATGAAGATGATGATGGTAACGCAACCGATGATTCTGACTTCAATGAGGATGATGAATAGGCTACTCTATATGACCTCTTAACTTCATGACTTGCTTTCATATGCCTTTCGGCATTCTGATCTGTGTCTCGCGGATCTGTACTTTACGTTGCCATTAGTTGTTAGCTTTCTGCAATGTCTAAGATATACAAAATTGGATGAAGCATGATAAATCAGCCTAAATTTAGGCAAATGTTTTTCTTTAACATTTAAGTTTGCAATATTAACATGCACTTGCATTTGTACAAAACTTTTTTTAGATACTGCATTAACTTTTTAACCATATTTTATTTGGACTTTGGAGCAGAGTTTATGCCCAGAGTTTTTTTTCCTCCTTAACAACCTAATACATTATATCTGATGTTTTTTTTTTTTTTCATTTTATTTTCATTTATACAAGATTTGTTTTTAATTATGAATTTTTAATTATTGTAAAACATTAGTTTATGATATTTACTTTATTGGTACCTTTATGGTATTGATATATCATATAAAAAAGATGTTTATTTTGACATAGTCAATTTAATCATGCAATCAATCATGTTATTTTTTGTGGTTTGTATCAATGTAATAATATATGATTAAATAATTATATAGAAAAATTTATATTCAGTGTGTTAAAATTAAATTCTTATTTCCACTTTATGTTAAACTTTTCCACGGGAAGTTCTACCGTGAACCAAAAAAAAATTATGGAAAGTTACGAAAATAAATTTTACCATTTCTTTTAAAGTTTAAAAATGAAAACAAGGTGAAAGTAAGGTTACATTTTTTATGATTATTACAAAAATATCATCTAAAAATAAAAGAGAAAGTAAATCAAACACAAATATGATGTTTTATCTACGTTGAAAAACTTCATAGAAGCAAGATTAGTACAATGTTAAAAAACTAGGATTCTAACAAGTTTTCCAAACCTTAAGAAATATAAAAGATTTACAAGTCACAAATGGGCATTTAGATCTATTGAAAGTTGAAAGGTCCCACGTCTCTTTAGTAATAATAATACACAAAAGAGGTCAAATTACCACGTCTGTCGTCCACAGAACTGACCTGCTGATATTCCAATTGGGTCTCTAGAAATTTAGGACTTGTTTAAAAGTGTTTTTATTTTTTAATTTTGTAAAATTGTTTTAAAAAATAAGTTTAAATTCAATTTTATAGAACAAAAGAACAAAAAAATCTGTTTGATAACTTTAATCTCAAAACAGTTTTTCAATGATAAAAAATAAAAAATTTGTTTGGATAATTATTTTTAAAAACAAGTTTTAAAAGTAATAAAACCAAAAACATTTGACAAATATTTTCTTAAAAGTAGCGAACATATAATAGCATAATTTAATTTAATAATAAATTTAATACATAATATTACCATAAAGTCTTATCAAATATCTTAATACAACTTGATGTATTTTTATATTCACAAATCTATTTATATATTATGCATTGTGTTCTTGTTGCCACATCCAATTTGCAATTTGGTCACAATAATTTGTCATTTCCTTTGCAACTTCATCAGTTAATCTTGTCGTATTGTCATTATTGAAATTTACCTCTAGATCTGTGTTGCCGTTTTGAGTTTCATTAACCCAATGCATCAACTAAAAATATGCTAATTATAAGATAAATGAAAGCATGCTAATTATAAGATAAGTCTAAATCCAAAAGAATAAAACACCATGCTAATCATAATATAAACTATCACTCGCAATAAAAGTAGACACCTATGACTCCTAATGAGAAAAATACACCAAACATAAATACAAAACACACAAAATAATCCAAACCAAAATTACTAAATCAGCTAAACCAAATTATCAAATAAGTTAATAACAGTCTAAACCAGTCTAAATCAAGTTATTAATCCAAACTGAATTATCAAATCAATTAATATTAGTCCAGCACAATCCAAATCAAATTACCAAATCAACTAATATCAGTGCAACACAATCCAAACAATTTAAATCAAATTATCAATAAGCTAATATCAATTTAGTACGGTCCAAACCAAATCACCAATCCAAACCAAATTACAAAATCAGCTAATATCAGTCCATCACAGTACAAACCAATCCAAAGCAAATTACTAAATCAGCTAATGTCAACCATAAACATGAAAACAGTACTAACGAAAAAAAAACCATAACCCAAATCATAAAAATAAACTTTGAGCAACAATCATAGAACCAACAAGACAGACAACTAACGAGAAAGAAAGAAAGGGAGGCTGGGGGAGAAAGAAGGAAAGAAATAAATTGTGGCTGGGGGGCGGCGGATATTGAATGGAAAAAGGAAAGGGTGGTTGGGCCGGCGGCGGAGAAAGAAGGGAAGAAAGAAAGGGTGGCTGTCACGGCGGATTCGAACAGAAAAAGGAAAGGGTGGGCTCCGATGGGAACGGACAAGGAAGGAAAGAAAGGAATGGCAGCTTCGATGGCTTCAACGGCAAATCCTGAACAGAGAAAGGCAACGATGGTTGGGGTTGGCGGCGGAGAAGGAAAAGAAGAAAGAATGGGTGGCTTGGGGGGGGGAGACTGACGGCAAGACAGAATGGGTGGCGGAGGGGGGAAGACATCAACGGCAAGAAAGGGGAAAAGGGGAAGAGGGGAAGGGGAAGAGAGAATGGTGGCAGTGAGGAGGAGCCATAGACAATAACAAAAGGGAAAGAGGAAAGGGAAAGGGAAGAACGGTACCTTGCAGAATGAGTAGCTCCAACTCTAGGATGAACAAGTTGACACAAGTTTCTTTGTGGGATGGGTTTCAACTTTTGCTGAAATGAGGTATGTTATACAACAATAAATCAACTTAACTAATAAGTTTGCCGTTGCGTGTTTTGTTGTTTTACAGAACAATAAATCAGAAAACATGTTAAAGATGTTCCCAGTTTTCTATTTTTAAAAACCAAATCGTGTTTTCAGTTTTTTAAAACAATTAAAAAAATTTTCCTTTTCAAACAAGTTTTTTCGTTTTTTTGTTTTTAAAAACTGAAAACAATTTTTAAAAACCGTTTTCAAACAGGCCCTTAGTCTATATCTTTATCTACACTCAACCCCAAAAAAAAAAAAAAAAAAAAAATCTATACTGGAGGCTAAAAATCGTATATCCTTTTCTCTCCTTTCTGTTACTGGATCCGTTATCAATTCTTGGATAAATGCTATGGTTACATTTTTATTTCTTAATGTTCGATTTAAGATAAATGAAAAATATATTAAATATAATCTAGAGCTAATATATAATTAACCACCCAAAATACCGATATCCATGAGAAAGAGAGAGATACCAGGGTGATTAATTATCTATCTTTTCCTTTCCATCTTGAAACCCAATACGAAGCAGAATGAAACCGTAGGATCAAAAGAAAGCATACAAATCCTAGCTTTCCAGACATCCAAGTTGGAATGATAAACATAAACAGTAAGCAAAATAATAGACGAACAGAAGAAAACTTAGGAAATCCTCGTAAAAGCTTAATGGAGTGATTTGGGTAGATTTGGTCTGAGCGTAAAGCAATGGGTGAAAATTATTCAAGAAGCTTCAGTGAGGGTCCTATGGAGTATTCATCAAAGTAGATCTAGAATAATGTATCCAAAGACCCAACCAACAAAAAGGGGTGAAAAGGGTCCAGTTCGTTTACATTTGTACAGAGAGAACCATGAAATCATAATTTGACCTAAAAGCAACAAATACAGTAGATGAGGTCAGGAGTTGACGGCAATGTTTAAAGCACAAATACAATATCCACCAAGGTCTATGCTTCACTTTCACTCTGCTGTAAGTCAGTACAAAAATCCTGAACAGCAAATCCAGCCATGTACTGGGCATTCTTGCAAGTGTGTTTTAATAATCATCTACTTTAAATAGCTTTCTTAATTGGAATTGTTTAATAAGACTAATAACTTTTGGAATCTCTGTACAAGATTTTGGTTAGCAGCTTGAAACCAAAATGAACTGCAACAGCAGATAGATACAACTACGGATCAGGAACTACAGTAACTCACAACAATAAGGTGCCATTGAAACCTACAAATTTAAAGATGGAAGATTACATTTACCTGAAAGACCTATTCTAGAGATTTTGATCAGCTTCACATGGCAAGACTCCTTTTAGTAGCTTCCATTCTGGATAAAAGATCTTTAATGTCTGCCTCCATTCTGATTTTCATGTTCAGATACTCCAGATGTGCCCTCTCTATCGCTTGGAGTTCTTCAACTTTCTGCCTGCGCATTTCCTCAGTCTCAGAGAATCGCAACTTGGCAATTCGATTTGTATACTCTTCTTCAATTTTCTCATTCTTTGCAAGGGCAATGCGTTTCAGCCCTTCGGCTTCTCTTCTTGCTTCATCAGCACGTGATTGAAACATTTTGGCCTCAGCTTGTTTGATTTTAACTATACTCTCCAATTCATCAAAACAGAAGTCCTTTTGGACACTACTCATCTGCAACTCTTGCGCCAGAGTCCTTTGATCATTCTGGTCAAAGCTAGGAAGGATCTTTGGTGGCCTTTCTAACAGAGGTTTCTTTTCTGAATAAATAGGTTTCAGCCAAGCAGCTTCCTGGCTTGGCCCTGCTACCCGATTGATTTCTTTAATTTGTTCCTTCCCAGATAAGTTTGTTGCCGTGGCTAATTTGGAAGAATCACCATCTGCAACATAACCATAATGAAGGTAAATATGCAAAATTGCAATCCAGATTTCAAAAACACTAGTAATGCAAACATCAAAACAAAATAAATGCCAAACAAGAATAAAATTTTAGAAATAGCCGATCGGAGATCTGAAATATCTTAAGTTTGTTATAGATAATATATCGAGGAAACAGCATTACTATCTTTCCTTCCTTCAACATGAATACATTAACGGAGTTGTTAAAATATAATTCCTAAATTCCATAAAACACCAGGTCTAACAGAATGAGAGACTGCAGCAAACCAAATTAGTCCTACAGATTTTTTTGCTCTTTGTTCCCCATATTCAGAAGCTACTCAAATCTGACAACCATAACGTTTTCATGTATGTCATTCAGACAGCAAGAATAACTCTGTAGCAAGTATAATTTCACCCACTATGATGAGGAAAGAAAAAAGGTACACTTTGCATGATTTATCCATATGTTCTACTCATTGTGGAAATTATAGGACAACAGGAGTTAACGATAAAAGTAACACTTAACACAAGTGTCTTTGATCTATGTTGGTACATGGCCAATATGGTTAACACGACCAATATGGACCAAGCATCTTGGCATGCATTTGGTTACCGAAAGATGAACCAATATATTTATTTTGTTTACTGCAGTCAGCAAAAAACAGTTCATGCAGCAAACCCCACTTAATTTCCCGAAGACCAAAAATCCATGCTTGATGCAAGCGTATTACACACTGTAAAATTAGGCTAAAAGCACTAAAATAACACAACATTAGAAGTATTTGACCATCAAAGAAATTTTTTACTTACCGGAAAGCAATGACATGATGTGCCTCAAAACCTCAGGAACGTTCGACTTATTTAACAACCTTGGCAGCATTTGATCTGCAATCTCATGCAACTGTCTCCCTCTCATGTCCTTGCTGGCAGAAAAAATTCTCTTCACATATTCAAGCTCATTACAGAGAGTTTCAACTGGCCAATTTTTTGCAAAATTTTGAAACACCTCCTTGACAAAGCCAAACATCTCAGAAGGGTGATCACAAGCAATACAGTGAAATTGCATCTCTGTCATCCCTCTTGTCCCAGTAGTACTATGCCCATTTCTAATATAAGATTCCCGCAATCCACAGTCAGTATGGCACCAGTGAAGGCAAACATCACACCCAACCCAACTACATGTATCTGATGCATTGTCAAACTTAGAACACACAAGACACATACATTCCCCGCAAAAACCACTCTTCTGTGCACAAACCTTGCAATCGCATTCATCCACAGGCAATTGACTTCGACACGAGAGATTCCTACATCTTAAGTTCAGAAAAACTTGAGCTAAATCAGATGATGAAATGCTGTTGTCTAGTTGAAGATAATGAGTTAAACCAGTTTTTAAAGCAACCAAAATTTCCAGCTGTACTCGGTGACACTTCAGCAGGACCTCCTGCGTTATATCAGACCGGTTCTGCAGTACTTTCTGAAAAGCAAGTATCTGCCCATGCTTATCTGCATTGAGCATGATTTCACGAATGCCTTCTTTCAGACATGCTATAGACTGTCCTGTCATTTCATGGAACTTTCTGGACATTGCATGCACTGGCTCAGAAACTAGCCTTGCAATGATTGTCTCCACAAAGTCAACTCCACCCATCAGAATTTGTTCTTGCTCCTTCTGGCTAGTAGATCGATACAAACTACCACTACTCTTGGATCTAGCTTCCCTCTTTTTCTCAAAACTATAATTTGATCCAATGTCATGAGACCCAACACTGTGTGTGGGAGATCTAACATCATCATGGCGTCTTGACAGTCCTGAAAACTGCTTATGAAAACTCAATTGCCTGTCAAGTCCATTGCCCATTTTTGAGCTACCTTCTAGAACCCTAGAATGTTGGCCTTTCACAGCCTGACCATCTAAAACACCCCATGATGCTTGAGACTGGAAAAGAGAACCATTTCCATTTGTTGAAGTTTTCTGGCTAAAAGGAACTTCTTTCTGTTTGGGATCATTCTGAGACAGACCTTGCCAATCGATTCCCTGGAATAAGGGGCGACTGCCAACAGATTGTTCATAGTCCACTGAATTTTTCGTTAGAGAACAGCTTGGATTGTGGTAGAATGATTGGGAACCTGAAAAGGACATCGATGCAGTAAAACCATCTGAGTTGGTACAAAATGTATTACTTAAAGACTGCACACTCCGTGCTTGACTGGGGGATCCAGGGGCTTGTGTTGTTGTCTCATGAGCACCAATAGGCAACAGAACATTTGGCAAGCTAAGAGAAAGATCAAGCTGCCCCATTGCAAGGCTGTCATCCTTCTGCTTGTTGAGAACTGAATGGTCTGTTTTCTCCACTTTTCTGACAGGAGATCTAGAAAACAACTCAAATCCCCTGGTGCTAGGACCTTCCATAACATCAGCAGAGCATGTTGTGAGATCTCTCGATCCTCCATCAGTCCATAAGCCATCTTCTGAAGAATGACCAACATCAGTAGGGGTAACAGAGATGCTTTTGCCTTTATCCTTCGCATTGTTGGTCACACCCTCCACTATCATTTCCCCATTCGCTTCTTTTGGAACTTCATTTTCTGTTGAGATTGAGACTTTATCATTTAACTCTGGTTTGTCAAGACCTGTGCTGGCTTCTACATCTACACCCTTCTCCTGCTTATGCTGCCCTTCATTAACCACTGGCTTCTCAAAATCTGCACCCTTCTTTGTTTCCTCCTTGCACTCAGCATCAGCCTTCAAACAATCATCTTTTTTATTATCATCATGAACCACAATGTCAACTTCAGTCTCAGTAACAAGCATTTTCTTGGTTGGATCATCTTGAACAACATCTTCCACCTTATCGGCTTCCTTCTCCGCATCTTTCACCTCAGCATCAATGTCCTCATTAGGTGTTACCTCAGACAATTCCTGTTTTTCGTTCATAGCAGTATCTGTATCATTGATCTTGCATTCATTCTTAGCTTCCTTCTCATCAGTCTCCAAGGGGACAGAGTCCTTGCGGTCTTCACTTTCAGGGGCAACTTTTGGAGCCACCGCCTCCGGTTCAGCCTCAAGAACCGGTTCAGGTTCGAGCTCCCCTTCTTCCATTTCACTACTGCTGCCACTCTGAACCTGCAACTCCTCGATTTTCTTCACCTCAACGCTCTTGGATTGCTCACAACTCTTCGATTGCTCGCTTTCAGAGTCCTTGGACCAAGTTGGTGACTTGGACTTGGACTTGGACTTGGACTTGGACTTGTCATCTCTCAACGATACTCTCGGAGAAGAAGACCTCTTCTTGGATTGCTCACTCTCAGAGTCCTTCGACCACGTCGGCGACTTCACATCCCTCAAAACCTTCGGCGACCGCACCACCCTCTCCTCGGCCGCCGCCGCAGAAACCCTACCACTCCCTACTCTTCCGCTGCCGTTCTCATCGAAATCTTTCAACCCTCGCCGCCACGAAGTGACGCTACCTTCCCTCCTCGGCCGGTCCCTCTCCGACCGGAACCCCTTCGGAAACTCCCTCCTCGAACCACCGCAGAAGCTCTCCGACCGGTGAATCAAACCTCTGTCTCCTCCTCCTCCAACGCCATAACCGCCACCGTCTCTGTACCGATCAAACCCCTTCCTCCGATCGAAACCCTCGAAATCGTGCTCCGATCGCTTCCGAACCAGCCTCGAACCCTCCCGATCCTCGTCCAACGCTCGATCCCTGTCGTAGCGGGAAGACGACGACGAAGAGAGAGAGCCTTTCCGCGGTGTACTATCAGGCTTGTAGTAGAAGCTTCGCTGCGACGACGAAAAGGACCGATTCATATTCGAATCCTTGCAGCCATTCTTGTCACCGTAGGAGTGAAGATCTTCGCTGGACCTCAATCTCTTCATTCTCGAAACCTCAAAAACCAGAAAACCAAAACTCACACAAACAAACAAAGAATAACAAGATGCAGTTATCAATTTAACCTAATCAGCTTAAAAAAAACTCCAGAATCTCACTCCGAATGGCATGGAGAAGTTCCAGGAGCTGCGGCTAGGGTTTCTTCCGGAAACCTAGTTTTTCAGAATACGGCGAAGATGCGCGAAGAGAAAACGTTAAAGAAGCTGTGCAGAGAGAAGAACCGAAAGCTAAAGGAACTTATCGGAGAGAGATACGGTGATCGAAAACGTCACCGGAGAAGTTTTCCGGCGAGTGGCGGTGCTGTCATAGTAATTTGGAAGAATTTTTTCGTGAAAGAAAAAAAAAATAAGAAAATGGGCAAATTGACAAAAAAGTGAGGGGTTTATGGCAGTCAACGCTGTTTAACTAGAGAAGAAAGAGTTGGACTTGGACACGCAAGGTGCGTAGAGCGCACTCCTTCGTGCGTGCTGGGGAAGAGGTTAACCGGTTCAAGAAGGGGTGCGCATTTAGCTTCCCCGGCGCACGATAGTACGTTTTGAAAAACGGGGCGCACTTGACTTGTTTTGAAGTGTTCAGTGGTTGGGGGTGGATCGCATGCGGCGGAATCACAAATACGGTGTGTTTGTTACGCCACTCATGAGGTGACACGTTTCTCACCTTCTGATTCATGCATTGTTTATTGCTCTTTCTTTCTTTTTCTGTGTGTTCGGTTTTTTTTTTTTGTATTTTTAATTTTTCGAAATTAGTAACAGTTGGGCTGGAAATAGGTGATTCATTTTGCCAAATCCATTAATGTGACAAATAATAAGAGGAGTTGGTCCATTGGGGTAGGATATGCCCAATCACCATTAATTTGTTATATTGCAATATAGTATATAATTTTTTTTTTTTTGGTCTATTTTCATATTCGAGTTAGGCTAAAATTGAGGTAACTCATGGAACTAAGTTTGAGTTAGCTTAATTTCATTATTGAAATATATCATTAAAATAATTGCTCTTAAAGACAATGCCACAAAAAATAAAAAAATAAAATTTATTGAGGTTTTGGAATTTGTTTGTGGCTTGGGAAAATATAACAATATAATAAATATGTAAAGCTACAATTTGCAATTTTGGCTCCAGTAAATTGGAACAAGACAACTCTTTTCTTTTTTCATTTTTCTTTTTTCTCAAAAGTCGCAAACTTTAGATTAGGTAGCTATAAATATGTTTCGAAAGCTAGCAAGTTGACATTTAACTACTAATTTTATGAAAGAAGTCACCCATAGAAACTGGTTAGGTAGCTTGTAACCATGGGTTGAACACTCTATTAACATTAAAAAGCCATCTAGAAACCATTATTATAATTCAATACTAACCCAACTAAATTGATTACTTCAAAAGCATTTTAAGAGGCATTAATCATACAAAGAGAACAGTTGAAGTAATTGGAAAGTTGAAAACTCCAATACGGAACACCACACTTTGGGATGCATCTAAAAGCAATCCATCACCGCAACCTAAGTTACCTACCATTGTTCAATACAGAACATATTGCGAAGAATTTAACCATTTACCACTATAAGAGTAATCCAACACACATCAGGGCTAATTACATTAAAATTTCAATTCTTTTATTTTCTTGGATTTTTCACCGTGTAATTTATACATAAAAGGACTTTTTTCTTATAAGTTTACAGATTTCAAACTCTAGTAATGTGATAAAGTGAAACAAACGTTACTCTTCAAAGCCTCCCCAAAATAAGGTTCTCAAAGAGCATAGAAATTTAATTATTTGTGTATTCTAAATATAATTATTTATGCAACTAGCACAAAATGGACTTTATTTGAGCATATAAGATCAGAATTTTATCAAAAAAGTTGCACTCGTATCTCTAAATTTGTAAGTCTAGGTCACAAATCGATATATACTATATCCGTGAGATAGCATCTAGAAAATAATGATAGCTCTCACTATTTTGATTTGGATACATAATAATGAATATATTATTAGTAATATCTCCATTATATGTAAATTAAATAACAAGAAGGACAAATCGACAATATATTAAAGGAAAAGAAAACTACGTAACATGTCAATTGAAAACTATTAAAGAGAAAAGAACTACTTATTTACAGGCAGTTAGCTTAAGTCCAGTGTTCAAGATGGTACCTAAGCTATTTGTAAATATTTGGAAAAAAAAGAAAACAAACAAAAATTAAGATAGAAGAGAAGGAAAAGAAATGGCATAAATTAGAAAAATTATTATATAAATGCAAAATTAATCTCTCATATTTGTTGGTAGAACTAAAAACAAATAAATATATTTTAAATAAAGCTAACAAATCAAATTTTATTAAAAATATTCTAAATTTAATGTAGCATCAAATTTGTATGGAAAATCTCTCCCTGAATAAACCTTATAATGTGCTGGTTTTGTTTGGTGGTGGTGTTGGATTGTTCTGTGGACACCTGAGCATGTGATATCACCCCAACTTTGTCTTCTGCACCTAGGGAATCTTCAAAAGCCAAAGACTAAGAATTTTCAACCCAGTGACGTGGTAAGATGTGATTGGTTATGGGGATGCGAAACTTGCAACCTGCAATCTGCTGTCGTGTATCTTAATTTTTTTCTTATTAAAGGGAAAGGTGGATCTGGTCCGAACACGTGTAAAGATGAGAGGTGTTAAGTAGCGTCAAGTACCGCAGGATTGGGATGAGAGACGTGAACGTGATAAAAGCTGGCATCATTTGACTCTTGTATTGCCTTTTGACGTCACGCGGTTTGCTTTGGCCTTTAAAGTTGACGCTCATTTGACGATGCGTGATTCTCTGCGAGCGCTTTCAATCTTCCAAGTATATCCATGTGGCCATGTTCATGTGGACAATGCTATAATAAACACGTTAAACTTGCACCAGCTAAATTTAGTGGTGGTATGGAAAGGAGAATATTCATATATCAAATTACATATAAATGTATTATAACATTTGTAATTTGATCAAATCAAAAAAATATAATTAAATATATTTTAGGAATGGCTAAATATTTTTTACATAATCTTAAAATTAATCAAAATTTTTTGGATATCATAAAAATAAAATTTGATTATTTTTAAAATATAAAAGATATCATACAAATAAAATCTAATCAATTCAAAAATCATCAAATTTTATATTTATTTAATCTTGTAAATAAATACAATTTTTTAAGATATTATATTAAAAAATTTGATCAATTTTTAAATATATTTAATCAGATTTTTTTTAATTTAATTAAAATTAAAAAAAATACTACAGTACACTATATAATTTGATATATTAGTACACCCTATTATCTCATCCTTAGATTTTTTGGTATATCATGCACCAAGTTACACACAGTGCATTAAAAACGCACCTTGTTCATACAGCCATGCAGGCAAATCAAGTTCAAATCCCAGTTGTACCCATGCATGGATTTATTATTATTTTTTTTCCGGTGTGAAGAATCCTTGATTTTGCATGTAAAATTCATCTTGAATTACGCTTGTATCGTAATCAATGACTTTAGAATACTCATATATAAATTAAGAGGGGAAAATATAAAGTTTAATCTTTTCACTATTTGGTTAAAGATAAAAGTATGAATTAAAAAGTAAGAAAAAAAATTGGACATATAAATTGAACTTTTCTCTACGTTTTGTTTCTGTAATTTTAAATTTATCATCTCTCATCTTACTAAGGGAATAATAACGAGGAAATGTTGGATAAAAGCTTCTAAGATAGAAATTAAAAATTGAATCTCCAATCTTAGCATTATATTCAGTCCTTAAACACTTAACTAATACAACCACGAATTTGTTAACTTGGAAACATTAGCAGATTTTTATTCAAAGTGATAGATAATCCTGTCCTAAACGTTAATCTTAATTATTACAATAATGAAAATTTTAAATTTTAATTTATTTTGTTTTCAAAGTTTTTTTAATTATTTATTTTTTTTACTTTCTTTTTATCCTTATGTTTTCTCCTCCACCCAGTGTCCGGGTTTATAATCCCTTATCCATCATCCCGTTTGGTGAAAATATCTAATGTGTAAATATTATACAATGACAAGTGTGTTTTTTTTTTTTTTAATGTGGAAATGAGAAATATGTAGAAATGTTTTTTAAAATTAAATTATATAAATATTATATAAATGAATTTAATTTATATACATTAATTGTGTAAAATATTTTTTATATTATTGTTCAATCTAATTCTTTTATTTATATGACTTTTATAGTAGTAAGGTGATAATCATGCATATTAATATAATAATATATAATTGAATGATAATATTTTACATTATTAATATATATAAATTAAATCCTATATTACATATAAAAATAGAAATATGAGGGCCTGAAAATAAGAAAAATGTTAAATACATTTGTAGAAGAAAAATATTGTATTTAATGTTAGATTGTGGTATTAAAATGTTGTCCTCTTATGAAATAGCGTGAAAAACGGGACTACCAACTTTGTCATTTAGTGAGTGACAGGTTATCTTCTTATACTTGATGATTTCAAATTAATACAATTCTTCCATCTGTCGTTCCTTACCGGCAATAGTAAACTAAACCAGCTTAGGCATAGGAGACTTGTTAATATTCCCTCCATGGCAGCTCTCACATTTGGCCATTATTACCACATCAAAAAGGCACCTCCTCATGAACTCACAAGCAGAACCAACCCCAGTATTTTTATTGTATTATCCTGCCATGGTAGAAGACCAGTGGTCAATAACTCCAATCCTAAAGAAGAGAAGAAAGACATGGGAAGAGGAAAGCTAACCTTGTTGAAATTGAGATTGTTGAATGATTTTGAGAAGCTTGCGAAGAAGGCCAAGCAGAATTTGAGTCCACAGCAAAAGGGTGATTGGAAAGACTTGCTGCTAATGAGTTTGTCATTTGCTGTTTACGTGTACATATCCCAGAAGCTAGTCTGTGCTTATTTTATTTGGACTTCTATGCCAAAACAACTTTGGTAGTAACTAGTTAATCGTTATATGCACTTCCCTTAATTTGTAGAAAGATACAAGATGTTAGCACAAAGCACTAGCCTTTTATTTCAAGAATAGATATGAAATGTATTTTATATTTTCGTTGTTCTCTACTTTGTTGGAAGTTTTAGTTGGGAGAGAGTTATGATGGCCAAAAAGCAAAGAGTCCGAAGGGATTCATGATTCCCCAAAGGTCACTTGAGAACTGATCTTTGTTACCCTTCAAAGCAAAAGAGGATGCTACTCAGTTAAAAATGAAAAGGGTTGCTTGATGTAGATTGTAGACGCACATAAGAAAAGAATCACATGCATCTTTGAGCAAACCTTAAGATTTCTTTTCCTCTAACCGCAGAATTTTCCAAGTCCCATGCTGCCATGCATTAACTACAAACTTGGACAGATTTTTTTTTTTTAAATTTTAGTCTTTAGGTATCTATATTGTTATGAGATTAAACTCGTCACAACTAAGAAATCGTTCTCACAATGTTTGTATTTTGATCATTTCTCTAGGAGTATAATTCATTTATTGCTACACTCAACCTTTAGTATCATGTTTTATCAACATGTTATTCTACATTATTATAGTAGCATACCCGATTATAGAAAAACTAACATGTAACTTAACATTTGTAGACAGCATAACATTCCATTACTGTCGAGAGCAATTCTTCTTCTCCAAATGGATGAGTTGGATTTTAATCTACTAGATAAGTTAGATGGGTTGAGTTTTTGTAAACATTTTTGTATTAAATAAAAAAATTACTTTTATTCCTTCAACATGGTACAATCCAAGAACATTTGACGCACAGAAGCTGGACGTAGGGTAGCTTCTAGATAAAACAGCAAAGTGAGTGTGTGGCCGTAGGAAAGCGCAGCTGCAAGCTTCGAATACAGTGATTGTATTGTAACATCCCATACTTTACCCCTCATTAGTTATTTCTTCGATTCATTCCTACGCTCGTCGCTTCCAACCTCTGCTTTCGTTTTGTCAACAAACCAATTTTCAAGGAAATCAATCGGACAGAAGATTAAAGAAAGACAGGATTTTTTTGAAACCATTTTTTTAACAGGTATCTGATTTCAGCCACACTTGTCATTTCTCATTTATATCTATTTTCCCTGTTATTAGATTAACATATTGATAATATTGTCAAACATGACTCCTCCTCGAAGAGAAGAGTGAAAGCAGCACATATGATGGTTCCACTAGCAAAGAGCAATAACAAGAAAAGGATTATTCCCTCAGTAGCACAAAACGTGGCCTTTCGTAGGATGCACTTAACAATGGTCAAGTCACCAATGGCCTTCTTTTTCAACATTCAATTAGTCAAACTTTTGCCTTTCACGCTTGAAGAGATTAATAAGGCGATAAAATACTGAAAGCAACCACTGCCAAATGAGAACCAGCCAGTTACTTTGCTTAGGTTTTGGTTGTGGCCTTGGTCCAAAGATTCCTTTATATAACTCTTTCTGCTTTTGATAAACAACCTTGTCGTGTTCAGCAAGCAACCTCAATTCCTTTGCAATGGCTTTATCTTCAGGGGCATATTTTCGTGCCTTTAGAAAATCTTCCTTGGCAGCATCAGCTTGTCCGAGTGCTGCCCTAGCCTTACCTCGCCTAAATAATGCCTTGACATTGTTTTCATCCTCGGCCAATACCTGCAAGTTCCGTCATCCAGTTAAAAAAAATGCGATGAATGAATCTCATGTATGTACTATATAGTAAGGTGAAAATTTTATTTCTATTTCGACCAGAAAATCATGGGTTTTCATTGAGTACTGTAGAGATTTGACTAAATTAGTTTTCAGAAGGACATAAAACATCCTACTGCATAACATATACACTGGCAGCAAAAACAAACCTTTGCTTGGCAGAAAAACCCTCTCTTTGACAGCAGCTATGAAGTTTACTCGACTAACATAATATAACAGAACATGCTGAATAGTATTGTAGTCCACAAATTCTGTATAGGAATGATTTAACTGGGCAATGATGCAATAACAGAAAATACATTTTAAGTTTCCCTCCACTAAAATTAAAAGAACCCTTAGGACAAGAAGAATTTGCGTCTTCCCCGTGTCGGAGAGAACATTACTGTTTCACTATGTCTGACATTAGAAGCAGCACTATTTTTAGAATATCATTGTACGACAATAATTATTTTCCATTCACAACCCAAAACTGGGTGAACGAACTTGCAGAAATAATAACTACGCTATTTTATATCTAGAGGGAAAATAATGATTATCAGAATCGCAATAAAAGGTATGGGCTACAAAACACAGAACAAAGAAAAATCCTTTATGCTGAATTGACCAGCTAAAGTTTTATACTTACAATGGTGCATTGTCCTATAGCTTCTTCATAACGGTTCAGCTTAATCAGACATGCTGCCATGTTAAGATGGCATGGATTCTTTACAGCCAAAGCCATATCCCTATACTTCCCAAACAACTGGAACATGAAGTCATCTCCCATATATGCTATGGCCTAAGGAACCAAGACAATAGAAAATGTGTCAAAGCCAAAACAGAAAGAGAGAGAAAAATGATTTTTTTACGAATTAAAAACAATAACAACTAGCAAACAATGTAGAAGAGCACAAGAAACATAAGTGTGTAACCATTTCATACTGTTGCATAGCCTCCTCTAGTTTTTCTTGCTGAAACAAAGCATTTCCATCCATCTTTCTCCGATCTGCTGCACCAATCCTTTCCTCCACAGTCATATCACTGCGAGCTTTTCCCT
This sequence comes from Pterocarpus macrocarpus, assembly GCA_031439585.1. Lineage (NCBI taxonomy): Eukaryota > Viridiplantae > Streptophyta > Magnoliopsida > Fabales > Fabaceae > Pterocarpus > Pterocarpus macrocarpus. The sequence continues at coordinate 71,729,506 of CM062522.1, forward strand.
GTGGAATCAAGTGGTATAAGCATCTTACCAAGTTTGTGGCCATACAATAATTTAATGGCAACTTACTTCTTTTGTTTCATCAAAACCAATAAGCTCAACTTCATAAACTAAATCTGCCATGGGTGGAACATTTGGAAAAGAAAAACTTCCTTCCTTTCCATATCCTAATTCCCAGCCCACACGAAGCAATGCACGCTCACCAGCTTTCATGTTTGCCACACCAATGGCCAAGCCAGTCATTTCTTTCTTTTCTGTTGCAGAGCAAATCCATCAAAATCCAACAAGTCCAGTAGAACAATGCACACACCATTTTTTTTGTTTTTTTGTTTTTTGGTTTTCACTTAATGTTTTTGGAAAGGAGGGGGGAGGGGGGTAATTGCATTCAAGTCTTACATAGCAGATGTTGGACAAACTGTGCTTGGACATCAAATTTCCAGAAAGTTAACGATGCATAAACAAGGAATTGAAGATGTTTGATGCTTAAATATTGAACAAAATTCGTCACTTGTAAAAATTATTCATCATTTGATAAAACTCACGAGCAGTGGTCTGAGTCTAACATAACAGAAGATGACCACACGATACTTGGACATCACAGTTCCATTAGAAAATTCAAAGATTTTGAGAATAAATATGACAGGAATGTCGGACAACAAAAACCCACAGGTCCTATTGACCAATGGATAAAATACATCCAATACTTTAAGCATACATCAGGAACCTACCTTTTCCTAATACCATCTCAAATGGTCGTTGCTCCTGCCATGTGTCTTCAAACTTGTGCTGCGTGCTTTCAGACCACCCCCTGTAATGGACTACCACCACCAACTTACAATCATGATTTTGACTTGACAATAGAAAGCAAAAGGATATGCAAGAAAGGGCACATAAGGATAGCATAGGAGCAAATACTAAGAACTAATGCCAAACATGATTTCTCTCCTCCCTGATTTTGTCATCCTGTAGCTTCAACCAAGATCATTTTCTTATGGTAAAACAACACAAGTTGTCAGAACATTTTACATTTTGATACAAAAGCATGACCATAATTTATTAGCTTAAATTATAGCTTAAGTTGCTACGTAGCTAGACAGTAGGCACGATGAAAGAACGTCATTCGGGAAGAAAAATTTGACATCACATAATTTGATAATAGTATGCTCGAAACTTGGCATATACCAACTCCCTTACCATAATACTCAACACGTGCTCTATTTGGCACTGTCTCACTAGCCCTCTAATTCATTATAGCTTGAAATTGAAAGCAAAAGTAATTACATAGGTATAAGTTCAGATAATTTTACATATTCACAATTACATATCATGACTCCGTAATTCTTAAGCGTTTTTACAGCTAGGAAACATGTATCTGACATTGTGACAACATAGGATTTGAAACTAATTGCAAATCAGACGATGATTAAATCTAACATGCGGTACTTACTGAAGCAAGTTGAATACTTGGAAGGTTTCTGGCCATGGCCTTCCTTAATTTCTTGCTTGGTGACCTTCTCGTGAAGGACTTCAACCTCAGAATCAACTTTGGGAGGCATGCTAAACTCTTGTGGAAGTTCCCCTTTAACAAAAGCAGAACTTTCAGTAACCACTTCAGTCTCAACTTCTTTACCTGCAAGTGCATCCATTCACAACGCATAAGGGGGAAAAAAGTAATTTTTTCTCAATCAAACACAAAGCTGGAAGAAAAACAAATTTTGGGTTTTTCTCTTAAGAATGCATGCAAGATTACCTAGTGACTGGGATTGGGGCTCCTGAACTTCCTCCATTCTGCAAAAAATTTTATTGCATACACAATTTGGAGAAAGGGAAAGAAACTAATTAGATTGTATGAATTTTTTTTCTTGGGAACCAAACAGCAGAGGAAAGAGAAACTTCGGAACTGAAAAACATTTGATTCCACTTACGTTGACCGAATCGGGGTTTTGTTGGTGTTGTGTGGCAGTGGCACGAGATCGAAGAAGATTCTAGGCGCACCCAGACCCACGAGGCTCAAAAATACTACAGAGCGAGAAACCGAGGGGATTCATTTACTTCTATATTTTTTTAAAATTTTATTTTATTTTTAGAAAGGCAAGGGAGGGGAATTAGAGTTAAATTGGGATATTCAGAATTAGTGAGGCATATAAAAGGTAATTACTAAATTTTGGGATTAATTATTTTATTTTTATAAGTTTCATTATAGTTGATTATTTTGATTTTATTGATATGTTAATATGTATTTGGATTAGAATTTATAAATGGAGTTTGCACCAACATGATTCTATAAAATTGATTTTAATTAAAAGTGAGTTAGTATCAAAATAATTTATATTTGAAAATTTTTATTTTAAAAGTAATTATAATAGAATAAATATTATTTTAATGATATTAATCAAAAATCATTTTTAAATGCATAATTACTTAAAAAAAAGGATATGAATTTTATATTATATTTTAATATTATTCCTTTATTTTATTTTTATTTTTTTAAATATTTAAATAAACTATATTAATATTATTATAAAAAATTATATAAATATTATTTTAAGATATTATATAAATATTATTAGTAAAATATTATAAATATTTTCAATAAATTTATATTAACATTATTATAAATAAAATTATTTTAAAGATACTTGAATAGCTCTTACTGTTAGTATTAAATTATAAATAAAAAGTTTACAACTGAGTGTATATAGAAAATGCATAAAAAATAATTAAAATAAATTTTAATTAATAAAATTAATTCACAAGCTTAATAAAATCTGAAATTTTTAATTCACAAATTTTTACGTATCAACTCAAGAAGAAGGATAAATGTGATAGATAAAAATAAAATTCTAGTTTTGAAATTTGTGATCGCTTAAACTTAACTGAAAAGCAAGAAATTATTACTTTAGGTTGAACATGAGTTGATAGTCAAATTAAGTGAAAAAACACCCAAACGAAAAATATAGACATTTAATGAGTTTCAACATAGGTTTGGGCATCAAAATATCAAACTAAACATGCTAATAATTAGTTCATCAGTTGCTTTGTCAGCTTATCTTTTATTTATATTGATTCCTGAGTTATTTTAATTTTGGTAAATCGGGAGTGTATTTAGGTTAGTTTATTTTTTAACTAAAATAATTTACAATTAAGATCTTGTTGAAAATACTAAATTAATCCAAACATGTACGGAAAAAAGAATTCGAGTATGGCTAATATTCAAAATTATTTATTCATGTAGCAAGGAAAGAATTGAAGAGAATGAAGTGTAATGGAAAAGTGAAGAGACGAAACAAGGAACATTGGATATTGAGATTGGATTTGGAATTCAACTTTAGAAATGCAATAAAATTTCGTAATTTTATGTTCTATATTCACTATAACTGTGATGATTAAATTTTAGTTTGCAGAAAAAAATTTATGAACAGTTAAAGCATTATTACATAACCTTAACGTTCATTTCAACCAAGACCATTCAAACTCTAAACGAAACTCATGCAATGCATAACTGTGTAATAATAAAATTACTTAACCTGGTCACTTTAATGTGATAGTTTGCTATCTCTCTGAGATAATGGTGTAAATATAGAAGATGCTTTTCGCAAGTTCTTATCGACAGAGGATTTGAGACATTGACAGAATGGTTAAAAAAAGTCAAACTTTCGAGAGAATGACTGCACATTCTTTTACATAGATAGTTTGACTCAATGTACCACTCAAGTTCCCAACTGCACCTCAAACATGGATCCTTCATGCTGAATTTCAATGGTTACTAAATTGTACAATCCCAGTTGTGTATAGTATACAGGTCCTGATGCTTTACAGGGAATGTAACCCAGAGTAAGACTACTACACCATGATATCCTTGCAGGAGCTGAACAGTGTGAACAACAGAACTCTGAATAAGATAATTCATGGAATGACCAAGTTGGAGGTCATAACAATTGTGCTCCTGTGTTTCGATTGATTTGCAAATTGGAATCTCAGTCTACAAGAATTGCTTTACAAAATTCTCACGACCCAATATGGAATCAGAAGTTAAAGGACAATAAAGAAAAGGAAAAAGAAGACACACACACACCCCCATGAAGGGTAATCTATACATGTATAAACAGCTCCGTAAAATTTGCAAGGATGGCAATAAAAGATACACATCCTTGCTAGAAGCAAATCAATGCAGAAGAGATATAATTCAGTGAACAGTCTGATTGATAAATATCGCACCTAGAACAACACACTCCACAACAATTGTTGCCATTTCATGGTCAAGAACGCAGCTACTGCAACTTTTTGAAGCATCTCGTATATCAACACACATGAGAAAGTTTTATCAAGAAGCTCAACTCTATGACAATCACCATCTTTTCTGTCACAAATCAACAACCGGCAGCCTTCAAGAAATTATCATATGGGCGCGATGCTGGCAGTTGAAAGAGGTCAGCCTGATGTTGGTATGCAGTTGCACAAAGCCTTGGACCAGTGTCAGGAAATGTGTTGAGTGAATTAGGACCCAAGTTTGAATCCAAGAATGGATTTCCACTCTGCAATTCAATTGGCATGAGAATGAGATAATTTTTTGGTTACAGGAAACAAGATAATTTCAGCTTTTAAAACTAGATGAAATTCGATAAACCAATCAATGTTTAATCGAAATTAATGATTTAACCCTCTTTTCAAAATGTGCAGCCTTGAGCGCCCAAAATCAAACATAAATGTAGACGTCTCAAAGCTTTGTACTAAATTTTAAAGCAAGATGAAGTAAAGCAGTACCATAGGCAAACTCTGTTGAGCATTGGAATTTGAGGACATATCCTTCCCCTGGTTGTAGTTAGGAGTAGGAAACCTACATGATTGCAATTGATGGGTAACCATGAAAGCAGACATCTTCTGATGCTTTCCCATGAGGAGGGCCTCACAATGGAGAGCCATTTCTTTGTAAGGCATGTCAGAAGGTGTTGATACAGAAATCCTTCCTACATGATGCGTTGTCTCCAAAACCTGCAGATGTATGATCATTATTTTTTTTAATAATGAATCCATTGATTTGAGAAATAAAATTTAAAGTAAAACCAAAAGTACCATTTGCATTAGAATTAACTGAGAAAAGTGACAAAAAAAAAAAAAAGGGGCAAAAGAGTGCTCAAAAGAGTCTTTTTTCCAACCGCAGGATTTATTCCATTCCTAACAGTCTTTTTTTCACCTGCAATCCAGCTATGGACAAATTGGTCAATTAATGTAGGGAGTCTGGAGAATTAATACCCAGCACGGAGGCACTGACATTGACATGGACTTGGAAAACACACACAAACACAGAGAATGTTGAGAACCAAATTAACTCACTAGCTTTAGGTCAGGAATGGTGTATATCTCTAACGTGTCCTCTCATGCAAAGATCCTTTAGGCTTAAAGCATTAAAAAAGCACATGCCTCACTCAAACCTTATGCTGAAAATATAATTTTATTAGAAGAATGAGGATGATATGGATCAAAATCTTAACTACTTGACCATAGAAGATCCAATACCATGTCAAGAACCAAATCAACCCAAAAAGTTAAATCTGTTAGGTGTGGGTTCAACAATAATTTATCTCTTGCAAGCAAGAAGCTAAGAGTGTGCATATAAATGAACAGAAGAACTTACTGAACCCAAAATGTCATCAACACTCAGCAAGCTTGGATTTTCTGAAGGGTTCTGTGCATCAGGATTAGCTTGGCTTTCCAAACCACTAGCTGGAATGTCATCATCGATAGTAAATAATGGAATATCAACCTGCATATTTTCATGTTGGTGAACTATGAAGGTTAACTGGTTAACATAAAAGGAAATAATTGTAAAAAAAAGTAAGAGCAAAGCCGTTCAAGTTACCATATCAAGAAGTTTATCCTCTTTTAGTCCAGACTGGTAGATATTTTCTGTTGTCTCAGCAGATAATTGGTGTCCCAATGGACAAGCATCATCGGGTATAAAATCATTAAGTAGCCGTTCTTTTAAGATGGATGATTCCTGCTTCACAAAGAACTCAAAGTTAGTACTATAGTCCTGGTAAATTAGTGCAACGCATAGTATATAGTTGTTACATTTGATGATTTTCCCAGACTCTGCACTATCATGGTAGCAAATGATTCTTTAGACTGGCTTTCAGTTAATTTTATGGCTGAAAGTGACTTCAAAGCATCTTCATCATCCTCTTTGGATCCATAAACTTTACTTGGCTGTCTAATTGTATCCATAACAGCTTGTAACTTGCTGTCATTAAACAGTTGCAGGAAAGGATCAACCTGAAGCAAACCATAAAAAATTAGAAGTAATTTTATCACATCAAATACTAATACAAAATAACTAGGAGCATCTTCAATTGAGTAAACAATCATTTATCAAGGAGGAAGAGAAAATGGGGAAAGTATGGAAAATTAAACAACTTAAATGCAAAAATAAATAAATAAATAATCCGTAAAACAAGATTACATACTGTCTGATCTGTCAGTGCCATTTTAGCAATAGAAATGAGTGAAACAATGTTGTAGGCTTTCGATGTGAAAATAATCATGGATGTTGCTAGTGTAAAGAGAGATCTGCGGCGTGATGGTTGCAGTTTTACTGGAAAGAAATAACAAAGTTTCAGAACAAGGCACCTTAACAAAGCTTCGCAACTTTAAACATTTTGTCCAAAGCAATATAAGAGAGACAAGCATAAAATATATCTAATATGAGAAATAAGTATGTGCTATAAATAAAATATATGTTATCCCTGTTTTGTATTTAGTTGAGCATGAAAGAAGTGATCTCATTAATTTTGTACATCACTGAAATCCAAACTGCAATATTTTCCTGTGAAGCATGTTACATCACTTGCCACATTATAATTTTGCCATGCCATATTGACTACTAGATTTTAATTACAATCACAAAATTAATGAGTGCTTAATGCGTAGTTTTTTCTGTTCAATTTATTTTAAATCAGAGAGATGATATTGCATATGAATCCCGATAAAATGTAAAGGCATCCATCCAATAAATTCAAAATACAACTCACCATCTCATGACTATTCCATCCATAAAACTAATCTAGTTACATGGTTAAATCAAGAGAAAAGTTGAACTATGCGCTAGATAATCATCAATATAAAAAGAAAGCTATCTTTTAATTAGAGGACAGGGAAATAGTGAGCTTTTTGCACAAACTTAGTTCCTGAATCATTTAACCTTAGCTTCATATTTAATCAGAACAATAACTGCCTGTATCATACTTTTAATCACTAATAGCGCCTCCATTTAACTTGAAAGATTTAACAAAAACATTTGTGAGAAACAAATTAAGTGCTTTCTACTTTCTACTATTGGTTCAGTTAGAAAAGGTCTGTGATGAGTTCAGACAGAGTATAACTTGATATATATTAGCAGTAAAACCTCAAATCGATTCTCAAAAGAGTTGTGAGATATCAAATTGGTCCTCAAAAAGGTTATGACATCAATTTGGTCATTAAAAGATTAAAACTCATTCCAAGTTAATCCAAAAGATTAAAAGAAGTTTCGACTAACTTAAAATAAATTTTAATCTTTCAAGGACTAAAATGATTTCACAAATCTTTTGAAAGTCAAATTGACATCCCACAACCCTTTCCAATACCAATTTGGGGTTTTACTCTATATATTAGTTCGGGGGTTCGTGTTGCTTTTGGAATCAATCTAGAAAGGAATCATAAAACAAGCCCCAATTAATTCCAATCTGCAAGGAATGACCATTCCCACCTCACAAGGAAGGCATGGTCATTCCTGTCTTTGCAGAATCAAGGAATTGCTATTCCATGTCTTTTTTCCATACCAATTTAAGGAACTGCCTATAACCAAAAAATTAAGGAATTGTCATTCCTATGTAACATAAGCAGATATGGAATTTCCATTCCTGAGTACCAAACTCTCTCAGAAGGGAAAAATGAAAAAAATAATCATGTGATTCCATACATGAGCTCATGAGATATCCATCCATAGCATGCATTGCTCATATTGAGCCTGTCCTTACAAAAAAGACAAGAATATGCAGACATAGTAACATACAAACATACTACATAATATGGGATTTAAGGCTCCACCTTTTTCATTAAGAGAAATACTCCTCAAGGAAAATGCCAACTGAAAACTTTGAGTTAGAGCATCATGAGAGGAATTCTGCAGTAGGCAAAACTTACAAGAAATGAGAATAAAATAAAAGCTACACTTAAATATAACTTTTGCCTCAAAAAGTTCAAAGAATATTCAATTATAGAACCAATGACAAAAGACGTGATTGTGAACCATTGATAAGAACAGTAAGTGTTGGGGAAGGTGTGAAACTACTTCAATGCTGAAAACCAGAATTCATGAGAAAATTTAAAGCAATATAATTAAATCTCAAAAAATTACAACAAATTCTCTGTCATGAATAAATTACTTAATCCATAAAATCTCTTTCTGAAATGCTCACTCATTTATCCATAAATAAATCAAAGGGACCACTCTGTAAACATGGCTATCCAATCAAATTTATCGAGCATGCAACATGTTGCTTTGGACCGCATTGCTAGAACAATAAGATATGCCATATGCCACTTGTCAACCTAGCTTCGCTTATCCATAATACCACCACAATTTGGTTCAAACAATTATGAATACCTTTTATTGCCATAGTAAACAGTGAGAAAACTGGAAAAAATAAATCTAACCCCTAACTCAAGAAAAAAATATATCCACATATAAAAGGACACGATCTCCTTAAAAAAAAGGGGGAACTAATAGAAAGCAGCTATTTATCTGTATAATTATTAAAGGATGTAAAATTACAATATGTCCCATCCTCAAGGGAACATAATATTTCAGACAAAAACGATTGAAACGATTGTTTTAGGAAAATGAAAAAATTTCATTTATAGAAAAAAGATAATATTATTTGTTAAGATGCAAACAAAAATACTGACTTTATCTTTCTTATAATAAAAAAGGTAAATTGAAATGAACAATCTGTTTTTAATCTATTTATAGAGATAGTAGAGTGACAAAAATGTTTGCATTACCTTACTCCGAGCAACTAGCAAGACAAGGCTGAAGGTATGAGCAATTGCTTCAAAATTTTCGGGCGTATTCAGGGGATAGATAGACTGGGCCCAGATTGATGATAGCAAAAGGGTAATCTGATGACTACTCAGCCTAAGGGGTAATGCCTGTGACACATTAGTCATTAGAAGACTAGCAGTATCTGGTGGTGTTGATTGATAAGTTATATTATTATTACAGTGAAATGTAAAAAATAAAAGAAGTATATACCTGCTGATTATTGGAACTATCTGTAGCATTTTCTTCACCAGTTACGGCTACTTGAGGCCTCCTTACACTAGTAACTCGGCTATAATTAGACTTCAATCTATTCATCATAGAAGAATTATTAACCTTTGAGTTCCTGTTTTCCATAGAATCACCAGTGCTCACAGAAGATCTTCTTGTACTAGTAGTTCGGCTATAAGTTGACTTCAATCTGTTCAAAATGGAGCTATCACTTGTCTTTCCATCTGAATGACTATCTTCTTGCATGGAATGTTGCTTCCTCTCCAATTTTTCAAAGAGTGCAGCTGAAGAAGAAAACACAGAGACATTTCTTGAAAGTGTCCGTTGAATATCAGTTGCCTGTGAAGAAGGTTGTGGACAAACTGATGATGGCACAAGAACAACAGAAAATATGCGGTGTGCACCCACCCTGGTTTCATGGTCTGCATGGACCATTGCCAGGAGTAACTGATGAAATAGTGCCTCAGGGAATGCCTATATAGTAGAGTATCAAGTTTGCAGACAAACAGAAAAGATGAACAAAGAAAAGTCAGAAAAGAAGCAAGAAAAAATTACAATCATAGCCAATCAAGCAATTTAAGAAACCTTGCCTTGTTCTGGTATGACAAATTTGGTATTGAAGCAACTATTTGAGCAGTTCTATAAACTGTAGAAATCAAGGTCCTGGCCATAACTGTAATATTAGACATGTTTTCCAACAAAACAGCCATGGTATCAAGAACAGGACCAGCATCTGCAATCTGCATACATTACAGCCAGTAACCACACAAGAGAATTAGATCATTTAAATTAAACATCTAAATTCACATCCAAATATGCACAGAGATCACATGTTTATGTTGTTCATTACACTAATAACTAAAATCATCTTCAAAAGTGTCGAATTTGTTATCACCTTGACTGTTAACTGTACAAGGCATTCATCTACTTCCTTTCGGTATTTTTGGTTCCATTGTATTACTTCAGCCCCTAGATTCGAATCATCAAGAGAGCAGTGTATGCTTTTTCGCAGGTGTCTCATCATATCACTCAATGCACCAATAATAGCCACAGATTGCTGAGCTCTTGTATGTTGAGCAAGACAGGTAATAACGCCAACAATGTCAAGTTGCATATTAGGATTCTTTAGAACATTCTTGTGATCAAGGTGCTTGACTAAAATGGACAGTAACAAGTGTGTATTCTGTCCTGTAAATTACAGTGAACCCAATTATAAACTGCTCAGATAGGATAAAGAAACTTCGAAAGAAAGCTAAACTGGTCTAGAATGCACCATATCTTAGAGATTTCAAGAAGATAAATACCAGAATTTTCAATTATCGACTGCATGTCGAGCAAGACAGAAAGAGCAAGCCCGTGTTCTGGAGACCAGAGATTGGCATTATCAAAATAGCGGAACAAGGATTCCAGAACTCGTCGTACAGTTGTGCCCTCCTTGGCTAACTTTGCCATATTATGTATGCAAACTCGTGACCAAAATCCAGGACTCGTGGCATCCTCCCTATGGGCAAAAGAAAGAAGTTAAGAGCAATTATGATATATTAGTAACTTACAACATAAGCTATCATAATGGGAAGGACAATTACGTAGGCACGTTAACTTCTCCTTTGTCATTCACTATCGTTCTCCAAGAATAAAGCCTCATTGCATTCCCGTTCTGAGAATCTTGCTTGACATCTCCATGATTTTCCAAAACAACTGAAACAACCTGGGTTAACAAGAGATACATAAAGCTGTCAAATGCACGATGTATACTAAAGGGTAAAACAAAGAGTCCTGTGGAACTGTTATAAGAAGTCCGACAGCTCATAAATGAGAAAGCTAAATCCAGATGATAAATGATTATAGTCAATAAGGGTGTGTTTGTGAGTTGAGGTTTTGGAAAGAAAGATCGGAAGGGAGGGAAGGGAAGGGTTTGAAGAGTAAAATCGACTCATAGTTATTCTTCAAACTCTTACCTTCCCTCCCTTCCTTTCCAAAACCTCAACTACAAACACACTTTGAAGGTAATTTTTACTCATACAGTCCAAAGCTATCATAATTAGTTGACCGTGACAGAAAATAGAATTATTAGTTACACATTTATTAAACAGCTACCTCCAGGTCAAAGAAAGTACACCAATTTGAAAAGTACTAAAAAACTACAATCAATCACTAATGTATTTTTCTACACAAAAAGGGTAAAAGTAAATTTAAATGGACTGCTGACTTACATTGTCAAATTCAAGTGAGATATGAGAGAATTCGCCCATGAACCAAACCTGTAAAACAAATAATTACTGATCAAGCTAACCCTTGCAAGCATTCAGTCTGCTAATAAATATTGCTTAAATAAGCCAGAAATCTAGGAGGAAGAGAAGAGAGGGGGGGGGGGAGCCGGTATGTGATATAGAAGCAAGTTCTTATCAAATAATTTTATGATGTCTACTATGCCAAAAAATGGATTAACATTGAAAAAAGCAAGAAACAGTAGATGGCATATAACTAATATATAAGCATTCCAATTACCATTGATGAGAGGACTTGAATGCCAGCAGCACGCAAATGTTGTATCTTCACATCATCTCCCATTTCTTGAGCTAGACGACAAAGTTTTGAAATAAAGCCATCTAAATTGAACATATAAGTACCATCCCTCTGCATAATAAGAGAATACCACATTCTTCAAACTCCACACGATATACACATTTAAGTATTTAAGTGAAGAATGAACATGCAGCAAACTCCTAAAAAGAAAACCTACCAAAAACCCCCACCTGGTTGTTCACAAAGTCAAACAGAGTTTGGCAGCCTAAAATCTGCACTTCATCATGCCGTGTTTGATCAAGAAGAATTTGTATGATGCTAAGCAAGCTACTTGCGAACAAAGGCCTGCCATAATAGTATTCTTGTAAGTCATACAGATGTTTTTATGCATAAGAAACAGAAAATCAGCTTCTATTGTTTCCTTAGGAAGCTATTTGCTCAAATGGCAGCAAATTCAAGGAGACTTGAGCCTCCAAAGCAAGCGACTACCCAACTTTCTGCATACAGTGTTTTTTACTATATATGAGACATCATATAGGGTACCACTTGCTTAATTTGAAGGGCTCTTAACTAGTTTTCTGACAAAGTAATACAACATACTGATGCTGATTACTCGAAAGTTTATGTCACGAGAAACTCAAAATCCTACTTGTCTCAAATATCCTGATTATTTCAAAAAGGGCAGAAAAAAAAAAAAAACACTAAAACTAAAGATGAATTCAATATGAAGGAAAAAAATACTCACATTTGATCCTTACAAGAAACCAACAACTTCCTGTAGATACAAATGACAACTTTTACAGAGTGGTAGTTCTCATTTCTCAATTCCCTATAACACCTTTGCTCAAGATAGCTTGTTATCTGAAATAAACAAAGGAAATACAAGGTTTTATCAGTATTTATAAGAAAGTCAGTTATGTCTGAGTGCTAGGCGTTCATTAAGAGGAGGAGAAAAAGAAGGGGGGGGAGGGGAGGGAAGCAAGGGGAAGATATATCAAAACTCAGAAAACAAAATCAAGCAACCATTTTAGCAGAAATGAATTAAAAAAAAAAATTATTACAGGTCTTCTTTTTTTTTTCTTTTTTCTTTTTTTTTTTCCCGTCATCTATTATTACAGCTACAGGTGTGAGAGCAGCTTTGATACTGTAAGAATTAAGCAGAATAACGCATATGGTAACATTGAAACCTGGGACTGTAAACAAACATTTTTGAATAAATAAACAGTGACTATTACTGTAGGAATATTGCACATTTATCTTTGAAGCACCTCTCTGACATTTGCAATGCAATGATTGCATAGAGGAAATTAATGAATGATTTTGATTAACCAGTTGCATTACTTATCAAATTACATACACAGAATCAGGAAACAAAATGCAGATAGATAGATAGATAGATAGATAGATAGATAGATACCTTAGGAACGCGGAGGGGATTTTTGGCGGCATACTCACATAGCTTGCTAATCTTACGGTCATTCGGTTCCTCTTCCTGCCACATCCACAAGTAACATACATTCATTGTCTCTTACAATTTAATTTACAGAAGATCCAAAAATAATATATATTTTTTTTTTAAAAAAAAAAAAAAAAGGGAAAAGAAGAGAGGAAAAGGGAAGGTAAGGTAAGGTAACCAAACCTGGTTGCGAGGGAAGATATCAGCAAGGAGCTTCTTGTAACGCTTGATGGGATGCCTTGATCTCTCCCTTAATGCAGGGCAGAAGCAGCACAAGCTCCCGCATACCGGCCATATGTTCCGAGATATCACGCTCATCCTTCTTCTGTTCTTCTCCTCCTTCTCTTTTCTATCTTATTGATTGATTAACCTTATCAGCATTCAATTGAAAGAGAATGCAATGGTTGTGTGACTTGTGTCCGATAGCAGCGGATCTCGGAGGGTTGTGGAATGGGAGAATGAGAATGATCCTCCCTCTGCCTCTGCCTCTGCCTCTCCCTCTCCCCTGCCTAATGTCTAATGTCTAATGTCTAATGTCTAATGTAACGTAACGTGTTCCTTCCTCTTCATTCACTCCTTCGTTCCATTTTTTTCTTCTAATGATGATTGGATTGGATTGGGCCCATTTTTCTAATTCTAATTCTAATTCTAATTCTAATGATGGAAAGGGGAAGGGGAATGGAATGTATGTATTTATAGTGTGGTTTGTTCCCTCTGACAGCTCGATGTTTTGCGAGACAGGTCAGACTCACATCATCCGCTGTTTTATTCAATTCCCGCCAACCAACCTGCAATAATCTTGTATTCTAAAAGAAAAAAGAATAAGAATAAGATGTTTGTTGCCTCTTCTTACCCATACCCTTACCCTTACCCTTACTTATCCTCCCTCCCTCCTATCATTATTCATTATTCATTATTCATTATTCATTTTCAATTTCAAATTTCAATTCTCTCTCTCTCTCTCTCTAAGAGGTTGGAACGGTAGGGTAGACAACGCCATGCAACGTACACACAAAATGATACACTTGCACTTCATGAGTGAGTAATTAATTATTAAGATTCCAGTAAATCCGAAACCCCTCTTCACTATTATAACGATTGCATTACTTTTAAGATAAAAAAAATTCCAGTTTGAATTCTTATTAGTCATTTCAAACTCAAAATAAATTAAACAGGCACTTAAATGCTTTTAAATTTTTTTTTCTCTCATTTTTTGTTTTGAATCATTGGAATCCTTTTTAAAATGTTAACAGTTAAAACAAATTATACCTAAATCCCTTAGACATTTGGTGATTTATTGGGAAAACAAAATTCAAGTATAGAACAGCTAGATAACAAATTTATGTAGTGCATTTTAGCAAAGGCATTAATAAATAAGAAAAGTGATGACATGTACCCCCCCCCTCCCCAAAAAAAAAAGAAAAGTGACATGAGTTCATAAAATGTAAAACTAATTTGTAAACAAATGTAACTACTTGCATAAAGTAGCTTGATGAATCTGGATAGACTCTAACTTAAGATTGTGCCCTTCATTTTACTTAATTTTTTTTTACCTAAAAAAAACATTGTCAACAACTTTTAAGAATAATCTTGAACCAAGAAAAAGAACTTCTAGGCCAACATATAGGGAAATGTTTTGTAAACTTATGAAGTATATATAGATATTATATATTAATATGAGAGTACTTGAATATTGAGATAGATGTGTATTAAAAAGATATAGATGTAGTATATATTTATGTAAGAGTGGTGTTATATATATTTAGAATCCTATTGTGATATGCAAATAACATTACTCCAAGATATAAGTATAACCTTCAATCACCTAAGCCCACAAAATGACACATTGAAAATGAACTAGAGTACATAAGTGAGTGCAACAAAAGGGACACAATCATTTTTATTTTTTTAGTTTTTTTGAAAAAAAAACCATGTCATTAGAAACCTTGGCTAACACTCAGGAAAAGAAATTAGCGAACATTATTTTTATTGTAAGATAAACATATTTTACAAGAAAAAGAACTACTAAATTCAAACACTTTTTCTTGCAAGCGTGTTGCATGAGCTATCCTAGGAGAACAATTAATATTTTGTAAGTTTGCACAATATAATTTTCCTTATATCTAATTATTTGTTGAACTTTATAATACATCCAATGCCCAACTAAAAATGGCATAAATTTGCTTTTTAGTGATGACATATGCTAAATAAGTGAGAAATGTATCATATAAGATGGGGCACCTTGTGGCATTTTCAAATTAATAATGTTTGTGGGGATACAATAATTAGTGATGGGAATGTAGCAGAACATTTGTGATTTATCCATATTTTCCGGTTTATTACTCTCCTCCTACCGTCTCCAAATCCTCCAATTCAGAAGCTACATATGCCTCATACTCGTTAAAGTGTTCCTCCATTGTCTCCTAAAATTAAGCTGTGAATCACCACCACTCACTTTCACAAAAGCTTTTGGCCAAAACTTGGCGACTATTGATCATTTGCAAAACCAAAAAATGAGAAGGAAAAATTTGTACTTCGTGATGAGAATGTAAACAAGAAAGATGGCAGGGTAAGCTAGAGAAGAAGAAGAAGGCAAGATATATATACACACACATAAATATATATATCTAATCAAACCTCGAGTAGTTTTTTCAACATGATCGCATTAACCCAATGTTCAGAAAAGCTAGGCTACCTCATACTTCAATTAGGCAAAAATTTCCTTATGTTTATGGTGATGGTGATTGTGTGCAATGGTCTACATTTCCTACTAAAGCCTTATTCACAACCTCGCATCACTTCTGACATACTTGTAAGTCATCCATCTCATGATGAACAATAATTAACAACACCCCAGAAAACTGAAAAAAAATGAAGTTTCTAATGCTAGCTGTAATATTCTTGTTTATGCATGCAGGTAGGACTAGTCATGGGGAATGTAGCTTTCTTACGCCAACTATACATGGAATTCAACACCACCTTTGTGTTTATCATTGATTTTGGTATGATGTGTTACATGTTTGCCTTGGGGATAGAAATGGATCCTTATGTACTCTTCAAAAGACCAACTAGGGATGCTCAAGTTGCATATGCAGGAATATTATCCACTTTCATCCTAGCATGTTCCACAACCCCACTTCTAAAATACTTCACAGATCAAAATAGACTACTAGAATACACCCTCTCCCTCTCAACTCTTCTATCTAGCACCGCATCTCCTGTTTTGACTCGCCTAATAACTCACCTCAAAATAGGCAAGTCAGATATTGGGAAGCTTGTCATAGCAGCAGGGATGCACTCAGATTTCCTTTGCTCTTTGCTGCTTTCAGTTGGCTACATTGCCATGCCGTTGGACACATTTTGCACCGGCTCCGAAGAGAAGAAGCGCCTTAAGAAGGCCATCATAATGGGGTGTGCAGTTCTTGGACAGACATTGTTCACAGCAGTGGTTTCACCAATCTTTATGAACTGGGTTGACAATGAAAACCCTGAAGGGAAACCAATGAAAGGTTCACACTTGGTGCTGTCAGTTGCCTTCATGGTCATGGCTTGCGCCTCATCAACTTTATATGACTATAGTCCAATTTTAAGTGCTTTCATGGCAGGAGTTTGTTTTCCCCGGGAGGGCAGAGTTTCCAAATGGGTTATCAGCAAAATCAATTACTTGTTGACCACTATATTCTTTCCCATCTTTTTCTTGTGGATGGGGTCTGCAGCTGATTTCAGGGAGTTTGAGGCTGGAAATATTGGAACATGGGCAAGGTTACTTCTACTCGTTGTGGTAGCAACAGTGGGTAAAGTTGCTGGAACAGTTGTTTCTGGGGCAATGCTTGGCTTTCACTGGCCTGAATCCGTTGCAATTGGATTGCTTCTCACCACCAAGGGCCATTTTCATATCTTCTTGGCTATCAAAGTGGCACGTATTCTCCTGACTTGTCTCTCTTCAATATCTCACCTTACATGTGTCAATTAAAATTTCTAGCATGGTAACTTTCCTTTTGTTATGTCTCCAAGTGAATGTCAACGACTACAATGCATCGTGCATGTGAGTGTCAAAATTTTCTATTTAATTTGTGAATTGACATAGCAGCATCCTTTGAACTAGGAGAAACGATTCCACTTCATTAGAAGGATTAAAAAATGAGACATTTTTTCTTCGCCATTGATACAAAGCAGCATGTGAATCTTGCTTGTTGTACGTTTGGAAATTCAAGTCATTTGAAAATCCAGGAAAAGAGCATTGCACAGGCCAAAGGTAGAAGTTAGCCCTCAAAAATATGTTTACTTTGAATCTATATCACCCTTTAAATGATATTTCTGCAGAAACATGTCATCTTGATAATCAAAGAAGAGTTCATATAGACACACTTCCAATTGTTAAACTAAAATGCATGCAGCAGAATGAGATAACTCTATAATAGCTACACCTCTTTCATAGTTTTAACAAAAACAACAAAAATCATGTTTACCATTGAATCAATCTCATAGCTTGTCCTTCTGTTACCAGATGGGTTGTGGCGCCACTACTTCCACTGGCATTGTGATGGTAATTGCAATATTTTTCACATTGGTGCATACCCCAACAGTTGTGGCACATATCATCAAACGTGCCAGGAAAAGGGCACCTACTCATCGCATGACACTCCAATTGCTTGAACCGTTGAGCGAGCTAAGGATACTCCTGTGCGTTCATGGACCTGAGAATGTTCCTGCTTCCATCAACTTCATGGAGATCTCAAGAGGGACAGCAAACCCTGGCATTGTGGTATATCTGGCAGACATGATTGAACTAACTGATCAAATAGTGGCAACATTAGAGAGGGGTGTAGAAGGACATACAACAACTGTGAAAGACATGGCAGTCACGGAGATGAGAGACCAAGTAACCAGCTCCTTTCAAGCCTATGTAGATGAGGATGGTGAAGGTATTACTCTCAAAAGAACATTAGCAGTGTCAACAATCACTAACATGGCAGAAGACATATGTGTTTTAGCAGAGGACTTGATGATCGCCCTCATCATACTACCATTCCACGGGAACCAGCGTCAGGACGGAAAATTGGATATGGGCAATCAAGGCTTCAGATATGTTAACAGAAAGGTAATGTCAAGGAAAAGACAAAACTTTAAACAAATTATTTCTATCCAAAATAAAGTTTACTCTGTTGTGTGCATAAATTCATCTTTGATACTATTAACAAAAAGAAATATTAGAATTTTACCCCTAGCGAAATAAGCATGAGAATGTCTATGAACTGCAGATGTTAAATGAAAGATACATATAGCAAATTTATATAGACTCTAATCACAAATGTCTTTTAGTTCCATATGAAAATCTTAGATAGTAGTTTGAAGTTTTAGCAACTTGTCTCCGAAGTTACGTAGTCTAACGTATGCATTACAGTCCTATGAAAATCAATATGCTTTGTTGTCTTATGTACACAAAAGAAAACAACTTAGTGCAAAGTGCTTTAATCTTAATAGCTCAGCCAGCTTGTACCTTCTACAGTAATGCGATAATAGATAATTTGCTGAACAGTTAATGAGGAGTGCTCCATGTTCCGTGGGGATTCTAGTGAACAGAGGCCTTGGATCCATTGAAAAGATATCAAGATCTCAGATATCACTCAATGTGGCAGCAATATTCATTGGTGGGAAAGATGACAGGGAAGCACTTGCCTATGCCGGTATCGTAGCGCAGCATCCAGGAGTAAAACTCACAGTGATAAGGTTCCTGGTAGATACCAGTGCAGAATCCTCAAGATTAGCAGCTTATAGGGTCAAGCTTCCAGAGCTGGAGGAGGAAATGGGACAGGATGATGAATGCTTTGCACAATTCTACGAAAAGCATATAAATGGGGGTCGCATTTCCTACATGGAGAAGCATCTTGCAAATGCAGCTGAGACATTCTCTACTCTCAGATCATTTGAAGGACAATACTCATTGGTCATTGTAGGAAGAGAAGGTGGGGTGAACTCCATATTGACAAAAGGGATGAATGATTGGCAACAGTGTCCAGAACTGGGACCAATAGGGGATGTTCTTTCAGGACCAGACTTCTCTATGACAGTGTCCGTCTTGATCATCCAACAGCACAGACTCAAAGGAGAACTAGATGGGCTCGATGAGGACTTCTCTATCATGTAGGTGGCTTAGATGGATAGGTAGTGTAGAGGTAGATACTAAACTTAGCAAGAAAAACAGAAGATTACTAGAGCATCCTTGTGAAAATTAGATAAATGTAAAAATTGATAAAGGTTTCATCAAAATGTTACTATCAATAAAGACACAATGCATTCAGCAATCAACTCTGCAACAGCATGCCACAGTGTATCGAGAGTGCCTTATGTGCAGCTTCCACAAATTTCAATAGAGAAGCCGAAAAGAAAAATTAAATTGAATTAAAATTATCAGGCTAACGCCCTTATTATTCCCCTAGACTTAAATTGTTCAACCCTGATGTTATCCTAAAAACAACTATGCTACGTACACAATTTTACACACAATTCTCATCACTAGAGTTCATTTCTTTTTTTTCTCTCTCCCCCCTTTCCTTCCTCACCATAAATTATCCACCTGCCTTACGTAAGTTTTGTGATCCCCTTGTGAGCAACGAATACTTCCCCGTCCTAAAGGTTTTACTTATATAACGGATTCCGTCCCAAGGGAGAAAATGAGAGAAGGCCAAAAACCGTAGGTAGTATAATTAAACACACTTTATTGTCGTGCCAACTTCAAGTACGTATATTCACCGAAGAGTATACATATTCAATTTGATTCACTGACATTGCATTTAAACAATACAAGCTTACTCTTTTAACTAGTTTTACTAGAATAAACCAATCGATTCCTGTTACTTTGTTCTCGTGCAAGGATAAAATTTGTTACATGGCAAATGTTATTCTAAAATGAAGTTGTCTCTAAAGAAAGAAAATAACAATATATTCACACACAACAAATATATTTGCCACAAATTTAAAAAAAAAAAAAAAAAAAAAAACCTACACGAAATCCAAGGTATATAGGATTCATGAGACAGGAATTTACTAGGAGTTGCTAACATAATTAGCTTAGTACATCGGAAATCTTCCTTTCATACATTTTCGTTAACATTGAAATTGTTCACGACTGAAAGTTCTCGAGTCCAAAACAACAATCTTTAACAAGTTTCATATCAGCAAAGGGTAACGCACAGAACTTCCATCTTGAATGTAAATTAATAATCCCTTGAAAACTTCCCCATCTCCGCCTGCAATTAAAATTTCGAATATGTAAATAATGGTACTCTCAGATAAAAGTAAATAAGAATACTCGATAAAATCCATAAAGGATTTATCTCTTCCCAGCACATGAGTAGCATATGCTACAATCATCTTTAGTTAGTACATGGGTTCCAAGCAACCTTTTTATCAACTATATTCTATTCACTACTTAATCAGTCGCTATATGCAAATGTTCTAATCTTATCTGTATAAGAAATAGACGAGCCCACCACCTGAAAAAGAGCTAATATTTCACATTCATTCCATAAAAGCTACCAAGAGACAATTAGTATTAAAGTTTCAGAAGAACCATATAGAAGCCAGGGAATCGCCAGAAACTATTTTTCAATATTCAAAAAGTTACGTTTTAGGCAACATCTCTTTTAGAAGGAAAAGCCAATTCCCAAGCCACCACATAAATGTTGTCCTTACTTGAGTACATTTTTCTAGATGGAAGAGTAAATAGCATCAAAGACAAAGCACAACCCTAATACTAGAACCTAGCCACAATATAGCAGGAGATGCCAAAGCTGTGCTATAATAAATTTTCTTCTTCAACATAAAATAAGTTATGTGTGCTAAACCCTCAATCAAACTCCAATTTCTAGGAGTACAAATAACTGACCAGACATTAGAAACACCAAAGGGTCAAACTATATGGTCTAACTTTAGAAATCTGCAATTACTTTCTAGGATAGAAAGTGGAAATATTGAAACAAGTATGGCCTGGTACTAATGGATGATACACTATTTAATATCCAAAAGATTCCGAAGATTGAAGAGTAAATAAATATCAGTAATGTCATAGAATTTAGATATGTTGGAAAATGAAGAGCAGAAAAAGAGACACATAATACCTCAAATGCATTCTTCAAATGATCAAGTTCCCTGTCCAGATCATTAATAGATTGGTTATATGCCTGCATTGGCGAGGACTGACTGGTGGTGTGTATCTGCAAAAATAACAAGAAAAACAGGTAATAATACTATTAAGTTCGTGATCAACATGCAGCTTAAAAAAAAAGGCACTTCCCAGCTCCCAGTACAAATGGAAATAAATACCAAAAAAAGCATATATAAGGAAGCGTAAAGCCAATGTAATTGTCTATCAAAAAATTAGAAAAGGATCCAGATTAAGGCAATCGAAATGGGTTTGGTTTGTAACCCACTCCAATGCAGTTTACTAGCTTATTGAACAAGCTAGGGTGATTTGTATCTTCTAACTCTTAATCCCTAACATCATCCTATAACTTGCAAATAAAATTCATGTGAAGCTAGTTTCGAGTTTTTTTGACATTTATTGATTTATCCGAAACTAATTATAACGTTAAAATAAAAGAGCATAGTGATTACTAATTAGTGAGGGAAAGGATGCTAACCCTGACGATAATTTTGTACTGGAGAGGGTGAGGGAGCTTGTATCCAGCGAACAACACGTTCGGGTCTCTGTGCAGCTGCCTGAATGAATCACGCCACCAAATAAATGCAAGTACACAAAAAAGGGGGTTAGGGTTTAGGGTTTATGCAGCTAAAATCAATTTTTTTTTTAGAAAAAAAAAAAAGAAACGAAAGGAACTTTGATGAAGAGAAGGGGAAAAGGTACATGCGAAGGATGTTGCCGATAGTGTGGTCCTCTCTCTCGATGGTGAAAGACGCCGCATTGATGATCTTCGTGTCCCTCTCATATGACACCCTGAATAATCATAATAATAATATTATTATTATTATTCAAATTTGAAATTAAGAATTACAAAACGAGCGAGCGAGAGAGAGAGAGAGAGAGAAGAGAAGAGAGTGATGACACTTTTTGGTGCCTTCAGGAACGACGAAGCGCTCGTAACGATCAGGAGCGTTCATGACTTCTGCTCGAAGCTCTCTACTCTACTGACTCAGTCTCACTGTCCGATGCTGCCCATGGACGGTGCTACATATAAGCATGCGTTTTTTAAAGATGGGGTTAGGCAAGGGGTTACTCTTTTCTCTCTGTGGGCTTGCATGTTCTGCCTTTTTTTCCTTTCAACAGCGTAGGATGTTTTTATTTTGTCATGTCGGCAATTTTTATTTTTATTTTTATTTTTAACTATAGAGATTGTGCAAGTTTATTTATAATTCATGGTGAATTCTGTGATGCACACTTTCTGAAATTAATGATTGGATATAAAGGTATATTTTATGCAACTACCCATATTCCTCACATCCAACCGTTAAATTCAAAAGGTGTATGATGCACCTCACAAAGTGAGATACATCACAAAATGCGCCATAATTCATATAAACTTTACATCAACATAGATTAATAGAGCAATACAATTTCTATATTTTAAGAATAAATTTTAGGAGTAGCATGTTTTGATCGTTAGTTACATGTGGGAAAAAGAAAAATCAAATTACTTCTTAAGATATAAAATTAATTTTAATATTTTGTCAATATAAAATATTTTATATTATTAACTAACCATATCACTTATCTTTCATACGACTTTTAAGTTCATTATAGTAAAAATAAATAGTTTAAAGTATGTAACTATATATAAGATTATACAACTCCGTAAAAAACAAATACTATCAAAATTAAACTTAAAAATTTGTAAAAACATAAATTAAGACTTTAAATACTCTATATATCAATTTAATCACTCATACTGTAAAATAACTATCAATTCAAGTTGATGTCTAAGTATACATTAGTTGACTAAATTAATATACATTTTAAATATTAAAAGGACTAAATTGATATCCAAAAGGACTAACTTGATAATGTGAAAATTTGTGCTTAATTTTTTCTTTTTTAAATCTGTTCCTAGTTAAAAGTACTATTAGAGTAAAATTCACACCAATTTTCAGTACTCTTTTACACTCAATAAATAAATCGATCCAACTCGAATAAGTGAAAACCTGTTAAACTTCCGATACCCATCATTTAGAGGGGGAAAAAGGCATTGTTGGAGATACTTCCAGAGGGAAACAAAGGAACTAGTAGTCTACTACCACTTTGTTGAGTAAACAGTCGCACAGTGTGGTAGATCCCGGCAAACATGCAGAGTCACATGTGACTGCGATTAACGACTTATTGATGCTCACGCAAGCACAGTGGGGAGTTAAGTGTTGACGGTGTAGAGAAGATATAAGTGAGCTACCATCTACTTTTAAGAAAATGACAATGACAACAATTTCAACGTTCAAGACAATAATATCTCTCAATTCATGAACCCTGCATTCACAATACTACTACCAGCCTTAATCGTACATCTACCACTTCTTGGGCCCTAACTCCCCTCCTATCCTACAGCAATGGTGACTGACCTATACATCACAGGTAGAAAAGCTACTTTGTGAAATCAAATACATGTAGAAAAAGAAAGAAAAATCTAATTTGCGATGAAGAACCTGCAACCCAGAAAAGGTCAGAGGCAGGACAAGGTTAATTCTGTCTAGAAAATAACTGAAACAGCTCCATTCGAGAATGCTTCACCCAAAAATCAGCAACGTGAATGGCTAGGGATACAAATTAAGAAGAGGCCTCAAAGATGAAACAGTCTTCAGTTCAATGAATAGAATATCTCTCACATAAAATGATCACCAACAGTTGATAAGATGAGTTCATGTCTTTGATCTTTTCTGCTTTTGAGGAACAAAGCGGACCCCCTGCTTCCTGAGTTCCAAGGTCTTCACCTTCCCATCATCCAACGTAACATACAATTTCGAGGTGCCTTCAACTATGTCAGTAACCACCCCCTTGTGCCTGGACAAACATGAAAAGGTTAAAAAGTGTAGACTGTATGATTTTGACACAAGAAAGCCTCATGAAAAAGGGAAGTGTTTTGATCAAATCAAATCATTATGAACAAACATGGTTCATTTTCATCAGTGGTATAATGCAACAAATAATACATAAATTATATTTATACTTTCATTTATTTCTTAAGTCTTTGAAAGATAAATTAATAAAAGACACAAAGTAAACAACCTCCATAGTCCATGCATAGATAAAATGCATCATTCCCTCTGGCATGCCGTTGTTTAATATTAGTTATTTCCCGTTAGTTCAACAAAATTAACAATAAACAATAGAAGGCACTAACCAAGAATTGTCTGATGACTGATGAACTTCAACTCTCTTTCCAATTGCATCATTACCCAATTTCATCAATATCCAGTTTGCATCCATAATCTCATCCATTAGACTGCCCGGATGTGAGCGATCTACGTCTTCAGCCTCATTAAAAGATGTTTTCTCCTTAAAAGGTGAAGGTCTCTTCCTTTTTGACCTCTGGCCTTTGATTGTAGTCCTTTCCTCCTCTGGATGAGTAGAATTTTGACTTTCTAAGCTAGGTTTCTTGAATTTAAATCTCAGTAGCGGTTTAGAATCTTTTGGCAAAGAATGCGACAGTGTCTGATTATTATTGTCGTCTGTCTCATCATATGCATCAGAGCTGCCTTCTGACTGCTTCCCCAAATACGTCATTTCACCTCTTGATGTAGCTTCCACAGTTCCATCAGTACTACGTTTTCCCTGCAAGATGCGAGTTCGCTCTAAAGGAACTTCACATCCATCAGACATATTGCGTCTACCAGATGTTAGACTGAATTCATAAACTTCTGGCTTAAACCTTCCCAGTTTAATGAAATTTCCTTCTCTTCCTGAAACCTTTAAATGTTTTGATTGGCCAGAGTCAACTCTGCTTCCTGTAAGTCACATGTACCTCAGTTACTTTTCCTAAGGCAAATTAAATAAACACCAGAAATATCTTCAAATACTACTGCTTGGTATAATGGAAGGCAATAACCAAACTGCTGCAGACTTCGGGAAAAAGAAAGGGCAGGCAATACTACCTTTACCATCCACATGTCTAGATGTGCCATCGTGTCTATCTGATGCAAATTTGTCTCCCTTCCTTGACTGGCTTATATCTTCATTTCCTATGAAGAAATTTGAACCGGAAAAGTCACAAAACAAAGAGAAAGAAAGCAAAAGAGAGCTTCAAACCATTCAAGAACAGATGCACACACGATGCAATCACTGTAATTACTGTCACACACTGGTGGTAACTATTCAAACGGCTAATTACATGTCTTTTCCCTAATAATGTAGAAAACATGTCACTAATTTTATAGGGAGAAAAGGGTGCTATTAATTAAGAAATCAGCCAAACACACTTCCACAGAATCAAGTACCACAATCCCAGTTTCTCAAGTTAATATATGGTGACAAGGGAGACTGAGAAACAAATAAATAAATATATAAAACTTGATTGAGATGTATACCATTAACAGTAACCAGATCTTGATCTCTTTGGCAACTTGAAGTATCAGACCGGGGAGAACTAGCCACATTAATTTTTCGTGCACCCAAATTTATAACCAACTTCTTCCCTTTCACATTCTGAGTCTTATCACCATGTTTTCCACTCTCCCCTTCACTATCCAGTATATGTGCCTTATTACTTTTAATTCGAAAAACTCTGGGCTTCCTCTCTTCATCACTGACCATCACCTCATCAACAAACTTATGTTTCAAAATTCCTGGCTGATTGATAGGGCAAGATACTTCAGTTTGGCTCAGGCTTCCAGCAGCAGGGGATGAATAAACATCAGGACCTTCATTTCTCTGGGATTGTATATCATCATTCTTATCATCATCCAAGCTATGTAAAGATTTGACATCACTATGTACTTCAAAACTATGGTGCATGTCAGGTTTACCAGTCATAAATGACTGAGAGTCTTTTTTCTTAGAAGACTTTTTGCTTGAAGATTTCTTTCCAAAATCTTTCACCTTCTTTGGTGAGTTATTGGACAAATTCTTTAGAGAGAACTTAAAGGAACGGCCAGATTCACTCTTTAACTTTAAAGGCTCACTATCCTCATCGTCTGAAAATGGTGAAATAGAAAATATTTCTTCTTGAGTTGGTAGACCAGCTGCAGCCCTCAAGCTGGCAATTAAATCTCTATCAGCAATATTCCTTCTCCTCCAAAGCTCTTGAACTGCATCCTCAAGACCCTTGATCTGGATCATACACACACACATATAAGGTGAGTGCAAAGAACAAAATCTAGATGTACTAATGCCAAAGGTTTTTCCCATGGAGGACAAAAAATACTTTGGTATTGAAGGCGTACTGCATACCTGGTAACATTCCCCGCGACAAGTGGGACATTTATACTGCAAATTTCCATCCACTTGAAATTGGAGATATTTTTCATCACTGCGAAAGATTTCTTCGAAAATAAGCATACTTAAAAAAGACGACCAACTTCAAGGCCAAAAAGGGTAGCATCACACAATTTATAAAGGAGGAAAGAGAATGTCAGGATTCAGCAAGCACAATGATTCAAGCAAAACAAGCAAGAAACAGGAACTTATTCAAAGGAATTAATCTGCACACACACACTGAACATCCATCTGTACCTCACAAGGAGACAGCGTGCTACTTAATACTCAAAGTGCTAATTTCAATTACTTGCATATACAGTAAAATGTCAAAGTGACAGTAGCTTCCAGATATATGATTAAATGATGAAAATCAAAATACTAATCCACAAGACATTAAGGAATTTGGACCAAGAAGTCCTCAACGGTTACAACAATGGAATGCTCATCAACATATATATTCTGGTTGCAAATGAAAGCAGTCTATCTTCACAAATACAAGAGGTAAACTAACCTAATATTATCACACTGGCAATGCACCCAGCGCTGGCAAATATCACAGCAAACCATTGGTGTTGATTCTGAATCTCTGTAAACCTACAAAATAAGACCCCAAAAAAAAAAAAAAATCAAAATTCAGATATCCTTCCCCACCCCACATTATTTATGTTATACCACTGAAGGGAAAATTAAATTAACTGAATATCTTATGCATGCCAGTATAGCATAATATTTGAGAAGCACGCTGGATGGACATGGGACCTTGCACAAGCATGTGCCATACTTGAGAATATTTCAAAGAAAAAAGCAACTAAATTTTTATATCCTTCAATTATGTTCACAGCTCAACAGATCATAATTCCAAAATGAAATAAAAATGCTGAGATAAATTCCTTCTAAAGTTAGACAAGTATCAAAGAAGCTCCCTTTACGATCGTTCTATGTGCTTGCCCCAACGATGGGTTATGTTTTACTAACTATTCCGTGAAAGAATATTAAGAAGAGCTCAAGAGAAAAGACTGGCACCTTCAAACAAACAGGACAGTAGTTCCCTTTGACAAACAATCTTCCACATGCATCACAGCAGGTGTATCCCAGAAACCACCTATATAATTTATTTGAAAAAAGAGGTAAGTCCATCAAATTAAATTACTAAAATATGCTGAATCTGCAGGAGCGGAGGAGGAATTAACTGCCATGTAAAATACAAACAAAAACAAAGAAAAATTAAACTACTTCAGGTAGCCAATTTGACATACCAGTGCTATACATTCAGCAAAGAAAGTCCAATTACATGCTTAAAAGATGGGGGAGATTAGTATTTAATAAGTTATTAATAATCAATTAAAACAAAAAACAAAAAATTGCTTATCCAGCTTTTGGAAACTAATTGAACAGATATTCTCTACCATTTCCAAAACTAATTGAACAGATATTCTCTACCATTTCCAAAACTACTTGAGCAACAAGCAAGGCAAAAATTATTGCATGGCACTTTTGACAATAAGGCCCTGACAATTAAATAAACATAAGGTGATGTTTGAATAAGCATCCAACAAAAGAATCTCTTTGTTTCATAAGCTATGACAATAAAACTAACTTAGCTTTCATCTTATGACATTGCTAAGGGTGTCAATACAGTCACAACAAAAGGGCTAATATTATAATATAAATCCAAATATATTCATCGAAGAAAATAAATCATGGAAACAATGTGACGGATACCAACACCATACATCAAAGTAAAAGCTAGGTCACTCTGGATTCATACCTCACACTTAGTCCATTTCCAGGGACATTGGATCCACAACTGTGACACCTTGTGTGTTTTGGGCACAAATAGGGCCCAGTACTAACATTCTGCATTATGCATAATCATAAATGAGATGGCATGTACAAAGTCAATATTACGCACACTTGTAAGTGATAGAGATTCTACCTTATGAGGGGGTTGCAGACAATAACAGTGGTAAGCACCATCGCACCTTTTGCAAAACATGAACTTACTTGGGTCACCAGTTCTTCTGCAAGCCTGGATGAAGCAAACAAAGTATAAGATTAACAGATCTCTAATAACAACCAAAGAAATTCCAATTTACCATGCAAACACCATATATATTGAAAATTTAAATTGGCAATAAGCCAGTAACTTATATCAATGTCAACTGAATCCCAAGGTCAAGAAAGTGAGAAGAACCACAAACACTTCAGATGGAAACAAGATGACTTTCAGGGATATTAAGACGGTGTAGTATAAAAGGAGGATAACCAACCCTGTGTCAGCCACAAAAGGCAACTGATTACTTGATCACACAGAAAGCAGGTTATTACTAGGTTCATGGCTATGCTAAGCTATGAAAAGCCCAGCCCAATCATATTGCCACATTTTATCCACAATCAACTCAATTTCCAGATATAAAAGATAAATATATAGGAAATTGAATGAAGTCGGACATCCCAAGCATGTGATATAGCTAGTACCAAATATGACTTTCCTTTAATTGAGAGAGAGAGAGAGAGAGAGAGAGTTTCACATTATGTACTAATAAAACAAATGTGTTACTTCATTTAATTAAACATGGAGATCTTACCTCCCATCTGATACCATAAAAATAATTAAGAAGTCAAGCAACGTTTTCAGAAGCATAGGGTACCCAAACCACATAATCAAGCAAATAACTTGAGATATCCCTAGCGGTAAAACACTGTTTTTATTGTATAGAGGGCAATATGGAGATACTTTTGCAAAATAAAAGAGCTAGATTGACAGTATAATCAACTAAGAAGCCAACAACCATTTTCACATGAGGATTTAAAAACAAGAGAGCCTTCAATGTGAAATATATGGAAAAGTACAAGCTCAATAGTATCACATATCACTAATTACCTCACAAATTCGGCAAGCCCGGCAGGTCCATGAACTCCAATGGAACAAGTCTGCAGAAAAAGACCCCAAGAATGAGAACATGTGGCACTTAGACCGTATTATACAGGCACACAAATATACCTTCTTACCTCTATTTTGTGCCCAACTTCTCAAGCAGTTCCTATGATACTTCTTACCACAACTCTTACACGATAGCATCTTCTTTGCTCTCTCACTTCCTTCGTTTTCAACACGATTGCACATTCGACAAAAGACTTTGACATTGGATTGACCCTGTTCTTCTCCAGCAGGATTTCCAGATGTATCCTGTTCACATAAGCCAATATGACCACAGGTCTTAATAAACACATGGTACCAAATTCAAAACTAATTTCACTTGATCAAGTAAGCACATAATACAAGCAAAAACACACACACACACACACACACACACAAAATATAAATTACTCCAATATCCAATACAGCACCAGATAGACAAAAATATAAATAAATAATCTCTAGCTCATCATCACCATAGTCATAATCATAATCATACTAATAACAATAATCTCTAGCTAACCTTTCAACCTACGGTTCTAACAGTCAACTCAATAATTGAAACAACACCATCTAATTAACCAAAGAACGCACAAAAGCCAATCAAATCAAAAACCTAAACCACCTGAATTCCATCACACACACGCAAACGCAACAAAAATTTCACCAAATCCAAGAAGAACAAGAACAAGTAGCAGCCTCACCGCAACATCACCACCGGACTCAAACCGGCGAGCGTACTCCTCGGCGGCAATCATGGCCGCGGCGCCCTTCCGCTGCAGTGCCACGCGCTTGGCCTTCATGGACGCGGACTCCTCTTCGGCGGCGGGGACTCCATCTGGCGCGGGATGCGGCGGCGGAGGCGGCGGCACGACCTTGGGAACCGCGACCTGGACGGTGGCGGCTCCACCGCCCGCGTCGGAGAGGAATTCTCCGAGCGCCACAACGTCGTGGAGGAAGCCATTGGCAGCGTCGGTCCCATGAAGAGCGCGCGGAAACCCTAGGGCGCAGTAGCAGATTCGGCGACTGCAAAAACCACCAAAACGACACCGAAAAAGAACAAATGAAAAAACGACAGAGAGTGAAGAGATAGAAACGATGGATAGTTAGCGTCGTATATATCGCAATTGTAATTGCGAGGGGCAAATAAAATGAGAAGAAAAGAAAAAGAGACAGAGAGAGAGTGAGAATAAGAGAGAGTAATGAGATAAGAGAAGAGAAGAGAAGAGAGGGAGCATTACCATGTAATTGGGCAAGCTACGTGAAATGCCATATTGTGGGTTATGCTTGTGGATTTAGATTTCAATTTTTTCGTGTTTAGGGGATCGTTCCCCCCAAACCCCTAAAATTACTTCTCCTTTTTATTAAAAAAAAAATAAGGGGAAAAAATAAGGAGGGTTGGGAAATTTAAAAGGGAAATTAAAAAAAGAAAAAAATAAATAAAAGTGGGGGTGCGGGATTGAGAGGGAGAGTGCTGTAACAAGGCGTGTGTGTTTCTGATATGAGAGAGAGAGAGAGATGGGAAGAAAGAGGAAATATGAAATAGGAGGAGAGAGAGAGAGAATTCGATTGGGTGCGATGAGCCGGTTCACTTTTAAAGTCCATCGAATATTGGGCTCTTGCTTATGCTATGAGGCGTTTTTTATGGGTCTGGCCCATCACTGACTTTAGAACCGAAAACCGATATACGATTGTGTATTGTTGTTTGTTTTTGTGTTGGACTTTGGTTAGGAACTTTGGGTCATGAGTCTCACCTCAAGAATTACTCATTGGTGTGTGACTTTATATCATTATTATAGTCAGGTTTTTGAATAATGTGACAATATGGTATGATTATAAATAAAAAACAAAACTACTTTTATTTTCTTTATCATATTTAGATATGACTTTTTGTAAATTTAATGCTTGTTTTATGATTCATATGAGGAGATTTTTGCTTGTAAAATATACCCTAGTGAGGATCAATTCATAATGGTAATTCCATCTTATGCCAATAATAAAACTACTAATAAAAATGAGAAAAGTTGTAAAATGAGATTGAAAAAACAAAGGTATAACATAACAGGTCGTGAATACTTATCCAAACAAAATAGTTGAATGGTAAGAAGACTCTGCTGCTGCTATATGAAAGTAGAATAAGCTTTATTTTAATAATTTAATTTAAATATACTAACAATATAAAATAATTTTATACTGTCAACTAATAAAAATAATGGAAAGTGCTAACTCATATAAATAATCACCCATTATAATGAGGGACCCCCATGATTTCTCACTTTTCCCTATTTTTATTGGTTGACAGTGTAAAATAATTTTACACTGTTAATACATACCAATTAAACTCTTATTTTAATCTCATCTTAATTTTAATTGCAAATCAATTTACAAATTTACCCTCTCATATATTACTATATCACCATGCATCGCACGGATTAAATTCACGAATATGGTTATAAAAGAATGTAATTGTATGAAACATTTTCGCAAGTTTTTCACAGTAGCATCATCAAGTCTTAAAAGATTAACGGATAAATCAACGATCAACATCATTCTTCTCGCAATAACTAGTACACGAAGAGGAAACATAAATAAAATTTTCAACGAAGAAACCAAGCTCTGACAAATCTATACTGTCACCCTAAAGAACATTTATTCCGCCTTATAATCACTCTTAAAGATGACATCTCTAAAATGGTGCTTAAATAGCGTTTAAAAACTTGACTAAAATTAATTTTAGATCATCTTCTTTTACTTCATAGCGCGACTGAGAAAAGTATATTAGTTTTACTGTAAAAGGCCCTACCATTAATTGGGTAGGGATCAACTAATTTTATGCAAAATCGTTCTTGTTTATCTCTTACAAAAAATCATTATATGTGCAGCCATGCGCATAAAATCATTATTATAGAAGTTGCTGGTCATTGGTACTGACACAATTTTAATCATATTTGTGCAAAATAGCAACTACACCTGTATTGGTAATATCCCTCGACTTTCTCGCGTAGACTCAAAAAATCTTTTGCACGTTCAGCCGAAAACAAAGAATTCATATCTTCATTTTTTATGGGAAAAAAAAATCTCGTTTACAAGATATTATAAAACCCATTTTTTAGCAGCACTAAATGTAAATTCTGACAACAAAGTCACGATGAACAACAGATAAGCAACTGTTCGGCGCTTAAAATAGGATGATGAAATTATAAGTGTCACGTTCAATGCTAAGGACAAAAGCCAATTACATTAACGCCCATTTGGTTATGCTACTTTATATTGAGAAAAGATCATGTTTTGAAAGACGAATATTTTGTTTAAAAAAGGGCGAAACACTATAAAAAAACACAGATTACTATCGTGCATTTTTTAGAAGTTATATGTTTTTAACTACTAAATTCTTTAAGGTACAAAAACTATTCATGAATAAAAAATTGTTTCAAATACTACATCTAAATATAAATTAAATTTAACATTTTAAAAGATATTTTTTTATATAAAATAACAAAAAAATATTTTACTTATTTAAAAAAAAAACCATCCAAGGCTTAAGGCGACAGAAAATTCCCATTCGGCGTCAGAGCATCCATTATGAACCCTCGTCTCCAAAAAGAAAATGCGTTATTAAAAAGACAAGTGACAATCAAGAAGAATAAGAAATACAATCTTATATGCGCCATCAATTACCATTACACTGGCTCTCGTTCAAAATAATTACAGCATTTGCAGGCCCCCAATTGGACAGTGCCAAAACCTAAGCTACGGCCGCAAGGGCTCCCTGATTCGTGACCCCATAGGCTACGCTAAAGAAATGATTATAAAAGCCCCCAAAAAAGAAAAGAAAAATAACTGACAACAAAATAACAAAAACAAAACCAAAACCAAAGGACGGATTATCAATCACTAACACCTGGCTACAGTTGTCGCCACACTTCAAAAAAGAAATACGTTAGCACTGAATATCTAATGAAATAACCTCATCATATGAAACGAAGGAAAAATTCTACATACACTCCTAAACGTTACCGCATTCTAAAATAAACACTATGAACTTTCAAATTTAGATAAAAAGCTCTTAAACTACTCAAAACTTATAAATAGATATCACTAAAACAAAACTCGGTCATCATACAATTTATACGCATTGATTAATTTACATGATAGTTACTCATTTATTTACATTACTTAATTTTCTTAAAAGTTCTGCTTTTAATTCAAATTCAAATTAATTTTAAATTATTCTTTGATTCTATTATATGGATATGAAAAATGATAATCTTTAAATAATACAGACAAGTTGAATGTCCTCATGTGTTATAATCATTACGTGCATTCACCTTATGATCGATTTTAGCTTTATTTGGGGACATGAGTTTTTATTTTTCTGATTTTTTGAAGTTTAAGGACTCTACACTCACCATGATTTGAAATTCATGGTGGCTATTTTAAAACTAAGTTAGGCCGTTGGGGGGTTTCTATATTGTTTTCCCCAAAATTTATCTTACCTACAAATGAGTTATGTCGCAATTCTAGGTCATGCAAAACGAATATGCAATTCTAGTATTTAACCTTCCAACCAGATACTCTAGGAACACTATTCGAGACCTATCTGCATCCTGGATTTTATCACCGTTATAGAGGACATAATTCAAAATTTCCACTTGGTACTAATTCTGGGTTTAAACTTTTCTTTACAATTCATTTCTGCACAAAATCCTGTTAGTACATTGAAATTGTCTTCTAAAAATTGTTTTGCGATCTCCAATGGGGGGCTAATTGTATATTTCTACGATAGTAATTAGTGCAGATTTACACGTGGACCGAAGAAATACTTATTTGCATAGTGATGCCAATCAATCCCATTTGAAACTTTAAGGAAACGGAGAAACATCCCATGCAGTGAGGATAGTGAAAGAAAGTTAAAGAAAAATGCTAATACAAAATCCACGCATACCATAGCCATACTCAAATCAACAATGGAAACAACAAATCATGAAAGCAGCAGCAGCAGCAACAACTCAGACGCATCAGAGATTCCAGATAGATTAATGGAGCAAAACAACAGCAGTAGAAAGATAAAAATCCAACTTAATCAGGAGTTGGGGGGGCGGGGCACAGGGGAACCACGAATCCCATAAGAATTTTGGAATTCCCCTTCGTATTAATATATTTAGTTTTTAAATATGATCTAGGTTGAATTTCTGTATGGTCTCCCTCTCCCCTAGCAAAATAAATATAAGTAAATAACTGATTTGCTTTATGTATGGGACAAATTGATTACACCAACAATTATTCATCTAGACAAAATGAATGGCCAACCATAATTTAGATTATGTTTACTAACGTAAACTGCTACGGCTTATCTAATTCGTTGTCACCTACACGTAATATTGTTCTATTATACTTAAAAAATTTGAAAAGAAACCAAAGACACCTGTGGAACAAGTCTTTGTCTTCTATCCTATCACCCTAGAAGAGCTGCATTTCAACACCCCCCCCCCCTCTCCTCCTCTTTTTCTCTTCTTTTCCTCCTCATCCTCTCTTCTCAAAGTCCCGTTTTACTTGGGCTTTGGCAAACGAACACCGAAGAAGAAATTCTATATTTTATTTATTTTATATCTGGTTGAAGCCTCCATGCTTAAACTATGTTTAGCTAGGAGGAAGTAAAATAGAAGAATAAACAATTTTAAAATATT
Organism: Pterocarpus macrocarpus; assembly: GCA_031439585.1. Taxonomy (NCBI): domain Eukaryota; kingdom Viridiplantae; phylum Streptophyta; class Magnoliopsida; order Fabales; family Fabaceae; genus Pterocarpus; species Pterocarpus macrocarpus. The sequence goes on from CM062522.1 coordinate 71,764,819, forward strand.
AAAAAAAAAAAAACTTAGGAAAAAATTTTCAAATTTCAAAATTTTGTTTCCCCTTTCTTACACTCAACCCGGTCATAGCATGTCTTTCGATTTCTTAACATCCAAGTTAATATATTCATGGATTATTAATTTTGCAAACCATGACTGCTTTGTCTTGCTCGTATCCAGGTCTCTTGCTTGTTTTATTCTGTTTAATTTTTTACTCAGCAATCATTATATTCATGATTTATCTATTTATCTAGGTCTCTTGTAGTGTTGATGTCCCTAGTCCTAAGATACAATCAAGCATTATTACACACACATGCAATCAAGTGTTGATGTCCCTAGGTTAATATGGCTAGCTAATTGCAGCTTACCCTCTCTCAAATTGATTGCAACAAAGTACAAGGTTGACTATCCTACTAGATCATAAAATTTGTATTTGTGAAAAATGAAGTACCTATGGCATATTAGACTACACACGGAAAACAATTAATAACATAAGAGAGATTACTCAATCAATAGACAACTTAAAACAGTTAGCCTAAGAAACAAGCCTTTGTTTGAGTTAAGAAGGAATCTGTTAACATAAATTATTAAGATTAAAAATCACGAACCTGATAAAAACACAATGACAATGCAGAGATTGAAGCCCAGAATTGCCAATCAACAAGTCTATCTCACCACTTCAATGAGCGCTCCCAACATTGTGTGATAGATAGATGATATAATCTTTAACTAGGAAGAAGCGATTCTAGGAAATAATACAAAAAAAACCCAACAACCTCTAAATTAGAAGTAATCAATTTTAAATTTTTGCCACTATCACCACTACAAATTATCTGAATCCAAATATAGATTACAGGTTACTTAGAGCCAGTGCACCATAGTTGAAAATCTTCCTAGATATATTACTGAAATGAATACACCCTTTTGATCTGTCAGAATTGGTTATCATAAACCTAAAGCAATCCTAGACTCAGTTCCCAGTTATCATACCATCAACAATCCAATTAGACTTCCGAGCTAAACCAAACACACAAAAATGTCAGTCAGATCAGAAGCTAAATTATTCAAGCATTTTTTAACAAACATTTTTTGACTTCTAGTCACTTATGATTTCCATATATGCCATGCTTTGTTACCAATCTATACATAGCTAGTTCAGAGCCGAGATAAAAGAGAAGGTTTATGGTAGGCTGTTGAAAGCCACATTAAACTTTGCTGAATGCTTCTGACATTGATCAATTATACAACTGTTGTTGTCCATGTTATGCTTTCTAAAATAAAAACATACAGATATAGCAACTTTTGTACGTCAATTCTAAAACAATTTAGAAATTTCTTATATTCATTTAAATGTTTTACATTTCCAATTGGTAGGCCAAAATTCCCACATCCTAGATTATTTTGTAAATTTATTGGATATCATGCCATTTTGGAAATTTATGCTCAAATCCATATACATGCAAACAACCAACAAGATTAGCCAGAATTTATTGTCATAAACCATAGAAGGTTTAGACCTCCTAGTAACCAAATATTAAGTTAAAAGCCACTCAATTTGGCAGCCACCAATCTGCCTACAGTCCTCTCAAAACAACATTTTAAGCTACCTCTCACTAGGATGAAATGCGCCAACGTACTGATCTATTAATAAATATAAGGAATATAACTGATTCATAGCCTCTTACTACTCAAATGAGAGAGAAAATGCCAAAACTAATGTGCACATGCTTTTCTACTTGGTCCATCAAGCAAAATGAAATCTTGCTTTAAAGAAGCCAAAGATGCTCAACCTTGCATAAATTACCAGACATTTTTGCTTTATGCTTTATTCCACAATGACTGAAAACTAAGCTATGACTTTTAAGCACTTTACACATCAGATGAAACTATACAGTGTATTAGTACTCAAATCTAGCAGAATGAACAACATCATCCCCCCATAGTCCACAGGAATCCTATGATAATTCTGGATATTGATGAAAATATATATATTTTTTTTGATAGAAAAAGGATATTGATGGAAATATTGGTCTAAGAATTTTCTCCTAAGAATCCTACATTGAGTAGATTCAAATTCAGCGGTGGAATAGCAAGTCCAAAATGTTACAATTATGATGAAATTAAAGAACAAGTGATGAACGATGATGCACTGCAACTGTTCAATCTTCCATTATTAGGTATTTAGAACCCAACCGAGGTAGTAAAAGTTAAAACTCACTAGCCCAAGTACCTTGAGGCAGTGCCAAAAGGGCACTACTCAATTAGGGGGAAAAAGAGGAAAATTACAGAGACAGACAATTACTATAGATAATACAAAATTAAGATGTGAAATACTTAAAGAACAAATTTACATAAAATAGTAATTATTCAAGATAAAATATGAATAAAGGTCATAACTGGTTAAGTTCAATAATTGAAAGAAGATGTGGCAGCCCAAAATCCATAGCAAAAACAAGTAAAATCTTTTTCATTTATTCATTTTCTAGGTCTAGTTTTCTTAATGATGTACAATCTCTTTTATTTACGGCTTATGATTGATTTATTCAATAACAATTCATGTCTTTACTTCTCAACATTAACTTGCTGTTTGATAAACATAGTCGAATTCCTCTCTGTTTTAAACTCTCTCACTCTCGTCAAATTTAATCTTGTTATAGAACCTTCACCATCTTTTTAATGAACTCATTCATTTCTTTCCCAATAAACCAATTCCTTAATTTAAGAGCTATAGCTAAGGATGTTGCAGTGATTCAAACTAAGTAAAACCGGTAAGGACTGGTGTAGCTAAAGCTAATCCTTAAAGAAAAGGAGTAATTTCAGTTAGTCTACAACATTTTCATTTTATAAAGAAATTGCAAAAAAGGGGGGAGACTGAGCAATCTTCATTTGTATCATGCAAGACCTGACCAGGTCAGTTGCAGTCCAATTTAATTTTTCTGCAATAAGAGCCATTGGAAATTTGGAATCACCAAAGCAGCACAGCTCCTGCACACTTAAAGTGACTGACCAAGATTCTGGCTGTTCTTAAATTAAATAAGCAATATTAAACCACCAAAAACAAAATAGCTAGAAGTTTGCTAGGGCACTAAAAGGGAGGCAATTACCCTTTCTGCCAGCATGCCTTAGCACTTTATGTGCACCTTTGACATCATTGAACCCTATATCTAATTACATAGGGCACTTGTAAGATGGGTTTAGAAGACATATAATTTTATAGACATGGATGGTTTGGTCTTGTGTGGAGAAGGCTTGGAGAAGCTGTAGAAAGAAAAGTAGATCAAATAGAGAGTAGGCCTGAGAGATAGAGGTAAAAGGAGACCAAGAAAAACTATAGGTAAAACCATTAAAACAGATTCAGTTTTCAATAGTTTGACCGTAAACATGGTTGACAATAGGAATCATTTGATCCATGTAACCGAACCCATCTAGTGGGACAAGGCTTGGTGGTTGTTGTTGTTGTTGGAGCCTTTCTACATTTCTCAATCTAAAAACCAAGCATAGACTGACTTTGAAACAAAAACATATAAAAATAATAATTTAGAAGTGAAATACATTAAAGTAGGAGTGGGTATAAGTGAAGTGGCTTTGTGGCTAAATTTGCAATGAAAAGCTTTTCCTCTCTTTTTTGCTACAGCAAAAACAAAATGTTGGGCTTCCAGGAAAAATAAGCAAAACATCAAATGGGAAGATCTCCTTCCTTTAAATAGAGTAAAGAAGCTATAAATAAAAACACACGATATTGCAAATTCCATAGTGTTTATCAAGAAACATTTATGAGAAAAAACCTAGACAACACTGATATTTAGTTACCGTAAATGCAGGGTCATCAATAAGAGGCCTCTACGAAAAGCCAAAAGATTGACATTCATATAGATTGTACTTACCAATAGCATGTAAACAAACATGTGCAGAATGAAATGACAGAAACCGTTAACATAGCACCAAGGTCGAAACAACTATTCTAGTTATAAATTAAGGATTTCAAATTCAAAAGCCAACAAACTTAACTGCCACAGTACTTCAGCTTCCAAAAACATCTCCATTAGCATGATGGCAGCAACCTGAAATGATGCAAGTAGCATAAATAACTTTGAAACTAGAATAAGGATATGAAATGGTAAGTATAGGTAATTGCAATAATACCACAGCAATATCTCTGGAAGACAACTGCATGAAAACCACAAAGTTACAGCAACTCAATGCTTATGTCCTCGACCCTCAAAACCAGTATTCCGAGACTTGTTTCCATCTTCAACTGAGGAATGTTCACTTGGTATTCTACAACAGAGGGGGGAAAATTACATTTTGAAATATTAGAGGGTTTATCGTCCAAGGAAAGCTTAAAATTTTGCCTGGAAGTATCAAACAGGATTAATGAGAGCAACAAAAAACCTACAATTTTTGTTTCTTCACATTTTGTTTGATGCTTTTAACTATATCCATGGCCATCTTCTGGTGCTCCCTTGTTTGAGAATGCAAGTCCAAACCTTCAACTGTTTCACAGTCAACTCTACATATCCGGCACCAACCCATGCTAGCAGCCTTCCTTCTCCTCAAATTATCAAACGGCCTAATATCTCCCTGAAGAACACAATAAAATATACATAAAAGAAATTTTTGTAAAAAAATCTCAACAACTACCGCTTGGATATCGCAGTCAATTCACATAAAAAACAACCACTAAATCCCCCCCCCCAAAAACAAAAAAAAAAACAAAAAAGGAACAAAAACCTACCACTTTCCATCAACTCAACTACAATGCATTCAACCTGTACCTATGTGATAACACTAACAAACACAAAAATGAACATGTGAGCAATCAAAACTTAACTGGTAAAAATCCAGCATCATTAGTAAATCCAGGAAGGGAAAAGCTGCTCCTGAACCCAGGTTCACCAAGCTGTGGATGAACTGGCCTGTTTCCTTTGCCAAAAGATTCAAAACTTCGAGAACCACCAAGTTCAACTGCTCGTATATGACCAGGATGGGAACCAAAACGAAGAGGCTCCCCAGGATGCAATTGCCTTGGAAAATTATGAGGACCAAAATGTTCACCCCTTTGAAAAGGACCAGCAAATTCATCTTGACCAATGAAATCACCACTCCTTGGATGTTCACCCATTCGAAAATTACCAAAACCCTCAAACTCATCTCTATGCAAATGGCCAGGCGGATGAGGAAACCGACTGTCATGGAATGCAATGCCAACTGACTCACCAAAATGACGTGCAGCTCTGCCATCAAAATCATCTATACCTGCCTTACTAATGAGACCACCAGAGAGGGGGCCCAATCTATGGTGAGGCATCTCAGCATATTCACTACCAGGACTTCCGGGAGCCATACCATCCACATGATGTCTACCATACCCAGGACCTAGTCCAAGATAACCAGGGTGGAGAGTAGCACCTGATTTCTTAATGGCATCATCATGGAAACCAACTGGTCTCTTCCCTGCCTCGTGTGGACCTAATGGATGATTTCCAAATTTAGAAAGTGGCTCAGCATCCACAGGCAGCCTTGGGAATTTCTTGAGATCATCTTCAAACTCTCTTCGATCAAAATTTTGTTGACCTGGTATGGGGAAAGAATCGAACCTTTCATCCCTCAAACCAAATTCTTCAGGAGGATGTGGTGGCAGATTGGTAGTCATTCCACCATGCATATCTCTGGGAGGTGGTGCACCGAATTGTGGCCCTCCAACATGAGATAAATTGGATGCACCAGCATGAAAAGGAGGCTCCTGGCCTTGGTTATATGGCCCTGGAGGTCCAAGAGACGGAGGTTGAAAGTTTTGCCCTGGAGTACCAAATGGGATGTCAGAACCCTGCGGCTGCTTGAACATGGTTGGCTGTCCCAAATGAGGAGCTGGGGCAGGTCCATGATTCCTGACAAGGGTTGAAGAGTGTCTGGAAGGGAGTGGCTCATTTGGAACTGCTGGATGTAGCATCTGTGATGCTAACATTGCAGAAGATCTCTGCTGGATGGCAGCAGGCCCATAATTAGTCATTGGTCGATGCAGCTTACCATGATCAATTGAAGGAGCTAGATGAGATGGCTGAGCAAAACCCCCAGACTGCATACCTCTGTATTCACCAATGCCAGGCCCTTGACTACCATGGGTTTCAGAGACAGCTGGTGCTGGATTGTCAGCACCAGGAGGTCTTGAAGTGCGTGTATCATCATTATGCAGTTGATCAGTTTCAGAATCAGAGACTTTTTTTGTCTCCATCTTCAACAGAGGACCATCTTGATTCTCATTGCCTTTGACAGCAGATTGCTCATTACTATTATTTTGAACACCAGATATTGTATCACCTGATGTGTTGCCACTTAAAGGCTGTCTAGTGATTTCAGCAACCTCTCCCTTCCCAACACTCTTACTCACTGAATCACCATTTTCTAATGAATTGACATTTGGGCCTGAAGTCTTCAGGGAGTTTGGATCTTCACCATTTTGCTTATTCCCAACCTCAATAGGTTTCATATCTGTTTCGACTCTTTCTGATTTCAACTCATTTGCTGTTCCAGATACTTTATCAAAATCTTTAAAATTTTTACCAAGTTTCCCAGAGGCAGAGTTGGTTTGTTGCTCACTGACATCACCTTGTCTTTCAATTGGTTCTGGAGCCCTAGACTGCAAGTCAGAAGATAATTGTACTTGATTATTGGCCCCAACCAACATATTCTGGTGTTCAGGCAGGTGGCTGGCACCAGTTTGCCCTGGTCTAGCTGGAATGTTATTGGCAGATTGTGCAAATGGCTGTATTTTTGCTGCATGATTGGGAATTACAGGCCTTCCTACAGCATTTTGGGATTGACTGTGCTGAGTGCTATTTAACAGTGCAGGATTACCCTGTGACAGTGGATAAGCCTGCCTGGGAAATGTATGTGCTGGACCTTGGGGTCGTAGATGAGATGGCATAGGCATCTGGTGCTGTGCAAAAGGTTGCTGAGGCAACGTTTGTTGAACTGGCTGCAAAATAGGACGTTGGTTGATTTGGCCAGGTTGTTGATTATGATTATAAACTGGCTGCTGCTGCAAAGGAGGGGTATTTTGGCCTCGAACAGGTGAAGGCAATAAAGCTGGCTGTTGCTGGTTTGGGAACATTGCAGGAGATTGATGTGGGTGCATAATTGGAATTTGCTGAGGAAACTGATTCTGCATTGGGACTGGATGCTGGGCCTGAGGTAGAGGCCCACTTTGAGTATGCATCTGCATAGCATGTTGAGGAGCTCCCGGCTGCATACTGTGGTGAGGTTGAGGTTGAGGATAAGATTGATAACCTGTCACAGCATTTGATGATGCATTTTGTACTTGAGGCTGGACATTAGGAGGCAGGGGCTGGTGAGGGTGCATCTGGGGCTGAGGAAGATGTTGAGCTGGAGCATTGGGCTGCAGTTGTGAATGAACTTGAGGTTGAGGAACAGGATACTTCTGAACTGGCTGTTGAATTTGAGGCTGTGAATGCTGCACTTGAGGTTGAGGCTGCTGATAAGGAGGCATTTGCATATGCTGTTGGGGTTGAGGCTGGACAGCATGAGGAACTTGGGGGTAAGGATATGGCTGAGGCTGAGGCTGAGGCTGAGGAAGGGCTTGGGTGTGACCTGGCGGGTGACTCGGTGGCTGAATCTGACTCTGTGGCTGTACAGTAGGTTGAAGCTGCTGCCGTTGTTGGTGAACTTGCATCTGATTCTGAGATTGTGGGGCCACGGTAGCCTGAACTTGTGAAAATGGTTGAGACAGTCCCTGTACCTGAGGCTGTGGTTGATGTTGAGGCTGGGCCTGGGGCTGTGATTGAGACTGAGGTTGGGGCTGGCCATAGACCTGCTGGTATTGTGGAACTACAGACTGTTGATAGGGGTAGTAGTGTTGATACTGCTGCTGATATGGATCTTGTCCAGGGTATTGCTGGTAGTATTGTTGATATTGTTGCTGCTGATACCATTGCTCTGCGGTTGGCTGCACAACAGTCTGGACTGGTTGAGATTGAGAAGCTGGGTTGGGAAGTTGACTCGAAACCTGGCCAGCCGTAGTTGTTGTAACAGCAGTTTGAGAATTCAAAGCGTGTGAAGCCATTGCTCCAATGGGAGCAGAAGTCTGGTTCTGATCAGTAGAGGAAATAGCACCGGTAGCTGAATGATCCTGGGCATTGGCCACCTGCTGCACCTGACCTTGCACACCCTGCCAATCAAAAAGCATAAGAAAAGAAACAGCCTGCAAAATAGATCAAAGGCGCTAATGTATTGTATAAGTGGCACGTACAGGACAATTTTGTGCATGTTCTTGTACTTGTCGATGCACTATTTGGATCCCACACCTGTTGCAAACAACAGGAGAATTGCCAAAAGCACATCCAGAACAATGAGATGTACACTCAGACAAGGTTCCTTGCCATGTGCATCCACTCCTGTGATATAGGCAATGAACAGGTATTTTTCCAATAGTTTCAGCAAGTGTTTTATTTGACTCCATTAGAGGCTGCAATTAAGACACACAAATTCATATATACATAGAAGAGAAACAGCATCCAAGAGGAGCATTTTGGAATGAGAAGCAAGAAAACAACCTTGGAATCCGCCTCGGTGACCAAGTAACCATCGTATGGGCAAGCCCTCGTAGTGCTCACTACGTATGTCAAACACGGCTTGCAGTATAAATGAGTGCATTGTGACTGCAAAGCTTCATTTGGGTATACAAGCAGGCGACAAACCGGACAGAAGTACTCTCCAGCAAGAGATTGAATGTTCACTATGCACTCGTTATCAAATCCCATCTTGAACTATAACCGTCCCTTCAGCTTCGAAGCTGCATAAAACCTAAACACACAAGGTCAACCAACAATAAAATATATTACTTCCAGCTCCAACACGCTCCCAAAATTCTCAAACAACAATAGAAATGTAGGAATTATTCATACACCAAAAACATCATAAATAAATCAGAAAAGCTGATTAGTGGCTACTAAAGGAGCAAGTGTATCACCACACATTATAGCGAGGTGTTAGCATATATCTCAAACGTAGAAAAACAGCATTTTGACATTTACATTAACATGCAGAAGGAATAATCGGAATTGGCAAAACGGCGCAAAGCATTGGCGTATCAGCAAAACACCGACACTAACCAAACCTGACGCTTACGAATGCAAGCGAGAATTAGAACAACGAAAAATGGATTCAGGTTGAAGCAGTAGAGTAATATAAAATTTACAAGATTTTCAACAAATATTAGGTACCTAAGATTTTAACGGCGTCCGATTCGATTCTATTCCAATCGAAAACCGAAACCCTCAATCGAGCTACCTGCTAGGAAAAGCAGAAAAAAACGAACAAAAACGAAAACAAAGAAGAGTTGTGTGAGATTATGTAATCTGATGGATGAGAATAGAGACCAAAAAAAAAAGTAGGAGGAGGTTACCAGAAGCTTGAATATCAAAGGATCGAACACTATGAGTGCGATCGCGTTTTCTATGGAAAAGAAGGAAGAAAGGGTTAGAGAATCAGAGAGAAGAGAGGGAAACGAACAAAGAATAGTGTAAATGTGGGAATGCGTTTTGCGTCTGTGAATTTATGAGTGACGGACACGAATGAGGGCAGCAGTAGTGTGTGCTGTGCACCCTCTATATGTCCTTCGCCACTTAAAAAACAAAAGCGAAAAAAAAAAGGAGAGAAAATAACATAGCACCCATCGAATACTGGATGGCATTTAACATAACTTAAAAAACGACAGCGTTGCCTGTTCATTCCATATACGGTCATATTTTTGTTACTTTTTTTTTTTCTTTTTTAGTTTGGATTTAATTTTTATATATATATTATTAATATAAAAAAATTACAAAAATACCTAATCATATATTATTATATTAATAAAAATATTTAAATCAATCACTTATTACTTAAATAATTATATACATAAAAAAATATAATTCATTAATTATATAATTTTTTTTTGTACTATCAATATATCCAAATTTATTTCAACCTTCATTCAAAAAATTGCCTCCATTGTCCAAATTATTTCTTTTTAATTGTTTAATACAATATTTCAAGCTTATTTTGACAATTAACTATCAAAATAAACTTGCATAGTTAATTGCTAAAATAGGTTTAAAATAAAAATGTCCTACATAAATTTGTGTTTTGAAACCGAATTTTCAAACATAACTTTTTTATTTAATTTAACTTTTCTAACTTCCACAATATATAAACAGTATAAAAAATTACTAGATAAATAAATAATGATTTGATTTTGATATTCTTTCAATTTAAACATTTAATTATATGCTATCATATTATTAAAAGTATTTAATTTTTATAAAAAATTCCATAAAAAGTCATAGGTATTATAAGGTGTGACTAGTTAATATTGTAAAATATTTCATACAGATATTGTATTAAAATTAATTATTAAAATAAAATTTCAATTACAATTGAATGATTTAAATTTAATAAAATGATGTTATATTCAATTAATGTACAAATTTGTGCTAATACCCATAGTGAGATATCTAATATATTCCAAATTTGATTAACTTATTTGATTGGTATTTTACTCACACTTCATCATAATTTTAGTTTAATTCTTAAGTTTACTTTTTTTAAAGTTTAAGGATCTATCCTTTTTTTATTCACAAAATGTAGGTTTATAGGAAGGAACACCTTAATCTAATGTTAGGGCATGCTTTTAGTCTTAATAAGTACTTATAAGCACTTACAAATAATCCATCAATTGGGAAAATCTAGTAATCAAACCTAAACCATGATGATACATAAGCGGAAAGGTTAAATAGGTGAACCAATCCCATTAACTTTTAGGGACCCATCCTAACCTTATGCATTGAATCAAACTTTCTTCTCATATTAAATTTTCACTAATCAACATGAGAGATCAAATATTTATTTTGGACTATATTGAACACTTTGATCTTGTTCCTATCTTGTGCTTTGAGATAAGGGTAAGCTAGTGTTTAGGTTTGAAATGTCCTTGTCCCCTGTAGAAAGGGAGGGGATATATATAAGATTTAGTACCGTTACATATGAATGATTAAGAGAGGGAATCTTCAACAAATCGAGGAGAAATTCCTATTGGGAGTGTACATGAGAGTTAATAAGGTAATGTATATTTCTAAGCTGGTGTATATGAGAGTCGGTAGCCTAACATCGGGGGTCAATTATCTAAGGGTAGGCATTCAAAGCTAAAGATTGGCCTTCAAGGTTGTGGGGTAGGTCAGTCGGGTAGATCGGTTGGACCACAAGCCCACCAACCTCGAGCTTGTGAGCAAAGAGGTTTGAGAGGTCAGCGGGGGTGAGGTTAAATAGGTTGAGCAAAGTTACTGAGAGGGAGTAGGTCATTCAGGCAGACCGACCAGACCACAAGTCCTCTAACCTCAAGCTCATAAGAGTAAAGAAGTTTAAATGGAAAGGTCGATTGGGCAAAGCTTCTTAGGGAGTAGGTCAGTTGGGTGGACTGATCGGATCACAAGCCCTCCAACCTTGAGCTAATAAGAACGAAAGAGGTCAGTCGAGGTAAGGATAAATAGGTTAGGCAAGGTTACTGTGGGGAATAAGTTGGTCGGGTGGACCAATAGACCAGATCTAACAATCTTTGAACACTTTGGCTCATACACTCAAAAGGATTAGGCTTGGGCTTATGGAGTATATTAATCATACCAATCACCATAATACCTCTATTAACCATCACTAACTAACTAGTCATAAGGTCCTTAGGCACATAAGTTCAAAGAGCTCAAGGTGGGATAAAGTATGAATCATATAAGACACATTAGTCCTAACAAACACATAATCAACTATATGACCCTTAAAAATCCCTTAACCGATCATACTAAACTTATCAAAATATACTCGCACCCCTAACACCACAAAACATTCCCTGCCCATTTGGTTAACCAATCTATTGCCAGATTAAACATCCCCTAATCACCAACATATATTTAACTCCCATTGTCTCTACATATTTGCAACCTACATTTAAAATTATCTAATTCAATCACTCAAACATGTGATATCTCCTAAAAGACCTTCACAAGGCTCTTAACCAAAAATAAATTATTGCCATGTGCAAAGATGACACTGCAAACCCTATATTGTGACACATACTACGCCAGTGGGACCTCTATTAACCTATTTGGATTAGTATTTGATATTGGTGATGTGTGCTTTATCAAAAGAGCTTTCTTTCTCCTTTTATTTACATTGTGTTTGGTTGGAGTGATTTAGGAAGGAAGAAAAGAGAGGGGAAGGAAAAAGAAAGTAAAGGGATATATTTCTCTTGTTTGATTGGAAGGAAAAGTTGGGATTGAACGGCTGAATATTGCACAAATTTTAGTGGAATCTACATGAATAATAACATTTTTCCACCCTTTGTTGGGCGAAAAATTGGGGGAGGAAGGGGTGCGTCTTCATTTTTTACATTTTTGCCCTCTAACTTGAGAGACTTGAGAGAGAGAGAGAGAGAGATGACAGATGCGACGATGATGGGGGAGGGGCTTGTAGGGTGTGTAATATTATTAAAGGTGTTGCATGAACCCTCTCCTCTTTTATTTTATTTTATTTAAAACAAAATAAACAAATTTAATTCCTTTATTACTATATTATTAAAAATAAATACAGAAAAATACTTAAAGTACAAGCTATTTAAAATTTTAAAATTTCTCTGTTACTAGTATTTTATTCTAAATAGATATCTTATTTTAAATAAGGTATTAAATAATAGCTGAATAATTTTTTTGGTATTATTTAGTTGGTAAAATATATTTTTAAGTAATATTTTTGAAATATTAGATTAACTTAAAATATTATTTTATTTTAAATAATTTTGAATAATTTATTTTTATTAATATTAGTTTGATTTAATAGGTTGATATTATTTTTAACAGTTAAATTAAAAATAGTAAAATTTTTTATTTGATATTAATTAATATAGTTGAAATATTTTTTATAATAATATAAGGTTAAAATTATCATTTGGCAATATTATCTTTATATTTCCTTTCACTTTTCCACATAAACAAATAAGGAGAAATTATTTTCCTTTTATCGAAATAGAAAATATAAATCCACTTTATTTCTTTCCACTCAACTTCCTTTCTTCTAATTTCTTTTCTCCATCCAAACATAGCTTTAAAGTATATCGAAAAGCTCATTTTTGTCAATTGTGTACGAACTAAATGAGAGTACATATGGTACTATGTAATGAAGAACAAATATTTGCTTTAAATAGGGTTTTTGCTCTAGTGCAGATGAAAAAAAATCTATGTAAGCTAGAATCAATGAGAATATGACATATGGTGTGGAATATCATGTGGCTCATCACATATGGTGTATCATAGAATCCCCTTTTCTCATGTCTTCCCTTTCTATCCTAATGTTCCCTTTTTGCTGCATGCTTCATGCTGCCTTCTTCCCATCTTCATGTTAGATTGCAGTAAGTGGCTCATAACATAGCAGAAGAACATTTGAATCTTCTCAAAAATATTACCAGAAAACACAAAAATAAATAAATAAATAGATAAAATCATTCCATCAAATAATGCAAGGATTTGTAGTTGAAGCAGAAGCAGAAGCAGAGGATGAGGAAGTGAAGTTGGCAACCTTCCATAGCAAACTCTAAGCTCTCTCACACTCACACCCTTCTCTCCTTCCTCCTCTTCCTTTCCTTTGCTCAACTACGCCCTTCATCATTAGGTATTCAAACTCATAACAACTTTAGTTACTTTACTTCCTCAAACCAATCACCAACCAAATTAACTACTTTTTTTTTTTAATGCTTTTGCACACAGCAAAACCAAAGTGGAGATGACAAGGAGCCGTATGTGGGCGTGAACATTGGCACGGACGTCTCGAACCTTCTATCACTGTCTGACTTAGTGGCATTCCTTCAGCTTCAAAAGATAACACACATCTAAATATACGATGCCAACCCCGAATCCTTAAAACACTGTCTCATACCAAGATTTGCACCATCATCAGTGTACCAACCAACTAGCTCCTTGCCATTGGTTCCTCCAACACTACCGCCACCTCATGGATTTGGAATTACGGTTAAGTTGGGGTGGCCATCTAGAAAGGTAAGTGAGATTGAGAAGCAGATTGGCAAGATGGAAATGGAGAAACATGAGAAGAAGGGGTTCTGTGATACACCATATGTGATGAGTCATATAATGCACCATACCACATGTTATATTCTCACTTATTATAACTCATATTTTCATGGTATAGATTTTTTTCTCATCTACACCAAAGTAAGGCCCTTTAAATAGATACTTTATTTGTTCACGCCTTCTTAAATTTGTTTGTTCATGCCTCCTTAAAAAAATCCTCACTTCCAATTTTCTTATGTCAAGCTTTGTTTTCTATAAAAACGAACCTTTTATAAAAATATAAGGATTAATCCTTTATGACAAGTAATAACTACAAGAACTAAAACCTAAATAAGTGGAAAAGAATACGGATTAATACTCGACTGTATAAACCAAAAATTAATTTGGTAATACTAGAAGAATTAAAAGACTACAAAGATAAAATTACGAGGCCCAAAACTAAATTCAGCAAAGATTGCAGGTACGAAAATTTGGTTTAAACTAGGGCAGCAGCTGTGGTGGACCATATTGAGCTTTGGTCCAAGTTAGTATTTGAATCTCAACTGTTAAAATTGAAATTAGTGGCTAAGATTCAAAACTTTTATTATTAAAGAAAAAAAGTATAATAACTTAAATTTATATTTTAATATTTATCAAAAGATAAATTTACTATTTACTCTTTCTCTCATTTTCTCTTTCTTCTCCATCGTCTCTTATCAATGACACACACTCTCTCTCTCTCTCTCTCTCTCTCTCTTTTTCCTTCAATCTGCCGCTGATTCAAATCTCCAACAGAACAAAACCACCATCTCTTGCAGAACCACAAATGACAAACCACACGAACCACCATGTTAGAGATAGTGCAGCGCTACAATCCCACCTTCTGCCCAACTTGTTGTTGTCCACACCTTTTGCAATGAAATCCTTTCAAATTCTTTTCTGTGAACCCCCCTAGCAATTCACCTCTCAAGATTCAAGGAACGTAAATTTCTATTATCTAGAAAATCTAAAACAAAAAAAAATAAAAGAATAAAAACAAAATGTTTGGACCCATTGTTCCCAAATTTGGAAAAAAAAAAAAGAGCCAAACTTTGTGGAAAAAAATTATATGTTACGATTAGAATGACATGGCAACAGGCATGGAGATGGTTCATTTGTGAGAAAGGAAGAAAATTTGGAACTAAGAGAGAGAGAGAGAGAGTTGGAAAAGAATGAAGATGGTGAGGATATAAATGTACTTTTATTAATTATTTTAAATTTTTTTGTTACTTGGACTAACTTGGACCAAAACTTAATATGATCCACCACATCCTTTGTTTTAAACTAGTTCCACCTTTCGAAACCCAACCAAACCTTGAACCAATCCGGAGTAAATTACAAACATGGATGTTTCTAACAAGGAGAGTTTTTAACAAGGACCAAGTTGGTCTTTAAAATCTAATGGTTGATCAAAATGGTGTATTCATATATTTTTTCTTATATAGTGTATTGTAATTATTTTAGTTTAGTCAAATTAAAAAGAAAAAAGGTTAAATACATTATGGAAATTATCAAAATTTTTTATGTGAGATCCTGAAATTAACTATAAGTCTTAAGGTATCACACAGATAAAATTTGATATTTTTTTGTGTTACAAAATAAAAATGTGGTCACTTCTGAAATGCAAAGAATATTATGCAAATAAAATCTGATCATTTTTTATAAAATTGTTAAATTAACTAAAAATTTTTAGATATTACACAGATAAAATTTAATATTTTTAAGTGTTACAAAAATAAAAATTTAGTTATTTTTAGACTTAATTAAATTTTATTTATATAATCTAAAAAAATATTATAATATATCACATAAAAAGGATATATCAATACACATTTTTATCCACTGTTAAAACACAATAACCAACCTGCTCCAAAACTCGTCGCGACCATGGTAGAATCAACCTTACAAACATACCCTAATGAATCAAAATAAATAAACTCTGTCCAATTTTTTTATTTTATTTTATTTAAAAAAAAAACAAGCTACGGTAAATAAACAAATAAAACGCTTTTATAACGTAAATAAACGCAGGGGAAACAGGGTAGGCCAGGATGCTTCCAGCTGATAGCCGCGGATAAGCTTGCACACACACATACACACACAAACTTCCCCACTCATTCTGTGAAGGCCAAGGCAGAAACTGTGTATGTGCTCTTTTTCTACGTGTTATGCTTGATATCTATTGCCATACCAGTTTACTCTGCATTAGTGCATGTCTAATGTTTGATAAAATACAAGTTCAATTAGATGCAGTATAAGACTTTTGTTCATTTCATTGATTTGGCAGGTGCCGGAGACACCGACCAGACTATGGTTTGCTAAAGGGATGATGAAGTTTGCGGGGTACTCCTTGGCACTTTCATTTGCTCCCATAAGCTCTAATGTCATTAGAAGCAGTTGCAGATTCTCGGTAGTTGGTATATCTCGTGGGAATTTGTGCAATTCAAGTTTATTTTCTGCTTGTTTTCGGAGAGAACTATCGAATGATACAGATGGGGTGGTTGCAAAACACTATCAACACTATCAACGCTATCTTCCTCCTTGGTTTAGGTGGGTGCCCTGGTTTCTCCGCGTTTTTCACATGTCTTATTGGTATATCTGGTTGTGCTATCAGTATGCTGATTTTATCAACCTGGTTGGTTTGGTGTCTTGTTTCTTTTGTTGGTTGAATTGAACTGCTTCAGTGTTGCTCCAATGATGGACTGGACAGACAATCACTATAGGACTCTGGCACGCCTCATATCGAAACATGCTTGGCTCTACACCGAGATGCTTGCAGCTGAAACAATTGTTCACCAAAAGGACAATCTGGTAAGTCTAAAGATAAGTCAGCTTGTTAACAGGAAAAAAAAAAAAAAAAGAACTATGGAGCTAAAAGGGTTTTTTCTTATGTGAGAAAGTAGGATCACGATTGCAATTTGTGTAGTGTTTTCTGTGATAAAGAATATTGCATAACTAGTAATGATTGAAATCTAGTTTAGAAGTCGATTGCTTATCTCATAGCGGTGGGCATATGTGTTTGCACGACAGTGCAAATTAGAGCAATGGTATACAAACAACACCATCGCTTCTGAATGAATTGGTACTGAAAACCCACTGATTCTTCATTTTTATTTTTAAATTTTCCCTATTCTGCTCAGGACAGATTCTTGGCATATTCTCCAGACCAACATCCCATTGTGCTTCAAATTGGAGGGAGTAATATAGAAAACTTGGCAAAAGCAACTGAACTTGCTAATGCTTATGGCTATGATGAGATCAACTTAAAGTTTGTATATTTCCTATCACCTGAAGGGTGTGTTTGGTATGTTTCATGGATAAGCTCCTATGTGTAATTTTACACATAAAACTCATCCAGGAAATTTTACTCGCAATTTTTACCCTCATACCGAACATATCCTAAATCTTAAAGTTTCACACTTTCACTGTTCTACTATTGATCTCTGACAGTGACTTTTTCCTTTAACACCAGCTGTGGATGCCCTAGTCCAAGAGTAGCTGGACATGGATGCTTTGGCGTGAGTCTTATGCTTGACCCAAAGGTTAGAAAATCATCCTTAATTAAATATGAGATGTGAAGAGATTGAATATATAATTCTTCTCTGTCAATGTGCACTGATATAGAAATATAATTTATACAAGGAAAGCTTGTTGCTGAAGCTATGTCAGCAATTGCTGCCAACACAAATGTACCTGTCAGTGTCAAATGTCGCATTGGTGTGGATGATCATGATTCTTACAATGAGCTGTGTAAGGTCCTTCTTGTCTATTCAAGTTGAAAGGCTGTAACATCAGGATTTTATGAATAAGGTTACAGTAAACTAGATGTATGTTAGTATCTGCTATATTCCAAAAGCTTTTGCAACTAAGATAAGCTCAAATAATGCCTTGCATTCAGAATGCAATCAAAAGGGTTATCCAGTTGATTACGTACTTTTATGCTACTGTCTTAAAGCTTAATGGATCTCTAATGTACATTGCCATTGATGTTATTTAGATCTTAGGTTATAATTCATTCTATAAATATTTGCATTTTGGGGTTACATATTGAACTTTCTGTTGTCTTACAGGTGATTTCATAGACAAGGTTTCTTCTTTTTCGCCCACTGAGCATTTCATAATTCACTCAAGGAAGGCACTGCTCAATGGCATTAGCCCAGCTGAAAATCGGAGTATTCCTCCACTAAAGTATGATGTAGTAAAATTTGACTTTTGTAGTCATATTATATATAGTATTGCAAATGATTTCACCTTTTTCAATGCAGATATGAATATTTTTATGGCCTCTTACGTGACTTTCCTCACTTAACGTTTACAATCAATGGTGGCATTACTAGCATTGATGAGGTGAGCTGTTGTCATGGTGATCATTCTTTGTGTATTAAGACCGATATTCATATGAAATTATAGGAATTTTCCAGCTCTAAAACTGTTCTCTTAAAATAGCTATATATTTTTCCAGTGCTTCTACCTTTGCCTGGTTTTATGGGGATTTTGATTGTAGGTCCATGCAGCTCGAGAAGCTGGGGCTCATGGTGTTATGGTTGGACGTGCAGCATACAATAAGTATGTCTTATAAACAAAAATTTCCACTGTTTGGCTGTTTGATATCTCAAAGAAAAAGTTTCTTGCTTTCGAAAACAAGATTCTGTTTTTCAATAAAAAGGAAAAAGAAAATCATTCTAATAGCTTATGTGGTTAGGTGAAAGCGTATACATTGTTTTATATCTATTGAAACATATTGTTGATTGAACCTTCTTATTGTTGCTTATATAAATTGATACACGGTGACTTGAGTAACCATTGGTGATAATCTCAGCAGCCCTTGGCATATTTTGGGACATGTTGATACTGCAATTTATGGTGTACCAAACAGTGGTCTTACACGTCGTCAGGTTCATTTACGGAATCTTTGGCTTTCCATGGATGCATCTGCACCAATTTTTAGAGTTAACCTTTCACAGTACTCCAAGTTTACCATTTTTTTTAATTCTTTATTTTTTATTTGATTAAGGTACTAGAAAAATATCAAGTCTATGGGGACTCGGTGTTGGGAAAATATGGACATAAGCCAACTGTGCGAGAAATTGTGAAGGTGAGGATAAATATGACCCTCTATTAGTTAATTTTCCTACTTCGTACTTTCAAGTTTCAAATATTCACTGTTAATTCCTGTGTCACTGTATGTAGTACAGAATAGGTGATATATAATAAAGCGATATCTTTTATACGCAGATATAACTTCAAGTAGTTATACAGTACACACACCTTTTTTTTTTTTTCCCTCTAAGTGGTTCAATATGTGTACTCTTTGAAGGGTACCTATTTTGTTTTAGGAGTTAAATTTTTTTTGGTCCTCATCCCTTTCATTTGAAAGAGGCAAGCTATATGATATGCAAATTTTTACCTACAATTTGCTGCTATTTTGCGGCTATAATCTGTTAATGTTGCTGCAGCCTTTACTCAATCTTTTCCATTCAGCGCCTGGGAATGGACTTTGGAAGCGCAAAGCAGATGCTGCTTTCCGAAATTGCACGGTAAGTTTGACGCCAAATGAAGTGTATCTTCTATATATAAAGTACTTAGCAAATAGCTCGTTGGATTACCAAGGTCAAGTTTTTGTGTTACATAATTTGTTTAATGTAACTGTCCTTTTATAACTTCAGTAATTGCATTAACTGCTTCAGATACTAACTGAATTCTTGAACCATGCAGACAATTGAATCATTTTTTGAAAAAACCCTTGTAGCAATTCCTGACTCAGTATTGGATTCACCTGCTACAGAACCACCACCTGGCCGTGGAGATCCTTTTGCTAACATAGACAATTTACTGCCTCCCCCTTACAGAACAAGAGAAGAAGAGGTTGTTATATGCGCTTAGGCTCACGTGTAGTTCACAAATGCAAGTTGTAGTAATTACCATTTTTTTGTGAAATGAAAGTGATAGGTCTTATCTCATGTAACAGCACATTGATACGACATATAAATGCATCGGTTATCTATTGTAAGCAATTGACTTTGAAATGTAATCCATGCCAAGTAGAAACTTCAGCAAAAAATAGTGGATTGCGATTCTTTGTGGCGTTTGCTTTAGCTGTTGTTTCCGGCTGTGGAATTTTGGGTGTTAAAGGGAAAAGATATTTGTACCGAAAAACACAGGCTTGTTATGGACACACCGTGAAATAACACAAGGAATTATGATGCATTGAGAGAAGTTGTAAAGCCCGTTTGGTATGCTTGATAGTATAAGGCATGATAGGATAAGGGTTGATAGTATAAGGTCTGATAAAAATTTAATACTATACAGTGTTTGATATGTCGTTCAGATAAGATATCAGACATATAAAATATAACTGTATAAGAGATTATAATAAATATAATTTTTAAATAGTTATTATAATTATTTAAGTTATTTTTTATTATATACAAAAATAATTTTATATTAAAAATTATTTACTTATTTATTTTTAATATTTTTTTATAAATATAAAAAATATGAGAGAGAGAGAGGAAAGAGTGAAATAGAGATGGAATTTTTATACATCAAAATCTAAATAGGATTAGTATCATATTCTTATATTTGGTTGTATTTTTTATTATATATAATTAAATTTATATTAAATATTATTATTTATATATTTTAATAATAAATTTTTATTCCTATATTTTTATTTCAATTTGAATAGTTATTTTACAATTATTTTTTAAAAAATATTTATTTATTATTTATTTAATAATTAATTTTCTTTTAATAAATATATTAAAAAATAAAAAAAGTGAAAGAACCTTTATACATTAAAAACTAATCAGGCCTAATACGTCTTCCCTAGGCCGTATTAAGTTATCCATCATTATAACGTATAAGGGAGGTTTGATGGATAAGTTTATACAATACGTTAACTGCACCAAATAATGGATAAGATCATAACATATTATATTACTTTATCCTATCATGCCTAATACAGCATGTTAAACGCCCCTAAAAGACAGGGCGAGTGGGTGCTTGCGGGGTGTGTGTCCCTGATGAGTATAGTTTTTTGGGTATAAATAGCACAATGTTAGGTGGCTCATATTACTTTGTATCAGATATATCAGCCCAACCCCCACTTGTTATTGTCGTTGTAATATTTTTTTTAAGAATAAAGAAAAAAGGAAAAGAGGGAAGGGACCTAGAAATTTGAAAACCAATACAATCCTCATTTTTCTGATCCTCCAAATCAGCGTTTCACAAGTGGCACTAAACGTCTGAAGGCCACAGGTTTCCAGAGGATCAATCATTCAACGTGGCAATAATTTATTGGCCATTTCATCAACTAGATAAGATTGTGGACGACCCTGCCAGTTCCTCGTTTGTGACTTACATTCCATATATTCTTTTATGATCTAACTTAGCCACTTGCAAAACTACTTTCCATAGCAAAGGGGGACTAGTTCAGGGCTCTAAGATTGCACTGCAGCAATGGCATCAATCACCATGACAGCATCATTCCTTGGCAGCTCAGCCCTCACCAACCGTTCTCCAGTGGCAACACAGAGGAGGGTGGTGGTAGCCAGTGCTGCCAGACCAGTTGAAGGAGAAAAAATGGTGAAGGCAAGTTATGAGGACAAGGAGGTTACCAATGGAAGGAGGAACTTGATGTTTGCTGCTGCTGCTGCTGCAGCTGTTTGCTCTGTTGCTGGCATGGCTGTGGCTGATGATCCCAAACGTGGTACCCCAGAAGCTAAGAAAATCTATGCACCTATTTGTGTCACCATGCCAACAGCTAGGATTTGCCACAAGTGAGGGCCTTAGGCTTTCATTGAATTGTATTGCTTTGAGAAAGAACAACGGGGTTGTAATGTAATGCTTTGGTTTCATATGATTCTCTCTATGTATTAGTTGTTCTGTTCATGAAAGCATCACTTTGCCTTGTCTCTGTGCGCCTTTGGTATCCATAGTTTAATGCTCAATAAAGGAAGTTGGTTAGTTAAATTTCTATTATCTGAAGTTGGAACCACTTCAGAGGAGAAGTGATAGTAGATTTGCAATTGAAAACTATTCGTGAGTATATTTTACTAGAAGCCATTTGATCGAAAAACTATTTCCATGCTTTCATGAAAATTGAAATCAACTTTTTTCATCAACAAGGATTAGAGATGGAAGAATTTTTAAACCAAACTTAAGCGTTACGACTACCTAACCCTACAAACAAGATGATTAACAACTAACAATTTTAATGCTCTCACAGTGAATGCAATTTTTTCCCCCTTCCAAATTACCAATATTCGAAAGTTATTGGATCTCATTTGAAGTTTATTGTATCTCTACTAATTTGATTGGAGTCAAATAGACCTACAATATGATAATGTTTCTTCAATGCTATTTTTTTCTTTTTCTTTTTTTTTTTTCATTTACAAGATTATTAATTTGAGATCTTATTTTAAGAGAATAAGTATCGAATAATTTGATCTAATCAAACTACTTAAATCAACTAAGCTTAATTTTTTTTTTCAATATTTCAATAATAACATGTCTTGAAAGAATACGTATCTTTGCATGACTCTCTAAACACCCACCATAAAAAAACCTTTTTATCTTAGCCTTTAAATATAGAGAGAAATGAGTAAATATTTATTAATACATTACTGCCATGATAGTGTTTTCAAAACTGGTCCTGCTACAGAGATCATAATGAAGTCCAATTTTTTTAACCATGAGGTTTTGAATTCTATTAAACAATGATTGAATGAATGCAAATGTTGCATTTGTTTGAAAAGTAGAAATGCCATCTTAACCTAGACTTGGTAGATGGCACCTTATCCTTGGTTTGTAAGATTGTTAACTGAGGATTTTCAATTTTGAATCCATATTCTAGTCATTTAGAGCTTGTTAATATATTCTCTATTTAGATAAATTATATTTATGAGCTCATGTTTGGTTTAACTTTTAAAATTCTAAAAGTATAATGTAGACAATTGATTCGTTTGGATGAACTTATCTAAAAAAATCTATTTTTTAAAAAATCTTTTCAAAAAGTAAAAGTTATTTTATGTTTAGATATAAAATTAATTTATATTTGGATATAATATTAAAAAATATTTTTTTAATTTTTAAACATCTATTTTATATTATAAAAATGATATTTTTCTAAAAAATAAAATTTGTAGCTTTTCAAAAAAAGATATTTTTGTGCTTTTTCTAGTTATTCTATTTTTACTAAAAAATTTTGGATTTAATTTGAATACACTGTCAATGTAAAAAAATTTTATATAGACATCCAATCATGTATTGCCACATCAACAAAAGTCTTTGATATAACCACTTTCTACTTGAATGGTCATGCAAATGGAAGATTTTGATTGGATGACAGTGTAAAAAAATTTTACAATGTCAATGCATCCCAATTAAACTCAAAAATTTTACCCAAACATATTAAAAAACAACAAAAGTACTTTTTTTTTATTGAAAAAAGATCTTTTATCAAAATATGGCACCCAAACAAGCACAAAAGCTCTAAGAGACAAGCTTTTACCTAAATTATAGTGTGGAGTTTTCTAAAAATGAAGCCAAACATTGTAGACAATGAAATTATTATTATTATTATTATTATTATTTTGTACTTGCCATTAACATTGACAGTTATTTAACTATCTAGGAGATATTGCTTAGACATGTAACTTCGTAGGAATTGATATTTGAATTACATTTTAATCCCATGGGTATTCTATCAGGGACTCTGTGCTTGTGTGTCTTAGTAAAGCTTTATAGGTTTGTCCACATACTATTCAAATTCATTTGGAAATAATTATAATTTAGAGTAAAAAAACATTTATAGTTTTATTCATATATTTATTTTTACATAAATAATAATATATATAGTCATAATTTTACCATTTTTTCTTACATTTGAAACAAATTGTTAGATAAAATTGTGATTGGCTAATTCTTTTCTACGAAAGCTTATTCGGAAATAAGTTCTCAAATATTACTAATGTTCAAATAATTTCAAGTTAAGAAGGATACTTTATCCCTTAACAAATGAGTTCTCTAATTGACTCACAAGAACAAGTCATTTTGCAAGATTGATTAACAAAAATTAGAATAGAAATTAAACTTGCATTAGTCAATTAGAGAATTCATACAAGCTTGAATCTCAAAAATGAACAAAAGGAAATAACATAATGTTGAAAGTAAAAATCAACGAAGGGAAGTAAAAGCTAATAATCAAACTGGCATTGTGTATCCCTTCTTCTTCTTCTTTTTTTTTTTTTGTGTATATGAGCCTTTATATACTTTCTAAGTTTTTGCCATTTCTCATTTGCATATACATAGCGATTCTCGGCTCAATTCCATGCATCCACATTCTTTATTAGTGGTAATCGTTGCTCAAGGGTAATGTCAGTCTCCAACTACCTTATTTCCTTCAACAATTGGGCTTCATCACTAGGTTATTCCCTTTAGTTATGCATCCTTTTTTGAATCCATAATCACTTGTTAACTAATGAGCATTTTTCAAGACCCAACTACTTTCCTTAGCCCACTTCAGTCAAACTCAATTTGAGTTATTTGTCCGCCCATAATTAATCACTCTTATCTTTTAACATTAATATTAAACTTTAATTAATTATGATGCCAACACAAATTAATCACATTATGAGAAATTAATGAATATGTAATGGATTTAATTTATCTTTGTCTATACTTATAAATGATAATGAGTTTATAACACTTCAAAAAAATTAGTTTATAAAAAGAAAAATAGATACCATAGTGTAAATATATTTTTCTTAGTATTATTTTCCTCAATTTGTTAAAAGTTAAGCAGTTTTTGAATTGTAAGAATTTGCGTTGAAAATTTAAAAAAAAATGTAATGTGGATGCCAAATATATAAATCATAATTAATGTTCGAAATTCATAAATTAAAGTCGCGAGATATTTTGCCATGTTTTGCGTTAACAAACTTGGAAGAAAAAAGTTTCGCAACAAAATACCCCAAAAACAACATTTTTTTTTTTTTGATAGCTTAATTTCTCCGTTTTCGAGAGAGGATTCAGTTGCTATAAAAGCCCATCAGATCCTCGGTAAAATCCCTCGGTCGGAAGCAAAGGTGCTGCTTTTTGTTATTGTTAATTTGTGATTGTGATGATGGAGAGTTCCCAAACGAACTGGAGCATTGCCACCGGTTCCGTCCGTAACTGCGTCACCTTCGAATCCTCACTCTCTTTCTTTGACGACGATGCCAACGAACTTCAACAACAACAACCACTTGTTCTTCGCTCACCTTCACCCGATTCCGGTCCTTGCGAGATCAAGAGTACGTTTGTATTCCTCAACTTCAATTTCACTTGCACTGCACTTTGCTCTATATAGTTTCTAGCTTGTTCGTCGAATTTGGAGTATGCCTTTGTGGCTTATTGAATCTTAGTTGATACATAACATACACAAAAACAAGGATTATTGAGCAATTTGTCATTGATCTGGTGTCTGTCAGCTTTCAACTGTTGGATTTGTATTCTTGAATTGAATAAAATGTTTATGTATTTGCACATACAAAGCTTTATAGGTTTTTTTGGTTTTTTTTTCCCAGCAATGTTTGATGCTACAAAGGAAGATACCTGTTTAGAGCTGGTGTGTGTCCAGATTAGCTTATTTTAGGTTCATAATATTACAAAGCTTTCTGACAATTTTTTGTAGAAAAAAAAAAAAGGCGCAGTTGTTTTTTTCCAAAATAAGCAATTACCGAACATGCTGTCAGTAGATTACTTCAAGTTACTATATGTGTCTAGTCTAGGGAACTGAGTCTTGACTTACTTCAATTTCCTGTTTCGTATTGCTCATGCTTTTGTATTTGTAAGTTACTGTTGTAGAGCTTAGATTAATGTGAACGGGTTTGTCATAAGATTTCCTGGCTTGATTAATGATTCTTCTCATGTCAATGTAGCATGCCCTTTAAGAAGGTGTGCAGAAAAGAAACATCTGAACCATTAAAGGACTTAAGAAGGAAGAAAGATCTGATTTGAACTTTTGCACTTTTTACTTGTGATTGATGAGGAATTCATTGTCATGCAGTTACTTTTGAGGCGAAACATGAGCTCAAACAAATTTATGTTCGAAGTACAGCTCGGGTGTATGAGATTTACACTGCACCCGATCTGCAGAGCAACAATGGGTATCTCTGTACAGTTCGCTGTGGTGTTGCTGCTAGAGATGATGAAGTTCTTCGTGCTCCTAATATTCAAGAAATTGCTTCTTCACATGTTGAGGGCTCTAATAGAGAGTTGTGTGGGGAAAATATAAAAAATGAAGATGACTGGGTTGAAGTAAAAGTCCCTGATTCTCCTGTGCTGGACAAGAGAAACATCCCTTTGCAAACAAATTCCAACACCAAATCAACTGAAAGCAGTCAGGTATGCAGATTTTCTCTCCTTTCCAATAATGGTTATATATATATACAGTCAAGTTTGTAAACTTCCTTAAAGACCAGGAAATAAAAAAGAAACAGAAAGAGGAATAATGGATGTTCTTTACAAGAGTAGAAGATGATAGTAGCATAAAATTGGTAACTTATTCATTCTTTTATCTCTTGCCACATGAAGATGATGGTATCATACCAATCTTAGATTGATTTGTTGATTTCTTGATCCACTTTTCCTCTTAACAGGATCTTTTTGAGGCTACAGCCGAGATTAATGATGTGAATCCTTGCATTTCTGTTACACTTCGTCTGCTCTCACTTCAGACTAAAGGCTGCATTTATGTTGACGAGATTTATGTATTTGGTGATCCTGTTGATTCAGCTGATTCAGAAAGCCAAGAGAGCCGTAATGAAAACTCATCCGGCAGTTCTCTCATGGCTATGTTTCTGCCGACTCTAATGCAATTATCTAAGACACCAGGTCTTGGCCATCTAAATGCTGTTAAGAAGGAAAAGCAATCTTTTCCAGCGGGTGATTTGGAAGAAACCCGCCCAAGTGATTCTGTAAATAAAACTCAGCTGAAAGGAAAAGCTAGCATAACCGATCTTCAAGAAGTGAAGTTGAAAGAGGTCAATGGAGGTTGGGTGGCTCCATCCCAGCCAGACACATTCTCACCAGTTTCTAAAATGGATAGTGACCATACTGCTGTACCCTCACAAGCTGACACAGTTGAGAACACTCATAGTGTTGTATCCTCACAAGCTGCTAAAATGGATAGCAATCATAGTGCTGTCCCTTCGCAGGTCGCTCCTACTGAGAGCAATCATGGCGATTCTCTGGGTGGCAATGTTGAAAGGGCCTTGGAACAGCTTGTATCACGAATGGACAGGTTAGAACAAATCTGTTTGGGCTTTCAAGAGAAAATGTTAATGCCCATGAGCAGCATTGACGCAAGACTCCAGCGAGTTGAGCATCAACTTGATACACTAACTAAGAAATTGCAGAATTTTGGACCATCATACTGTGGAATATCTGCCCCTGATGCTTCTTGCATTGAACCAGATGCAATTGATTATACTGTCACTAGGGAAAGTGAACCAGATAAGAAAGATTTACATACAGAAGTACTATCTGTCTCTCCTGATGATATCTCTGATTCAGCAAATACTACTCAATTGCTCCCAGGTCTTGTAGTTACGGCTCCTGAGTTTCCTGATGAAGAAGATAATGCATCAGGGCAAGAAATGAATTCTTCATTTGTTGAAGTAAAGCGGTCAATTGATGATGCTTTATCTTCTGCATTGGCTAATCTTTTATCTACAATGTCTTTAGGGTCTCCAAAGTATACTAAAAGTTTATCTTTTAAAGCCCCTGAGTTTTCAAGTGAAGACGATGATGATCAAGAGAGCAATTATAAGGTAGAGAAAAATGACTCAGTTCATCCCACCAGCAGCGAGAAAATTATTCACATCCAACTGTTGACTTCATCCAATGTTTCTATGGAAAGTGGAGAGATGGTAGATGGAGATTCTAAAGATAAACACACTGAAGAGGAGACTGCCCAGGAAGCTGAAGAATGTTGTCAATTTTGTAGTGTGGAAGGAGATCAAGAAGAGTTGTCTGTTACAACCAGTATTGTAGCTGAGCATAATCCAAGAGCAGGTTTTAGTAACAACTTTGAAGATGAACAAAACGGAAAAATCAATGTTAAAAGTGCTGGTTTGTCGTCCGATGGAATTGATATTTCAAACGAGTTGCTTGACAATCGGACTGCCAGTGGTTCTGGTATCACACAGGAAGGACCATCTGCGAGGACAGAGGATACAGTTGCAACAGAAGTCTCAAAAAAGGCTTCCCACGAAGACATTATAGAGAATGTTCTTGGCTTTTCGCTTGCTTCCTCTGCGGTAGATTTTGAAACCCCACTCTTGGACGTGAAATTTATTTCCCAGAGAAGTCCTGTTACTGACTCTTTGCTTGAAGCTCTTCTGGTTGACACGCTGGAGACAAACTCACGAGACCCTTCTGTAAAGGAAAGCAGTGATGATCTTCCCCCTAAGGAACAACAGAAGAACAATTGTGTTCTTTCACTTGAGGAGCAGTCTAACTTGGTTTCAGTGGACGATGGGGAACCGGTGAATCCAGCTGGTGATAGCCATGTTGCTGTGGAAAAAGACCACTCTACTTTGATGACTGTGCCTGTGAACACAGAGGGTGATAACATGCCCGAGGATCATAAACGCAAGCATGATCAAACATCTACCTTGAGTCTGATATGAAGTGGCCTTGTCCTGTTTCAGTTCATGAATATATAGCTGTTTTCATGATTATGATTTTTTTGCCAGTTACCTAGATTTCAGGGGTCAATAGGAAGTTCTTTGCTTGGAGAGTCAATAGGAGTTACTCAGTAGAAACGTCAAACGTGTTTCAGCTGTTATTTGTTTATGGCGTGGTTGCATGTGAATAGAGTAATACGGATTAAGTTTCAACTGTAAATAGTAAATCACTCCCTGGTTGAACATGCAGGAGAATTATTCGCAGCCTCCGAGGTGACATATTCCTTCCTTTCAGAGTTCAGGCATCGTTTAGAAATTTAAATCGGTGATTAAATACTGAGAAGATTTTTTTAGGTTAACTATGGATGTTGTTCACGTTCGATGCGTTTCCCGTACCCAAATTCTTTGACTGTAAGCTTTTGTTTGTTTTTGTTTTTTTTTGTTTAATTCGGGCTACTGTTTTTTTTTTCCAAAGAAAAAATGCTTTAAAATATTTTTTTAGTGTGTTCGAACGTGATCTTTTAAAACGAAAAGGTTAAATATGATTTTAATTCTTATTAATATAAATCGTTTTAGTTTTAATTTTTGTAAATTTTTTTTATTTTTGGTTTTTTTAATATTATACTTTTAAATTTTAGTCTAAAAAATTATTTTAAAATATATTTAACTTTTATAAATATTAAAAATTTTATTTTATTTTTATAAATATTTAAAGGATTTAATTTAAATATACTGTCAGTATAAAAATTTTTTACATAGATATTCAATTATATAATATCACATCAGTAAAAGTCTTTGATATAATCACCCACTACTTGAATGGTCACACAAAGGGAATGTTTTGATTAGTTGACAGTGTAAAAAAATTTTACACTGTCAATACATTTCAATTAAACTCATATTTAAATAATTTATTTTTATCTTTATAAATATCATTACTTAACCGTGTATATTAATAATAGAGATAAAAAATATAATATTAAAAAAAAATATCCATTTTGATCCTGACAAAGAATTTGAGGGACAAATCAATTCTCCAAAATTTAAAAGTTCATAATTAGTCCTTTATTATTTAAAAAAAGCTACATTTTAGTTCTTTTGTATAGAATCTGTACAAATTTTTTGGTAGTATGTATTTATATAAATTCTATATAGAGGGACTAATATATCCTCTTTTTTGAATAGTAAAAGATTAATTGTGAATTTTTAAATTTTGAGGAGCTAATTTATCCCTCAAAATTTTTGTCAAGGATCAAAATGGATATTTACTTAAAAAAAAGGATTAAAAGCTAAAAGAAATTTTTAGAGACAAAAAAATAAAAATAACTTATATTTATATGGACTAAAAATATATTTAAATATAAGTTTTTTTCTAATAAAAAAAGTGAAAAGTTAATTACCTTTTCCTCTAAATATAAGTAATTTTCAGTATGGATAATTTTCAATATAAGCATTTCTTAAATATTGTATCTATTTTTTTTTTTTTTTGACAAAAGAAAGTTCCTTTCGAGAAATAAAAGAAATCAGTTCTCACAAATTATCACAACTAGCCATTGATGTCCGATACTCTTTGGTTTTGTTTTTGTTTTTTTTTTTTTTTCCCTTTCCCCAACATAAGTCAAGTTATGGATGCTTTTAAACCAATTATATTTTGTAGTATTTTATAAGTTATATATATGTGTTATATATTTAGTCTGCCTATGGGCGGGAAGCATCATAGCAGAGAGTTGATTAACACGAGATATACATATAATGTAGCGCGAAATTAAACTGAAGAGTCCAACAACAGAATGATATGCATAATAATTGGGCTAATTCCACGGTGCCCGTAACAGAAAACAATAATTCACAGAAGTGCTTTCAGAATTCCGTTTCGATGCTAGGTTTTGCTCGGAACAGAAAACAATGGCAATACAGAAGTGCTTGCATGAGCCTCCGGAGGAGCACGAGGATCCTCTGCGCGCCAACCACGACGTCAACAGCGTCGAGCAGCCACAAGATGAAGTCGGTACATGTCGTTTTCATCTCCATTCCCGCGTTTCGAATCGGTTAATTCTTGCCCCCATTTTCATCTCAATTTCCGTTAACTCGTGCTGTTACTGATCAATTTATTTTTTCGCCACTAGAATCCGATCGAAGCAACTCTTCGAGCAGCGGCGACAAAAAAGTGGAGTACGTTGAGCTGATTCGTCGTTCCACATCTCTTCCGTCGTTTTACTTGGCGATTTGCCGTTTTTGTTTGTTTCCTTTCTCTTTTTTTTTTTTTTTTCAGTCGATTATGCCGCTGCTTGAATTTTCAATGTGGATCTTGATTATGTGTTGGCGCGTTTTTTTTTTTTCATTTTTTTTTCTCTGTTACGGTTTCCGTGTATCGTGTGATCGTGTCTTGAGGCATTGGATAGTGTGTTACTGTGGTTTTAGCTAATTTGTGAGTGATGCTTTTCCGTCTTGCTTCTCTGGTGTTGGATGCTTTGGTTGCGCCCAAGTTCGATGCTGAATCATTTGGATTGCTTTTGTGACTTCTATCGTGATTTCATGTGTGTTCATTCTATTGTTTGGATTGTTGTTGCGTTTAACCATTCATTTACGTGGTCAAAATTCGATTGAGGTTGCTGGGGAAGGATTCTATGTCGCTGCACTATGTTTTTCCCATTTGAAATTTTCAGTAGAGATAGAATAGAAGATTTCAGATAGACAATATCAGTTTGAAGCTTTTTCTCTATTTGATATGGGCAGGGGCAAGGAGCCACTGTCTGCGGTCCCTCGGGAGATGCTAAAGAAGGTTGGCAGTCCAAAAATCACGGAGTTTCTGTTGAAACATAACATGCTGGACATGACAGGATGCAGCAGTCGTTGCAGTCCCTTGTTGCTGTGGCCAATGATGCAGATGCTAAGCTCCTTGGCATGGCCAGACGGCCCAGATCTGCAAGCAGGTGGCTAGGTCACTTCCAAGATATGATGTACCGTTTGAAGAAGGTGCTGAACGAGATCAGTTTGGGGGAAGCAGCAGATACAGATGCCAAAGATGCAGTGGACTTCATCCTCCGAAGTTTCAAAATGATAACAATGCCGAAGAGTCTTCTTTTCTTTACTGAGCAACAGCAACGATCTTCTGAGAAGCTAACTGTTTATGGAAGATACTAACAAAAGAGTTGTAGCATTGGCAACCCGTCTGTGATTGCTATCACGGGTGAGCATGGGATCGGAAAGACCACTCTTGCTGACCTTGTTTACCAAGATGATTGAGTGAAGGCCTGTTTCGAGCTCCGAGGTTGGGTGGAGTTTCAAGAAGATCTTGATGCTGAGAGTTTAGAAAAGATGATCCTTGATAGTTTTGATGAAGATTTTCATTATGATGAAAGTTTAAATGGACTGATGCATCAGCTGCAGGAATGCTTGCTGCGGAGGAAGTTGCTGCTGGTGTTGGACGGTTTCTAGAATCTTGCAGGCTGGGAAACCCTTCGGACATGTTTTGCTGATGCTGCTGGCCGAGCGAGTGTGGTCATCCTCACAACACAAAAATTTGAGGTTGCATTAGAGATGATTTCGGATCACGGTCTTCATTTGGGTTCGTTATCACTAGAAGATTCATATTATTTATTTTCAGAGCATGCTTTTGGAGACAGGAACCTGGATTCATATCCTCCAGAACTGGTGTCAGTAGCCATACAGATTGTGAGAAAACTTGGAGGGTTGCCACTTGCTGCCAAAAATCTTGGTAGTCTCTTGTACAACCACCAAGACTTTGACATGTGGACAAAGCTGCTGAAGATTGAACGGTCTGACTGGTTGTTAGACTTGGAGCTTTTATTGATGCATTGCCCAGAGCTGCGGCACCCACCTTCTCTTGAAAGGCTTGAAATATCTGAATGTGATCGCCTTGTGGCTTCACCTCCAAAGATGCCTGATAAACATGGATTGATGGAACAGGAACAAGAACAGGACTACACTGAGATTCTGGCAACAAGTCTGGCTGAAGTGACCTCAGAATCCTCCTTGCGCCATGCTGCAATTGAGAGGGGAAGGAACAATCATAATGCCCCCTATCACCAACTGTGAATCAGACGATGATGATGATGATGATGATGGAGAGGCATCGTATATGTCATATTTAGCGTCTTCTTTTGAAATTCTGAAAGTTACAGATGCATCACAACTGAGCAATTTGCCATGCAGATTAAAATGCCTTATAATTAAAGATTGCCAG
Source organism: Pterocarpus macrocarpus (assembly GCA_031439585.1). NCBI lineage: Eukaryota > Viridiplantae > Streptophyta > Magnoliopsida > Fabales > Fabaceae > Pterocarpus > Pterocarpus macrocarpus. The sequence goes on from CM062522.1 coordinate 71,797,830, forward strand.
TTTCTTAAGTCCCTACCAGATAAGGTTCTGTCAGGTTGTTCGGATATTATTGAGTTGTCTTTTATTGATTGTTGCTCTCTCAAGCACTTTGCTGATGTTCTGCACCCCAATTCCCTGAGAACACTTTTTATCCACAATTGTCCAAATATGGAGTTCCTCATTCCTCTTGGAACACACAAAAAATTTGCATTCTTGGACTATCTTTGCATAATTAGTAGCTGCAAACCTCTGACGTCCTTCTTCATAAACCTTTTCCCAAGACTAGAAGTTCTTTATATCAAGGATTGTCCCAATCTAGAGTCGTTTTCAGTAGCTGAGGCACTTCATGATCAAAATCTGAAACTTAAGTCTTTGGAAATCCGGGACTGCCGTAACCTGATATCCTTTCCAGAAAGAGGATTGCCTACTCCTAATCTTAGATCAATGTCAATATCTAATTGCAGAAATTTGAAATCATTGCCCAATAATTTGGCAACTCTTACATCACTTCAGTCATTGCGTATAGACAAATGTCCAGAAATTGAGTCTTTCCCTGATGGGGGCTTGCCGTCCAGTTTAAGGTTACTTACTATTGCCTTTTCTGACAAACTTGCACCGCAAAAGCAGTGGAAGTTGCATATGCTTCACTCGCTAACTCATTTCGAGATTGAATGCGGGTGCATTGGCATGAAGTCATTTCCAGATAAGAAACTTCTGCCAAGAAATCTTAAGTCACTACGCATCAGCGGACTGTCAGGTCTCAGAGTCTTGAATGGGACGGGACTTCAGCATTTAACCACTCTTGAGACATTGGAGATTACAGTTGCCACGGACTCCATTCCTTGCTGGAGGAAGGCTTGCCGTCATCCTTGAACTTGTCTTTGCATCAAAGAATCCCCAATATTGACCCAGAAACTCTTGTATGAAGCAGGGAGGGAGTGGAGCAAGATAGCTCATATTCCCAACCTACAAATTGATGATGATGCAGTTCATGGAGTTAGAGAAGGTATGAATTATATTTTTTGTACAAAGCACCGAAAAAAGCCCCAAAATGTGATTTTTGTTTGTTGTTTTGTTTCTTACCTCTTCTTTGCTGCATAGGAGAAGGGGAAACCCATGGACAGAAACAAAAATTCCAGGAAAGGAAATTTGTAGCAAGACCAACTGATTTGGAGGGAGAAAAGGGCAACTCAAATGAAAAAAGCCACATCTGCCAACAATTGAATCAAAATTTAGTTAGAAGGAAAAGGATGCCAACGACGTCAGATGTATCCTACAAATCGGAGTTGAGCCAGATAGATCATATTTCCAACCAACAAATTGGTGATGATGGAGTTAAAAAAGGTATGAATTGGATTCATCCTACGAAGCACCAAATATATATATATATATATATGATTCATAATAAAAAGGTGTTTTTTGTTTCTTACCTCCTTTTTTTCCTGCATAACAGAAGGGAAAACCCCTGGACAGATGCACAATATCCAGAAAAGCCTATGTGTAACAAGACCGCCGAACAAGGCGGTTAACTTGAACGAAGAAAAGGGCAACTCAGATGAAAAAAAGGGCCTTCGTTCGATTCTTTTGTAATGTGAAGTTAGTTAATCATTTGTAGGGGTTACTTCAAGGTGAGAAAACACAATTCTGTAAGAACGAATGAAAAGCAGCACACAAAATAATTCGTTAAAATGCAAAATCATATCAAAGTAGAACTTCCAATTGAGTTCTGATTTATTTCTTCACAACACCCGTAGACATCCACTATGTTGAATTTTTCACACTAGAACCAGTGACATGAATGCATCGATAGATTCAGGATGGAATTCGAGTTGTCTTCCATGCAAACAATAGTCCAACTGACTTCTAGTCGACTTTATTTGTCCAAGTCTTTTATTCTGCATTTTTTGGCCCTTTTTTTATCTCATTCTCAAGGTCGCATTAAGATCATTCATCTTAATGATATTATTATTATTATTCTTTCAAATAAACGAATTTTATTTGTATGTAAATCTTTAACCCTAAAATTTTTACTTCCATTTTTACTTTTTCACCTACAGTGCAAGCTCCATTTTCTTACCATTAATGGTTGGTACTTAGCTTTAAAAAGGTAATTATGCGCCATTTTTTTCCTTGTTTTCTGAAAAACCATCCATCTTAATCAACATTCCGGGCATAATTAACGAAAGTGATCAAAAAAGAAAGTTGACAACAAAAAAGTTTTAGTAAATAAGTTGAATTTAATTTGTATGTACTGATAATATAAAATTATCATTCAATAGAAATAAAGAGAATTGTCAACATGATCTATATTTAAGTAATTACTTATGATAATATGATATTTTTTATTATTTTTATTGGATAACAATCAATACATACAAATTAGACTTAAAAAAGTTAATGACTAAAAGAAGAATAAGGAAGTTCTAGATTGTTTCTAGAATTAGCGTTAAAGCATAATTAACGCTCTATTTATTTGCGTATTTTTAGAAAACACAAAAATTTTTAATAGTTAGATAATTTTTTTAAATAGTATAAAAATATTATTTCTTTTAAATTTTGGCATGCTGCATGTGCTAGGCATCCAAATAAAAATATTATTTCTTTATTAAAATTTAATTTTCATAAATTATTAATATAAAAAATTACATAATTATCTAATAATATATTATTATATTAATATAAATATTTGAATTTTATAATTATTGTATGAAAATCCATATATAAAGCACTATAATTAAACAATAGTGTCAATTTTTTTAATTAATATTGTATCAAAATTAATTTTACTTTATTATTGATGATAAATAGACTAAGCCTGGTGTTGGGTCAGGGAACAACCATCATTTTCACCGTAGCCAATAGGGACATGTTGGATGAATTTGAAAATCCAAATCATACTTTGTTTGTTTGGATTGGTTCAAAATATTGCATCTAAATATAAAATAACCTTTTTACATGAATATTTTGAATACATTAAACCAATCACGTACTCTACATGGACAAGGTTATGGAGTTTCTTACCTTCATCCTAATCAATTATCAAATAAATAATAATATATGGATACATTTCTTAAAATATATAACCTAAAAGTTTTTAAAAAAAACATACCTTCATCTATTATTAAAAAAAAAAAAAAACCTTCATCTCAGAAAAAGCAAAATCGCATATTATTTTCTTAATTTAAAAATTAGATGAAATAATATATGAAAATTGTTCCAAGTTGTTTTCATTAAGCAGAGCATAAAGTCAAATGACACGTATTATACGGAGTGTGAAATCAAGTTTAGTCAATAATAATCCAAGAGCAGAAGGATATATGTGATAGTGTAACAAATATCTATCCCCTCAGCCGCAGACTGAAAGTGAAAAATTGACACCCGCAACTGCTACTGCTACTGCTGCTGGTAGGCTAATGATACTGCTAAGCTAGAGGTTGAGGCTTCAGTTGAGTTTAAAGTCTTTGAATTGAAGCCATTAGTCTCTCTCTGACTGTGACTGTGACTGTGAGGGTGTTGGATTCAGTGAAGTGAAGTGAAGTGAAGTGTTGAAGAACACAACTCAAGGCATGGAGGCGGCGGTGGTTGACGTCGGGACTAAGCTCCTCAAAGCCGGTTTTGCTATTCCTGATCAGACCCCCGCCATGGTACGCTACTATTACTATCCACTTTTTACTATTGTTCCCTTTATTCTTATTATTCTTTTCAACCCTCAATAACCATAAACATAACCGACCCTTTCATCTTCTTTTTTTTTTTTTTTTTTTTTTTAATTATCTTACTAAAACATACAACCCCATAACAAAAACGGACAATTTTTTCATCATTCTCAGCTCAATTATGCTACTTGTTTGTGTTTTCGCTGCTAAAGTTTAGTGTTTTACTTGCGTCACTTTGTTCAGCATGATGCTCTTCTCTTTCTCTTAAATTGGTGGCACAGAGGGAGACACACGCGTTACTTTGTTATCTCAACCGTAGGAGAGTGATCGTCTCCTTTAATGATCAATTGTGCAATACGTACTAATTAACTCTAACCTCTTTTTTCCTCACTCACTATTATGATAGCAATTGTTAACTAAAAACTCTTGAATTTTCTACATCAGTACTATCATTACATCAATTTTACTCTGTTTTCCCTTCTTTTGCTTCTAATTATCAAATTCAGGATCTCTGGTTGATTGTGCATTGTGCTTCTTTTGATATGCCTCAGATAGTTCCCACTCAGATGAAACGGGTGCTTGATGATGGTTCGGCGACTGATAATAATTCCCTAGCTGATAATGTCACTGTTGATCCAGTGGTGCGAGGGTTTATCAGAGATTGGGATGCCATCGAGGATTTGTTGCACCATGTCTTATATACTGGCCTTGGATGGGAAATCGGCAATGAAGGACAAATACTGTTTACTGATCCACTCTGTACTCCCAAGGTTTGAAAAATTTATGTAGCATTTGCCCATTTGCTTTCTCTGAGATGTATATATATTCCTACTAGACCACTTGTATGCCCTTTTTGCGTAGAGAAATTCCTATACGTTCCTAGCATAAGAAAAAGGTCGTGCTCTATTCTATTTACAATTTGACACCTAAGCTATTGGATTAAAAATATAGTGAAAGTGGAAAACAGTCCACAAAGCTGAAGCATTGAACTATGAAGGAAACAGAGCACCGCTTTTTCCTTGCTCTGGGAGCACTCAAGAATTTCTTTTTTGTGTATGCCCAAGTATTCTTTTTGAGCAGATACCCCCCTTCCCCTGTGCCTATCTAATTCTTCTGTCCTGCATCCTGATGGTCTTCTTTTAATGTATATTATACAGATTTTCTTTAAATATTGTATATATTATTTTTTTCCAGGCCAACAAGGAACAGTTAGTGCAATTAATGTTTGAAACATTCAACATATCGGGGTTTTATGCCTCAGAACAAGCAGTGTTATCGCTGTATGCTGTGGGACGTATCTCAGGGTGTACGGTTGATATTGGACATGGAAAAATAGGTATCCATATCTGAAGCAACGGGAACTTAATTTAAATTATGTGAATAATTTTTACAAAGGATACATGGTTTTGCTGATCTCCTTGCTGTGTGTGTCGAGCTGTCAGTTTTGAGGGAATATGTTATCACAAGCACAAAATTGTGGTGTGTTCATGGACCTAGGGATCTGTAGTTAACTAGAATCTGATGTGGCTCTGTTCTTTGTATTGCGACAACGTCAGGAAATAATAGTTAAGTTTCATTTAACTTGCCTCATTAATAAAATGGAATTCCTTATAGTTAGTCCACCTGCAATTGACAGCCAATAAGATTTAAAATATTGAGACCAAAATTTTCTCCATTGCTTGCTATTTCATATTCCGTATGCCTTGCCTCTTCTAGACACCATATTTTTTATCTTGCTATCTACATGGCTGAGTGGAAAGAATACGATGCTTAGGCTCCTATATTCATTAACGTAACTTAGGTTCCTCGGATTGATTTAATAACCAAGCCAGTGTTTTGCTAATTTGTAGTTCTTCTCGTGGAATCTAATTGAAAGATGATATAGAAGTGTGAGGAATCACTATAAATTTGACTTTAAGTCACAGAATAAGTAACTTTCGATTATAACTGTAGTTTGTTAATGTAAACACAAAAATATTAGCCATAATTTTTTATATTGAGAAGTAAATTCTTCTAAATGTTAATATAGTTCAATTGCATTTTCCCCCCCTGGTACTATATATTTTTCGAAACTAAACAATACAAATTCCAGTGAATGTTGCATAGTATATAAATAGATGTCTTAGTATTGTTGCTCTTGAAAATGTTAACATGTTCTTGGGCTTACTGGTTGTAATGTGCTATACGATCTTTTTGGCTTTATAACTAGATATTGCGCCAGTAATCGAGGGTGCTGTTCACCACATTGCATCAAGAAGATTTGAGTTTGGAGGTATTGATCTAACTAATTTTTTGGCCCAAGAACTCGGCAAATCCAATCCACTAGTAAATATCAGCATGTCTGATGTGGAGAAAATAAAAGAGCTATACTCATGTTGTGCTGAAGATGAATTAGCTTATCAGAAGACGGAAGATTCTTGTCCTGTGGAAAAACATACGCTTCCTGATGGACAGGTATGCTTATTGATTTCTCGATCTGATAGTTTTGATATATGACAATTGCCAATTCAGTTTTCTTGATTTTCATGTTAGCTTTTGATAACTTATTTAATAACCTGAGTAGAACCATAGATGAATTAATACTGATTGCAAGAGTGGGAAGGAGCAGTAAGGAGAGAGCCAGGGGTTTCTTTAGATTATTGTGCTTGATTTATGCAGAGCTTATGAGGGTTTTCAATAGTTTACGGCTTCATCTGACTGTTGAATTATCTTATAGGTGATAACAATTGGGAGAGAAAGATATACCGTTGGCGAGGCTTTATTCCAGCCATCTCTATTGGGTCTAGAGGCTCATGGCATTGTTGAGCAGCTTGTCCGTGCTATTGCAACTGTGTCATCTGATAATCATCGGCAGCTGCTTGAAAATACTGTCGTTTGTGGGGGCACTTCTTCCATGGCTGGTAAATTTTCATTATTTTCGTTAGTTCTAGACTTCTGGAATTAGGATTAGCTTGATTTGAACTTCTAATTTGTTATACTCTTTTTTATTTTTCCCATTTAAGAATAATGTGCAGATCTTTGGTGTGAACATTAATATATATTTCCTAAATGGAAAATTTTCTCCTTTGAGTTACATCTTATTTATGAGGATGCTATTCCTTGTGAGATATTATTATAGGCTAATGCTGCTTCTCACTGCAGGTTTTGAAGAGAGATTTCAGAAGGAATCTAGCTTAAGTTCATCTGCCGTTCAACCAACTCTGGTTAAGGTACTTTTGTTATCTTCTAAATTGACCTCAGTTTCTAACAATTTACATGATATTAGCACATAGTTTTTAACTTTCTCTTTTGTAAATTCAAGATCAGAACTTTTCAAGAAGGGAGGCAAAAAAAAAAAAAAAAAATGTTTCTGCCTCTCATACAGTGATAACGCTAAAAAGTAAAAATTGCAATAACAGTATCGTCTTTCATGTTTAAGCATATGTTTCCGCTGGTGGTTAATCTCTGTGTTACTGCAGCCTCCGGAGTACATGCCAGAGAACTTAGCCCTGTATTCTGCATGGGTGGGAGGTGCCATACTTGCCAAAGTAGTTTTCCCTCAAAATCAGCATATAACTAAGGGAGATTACGATGAAACTGGGCCTTCCATTGTTCACCGGAAATGCTTCTGAGTCTGACAGTATGCATCTACACAGTCATTCTACGAATGTCTATACCTTTGTAGTTTGCAGCTGCTTGTACTGTAACATATGGTAGGCCTTTATTTGCTGTATATTCTAAATGGTAGATGTCCATTTGCTTGTGTGATTTTAAGAGCTGTAGTGATCTCCATTGATATCGATCATCTTTCTCTGCACCAGTACCTAGGCACAGGTAGAGGGTTTCAACAAACACTCGTTCTTCGGACAAAATCATATATACATGTATGTATGTATGTATGTATGTATGTATGTATGTTGGAGCACTAGGAGCTTGCTTATCTTTGTAGTAAGAGCAGGCCCTCTTAAGAGATCCATTTAGGCTCTCAGTAACCTTGTAGCAACTCTTGTATTTGCACACTACCTTCAACAGCAGTTTGTAAATTAATTTATGGATTAATAATTTATTATCTTATTAATGTTTTTATCATAGTACGAAAGGCATGATGAAGCAGTGCATGCTACTCACGCATTAATATGTTCGATATCTGTACCAGGAAAGGCATGAAGCCACGTCGTGAGCACAACATTCTAGGTACCAACCATAGTCTTGTTAATTTTCAGGACTTGTCCAACCCAGAAATTGATTGCCCCTCCGCCGCAATTTTTATTCCTTGTAATGATCAAACGATTACTGTGGGTCAATCTATCGGTTTTATACTTTGCATTGAATTTGTTCATCTTTACAAATAGAATGAATTCATTGTAGTTTTTGTTAACCAGTGAACCTTGCTTAAGTTATAAAAGATGCGTTAATCGAGGAATTCCACCAATACCGGAGAGTTATAAACAATTGCATGATAATCCCCGGCTATGATTCTCAAGTGCTAGGACGCGAGGCTGGTTTGTGCAATCTTCTTACGGTTCTAGTATTATACCAAGTAAAAAGTAGCTTTTTTATTTAAATTTTAAAAAACTGAACTGTTTCTGGAAGCACTTTTCAAACATGTCGATATGCTGTTTTCCATCTTTTTCGGTAAAAGAAAAAAAAATGGAAAATATACGAGTTATTTATAGCAGACGAAATATAGCTGCAAAAGTTTAGGACACTACTTAAGGATCAGATCCTTTATAGTAGAAGACAATAAAAATTAGAGTTTAATTGGTATGCATTAATAGTATAAAACAGTTTTACACTATCAACTAATAGAAATAGGGAAAAGTGAGAAATTATGGTGGATTTCTCATTATAATGGATGGTTATTTATATAAATTGATACTTTCCCCTATTTCTATTGGCTAATAGTATAAAGCTGTTTTACTATATCAGTGTATTTAAATTAAATTCTAAAAATTAAAGAGTTCCTATATTTTTTTAATATAGAACTGTGCTGAACAGATTTAGGGTTATCTGGGTTGGAACTGTCCAATTAATTGTCAACTCGTTATGGGTACTAGGAAGTTGAAATACACTAGAAGACAAACATGTCAATTGTGTAACGGGTCCAGTCTAGAAACTGAATAACCAAGAGCAATGGAGACACAATCCAATTCACACTTTCAGAATCTAATAAACAATTAGCAGTGATCAAAGAAACTGGGTGGCAGGTGCCTAGTGGACTAAGACCTTGATCCTAACAACCCTCACACCGGTAAAATAATGTTGCTATCTTCTGCCCACCTCATTATAGTGTATAATTTAATGACAGAGTCAATGGGACTTTACACGGAAAGAGCCAAGTGGGATTCAAGGTTCTTAAACTTAATACTATTCAATTGGTCTTGATGAAGCTACAGCATGCATGTTTCATGCTTCTTGTTTTATATTTTATTTTATTTTACTATTTTTTTACTAGTAAATGGAACTAAACAGACTTATATGTTCCTTACACAGGTGGATGATGGGGATCTAAGATCTATGGAGTTCTCCATTTTCAGTAGGCTCTAATAATAATTGGTGCTCTGCCCAACTTTGCTTTGGTGCAACCTTGGGATGTACAGGAGCATATTCCTGTTAAAGAAAAAGAACAAAACAAATGAATGAACAAGTAATATAATTCCCTAGTTTTTACCAACAATTCTGTTTCCTCGTCCTCGAATGATTCAATAAGCAGCCCCACCATAAATGTGTATCTTAGACATGATGAGAATTAGCATGTTTTGTATTATATATCATACCTCCATTTTCTTTATTAGTTCTGATGCTGTGTCTGCTATGACCACAATATGCCTTGCGGAGTTGTCTATAAAACCCTCTTCCACTCCCTTATCAAATAAGGTCAGCAAGCTGTTGAAATACCCATCAACATTCAACAATCCCACCTGCAGATTCAAAAGTTAAAATGAAAATTAGTAACAACTTAAAGTTGAAGAAAGAACCATATCCCAAATTCAATTTGATATGTTCCTTTTTATTGAAAAAGAAGCCTTTTCTAAATGTTTCATGCTTTTTTAGCATCTAGTTTTAATGGTATATTCATTCATCTGGTGGATAAGGATAATCTTACTGGTTTATCATGTATTCCTAATTGGGACCAGGCTATCACCTCCAGCAACTCTTCCATGGTTCCGTAGCCTCCTGAACAGTTTGCAACTTTGATTGAATTTTAGAATTTTTAAGTACGAAAAAGAGCACTGAAATTTTATGTCTACAATATACCAGGAAGGGCTATGAATGCATCAGCATGTTTAGCCATTACTGACTTCCTTTCATGCATGTTTGCAACTGTTTTCACTTCTCCAAAAGTTTCCCCAGATATCTAGATGTTTGTTTTGATTAGTGTAGGCCTTTCATGAGGAAGAATTTCAGATTGAAAGAGGCACATCATCATAATAGTAATTAAGGATGGAATGGTACCTCTTGAGGCAACAGAGCTTTAGGAATCACCCTAACAAGGAAAATCTAAACAATGAAGTTATAAAGGAAGGAAACATAATATATTCTATTAAGCAAATTAGGAATATTACCCCAGAACATGTCCACCTTCCTTTAGCACGGTTTGAGAGATCAAACCCATTAGTCCTAATCTTCCTCCTCCATAAACCAAATCAATCCTCCTTTCAACCTGTCAAAAGTCAAAACAACTAATGAACAAAATACATGCAAGAGTTCTACAAAAGGAGAAGAACAGTACGAGGGGAATAACTCAATATTCATTATGAATTGGCAAACAATAGCATAATAAGAATTACCAGCAATTTACCAAGCTCAAGGGCTGCATCACTGAATGCAGACTTGTATCCAGCTCTACTACCACAGAAGACACATATTCTTTGGAACCTTCCTTTCTGCTTAGTTTCTTCTGACACCTTTCCTTCACCTTCCATCCTTAATCATCCAAGAAAAGTACTAGTGGAAGGTGATCCGGAAAGAGAGAGGGGATATAAAGTGAGTGTGCTCGAGGGTAACAGAAGGAGACACCCTTTGTTTGAGGAACTACTCAGCTTTATTCAATCAAACACACCCTTTTGTCTCCTTGAAAAGAACTTGGCTGGCCATGACCCCATCTCCACCTTTTATTATTCTTGTCAACTCTTAATCTGTGTAATAATGTTACTTATACTGCGCTGACCGTTGACCACAACAATTGTACACAGGTTATTATTGTATATAAATTCTCACATGTAAATTAACTTTTTATGTATATAAATTAATTTTTAATATGTACAAAATTAAACTAATAAAGAAAAATAGATTTTTAACATGACTCATATAACTTGTCACATGTTAAAGATCAATTTACATTCTTAAAGATAGAAAGTTCCTACTTAAAAATTTCCCTGTATTCAAGAATGATCGTGCAAGGAACATTACTTTGTGAGTAAAATGAAATTTTCAAAGTAGCATCATGATAGGTCAGATGTTAAGAGTTGAAGAAGAATAATTCCATAAAGGCTCTGTGTTCCATTAAAAAGCCTCATTGGGTGGCCTTTTGAGGACTCAAAAGGTGTGACCCCAGGCCTAAAAAAATTATAAAAAAAAAAAAAAACAAAAATTTCAACCCGTGATGATATTACTTTGTCCTTTTCGCAAAAGTGAACTATATTCATTGGTTTATATACAATACTGGTGCAGAACAAAAGGGAAGGAAAAGTTCATACACCTTTATAACTCTCACCAACTGTCATAACCGAAAATAACTGAGTTTAGCTAATCATGATACAAGTTGATAATTTAATCACATGCTATAATACTCCTCAAGGTGGTCAAGAATTCCCAACTTGGATCTCGGATTTTGAAACCGAGCAGAACCAGGCGGCTAGGTAAGTAAGCATATCAGCCAACTGATGATGAGATCTAACGTGAACAAGCTTGATTAATCCTGCATTAACTTTCTGTCTAATGAAGTGGAAGTCTATTTCAAAATGTTTCAACCTTTCATGGAAATTTTGTATTAGAGGAAAAATGTATGGCAGCTTGACTGTCACTGAATGCCATGGCAGTTTACTCTAAATTGTTTAATCACATGCTGTAATATTAGTTCTTGTGTTTTGCTTTTGGTAGTTTTCGTTTAGAGTAAATTTTGACCACTTCCTCTTAAGTTTAATCTATATAAATGTATTCCTCTGTATCATTTTCTGTAAATTAAAAGTTTCTTTCATTTGATTCTTGAAATTTTAATTGCAGCAGAGTAGTTCAGTTATAGTATATTCTCACAGAACTGATTCACACTAATATACTTCAGAAGATAACTACTTTATTCGTCACTGGCTAAAACCAAGAAAACATGTATATCCTAAACAAGAAAGCAACACAAAAGAGCTAAAAGAAATGAACTACACTCTTTGGTGGCGCCATTCAAAGTTGCTTCTGATTTCTATTATACTAGATTGAGACCCGCCCGTTGCGCAGGTAGAAAAAATATAAGAATCATGTAGTAAATATAGCAAAAATAATGTGTGAATTCTATTTTAAATCCTCCTCTTTTCAGTGCTAAGGAAGATTAGATTATCTTTCACAACTCTTATGTAAAAACTCATACTCAAAGGAAAAACAGCAACAATGGAAAATTATCTAAAAGTATGTTGATAAAATCAATAAATATATGCTGTAAAATAGCGTATATCATAGATGCATAGTTTATGTGCTCTTTGGTGGCTTGTATTAAGAGAGAAAAAGGAAGTTGCTTTCGCACAAGAATTGGAAATGTAATATGAAGTTTTACACAATAAGATAATAATAAAGCAAAACAATGAAAGAGAAGAAACTTCCTTATACATATATAAGGTCATAAAAGAGAAGAAGCATTGGTGAAAGGTGGGAGAAGGGGAAATGTATAGTAAATGAAGCGCTAGGGTGGGTCAATATGGTACTAAAACAAAAGAAACGGTGATGTGAGTTAATGTGGCAGTAAAACAAAAGAAACTTCCAACAATTAAAGGAAATAAAGGCAAATAGATTAATGTGGGAGAAGAGAAGAAAGTTAAGAGATGCAATATAAGGTGGTGTGACAATTTTATGAGAGAATGCCAAGTTCAATGATATGCTGATGTGGCAATTTTATACACATTTAACATGTCAATAGCACAGCCTGGGTTTCAGTTTTAATATATTATAAATAGATTGACTAATAATTATCAGGAAAGAAAACTGCTTTTCTTCCTGAGAGGGTTTCATGATGTACTTATAAGTGAAGTAAACTTTGTGTTAAAAAAAATATATATATTATATGGCTGGCTACTTTAAAAATTTGTTAGTGACAAGGATCATTGAACAAAATGCACAATACCAAATTACCTACACGTAAGTCTTTTTAGGCTAAACAGTTTGCTATCCCTTTTCGACAGTTCTCTACTATTTAATCCATTGTGAGCAAAGGCTAACGGTTTAAGATTTATTTGTTTTGCATCAAAATGAGGCCAAAATGCTTACCAAAGTATTAAGCATTTTGAAAAGCATTTCATCTTCGTTGATGGATTTGAGAATTGAAGCAAAAATAATACGAGGGTAAAGTGCTCCAGAGTTGAAGCAAGCAATTTGCATTTATTTGTCAACAAAGTACAATGACACAAGGACTGATAATCAATGTTGGTATTGACATGAATTTATTGACACCACATTGAGGTATTCTTCCTCAAAGTACCAGTACATGTATGCGTTAATGACTTAATGTGAAGCGTGAGTTGTGGAATCATCGACCGGGTGCCAATATCTGTTGAAAAACCACATTGAATCAGCCTCGACAGCATATCCATCTTGATTCCGGTGCCAGCTATAGTGAGCATGCGTTCGGTTCTTTATGTCGAAAATGGCATGTCCAAAGCTAGCCTCTCGGTATGCCGAGTAATCTGGCTGTGGTTCTGTCATGCTGCCACTCAAACCGTGTTTAAATCAGACGTGGATTCGTAAAAGTAACAATTACTGCAATAAGACTCGGTATGTAAAGAGCTTACTTGGTTGCCAAGCCTTCAAGGTTTCCTCCATCCCCAATGGTTATATAGACGGGAGCTGATTGATCTTTCACAGGAGTACAACGACCATTTACAACATTGTAAGCAATATTGGAGACACGTTCCTGATACATAACAGCTAATGAATCAGATTTGAACTCAACAAAGATTATTGAAGTGCACTGTTTGAGGCTTTGGGCAATATCTTTTGTAGTTTATTTCCCTTGTAAGTATTTTTGTGCAGTAATCTACATTTAGTTTCATAGTTATCTTTTTCAAGTTTGAAGGCAAGCCTAATGATACTGGTGGTTTTCAGAAGTGTGATGTATAAATATCATAAGAGGAAGTCAAGTGTTAAGTAGCTTAGCAGGCCGAGTATTAGCACTTACAGATCGTTCATAGGCATGAACATGACCAGCAAACACAACATCAACCTTGTACTGCACAAACCAGGACTCATATATCACCCTCATTGTTTCCCCTTCCATGTAGTGATAGTTGTAGCTATTATACCAAGGTGAATGCATGAGAACAATCAACCAAGGAGTCTCTGTCCTGTTAACTTTTGGTAGCTCCTCTTCAAGCCATTTGTATTGGGGTGTATATTTTCCTAAAAAAAAATGAAGATTATTACAGCAAAAGAGATACCACTTTAAAATCACCAAATTACAGTTTATGTATGCATTTAGTCCAAGCAGTAAGAGAGTGGCAGAAGAAAGGAATTTAGAACACAGGCAGACAGAGGTTCCTATTCAGGTTTTCAAACATGAAAGTCACCGAAGGTAAGTGTTGTAGGCCAAGGATTTAGAACACCTGTATGATGCTTTTGATAAACAGAAAATTCTACATAGAAGATATATATAGAATCTCTATGGGTAGAGAATCGAAAGAATTTGGTAGAATTTGATGCATCATATGTTAGACGTAAGGTAGTTGCAACTATGAAATGTATTACAAAAGATTAGTATCGGCCAAAAAGTACGTATCATGCAAGTACCTATTTGTCATTACCATATGCTGAATATGAGGCCAAGACAATGATGTATGCTGAGGCTCTCTTGATAGAATACCAAAAGGGCGCAGTACTCTGTGATGCTCTATAAGGAACATGATAACGATGGGTATAAGGCTTGAAAGGTACGGTTTCATCCTGCGAAAAATCATCCCTCTGTGTCAAAAACTTACTAGGAAAATGCAATACACAAAGGTTGAGATTTAGTGTTGAAAAAACAAAAAATGAAAAAGTTTCTCAACTGGTTAAACCAAATTAAATCAATTGTTATGAGAAGCTTACAATTTCAGGAGCAAAATCAATTTCATGGTTCCCTGCAGTCCATATCCATGGTTGATAAGCAGCACTCCTTTCTATAAACCTTCCCCAAGTATCCCACCTAACGTTATCATGATTAGGGTAGTTATCCGCATAAGAGAGGTCTCCAACAAACAGAACAGTTTGTCCTTTACTTGGGTTCAGTTCATAGTGAGTAAGAGTTTTATTTGAATCAAAACTCTGACCAAGATCCCCTGCAGATAATGCCACATCAGTTAATAACAAACATATAAATTAGGAAACCACCAGTTTTTCAGACAACTAATAAATATCAACATACTTGTTTCACATAGAAGGCCTAGATAGCAATCCTGGATTAGTTTGATAGAATATACTTACCTATGAGACCAAATGTGTATGGCACATCAGGACCAACTTCAGGAGGAGTTATAAACCAAAACTGCCGGGTCGTGTTCACAATTCCAACTTCATAATAATATTTGGTGTTGTACTGCCCAGAAAAGAAGCACATATAGCAACAATTGATTGATAATGCAATTGACACTTTTTCTTTTCTTTCATAAACTTAAAAATGGAAGAGCAACAGCATAACGTGGAGGCAATGGAATAGAGCAGTACCTTCAAATCTCTAATGGGACAGTGATGAATAAAACCAGACGTGTAATTGAAGAACCTATAAGTAACAAATTTTCCTTTAGCAAGCTCCTTTTGCTTGCTGTTCTCACTCCAGTAACGCACTGTGCTCAACCCTGGTTCATCCACCGTCACCCATGACACGATCACTGCTTTCCCCTCAAGGTCACCTTGTGTTATATGAACCTTAATATGTACATAACAACCATACATTAAAACTGTGAGACTAATACTAAGAACAAAAAAACATTAAGTGTTTGCAATTCACTATAATTGATTCAAATCAAACAAAGGAAAATTCCTAAACAGTTAAAAGCAAAAATGTCCCACTAAAAAATGGGGAATTGGTTGATGGCAAGTAGTTAATCGAGTCATTCAACTTCAAAAAGTACATGCACATGACTTGATTCACTAATTATCACTCACGACTTCCCTTTCCTCCAAAGTCTTATCTTAGCCTCACTTTTAAGTACTCCTCCATACAAATAAAGGTATAACAAAGATATAATATGACCCCTTGATCTTTCCAAAATTAAGGAGCAGCAGCGAAACTTCCAAAGAAGTTTCCATCTAAGGAATGATGTCACAACACAACAAAAAAAGAAAGGGGTGGGAGAAAGGTACCTGCTGGGGAGCATTATAACCAGAAGGGACAGCAAAGACATCACTATCAAGTGGCATATCCATAGTCTTCTCCACTTTCCTCACGAAGCTGCTGGTCAGGCCTCCATTACACAACACAGCCACACTCAGAAACAAACACAAAACAAAAGCTAATGATACAAAACAAGGGGAACCCAGAAGACCCATTTTCTCAAACTCTCAAGATCCAGTGATGAATCTCAACACCAAAGTTCTTGTTATGGTGTGTTTATAGCAATCACATGTTACTATGTTAGTAACATTATGCTGGTAAATGGCATATTAGGAGGAATATCCAGCTTAGAGGTCAACGAATCAACCGTGTACGTTTCCGACACTATACATTGTTTTCTTCGAAGACAAAACAAAACAGTTCAGACTCAGTTTAGTTCAGAAAACGGGAAGACTGATAAACCTTTGGCCAAAACGGTGGCTTTCGGATTCAGTTGAGGTGAGCGCAGTTGTAATAAAAAAATAATGGAACTCAATAATGACGGCGAAAAAGTTGACTTTGAATTTTGTACTTTATTGTGTCTCGTTGCATTGGATAGTGTACTGACACGTCATTCAGACCACATAATTTATAAGTTATTTATTTCTAGATTTGGAGTAAAGCGTAATTAAAGGTCAGTTTAATATAAAAAATTTGAATAGCAAGATCGTTATTAAAAACAAAAATATTTTTTTTTCAATCTGAAGAAAGAAAATATTAAAAAGAAGTTTTAGTATTTCCTAATAGATATTAAAAAAATGCCATTCAAAATAATTCTTAAAAAAAATTGTATTACAATTATTTTTTAAAGCTTTTTTCTTGGACTGGTTTTCTTCATTTTTTATTTCTTTTTTGGGTCAATGAAGTTGCGTTTAACAAATCATGGAGGGCTAAGCACAATTACAGCAATGGGATAAGAAAATACATGAGAAATCAGCCCACTAATTGGGAGCACTAGAGCAGCCCTTGCCCACATCAGAGTCTAACAGCTTAGCCTATGAAAATGCCAAGAACCGGGGAAGGAAGGGGAAAAAAAATAATTAAAAAAAAAAGGCTAATATGGATTTGAGAAGGAGCTATTTTATCCGTGTTAATGCAGTGCTAGCCAAAATAATAAGAGGGTAAAGTGCATGAGAATTGAAGCAAGCAATTTGCATTTATGTGACAACGAAGTACAATGACACGAGGACTAGCCGTAGATGTTGCTATTGTCATGCATTCCATAACCGAATCATGAATTTATTGACATCACATTGGGGTATTCTTCTCATAGTACCAGTACATCTGTGCGTTAATGTGAAACGTGAGTTGTGGAATCATCAAGTGGGTGCCAGTATCTGTCGAAAAACCACATGGAATCAGCTTCCACAGCATATCCATCTTGATTCATGTGCCAGCTATAGTACGCATGCGTTCGGTTCTTTATGTCGAAAATGGCATGTCCGAAGCTGGCCTCTCTGTATGCTGAGTAATCTGGCTGTTGTTCTGTCATGCTGCACCTCAAACCATGTTTAAATCAGACTTGGCTGCATAAAAGTAACCAACCATTACTGCAATAAGACTCATTATGCATAGAACTTACTTGGTTGCTAAGCCTTCAATATTTCCTCCATCACCAATGGTTATATATACAGGAGCTGATTGATCTTTCACAGGAGTGCAACGACCATTTACAACATTGTAAGCAATATTGGAGACGCGTTCCTAAGACATAATAGCCAATGAATCAGGTTTGAACTCTACGAAGATTATTGAAGTGCAATGTTTGAGGCTTTGTGCAATATCTTTTGTAGTTTATTTCCCTTGTAAGTATTTTTGTACAGTAACCTACATTTAGTTGCATAGTTATCTTTTTCGAGTTTGAAGGCAAGCCTAATGATACTGTTTTCGGAAGTGCGATGTAGAAAGTTTAAAAGAGGAGGTCAAGTAGCTTAACAAGCCAAGTACTAGCACTTACAGATCGTTCATAGGCATGAACGTGACCAGCAAACACAACATCAACCTTGTACTGCACAAACCAGGACTCATACATTACTCTCATTGTTTCCCCTTCCATATAGTGATAGTTGTAGCTATTATACCACGGTGAATGCAGGAGAACAATCAACCAAGGTGTCTCTGTCCTGTTAACTTTTGGTAGCTCCTCTTCAAGCCATTTGTATTGGGATGTATATTTTCCTGAAACAAAAAAAAATGAAGATTATTACACCAAAAGAGATACCACTTTAAAATCACCAAATTGCAGTTTATGTATGCATTGAGTGACAAAAAAGGAATTTAATGCACACAGGCAGAGAGAGGTTCCTATTCAGTTTTTCAAACATGAAAGTCACCTAAGTGTTGTAGGCCAAGGATTTAGAACACCTGTATGATGCTTTGATATATATATATATATATATATATATATTAAAGAATTCAAAAGAATTTGATGCATTATATATCAGACATAAGGTAATTGCCACTGTGAAATGTATTACAAAAGATTAGTGTCCAACGGAAATCATCGTATTGGCCAAAATATTCTCCACAAAGAATGCAAAAGATGTGTGCTGAGGCTCTCTTGATAGAATACCAAAAGGGTGCAGTACTCTGCGATGCTGTATAAGGAACATGGTAACGATGGGTATAAGGCTTGAAAGGTAAGGTTTCACCCTGCGAAAAATCATCCCTCTGTCAAAAACTTACTAGGAAAATGCAATACGCGAAGGTAGAAATTTATTGTTGAAAAACAAAACAATGAAAATGTTTCTTAACTGGTTAAAACCAATTTATATCAAATGTTATGAGAAGCTTACAATTTCAGGAGCAAAATCAATTTCATGGTTCCCTGCAGTCCATATCCATGGTTGATAAGCAGCACTCCTTTCTATAAACCTTCCCCAAGTATCCCACGTAACATTATCGTGATTAGGGTAGTCATCTGCATAAGAGAGGTCTCCAACAAACAGCACAGTTTGTCCTTTACTTGGGTTCAATTCATAGTGAGTAAGAGTTTTATTTGAATCAAAAGTCTGACCAAGATCACCTGCAGATAATGCCACGTCAGTTATTAACAAGCACGTAGGCCTATTGGGACACAAACATGTTGCATTGTTCTTAAATGCCTTTTTCTTGGCCATTCCCATATGCCAATATACCCATAGGAGATTTCAAAGTAAATTTAGTATCTGAAATTGTAATCATCGGTCAAGGTAGGCCCTGACTTTAGGAAATTCAATTTGAGATCCCTGACATTGTATTCTTGTAAGTCAAATGAGTCCCTAATATTATATTTTATTAGTCAAATTAATCTTTATTCGGGATCTCAAAGCTCAATTATTAAAGTTAGAGACTATTATGATCGACACTTACAAGTTTAGAGAGTAAAGTGAGGGTTTACTCCTCCAACACCACAGTGCACGATGAAATTATGAAACCACTAGTTTTTTAGACAACTGGCAAATGTCAACATACCACAGTGTTAGTTTTTTGCAATTTGCACCAGAGCAATCGTCCACCACAATTTGCATGCCTTCCTTGGATTACTCTTGATACTAACTACCATCAGGTGTATTCTTGGGCCATCAATTGGTTGTAATCTCTTTCATTATGTGTTGGGCCACTTGGGCCGTTTTTGCTCGTTACACACACCTTCCGCCAAAACGGTGGTTTTTGGATTCTGAACAATAAAGTAATGGGATGTACAAATATATATATAAAATTCAGACCAATATATATATATATATAAAGTATTTGGATGCCATAATGGTGGCGCAAAAGTTGACTTTGAATTTTATACTTTATTTGTATGCAATAAAGTATTCCTTTTTTTTTGGGATTGATTTGAGTCGTATTGCATTGGATCAGGGCATCGTCGCTGACATGTCGTCCAGACCACAAAACTTATAAGTTACTTGATTTATAGATTAGCAGTAAAGCGCAATTAACGGTCTGTTTAATATTAAAAAATTAAAATAGCAAGATAGTCATTAACAAAAATATTAAGAACCAGTTTTAGTATTTTGAATAGATTTTGAAAAATGCCTTCTAAGTAATTCTAAAAAAATTATATTATAACTATTTTTTCTTAATTTTTTTTGGGACTGGTAATTTTCTTAAGCTTAACGCAATGTTTTCTAAACTTGTCAAGCTTTATCAGGCTGGATCCTGGTCCAGAAAGTAGAAGGAAAGTCATGGAATCTGGGCCACTTGACATATGGCCCCATCGGAATGGAAAATGTAATGGTGGCAGCCCCGGCACCACCTACCCCTGAAAGAAAAGTCCACGGCGGTTCTCTGGTGGATTTGTAAAATAATGGGTTTTGTGAACTTTTATATATTTATCAGTGTTTTAAATAAAATTATCAGTATTTTATGTAAATTTATCAATATATTATATAGAATTATTAATATTTTGAATAAAATTATTAGTATTGATAATTATATAATATATTTATAATTTTGTACAAAATATTAATAATTTTACCTAAAATACTGATAAATACATAAAAATTTACAAAATTTATCATTATGCAAGTCCACCTAGTATGCACTCTCCTAACCTGAATTCTGGACTGTTGATTTCCACAACTATAAGGGATCCACATCCATTGGGTGGTACTATCTTTTATTTTCTATTAAATTACAAAGAAAAACTATTTTTTTTTCCCGGTCAACCTACCGTTCAATCTTTGTTGCCTCTGCTTTGTGGACTTCTGGCTTTATCGGTTGTCCATAGTAATGCCAAACAGGCTAATCTGTCCGCCCATGAATTAAATATGCCAATCAATCTCGCCCTGCTACAGATTAACGGATTGGCAAGTTGGCTCATAAAAATGGAAAATAATAAAAATATTTTTATATAAATTAATTTATTTAAATTTTTTAAAAAATAAAAAAATTTTAATTAAATATAACAAAAAAATTATCTATATAAAGAGATTTATTTCATTTATTTACCAAGTATTAAATTATTTACTCAACTCTAAAATAATTTAAAATCAAAATTCTCAATAAAAATAAAATGAAACTTCTAATTATGCTCACAAACCAATATTCAAATTTAAATACGTTAAAAAATTTACACTTTATAAATTAATTATGCTCATAATAAAATATAAATTTATAATTAATAAAATAACAACATAATCCATAAAAATATAAATATAATCAATATAATCCCAAAAAAAAATTATGAAATCTATCAATATAACATAAATACCAACAAAAAATACCTAATATTATATATATTATATAAAAAATAAAAATAAAAATAATTTGATCCACATGCCAAACCAACCCCACCCGACTTTAATCCACATATTATGCAAGACAGATTATATAAATTGAATTTATTTTGTGAATTAAAAATACTAACACATCCCACCAAAAACTACGAATTATACGCGACGGATTAACTATTTTGCCATCTCTAATTGTCCATCTACAGAAAATTTCTTGACATTGCCCGCTGGGAGCCCTCTTACCTCCCGTGTTATTATTATTATTATTATTATAAAATTAATAACAAATAATAAAATTACCTTTTTATGCTTCAGCCTTATCTATTCACATGTTTGATGTTTCCCACCTCACTTCCACCTTTTCCGTCGTGGCACTTATTCCACCCTATATAATTTAATTTACGTATATTTACAATATAAAAATATTTTATATTATTATTTAATTAAAATTTTTTATTTATATAATTATTTAAATAATAAATAATTTATTAATATAATAATTTATAATTAAATATTTATAAAAAAAAATTTTATATTAATAATATATTTATATAATTTAATTTAGATATATTATTTATATAAATTTTTTTAATATTATTATTTAATTAAAATCTTCTATTTATATCAATAAATTTTATTGATATAATAATTTATAATTAAATATTTATATAAAAAAATTTTAAGTTAATAATACCTTTCAATTAAATCATATATATATATATATATATATATATATATATATATATTTTGATGGAACATATAATATTAAAAAATTATATTTTATTGTTACCGATTTGATTATAAATGGACTGGTGTGAGGTTAGTGAACAGCTCAGCAGTTTCGCCGTAACCACTAATCGTTCAGATTTTCAAGACAGTGTTAGTGTTGTAAGTCAATAATGACTGCTCGGCGAAGCTTCCAAGTCAACCGAAGTAGCAGTAGCAAAGGTCGTCTTTTTAGATCAAGCTAGAGGTAGAGCCGCGAGCACAGGTGTTGTTGGATCTCCACACTCCACTTGGTGAATCGTGTGAAAGTGAGGCACAATGGTGGTGGATGCGGTGGGTGCTTTGCTCTCTGCCTCCCTACAAGTCTTGATTGACAGGCTAGCTTCTCCTTGTCTTTTGGACTTCTTTCGTTACAAAACTTTAGATGCTGCCGAGAACATGAAGCTGCAGTTGCTGTCAGTGAATGCAGTGCTCGGTGATGCAGAGGAGAAGCAGATTACCAACCCGTATGTTAAGATATGGGTCGACGAACTTCGAGAAGCTGTATACGACGCGCAGGACCTTCTGGATCTGATTGACACCCAAATTTTGCAATACAATGCAGAGTCCGAGTCACACAAGACGTTGGATAAGGTAATAGAATACTTTGATTCCATTAATCCTTTAACCAAAACGTTGAATTACCGACTTGACAAGATAAACCGTAGACTGCATGTTTTAAGAGACCATAAAAACCGTCTAGGCCTCAGAGAAGGCCTAGAAAAGCGGGCTCCACCACGACATTTAAATTGGATTGATGTGCCATACGTACCTACGACTCGTATAGTAGATCAGTCCAAGATACGTGGCAGAGATCATGATAAAGAGAAAATTATTCATTGCATGTTTGCTACTATGAATGAGGAAGTGGAATCGGTATCTGTTGTTGCAATTGTTGGGATGGCTGGGGTCGGCAAGACCACTTTGTCTCAGCTTTTGTTCAACGACCCTCGAATGATGTCGAACTTCCAGATAATGTCGTGGGTCTATGTTTCAGAGGGATCCGATGTGTACCATTTAACTAGCAAGGTTTATGAGTCGGTGTTCGGTTCCAGTAGTGGGAACAGCAGCTTGGACATGCTTCAGGTCCAACTGAATGCAAAGATGGCAGGACAAAGATTGTTGCTTGTTTTAGATGATTTTTGGGCTGAGAGCTTTTTTGACTGGGACCTTTTCAAGATGGCCTTTGCAGATGTTGCTCGTGGAAGTGTTATTCTAGTTACCACGCGCAATGAAAATGTTGCAATCACCATGCATGCTTCTATTTATTTCCTTTCGCATCTACCACATGAGGATTGCTGGGATATCTTTGCTCGCTATGCGTTTAAAAGCAGAGACCCTGATCCAGCTTTGATGGATATTGGCGAGAAAATAGTGAGAAAATGCAAGGGTCTTCCTTTAGCTGCAAAAGTGCTTGGGAGTCTCTTATATTCAGTGACTGATGCTGAGGAATGGAATAACATACTACAAAGTAAGATGTGGGATTTGCCGGCTAATAAGAGCAATATGCTGCCTGCCTTAAGATTGAGCTATCAACTTCTCCCTTCACATCTGAAGGCTTGTTTTGCTTACTGCTCTATATTCCCAAAGGGATATGTAATTGATAAGTTGAACTTGATTCATTTATGGATGGCTGAGGGTCTTTTGCAACCATCAAAGACTAAAACAATGCACAGGGTAGGTGAGGAATATTTGTGTGAGCTATTGTCAAGGTCATTACTACAACGATCAATCAACAATGACTCATCTATTATCATGCATGACCTCATAAGCGACTTAGCACAATATGTGGGGGGTGAGTTTTTCCACTTTTTTGAGGATGTTAATGCTCAGAGAATCCCAGAGAAGGTTCGCCATCTATCATTCTTACAAGACAAGATTGATGCACTTGAGAAGTTTGATGCCTTCTATGATCATTCACAGTTGAGGACCTTTCTACCATTCAAACTCACAAACTTCAGGCAATCTGCTTCATTATCTGATGTAGTTTTTAATAGTCTGATACCAAGATTTATCTGCATTCGTGTGCTCTCTTTGTCTAGTTATCCAATTACTACCTTGCCCAATACAATTGGAAACTTGAAGCATTTGCGATATTTGAATCTTTCTTGTACAAAAATTCAGCAATTGCCAGAATCTGCAGGGCTTTTGTATAATTTGCAAATATTGCTGCTATCAAATTGTGTTCATCTCACTAGTTTGCCCAAATATCTACGGAATTTGACTAATTTGCTCCATCTTGATATTACTGGTGCTCCTTTAATAGAGATGCCACCGCATTTTGGTAGATTAAAGCTTCTTCAGCATCTTACTACCTTTGTTGTGAGCAGAGACTCAGGGTCAAGGATTAGTGAGTTGGGAGCTCTATTGCAACTTCATGGTTCGCTTTCTATTGTGAATTTAGAGAGTGTCATCGATGCCACGGATGCATTAGGGGCCAACTTGATGGGGAAGACATTTCTTGACAAGTTAGTATTCAAATGGACAAATGCTATCCACGATTTGCACAATGAAGTAGTTGTTCTTGATGAGCTCCAGCCACACAAAAACTTGAAAATGATCAAGATTGAAAACTATGGTGGTATGACATTTCCAGATTGGTTATGTAACCCTTCATTCTCTAACATGGTCTCTATACATCTAATTGGTTGCATCAATTGCTTGACTTTGCCAGCGCTTGGGCAATTATCCTCCCTTAAGACTCTCTTCATAGCAAATATGGGAAGCTTAAAGAGAGTGGGTCCTGAATTCTATGGGAATGTGAATTCACCTTTTAGAGCCCTTGAAATTCTGATTTTTGAGGACATGCTTGTATGGGAGGAGTGGCTGCCAATTGAGGTTGAAGAGTTCCCTTCCCTTATAGAGCTTCACATCCAGAGATGTCCTTTATTGACTGGAAACTTGCCCCAGCATTTGGGCTCTTTGAATACACTGATCATTTGTGGATGTCATAATCTTGCTAGTTCATTTCCAAGGGTTCCAATGTTGAGAGAACTAGAACTAACTGATTGTGATGCATTGCTAAACTTGCCTGAGGAAATGTTGCAAGAAAATCAACATTTAAGAAAAGTGACCATATACAATTGTCCATTGCTTCAAACTGTTCCTGCATTTGGTTTTCCCACAAGCTTAGAGTCACTTCACATATGCCAGTGTAGGGACTTACAGCTTTTTCTACAGGAACATGCTCCAAACCATTATGGAGCAATTGAGCATTTGCACTTGGAAAGCAGTTGTGATACTCTCACGTCTTTTCCATTATCTTCCTACATGATGCTTCGTGATCTTCATATCCAAGACTGTCACTATCTCCAGTCTCTTTCAATGTCGGCAGAGGTTACTGGGGAACTGCAGTACCTTGAAAACATAACACTAGAAAATTGCCCCAACCTGGTGTCTTTACCGGAAGGGGGGTTACCTACTCCTAACCTTCGATGCCTTTCCATTTGCAATTGTCCAAATTTGTCACCCCAGGTACAGTGGGGTCTACATGAAATGACATCACTTGAGTCATTCAGGATTGAAGGACAAGGTTTAGAGTCATTCCCTGACCAAGGGCTGCTTCCATCTTGCTTGACTTCTCTTCGTATCATCGGACTTGCAAACCTCACATCTCTAAATCAAAATGGTCTTCAGCACCTTGTCTTTCTCAAACTTCTGGAGATTAATGGTTGTAACATGCTGCAATCTCTACCTGCACAAGGGCTTCCAAATTCCTTGTCTTCTCTTTTTATCGTGGATTGTCCCCTGCTTGTCCCTCTTTGTCAAAGGGAGACGGGAGACTATTGGCCCCTCATTGCCCACATCCGCTCCAGAGTCATTTGCTGAGGAAAGAAGGATAAATATTGGCTTATTTGGGAAGCAGAGTCCATTTTCAAACGCTAGTCTTATGAGTTGTGGCTGAAATCAGCCAGCCAAAAATAATTGGCATGCTTTTCAACTGGATTGTTCCCAACTTCATAAATCCTCCAGCATCTGTCACTTGGCTGTTCCTCCTGTTAGTCCTCTACTCTTTTCCGAAGAACTCTTTTTTCTTCTGCACCAAATATATATATGATGCTATCTGATTCATTATCAGATTATGCATGTATCTGTGTATAAAAGTGTTGATTTAACATTTTACGTGCATGTTTATAATAAAATCTGATATTACAAGATGGGAGTGAAATTATTATATTTGACATATTGCTTGTATAACATCAATCTACAGCGAGAATATCCTAAGCGTAATGGCTAATGGGGTTTGTAGTTTTGTACATTTTCTACATTTTCTTGTTTGGATGGATTATTATTATTATTATTATTATTTTGTTGGATTATGCTTTTTTTGGATGGATTATGCTGATTTATTTAAGGCATGCTTTTCCGATATATATATATATATATATATATATATATATATATATATATATATATATATTTTTTTTTTTGGGGGGGTTAATATTTCCAACCTATAAATATGTAACATCGACGACCAGCAACTCCAGGTGGCTTTTTAACTCCTGTTTGGCCTTTACTTTTTTCTTTTTCATTTAAATTTAAATTTGAAACTTTTAAGTACTATTTATGAATAAAAACTTAAAATATTAAAATTATGAATTAATTGTGAAACTAAAATCAACTATAACTAATATATTAATTTTATTATTTAGGTTACAACCTTTATATTCGCATAAACATAACAAAATAATTATATAAACTGATTAATAATATACTTCTAATCTTTTTTAGGGGAGTAATGAAAATTTATTAATTTATAACAAATTAAAAAAAGAAAAGCACATACTTTGTGATGCCAGATTTATTATTTAATTTTTTAGTGCATATTTAAAGTAGTTAGTAATGCATAATTTAAATTCTTTATACGAAACGTTGGAAAGTTCACCTTATTACTTTTTACATACTATCCTTTTACAACGCTATGCTTTTTAGAATATTCCAATTTTGGCTATTTAAGTTTAAAAGATAGTAAAAGCAATAATTTAAATTGATGTTGAATGCGATGAAATAATAAATTTACTTTTTTTGTTTGATGAAATAATAAATTTACTTATTAAACAAGTAGAATAGCAGGAAGGTGAGAGTAATAAAATTCAGGCGTCAATATAGACTACCCTCTCCAATTTTTATTTGTGTGCATTTTACTCCTTGAGAATTTAGTTAGTGCAATTCATCCCTCAAAATTTAATAGTGGAGTTTAAAACTGCCCCTCCTGTACATGTTTATAACTAATTGATCTAGAATTTGATATTATGAACTTAATCTGATGGAAATAGCTAATAAGATTAATATATTAGACTATAAGTGTTAGAGTACTCACAACTCTCCTAAATCATGGTTGGAAATTTTTTGCAAGATTTATTTTGTTGAGAAATTATGTTTATACTTATCTGTTAGACATCAGGAAGCAATAAAGTTTATAACATAGGCATTGTGTACATCGTCGCGATCGGGATTGCAATGGAACAACGAAAAAGAAAAAACAAAAAAATAGAGTTGTCACCAAGATTTTTTTAAAGAGTTTAATTGGAGTACACTGTTAAAACTATCATCCAATCAAAATATTCCATTTGCATGACTAAGTAGTGGGTGGTTATACCAAAGATTTTTGCCGATGTGATAATATATGATTGGATGTCTATGTAAAAGTATTTTATACTGACAATATATTTAAATTAAATTCTTTTTTAAAATTGATAAAATATTGAAAATTTATTTATTTATAGAAAGGTCTTCGAAAACTATATATGAATTCGAGAGTTGATTATGCACAGGAAAGGATAGGAACTTAATTCTATTATACTCCTAATATATCCTTCCTTAAATAGTTACCTTAAGTATGTTGCAAATTGGTTAATAACCTAAAATTTTCTCTTTTTTTATATTTTTGTTTTTACATTTTTCTTTTTGGATTAAGAAGATATTCTTTTTTTCTATTTTAATGATAAGTTAATTAAGAGATAAAATTATTCATAATAAAACAAGTAAATTGAGAAAAACTTAATTTTGGACTTAAATTTAAAAAAAAAAATTTTTTTGCTTTATTTAAAGGTAAATTTTGGACCCTATCATCAATATGGAGTTGATCAAAATGATACGAGCCTTGGTTCTTTAATCAATGGTCTCAAGTTTGAATCCTAAAAATAAAATAAAAAAATTTCTTAGGAGATCTTTACTCTCTACAAGAGAGCCTATAGTCAGATTGGACTGAATTAGTCAAATTTCTGTTAACAGAATTCGGATACCAATAATTTGATTGAGACAAAAGAAAAAGGTAAATTAAGCAAAAGATTATTTACAAATAAAACATTATGACGAACGTAAAACCCAACTTTCTATAATTTTTAGCTCTTTATTTAAATATCTCATTTCAATATTTTAATTTAATATTTAAATAATGAGACTCTAATAATGGAATGAAGCCAATATAATGGAATGAAATCCCCAAAAATCTATCACCCTCTTAATAGTGTAGGATTGTTCATTAGATTTGAGTAATTGATTTATTTTAAATTAAAAATAAATCAAAATATTTATTATTTGTTTGGTACTTAAATTTATGATTTTTTTAATACAAAATCCAAACATTCTCCACTTTTTAAATTTTTTGTTGAACTTTTAAAGTTTTGCATATAAATTTTTAGTAATTAAATTACTTCTTCTTATTTTTGATTTCATGTTTTAGGAATTTTATTATCTGCACTATGACGTATATCATAATCAAGTGGTATACTATTATTACTTTTAACTTCAACTCGGAGCTCGAACTAGACTATCTGCATCTTGTTATTTTGGTCAGTAGGTGTTAAAAAGTTTTTAAAACATTAAGTCAATTTAATTAAATTTAAGATTTAATTGAAATGTATTGTTAGTGTAAAATTTTTTACACAAATATTTAATCATAAATTACCATATTAATAAAATTTTTTGATATAATCACCCACTATTTAAATGATTATATAAATAAAAGGTTTTGATTAGACGAGATTACAGCTAAATTAAATTCTTAAATTCAATCAATTTAGAAATATTTTTCTTTCAACCTTGTACGACACTAACCTACGTGGAGTGTCATTTGCTATCGGTTTTTTTTTTTTTTTTGTGTGTAAACCACTGAAGTGCCTATCAATTCACATTTTTTATTTTAGTATAAATTTTAAAATGAGTTTTTTTTTTTTTTTTAAATTTAACTAAAATCAAGAGGGGCATAAATAGTAAATTTCTAATATGTGAAGACATAAATAATCGTCGTTTGCATACCTCAACAACTTGCATTTCATGTCCTTACTACTAGTCAGAGCCCAGATTTCAGGAGTTCAGCGAGTCTTCTCTCTTTGTTATGGGCAGGGGCCGGGCACTACTGTCTGCTTTCCCTCGGGAGATGCTGAAGAAGCTACGCAGTCACAAAATCATGAAGTTTATGTTGAAACATAAGATGCTGTCCATGATGCATCAGTCGTTGCTGACCCTTGTTGCTGTGGCCGATGACGCGGAAGCCAAGCTCTTTGCCACTGCCAGATCTGCGAGCTGTCACATGGTGGAGTGGCTGTGTCACTTCCATGATATGATGCACCGTTTGGATGAGGTGCTGGGCAAGATCTGTGTGGAAGAAGCAGCAGATGCAGATGCAGATGCAAAAGGCAAACCTGCGGTGGAGCTCGTCCTCCAAAGATTCGAAATCATAACAAAGCAGAAGCATCTTCTTTTCCAGATCGAGAAACAAGGTGAGCAAGAGCAACGATCTTCTCAGAAGATTACCGTTTATGGAAGAGACAAAGAAAAGAATGAGATTGTTGACTTTTTGCTGTCTGGTCGAGTGAGTGGTAGCGTTGGCAACACTTCTGTGATTGCCATCGTGGGCGTGCATGGGATTGGAAAGACCACTCTTGCTGACCTTGTTTACCACGATGACCGAGTGAAATCCTCTTTCGAGCTCCGAGGTTGGGTGGAGTTTCGAGAAGAGCTTGATGCTGAGAGTTTAGTAAAGATAATCCTTGATGCGTTCAATGAAGATTTTCGTTATGATGAAAGTTTCACACAACTGATGCGTCGGCTAAGGGCGTGCTTGCATGGGAAAAAGTTTCTGCTGGTGCTGGACGGATTTCGGAATCTTACAGGCTGGGAAACCCTTCGGACATGTTTTGCTGATGCCGCTGGCCGAGGAAGTGCGGTCATCCTCACGACACAAAAAGTAAAGGCTGCGTTAGAGATGGCTTCAAGTCACGTTCTTCATTTGAATTTGTTATCACTGGAAGACATGTGTTCTTTGTTTTTAGAGCATGCTTTTGGAGACAAAAGCCCGGAATCACATCCGGAACTGGTGTCAGTAGCCAAACAGATTGTGAGAAAACTTGGAGGGTTGCCTTTCGCAGCCGAAAGGCTTGGTGGTCTCTTGTACGACCTCCGAGACCTTCAAACGTGGACAGAGCTGCTGAAGATTAAACAATCCGATTTGTTGGACTTGGATCTCCCGCTCCAGTTTCCAGCACCATGTTTATACCATTTTGATAACCTAGTTCGCTTGGAAATTATCGGTGCTCGGATATTAAAGTTGCCTAATGAGATTGGAGAACTAAGATGTCTTGAATACCTTGACCTCTCTTTCTCTTGCATAAGCACGTTGCCACATTCAATCAGTGTCCTATCTTGTTTGCACACTTTAAAGATGTCTTTCTGCCGCTATCTCCGTATGCTGCCGGGCACTTGGGTGGATTCGGTTCACTTGCACTATCTGGATATCAGGGGCATCATCTCGCAAGGGATGCCTATACAGCTTGGAAGATTGAAAAACCTCCAAACGCTAATTGGCTTCATTGTCGACATGAATTCTGGGTCAAATTTGGCAGAGTTGGCAAGTATTTCAAACATTCAAACACTGAGTATCACAGAGTTGCAGAATATGGTCGATGTTACTTGTGCTTCGGAAGCCAATTTGAAAGAAAAGAGGCGTCTAGAAAATCTTACATTGCGATGGAATCAACTGCGCGTTGCTGAATGTGACCAAGCAGTAGAATATTTGGAGCCATCGAAACAGCCGAAAATGCTCGACATTTTGGGCCTTCCTGAATGTGAACAAGCACTAGAACATTTGGAGCCACCGAAACAGCTGAAAATGCTTTAGATTATGGGCTGTCCCGTTAGAAGGTTTCCAAATTGGCTAGGGGATTCGTCATTCGGGACTTTAGAGGTCCTACATCTTCGTGACTGTAGAAATTGCAATTTCTTGCCACCACTCGGACAGCTCTCATCTCTTAAACAGCTCTCTATCCAAGGGTGTGACAATGTAAGATTAATAGGCAACGAATTCTACGGAGACAACACTTCACATGTCCCGTTTAAGTCTTTGGAGATCCTGTGGTTTGTGGACATGCCCAACTGGAACGAATGGATTCTTTTAGATGCTGAAATCCTTCAGTTTCCATGCCTCCGTGAGCTTTACTTGATACATTGCCCAGAGCTAGTGCAAGACTTACCCAAGCACCTTCCTTGTTTGAAAAGGCTTGAAATATCTCAATGTGATTGCCTTGTGGCTTCGCATCCAAAGATACCTGATAACCATGAATTGATAGAACAGGAACAGGACTCCACTGAGACTATAGCGACAAGTGTGGCTGAAATGACTTCAGAATCCTCCTCGTACCATGCCACATTTAAGAGCGAAGGAAGAATCATGATGGCAGCCCCTGTCAGCAACAGGAAGATTGATGCATCAATATCAGGTGGTGGTGATGATGATGATGGAGGTATGCTAGATTTTGAATCTTCTTTTGAAATTGTGAAAGTTACGGATGCATCAGGACTCTGCAATTTGCCAGACAGACTAAAAAGCCTTAGAGTTGAAGGTTGCCAGTTTCTTGAGTCCCTACCAGATCAATTTTTGTCAGATTGTTCAGATATTTTTGAGTTGTTTTTTATTGATTGTTGCTCTCTCAAGCACTTTGCTGATGTTCTGCACGCCAATTCCCTAAGAACGCTTTATATCCACAGATGTCCAAATTTGGAGTTCCTCATTCCTCTTGGAACACACAAGAAATTTGCACTCTTGGAATATCTTTTCATAAGTAGTAGCTGCAAATCTCTTACGTGCATCTTCATAAACCTTTTCCCAAGACTTCGAACTCTTTATATCAAGGATTGTCCCAATCTAGAGTCATTTTCATTAGCTGAGGGACTTCATGATGGAAATCTGAAACTCGAGTCTTTGGAAATCCGGCACTTGCCGAGTCTGGTATCCTTTCCAAAAAGAGGATTGCCTGCTCCAAAACTTAAATCAATATCAATAGCTAATTGCAGAAGCTTGAAGTCATTGCCCAATAATTTGCCAACTCTTACATCGCTTCAGTCATTGCTTATAGACAAATGTCCAGAACTCGAGTCTTTCCCTGATGGGGGGTTGCCGTCCAGTTTAAGTTTACTTTCTATTGCCTTTTCTGACAAACTTGCACCACAGAAGCAGTGGAAGTTGCATATGCTTCACTCGTTAACTTATTTTGAGATTGAAAGTGGATGCATTGGCATGAAGTCATTTCCAGATAAGGATCTTCTGCCTAGAAATCTTAAGTCTCTACGCATCAGTAGACTCTCAAGTCTCAGATTCTTGAATGGCATGGGGCTTCAGCATTTGACTGCTCTTGAGACGTTGGAGATTAACTGTTGCCACGGACTTCATTCCTTGCCAGAAGAAGGGTTGCCGTCATCCTTGACTTGTCTTTGCATCAGAGAATCCTCAATATTGACCCACAAACTCTTGTATAAAGCAGGGCCAGAGTGGAGCAAGATAGCTCATATTCCGAACCTACAAATTGACGATGGTGCATTTCACGGAGTTAAAAAAGGTATTAATAAGATTGATCCCACAAAGCACAAAAAAAATTTCCAAAAGTAATTCCTCCTAATATTTTAGTTCTTGACTCTTTGTTGGTGACATTGTTATACATATGTCTGTTTTTGTGAGTAATTAGGTCCTTGTCCTATATTCCTACTGCTAGTGCAGCCTTTGAGTGGGCGATTGGCCTGAGACTGAACCCTGTGTAAATTTATAATATGGGGTTAGAACTTCGTTGTCTATTATTTTATAAGCCTTTAACCAACATTTGTCAGATTGTTGAGCCTCTGAATAATTAGCATTGAACAACAGGAAACTCTTAATGGTTTGATATGTGCAATCATTTGGCTGCTTAATTAATCCTGATTCAGAATTTTGTTTCTGTGCCTGTTCCAAAACAACGGAAAACTCTTAATGGTTTGTGAGTTTGTCGCCAGTGCGTAATGTGTTTTTTTTAAAACTCCTGGACAGAAACAACGATTCCGGGGAAGGAAATTCCAGCTGCATAATCAAGGACTAAGCAGCCACAACCAAAGGGAGGGTTCTGAAGCTCACGCAGTCCCAACTAAAGGGAAATGATCAAATGAAAGTTGCCTCTACTAGCCTATCTCGGAACTTCTAGCCAAACCATGTGAGTTTCTTGTACTTTGCTAAAAATCTTTTCATTTTGGGTGCAATGGAAATGAAAGAACTGATTCAGTATCAGTGTGACGGGATTGATAAATTTAAAAATGTTATGTTTTTCGCACTAATACTATCGTTAGCTGTCCAATTCGTTAGGAAATTCATACTATTAAAATATTTAGATATCTGTTACACTAATCAAAAGGTTGCTTAATATAACTTGAAACAGGGCACAGTGGTACTGATAGGACTTATGACCTCCCAACAGATGTAGTTTTCATGATGTTCCTGTTTGCAATTTTGGATGCGTGTCGATTGTGGAAACAGTCCTCCTCTGAAAGATCGCAGTTTCACTGACTGTGTCATTGCTTCAACTCGAACCTTCTCTTTTCAGGCTTGATGAGGTAAGTACTTAGGCATGTGTGTGTTGTGTGTGTGTGTTTTTACCCTATCCTTTTATGATTATTGATAAGTGTCCTCCTAGTTTTACAAGAGACCGCACCCCTGGAGATTAGTTTTATAAGAAAAATATGAAGACAGAATCCAGAAATCTAGAATCCAGCTTTGCCTTTGCTCATCTGTAGCAAAGTTCTGGATATTGGTTGATTAATGATTTCTCTATTTAAATTCCTATATTATCAGTCCCCTCTCTTCTTCAGAATGCTCTGTTAATGTGTTGCTCATGTCTCTTCTTTCTTGTGTACTATGTAACTTGCTTGTAGTTTGTTACAAATAAATAATGTGGCCATGGATCATTGGTCAATATCTGTGATCCTGGCACTGCTTCAACTCAAACCTTCACTTTACATGCTTGACATGTATTCTCTACACGTGTTTTTTATTGCTTTGTCCTTTCCTTGTTTTAAAGAGCCTGCAGCCTGGGAATTGGTTTCGTGTATAAAATACGGCTCATGTCACAAACTTTACAGCGTTATTATGCGTGGAAAGATATATCTGATGACCAGCCTGACGGAATTCAGAGTTCAGTTGTATCTTTTGCTATCTGTCGCAAATTTCTGGAACTTGGATAATGCAGACTATAGGTTTATCCACATAATTGTAACTGCTTAATTCGTGTGTTTTAAATTTGAGCAAAAGATAATTTGCCCTGGTTTATCCACACTTGTCATTTATAAAAGATAAGCTTGCTCTGCTTAATTCTTGTGTTTTAAATTTATAAGGATAAAATTTGGAGTAAATTTTGCCCAGGTCCTTTTAAGTTTTGTCTGGATATATGTATTCCTCTGCACATTTGTTAATGACAAGTGTCTTTAAACAAAATGCACAATACCAAATTACCTATACGAAGATGGGGCTGAACAGTTTGCTATCCCTTTTCAACAATCCGCTACTATTTAATCCTTATCTATTTTTGCATCAAAATGAATGAGGCCTAAATGATACTTTACCAAAGTACAATGAAAAGCATTTCATCTTCGTTGATGGATTTGAGAAGCAACTATTTTATATTTGTTTATGCAGTGGTACGCAAAATAACGTGGGATAAAGTGTTTGGGAATTGAAGCAAGCAAATTTGCAGTTACGTGGCAGAGTACATTGACAAAAGCGCTGATAACCAATGTTGGTATTGACATGCATTCAGTAACCGAATCATGAATTAATTGACATCAGATTGGTTCTTATTCTCAAAATACCAATACATTTATGTGTTAATGAGAAACGTGAATTGTGGAATCATCAAGTGGGTGCCAGTATCTGTTGAAAAACCACATAGAATCAGCTTCCACAGCATATCCATCTTGATTCCTGTGCCAGCTATAGTACGCATGCGTTCGGTTCTTTATGTCGAAAATGGCGTGTCCAAAGCTGGCCTCTCTGTATGCTGAGAAATCTGGCTGTGGTTCTGTCATGCTGCAGCTCAAACAATGTTTAAATCAGACTTGGATGGATAAAAGTAACCATTACTGCGATATAAGACTCAGTATGTATAGAGCTTACTTGGTTGCCAAGCCTTCAATGTTTCCTCCATCACCAATGGTTATATACACAGGAGCTGATTGATCTTTCACAGGAGTGCAACGACCATTTACAACATTGTAAGCAATATTGGAGACACGTTCCTGATAACAGCTAATGAATCAGGTTTGAACTCAACAAAGATTATTGAAGTGCATTGTTTGGGGCTTCGTCCAATATCCTTTATAGTTTATTTCCCTTGCAAGTATTTTTGTGTAGTAACCTACATTTATAGTTATCAAGTTTGAAGGCGAGCCTAATGATACTGGTGGTTTTTAAAAGTGTGATGTAGAAATTCCAAAAGAGGAAGCCAAGTGTCAAGTAGTTTAACAAGCCAAGTATTAGCACTTACAGATCGTTCATAGGCATGAACGTGACCAGCAAACACAACATCAACCTTGTACTGCACAAACCAGGACTCAAACATTACTCTCATTGGTTCCCCTTCCATATAGTGATAGTTGTAGCTATTATACCACGGTGAATGCAGGAGAACAATCAACCAAGGAGTCTCTGTCCTGTTAACTTTTGGTACCTCCTGTTCAAGCCATTTGTATTGGGGTGTATATTTTCCTGAAAAAAAAAATGAAGATTATTACACCAAAAGAGATACTACTTTAAAATCACCAAATTGCAGTTTACGTATGCATTGAGTGACAGAAAAAAGGAATTTAATGCACACAGGCAGACAGACATTCCTATTCAGTTTGTCAAACATGAAAGTCACCTAAGTGTTGTAGGCCAAGGATTTAGAACACCTGTATGATGCTTTGATATACATAAATTCTTTATATATATATATATATATATATATATATATATATATATATATATATATGTTAAAGAATTCAATAGAATTTGATGCATTATATATTAGACATACGGTAATTGCCGCTGTGAAATGTATTACAAAAGATTAGTGTCCAATGGAAATCATAGTATTTGCCAAAATATTCTCTACAAAGAATGCAAAATAAGTATTTATCATTACCATACGCTGAATATGAGGCCAGCCAAGACAATGATGTGTGCCGAGGCTCTTTTGATTGAATACCAAAAGGGTGCGGTACTCTGTGATGCTGTATAAGGAACATGGTAACGATGGGTATAAGGCTTGAAAGGTACGGTTTCACCCTGCCGAAAATCATCCATCCATGTCAAAAACTTACTAGGAAAATGCAATACACGAAGGTTGAAATTTATGTGAAAAACAAAACAACGAAAATGTTTCTTAACTGGTTAAAACCAAGTTAAATAAACTGTTATGAGAAGCTTACAATTTCAGGAGCAAAATCAATTTCATGGTTCCCTGCAGTCCATATCCAAGGTTGATAAGCAGCACTCCTTTCTATAAACCTTCCCCAAGTATCCCACCTAACATTATCGTGATTAGGGTAGTCATCAGCATAAGAGAGGTCTCCAACAAACAGCACTGTTTGTCCTTTACTTGGGTTCAATTCATAGTGAGTAAGAGTTTTATTTGAATCAAAAGTCTGACCAAGATCACCTGCAGATAATGCCACATCAGTTATTAACAAGCATGTAGGCCTATTGGGACACAAACATGTTGCATTGTTCCTAAATGCCTGTTTCTTGGCCATTCCCATATGCCAATATACCCATAGGAGATTTCAGAGTAAACATAGTATCTGAAATTGTAATCATCGATCAAAATAGGCCCTGACTTTAGGAAATTCAATTTTAGATCCCTAACATTGTATTCTTGTAAGTCAAATGAGTCCCTGATATTGTATTTTGTCAGTCAAATTAGTCTCTATTAGGGATCTTAAAGCTCGATTCTTAAAGTTAGGGACTATTATGACTGACATTTAAGATTTTAGAGAATAAAGTGAGAATTTAGTCCTCTGACACCGCAATGCACGATGAAGTTATGAAACCACCAGTTTTTTAGACAACTGACAAATGTCAACATACTAGTCACGCATTGAAGGCCTATAAAGCAACCTCAGATTCGTTTGATAGAATATACTTACCTATGAGACCAAATGTGTATGGCACATTAGGACCAACTTCAGGAGGAGTTATAAACCAAAATTGCCGTGTCGTGTTCACAATTCCAACTTCATAGTAATATTTGGTGTTGTGCTGCCCAAAAAAGAAGCACATATATCAATAATTGATTGATAATGCAAATGACTCTTTTTCTTTTCATAAGCTTCAAACTGGAATTAAGAGCAACAACATAACACGGAGACAAGGGAATAGAGCAGTACCTCCAAATCTCTGATGGTGCAGTGATGAATAAAACCAGACGTGTAATTGAAGAATCTATAAGTAACAAATTTTCCTTTAGCAAGCTTCTTTTGCTTGCTGTTCTCACTCCAGTAACGCACACTACTGGACCCTGGTTCATCCACCGTCACCCATGACACGATCACTGCTTTCCCCTCAAGGTCACCTTGTGTTATATGAACCTTAATACAGACCAAACATACATTGGAGCTGTGAGACTAAAACCAAGAACGAAAAAACACTTGACTGCTTGCAATTCACTATCATTGATTCAAATCAAACAAAGGAAAATTCCTAAAGAGTAAAAAGCAAAAATGTCCTACTTAAAAAAGGGAATTAGTTAATGACAAGTAGCTAATCAAGTCACTCAACTATCTTGGCCTAACTATCACTAATTAAGAAATTATCTAATTATCAAGTTGATTCACAAATTATCACTCCCCACTACTCTTTCCTCCAAAGTCTTATCTTGGCCTCGCTTTTCAGGAACTCTTCACCGAACAAAAACAGGTAACGAAAAACATGGAATGATCCCTCAATGTTTTCAAAATTAATGGAAGTTTCCATCTAAGGAATGATGTCACAACACAACCAAAGAAGGAAAAGGGTGGCAGAAAGGCACCTGCTGGGGAGCATTGTAACCAGGAGGGACAGCAAAGACATCACTATCAAGTGGCATGTCCACAGTCTTCTCCACTTTCCTTACGAAGCTGCTGGTTAGGCCTCCATTACACAACACAGCCACATTCAGAAACAAACCCAAAACCAAAGCTAATGCTACAAAACAAGGGGAACCCAGAACACCCATTTTCTCAAACTCTCAAAGAGCCGTGATGAATCTTAATACCACTGTTCTTGTTGTGGTTTATTTATAGCAATCACATGTTAGTAATAAAATGCTGGATTATGGCATATTAGGAGGAATATTCAGACTAAAAGGTCAACGAAACAACGTGTGCGTGAAGGAGAGCCTGCCAACAACACTTTACATAGTTTTCTTCGAAGACAAAACAAGACAGTTCAGACTCGGTTGAGTTCAGTTCAGCTCAGAAAACGCGAAGGCTAAAAACCTTCGGGCCAAAACGGTGGTTTTCGGATTCAGTTGAGGTGAGAAAGAAAAAATAATGGGATGCAATATTGACGGCGAAAAAGTGGACTTTGACTTTTATACTTTATTGTGTCGTATTGCACAGGATCAGGAGAGTGTCACTGACATGTCATTCAGACCCCATAATTTGTAAGTTAAGACCGCATAATTTATTTATTTCTAGATAACCATTAGGGCGTAATTCATGGTCTGTTTAACATAAAAAATTAAAATAGCTAGATAGTACTCCCAAATTTTTTTTAAAAAATACGTAATTCTTAAAAGATTTCTATTATGACTACTTTTTATTTTTTCCCCTCAAGATTTTATTTGGGGTCTTGTTTTCTTAAGCATAACCCCATGTATTCCATTTTTTTTTTTTGTTTTGGTCAACAATGCATTCTAAATTTGTTAAGCTTTATTAGGCTGGATCCTGATGCAGGAAGTAGAAGGAGCATGATGGAATTTGGGCCACCTGAGATATGCCCCCATTAGGAATGGAAAATGTAATGGTGGCAGAGCCGGGACCGCGTACCCGTGAAAGAAAAGTCGACATAGCTGAGGTAATAGAGATTGAATTGTAGTAGGCAGAGCGCCGGGTGGCCAGCACAACCGGTTAAGTCTTCAGTCCTCAAGAAAAAGGTGTGCCAAAGATGCGACTTCGAGTCCCTAAAAGGGGGTAGAGCCCCTGTGCCTTTCCCCAAAAAATTCCTCCCTCCCCGACCCAAAAAACAATGAATTGTAGTAGGCAGCAGGTTGACCATGACCAAAAAAAAAAAAAAGTAGACCAAAAATAAAAAATATAGTGATTTCTTAATTACAATGGTATATTTTAACGAGTTATTTACTAATATAATGCAACTTTTAAAAAATTTACTGAATTAGTGTAAGTCGTATTTATCAACAACAACTTACCCAAAATATGGTGCAAACGGAAGTCATCACTATTATGTGTGACTCGTATCAGAAATAAATTTTTAATAGAAGTCACATCTTATGATAACAATTTTGATTTTTTAAATTTTAAATTTTAAATTTTAAATTTTTTTTCATGTAAGTCATACTTGTAAAGAATGACTTTTCTTACATTATTTTTTTAATTGGAAGTCGTGCACTTCATATACGACTTTGGTTTGTGTTTTTTTTTCTTCATTTTTTTTTCTTTTGCTTAGAACTTAAATACAATAAAATTTATTAAAATTTACGAAGTTCACGAGACAACAACTACTGTATCTACTTCTTTGCATTTCCAATGGTTTTATTTTATTTCATTTTGTTTTTTTGCACTTGGGTTCCATATTTATAAATACCACCACTGCAAACTGTATTTGCTTTGTTCACTATATTTACTTCACATTATCCTATTCGTCAGCTATTATAGTTACTTAATACAAAAGATGTTTATTACGAATGTTAATTATATTGTTTTCTTATTGATATTTACCTTTACTTATATGAGTTTTTTTTTCTCATCTTAAAATTCACATATATCAATATGACCCGATATTGGTAATATTTATGAGTATCATAATTCTTACAGGCTTATAAGTCCCATTAATCTCGATGTTAGGGTGAATAATTATACAACAGAAGACTACGATATAAAGAATGTGACTCCAATTGTAAGACATAGTGTAAGTTAATTTAGTGAAGAGGAAGAAGTTTATGATAATAATGATGCAGACATGAGAGAAATTGATAATATAATTTATGCTACCTCATCCTTTATTTTATCTAATACTAGTATGCAGGCAAAACATATTTTTTATTTTCCTTATGATTATGGGATAACCTTAAATAAGAGTTTGTCCTACAATATGACATATTTTAATTGTTGTTATTATTATTTTTTTTTAAATTAGACTGGTTCTATACAATATATGGATAGATTTAAAAAATATAATAACACTTAGCAGTTTGTATTAGTACTATCAATTCTTTATTTTCAGTTTCTAGGTTGTTCCTCAAAAAATTAAAGTTATGTTAATTAATGAGAAAATGTTAAATTCCATTAGATTCAATTTCTAGGTGGAAAATATAAGCAAAGTCATTTTTTATAAATACGACTTACATGGAAAAAAATCAAAATCATCACCATAAGGTGCAATTTCTATTTAAAAATTTATTTATAATGAGTTGTGCATAGTGGTGACAACTTATGCATGCGGGGTCCAAAAACGTAAGTTGTTCTTGATAAAATACAATTTTATGCTAGTTTGATAAAATTTTTAAAAGTTGCCCTATATTAATAAATAACTCTTGAAAATGCACCATTGTGATAAAAAAAAGCCAAAAGATAGTACCACCTAAGGGATGTGGATCCACTCTACTTCCAGAATTCAGCTTTATCTAGCCCTGTTAGCTGTTTTATTCTTTTTTGATCCATGTTGAGCAAAAGCTAACGTATGATTTATATGCTTTGCATCAAAATGAATGAGGCCAAAATGCTATTTTACCGAAGTACTTTGAAAAGCATTTCAACTTCGTTGATGGATTTGAGAAGCAGCTATTTTATATGTGTTTATGCAGTGCTACCCAAACTAACACGAGGGTAAAGTGTTTGAGAATTGAAGCAATCAATTTGCATTTATTGTGACAAAGTACTGAAAACCAATGTTGGTATTGACATGCATTCCATAATAACCGAATCGTGAGTTTATTGACATCACATTGGTTCTTATTCTCAAAATACCAGCACATCTATGCGTTAATCAGAAACGTGAGTTGTGGAATCATCAAGTGGGTGCCAGTATCTGTTGAAAAACCACATGGAATCAGCCTCTACAGCAAATCCATCTTGATTCCTGTGCCAGCTATAGTGAGCATGTGTTCTGTTCTTTATGTCAAAAATGCCATGTCCAAAGCTGGCCTCTCTGTATGCCGAGTATTCTGGCTGTGGTTGTGTCATGCTGCAGCTCAAACCATGTTTAAATCATACTTAGATGCGTAAAAGTAACTATTACTGCAATAAGACTCATTATTTGTAGAGCTTACTTGGTGCTCAAGCCTTCATTGTTTCCTCCATCCCCAATGGTAATATATA
Source organism: Pterocarpus macrocarpus (assembly GCA_031439585.1). Lineage (NCBI taxonomy): Eukaryota > Viridiplantae > Streptophyta > Magnoliopsida > Fabales > Fabaceae > Pterocarpus > Pterocarpus macrocarpus. Next base: position 71,839,787 of record CM062522.1, read on the forward strand.
CAGGGGCTGATTGATCTTTTACAGGAGTGCAACGACCATTTACAATATTGTAGGCGATATTGGAGACACGTTCCTGATACATAACAGCTAATCAATCGTGTATGAATTCAAGTTTCAACAAAGATTATTGAAGTGTATTTTTTGTGGAATATTTTTTTTGTAGTTTATTTCCCTCATTAGTATTTTCACGCAGTAACCAACATTTACTTGCATATATAGACTTCCAAGTTTGAAGGCAAGCTTAATGATACATTATTGATGCTGGTGGTTTTCAGAAGCATGATGTGGAAACTTTCAGAGGAGGAATTCAAGTGTAAATAAATTAGCTTTACAAGCGAAGTCGTAGCACTTACAGATCGTTCATAGGCATGAACATGACCAGCAAACACAACATCAACTTTGTACTTTACAAACCAGGACTCAAACATTACTCTCATTGTTTCCCCTTCCATATAGTGAACGGTGTAGCTAGTATAAAAAGGTGAATGCATGAGAACAATCAACGAAGGAGTCTCTGTCCTTTTAACTTTTGGTAGCTCCTGTTCAAGCCATTTGTATTGGGGTGTATATTTTGCTGAAAAAAAAATGAAGATTATTGCACCAAAAGAGATACCGATTTAATAGAACCAACTTGCAGTTCAAGTATGCATTTATCCAAGCAGTAAGAGAGCGACGTAAGAAAAAAGTTTAATACACACAGAAAGGTATCTCTTCAGTTTTTCAAACATGAAAGTCAACTAAGGTAAGTGTTGTAGGCCAAGGATTTAGTATATGATTCTTTCCATAAACAGATATAAAATCTCTATGGGTAGAGAACCGAAAGAATTCAGTAGAATTTGATGCTTTATAAGTTATAGGTAAGGTAATTGCTAGTGTGAAAGGTATTAATATAGAATTGTGTCCATCAAAAATCAATAATCATAGTATAAGCCAAAATATTCTCCACATAAGTATGTATCATGCAAAATACGTATCAAGCATTACCGTATGCTGAATATGAGGACAAGACAATAATGTGTGCTGAGGCTCTCTTGATAGAATACCATAAGCCTTTACTGCTCCCTGATGCTCCATAAGGAACAGGGTAACGATGGGTATAAGGCTTGAAAATTACGATTTCACCCTGCAACAATACACGGACCTATGTCAAAGACTTACTTGGAAAATGCATTACAATAAGGTTGAAATTTAGTGTTGAAAAGCTAAAGAATGAAAAAGTTTCTCAACTGGTTAAAGCCAAAGTAAATCAAACGTTATGAGAAGCTTACAATTTCTGGGGCAAAATCAATATCGTGGTTCCCTGCAGTCCATATCCATGGTTGATAAGCAACACTTCTTTCTACAAACCTTCCCCAAGTATCCCACCTAACGTTATCATGATTAGTGTATGTATCCGCATAAGAGAGATCACCAACATACAGCACAGTTTGCCCTTTCCTTAGGTTTAATTCATAGTGAGAGAGCGTTCTATTTGAATCATAAGTCTGACCAATATCGCCTGCAGATAATGCCACATCCTTTAGTAGCAGATGGGTACTATTATTTGTATATGGTGATAGTATACACTCTCTCTAATGTATGTGAAATCATATAATCTCTTTGTCTATTTTTATTTGTCGTTTTACGGTTTTGCATACGGAATTATTATATTAGTATATATCTAGAAAAATTATAAATTATTTAAACTAAATTAACCTTTAGATGTAATTAATACTGTAGTTATTAGGTGTAGCTGAGAAAATGAGAGATAAGGGTAGAATTGAAAAAAAGTAATTAATGCTTCCTTAATTTTATAATAGATAATTTTGACACATTTTTTTCTCTAAAACGACAAATAAAAATGGACAAAGAGAATATCATATATAAATAAGTGAAGAATTCCATTAGATAAGTGGTAAGTTTGTTTGGGAAAAGAAATAAAAAAAAAAGTATGGAGAATTAAATATTAATGATTGTCAAATTCATTTATATATATATATATGAATCTTGTAAAACAAATTTCTCATGCATTATCAAATATTTTAACATATTCTCACATTTATCAGAAATATAACTAAAATCTCGGTTATTTACACTTTGATCTCCAAATATCTAAATAAGTTTTTAAAACTTATATACAAATAACATTTTCTATAGCAAACATAACTGACCTATTGGGACACAGACATATTGCAAATAATATAATTATAATTATTATTAACTGGTCTAATAAATTATATTTATTAACAAATAACATTTAATATAAACTATAATTATATATGATAAAAATAAACATATTTAAATAATTGTAATTAGTAAATAAATATTTTAATTTTAATATTTATTTTTAATTTTTAATTTAAATAATTAATAAAAATTATTATTTTAATATAAATTGCTTTTTTATATATATTATGATTAGACATATAAGAAAAAATATTAAATTATATAAGTAAAGTAGAGTTGTCTATATTTGTTAATTTTTATATTTTATAATAATAAAAAATACATATTAAAAATATTAAAATAAATAATAAATAATAAATAATAAATAAGTTTTTAATATAAATTATAATTGTATATAATGAAAATTATTAAATATTTGTAATAATTATAGTTAAAAATTATATTTAAATAATAATATTTATTTTAAAATTCATAGTTCAATAGTTAATAAAAATTATTATTTTATTTTTAAAATTTTTTACTTATAATTAGAATTATTTATAATAGCGAATGAATAATATTATATTATATAATATAATCTCTTACATAATATCATATTGAATATTATATAGCATTCTAATATATGTTATATTGTCAAATCTTATACAATTAAATCGTGTACTATTATACCTTATCCTATAATAGGTAACAAACGTGCCGAATACACTTATATACCTATGAGTCCAAATGTGTATGGCACGTCAGGACCAACTTCTGGAGGTGTTGTAAACCAAAACTTCCGTGTTGTGTTCCTAATTCCAACCTCATAGTAATATTTGGTGTTGTACTGTCCCAAAAAGAAGCACATATATCAATAATTGATGCAGAGAACAAATGACCCTTTCTCTTTTCCTTCACAAGATTCAAATTGGAAGAGAAACAACATAAAATGGAAGCAATGGAATAGAGCATGCCTGCAAATTTTCGATGGTGCAGTGATGAATAAAACCAGACGTGTAATTGAAGAATTTATAAGTAACAACTTTTCCTTCAGCTAGCTTCTTTTGCTTGCTGTTCTCACTCCAGTAACGCACTTTGCTAGACCCTGGTTCATCTTCCGTCACCCATGACACGATCACTGCTTTCCCCTCAAGATCACCTTGTGTTATATGAACCTTAATACAGCTAACCATACATCAAAACTGTGAGATTAATACTACAAGAACAAAAAAAATCAAAAAACACTAATCTTTTGCAATATTCACTATAATTGATTCAAATCAAACAAAGGAAACTTCCTAGAAAGTAAAAAGCAAAAATCTCCTACTTAAACTACTACATGCACATGCACATGACTTGGTTCATGACAAGTATTTAATCAAGTCATTCAACTTGAACTACTACATGCACGACTTGATTATATCACTCACAAACTCTCTTCCTTCCAAAGTCTTGGCCTCACTTTTGAGGAACCCTCCACCAAAATAAACACAGAATGATCTCTTGATCTTTTAAAAATTAAAGAGCAGCAGCGAAACTTCCAAAGAAGTTTCCATCTGAGGAATGTTGTCACAACACAAATTAAGAGGAAAAGGGGTGGGAGAAAGGTACCTGCTGGGGAGCATTATAACCAGAAGGGACGGCAAAGACATCACTATCAAGTGGCATATCCACAGTCTTCTCCACTTTCCTCACGAAGTTGCTGGTTAGGCCTCCATTACACAACACAGCAACATTCAGAAACAAACCCAAAACCAAAGCTAATGCTACGAAACAAGGGGAACTCACAGGACTCATTTTCTCTCCAAGACCCGTATCGAATCTTAACACTAAGTTCTTGTAATGGTTTTATTTATAGCAATAATATGAGTAATGAAACAACGTGTGCGTGGAGAGCCTTCCAGCATTATCCATATCATTTTCTTACAAGACAAAACAAAACAAAATATTATCCATTAGAGGTGTAAAGGGGTGGTTTTGATCGAGTTTGAATGGAAAATAAATCCGAATCAATTAATTGTAATTGGTTTAATTTGATTTGGATTCATAAATTTTTTTGACCAAATCCGAACCAAACCGAACCAATTAAATTCGGGTTGGTTTGATTCAGGTGATTGGATTATCCGTTTATTTTTTTTAATTTAAGTGAAAAAATACAATAAAAAAATAAATAAGCATGAAATTTTCATATAAGTAAATTTTAAATTCTATTTTAATATTCAAAGGTTAAATCATTCTAATATTATCATGAATATAGTTAAAAGAAACACAAACAAATAATTTTTATTCTAATTCATTACCATCAAAGGGCATTAATATAATATTGTCCAACTTTAATATCTATTAACACAATTAAAGAGATAAATTATTCATGCTCAAGTTCATATATCAAACAATAATACAATATAATTTGTATTACAAAATAAGTCTATAACATGTGTAATATTAATGAGAAAGGAAAATAAATCTATAACCATGTGTAATATAACGTTTATTAATATATATTTTTTAAATATATATATATATAGGTTAATTTGGATAATGAATTGTAAATCTCATAATTTGATATCCGAACCGAATATTGATTAGTTCCAATTAAATTGGACCCGATTGACCTAATAAACCAAACAGAGCCAAACCAATTTAATTGATTTAATTTAAATTTATCGAATTTATCATATTGACCCGATCCACTTATACCCTTATCATCCATCTTCGCTCAACATGTGATTCTGGCGCTCCTTCAACTCAAATCTTCTCCACTGTACTTCCTTGTCAAGGTACTCTCTCTCTCCACGTGCTGTTTTATTGATTTGTCATTTCCTTGTTGGAAATAGAATGCAAGAATTGGTTTGGTGTATAAGTTGGGGTACGTTATTCTGAAACTCGTACGGCGAGGTCCATTGATGGATCTTAAAAGTGACCAATAATAAAAGGTTAAAACAAGTTATGTGAATCAGCAAATAAGGGAAAGGTGTTCTTGAGGACTATCACCTATGCGCTGTGAAATTGAGTTTGAAAAAAATTACATGACACCTTTAATTCATGCGAAAGAATAAGAAGAATGAAAACCAATGGAGCTGTATATCTTGAGTCCATCAGAATTATTTAAGTCAATTGGAGTCATGTTGACCCTATTAGAGTTATTTTAAGTGACACATGACTTTATCACATTATTTTTATTTTATGAAGCATATGATTGTCATCTTTTCTTTTTTTTCCCCCAAAAAAGAACAGCAATTAATTTAGGATTATATTATGGGCTAGGTTAGCTTTTAGGCTTGTTCATATTAAGATTTTCTATTTCAAGTATAAATACTGTAGTTCAGTTATAAATATGGTAGCCATAACTATTTGAGAAATAAAAAATATGAGAAAGTTTTCTCTTCTTATTCAACTTTATCTTTTGTTTATTGGACGCAAATTTTTTGATATTGTTAATGCAGATTAACTGTTTATCCGCATACTTTACTAAAAATTCCTGTCTTAATTAGCAGTTTTAGTCCATAATCGCTCTATGGCTGATTTACGTTTGTTTTGTAACACTTTCGATTTTTTTTTCTTTAAGCAGTCTTTTCTAATGGATTTTTAGTATGTTCTGTTTCTTTATTAAGATATCAACACACTCTTCAACACAAACTTTGGATGTGTTGAAAAAGATAAAATAAAATAATTTAAATAACAAAAAAGTGCTGTTAATGCATGGTTGATATGAAGAGTATTGAAAGTTGTGTTGTATCTTTGCTTACAAAATAACAAGAGATTTTTGCATAAATATAATTCTAACTTCTCGTATATATTTAAGTACAATCACAATAAAAATGAATTTTATTAATTTTATTTAAGATAAACTCACTTATTTATAAGTCATATAAATTTTTTGTGCATATATTTAAATATAACTTGTTAAATTTCTAATAATTTTTCACAAATAACACAACTTAGCCTCATACGTAAGAAGACAATCTCCGTGCAACGTAGATAAGGTAATCAAGTTTCACTCTTTCAATTATTGTGTTTTGCTTTTGGCAGTTTTAATTTAGAGTAAATTTTGCCCACGTCCTTTTTAGTCTAGATATATGCATGGGTGCATGCTATGGTACCTTTGCAAAAATGTGCATTTTGTGCATTTTTGTGATGAACGATGAGGATCGTACCATAGATTGTGAGGTGCATCAATGCACCAATCACCTATGATGCATTATAATAATATTTAATTTTAAGAAAATTTAAAAATATAATTAAATATATTTTAAAAATTAATTATCATATACTGATAATATAAAATTATATTGACAGTATAAAATTATTTTATACTGTCAATATAATAAAAAATTTTTATCAGTATAATTTTAATTATCATATATTGATAGTATAAAACAATAAAAAAATTTTATCAGTATAATTTTAATTATCATATATTGACAGTATAAAATTATACTGGTAATATAAAATAATTTTATACTGTCAGTATAACCAAAAAATTTTATTAGTGTAATTTTAATTATCATACACTGTTAGTGTAAAAAAATTTTATCAATTTTAGATCGCCGTATAATTTTACATCACAAGTGTATGATAATTAAAATTATACTGATAAAATTTTTTGATTACACTGACAGTATAAAATAATTTTATACTGCCAGTATAATTTTATACTGTCAATATATGATAATTAAAATTACATTGATAAAATTTTTTGATTATACTGATAGTATAAAATTATTTTATATTATCAATATAATTTTATACTGTCAGTATATGATAATTAATTTTTAAAATATATTTAATTATATTTTTAAATTTTCTTAAAATTAGATATTTTTATAATGCATCATAGGTGATTGGTGCATTGATACACCTCACAATCTATGGCACGATCCTCACCATTCATCACAAAAAATGCACAAAATGCATATTTTTACAAAGATACCATAGAACTCACCATATGCATGTACTCCTATTCATATGTATGAATGACAAGTGTCTTTAAATAAAATGCCCAATATCAAATTACCTATACGTAGTTTGTACCAGAAAAAAACTTACATCAAATTTCTTGTATCAATTATATTTAATTCTCAAATCAAATAATAATAAGTATATATATATATATATATATATATATATATATATATATATATATATATATATATATATATATATATTTTTTGAGAAAAATGCATATTTTTAAATTTTAAATTACTCATTTCAAAAAAAATATTCACATATTATTATTTGATTTAAAAATTAATTAAAATAAATATAAAAAGTTATGTATCAATCTATCATTAATAAAAAATTTACATATATAATTGGAGAAGTATTACTATTCATCATTGTATTTATTCGATAAATTCCTCATTTTCGTATGAATCACCGTCCGTTTACACACAAAAAGATTTGTCCTAATAGCAGAACTCTTAAAGCCAAACAGTCTGCTATCCCTTTTCAACCGTACTCTACTATTTAATTCCATGGTGAGCAAAAGCTGACCTGAGAACATCAAGATGAATGAGGCCAAAATACTAGTACATCAATGTGTTAATGAGAAACGTGAGTTGTGAAGTCATCAACTGGGTGCCAGTATCTGTTGAAAAACCACATGGAATCAGCCTCCACAGCAAATCCATCTTGATTCCTGTGCCAGCTATAGTGAGCATGCGTTCTGTTCTTTATGTCGAAAATGGCATGTCCAAAGCTGGCCTCTCGGTATGCTGAGTACTCTGGCTGCGGTTCTGTCATGCTGCACCTCAAACCATGTTTAAATCAGAATTAGCTGCATAAAAGTAACCACTACTACAATAACACTCATTATGTTATACGTATAGAGCTTACTTGATTGCTAAGCCTTCAATGTTTCCTCCATCACCAATGTTTATATATACAGGAGCTGATTGATCTTTTACAGGCGTGCAACGACTATTTAAAATGTTGTAAGCAATATTGGAGACACGTTCCTGATACATAGCAGCTAATCAATCAGGTATGAATTCAACAAAGATTATTGAAGTGCAATAATGTTTGTGCAACACACACACACATATATATATATATATTGGTGATGTAGAAATTTCAAAAGAGGAAGTCAAGTGTTAAGCAGCTTAATAAGCCATGGACTTGTACTTACAGATCGTTCATAGGCATGAACATGACCAGCAAACACAACATCAACTTTGTAATTTACAAACCAGGGCTCAAACATTACTCTCATTGTTTCCCCTTCCATGTAGTGATAGTGGTTGCTATTATACCACGGTGAATGCATGAGAACAATCAACCAAGGAGTCTCTGTCCTGTTAACTTTTGGTAGCTCCTCTTCAAGCCATTGGTATTGGGGTGTATATTTTCCTTGAAAAAAAAAATGAAGATTATTATTACACACGAGATACCACTTTAAAAGAACCAAATTCAAGTTAGTATATGCATTTTATCCAAGCTGTAAGAAAGTGATAAAAGAAAGTAATCTAATACACACACAGTGACAAACGAAAGTATCAAGTAAAACAAGAATGTATCGTGCAAAAAACGTATCAAGCATTACCATATGCTGAATACGAGGACATGACAATAATGTGTGCTGAGGCCCTCTTGATAGAATACCATAAGGGTTCAGTACTCTGTGATGCTTTATAAGGAACATGGTAACGATGGGTAAAGGGCTTGAAGGGGACGTTTTCACCCTGCAACAAATCAACCATCTATGTCAAAAACTTACTAGGAAAATCCATTACAGGAAGGTTGAAATTTAGTGTAAAAGAACAAAAGAATGCAAAAATTTCTCAACTGGTTAAAACCATATTAAAGCAATCGCTATGAGAAGCTTACAATTTCGGGTGCAAAATCAAGTTCATGGTTCCCTGCAGTCCATATCCATGGTTGATAAGCAACACTCCTTTCTGCAAACCTTCCCCAAGTATCCCACCTAACGTTATCATGATTGGGGTAGTTATCCGCATAAGAGAGGTCTCCAACGAATAACACAGTTTGTCCTTTCCTTGGGTTCAATTCATAGTGGGAAAGCGTTCTATTTGAATCATAAGTCTGACCAAGATCCCCTACAGATAATGCCACATCAACTAATAACAAACATGTAGGCCTATTGGGACATAGACATAATTGCATTGTTCCTAAATGCATTTTCTTGGCCATTCCCATATGTCAATATGCCCATTGGAAACTCCAACCCCCCAACAGACATGAAATCAAGAAACCACCAATTTTTCACATACAATCGATAAATGTCAACATATTTGTTCCACAATGATGGCCAATAAAGCAACTCCGGATTAGTTTGATATAATACACTTATAACTTACCTATGAGACCAAATGTGTATGGCACGTCAGGACCAACTTCAGGAGGTGTTGTAAACCAAAACTGCCGTGTTGTGTTCCCAATTCCAACCTCATAGTAATATTTGGTGTTGTACTGTCCAAAAAGGAAGCGCGTATATATCAATAATTGATGCGTGAAGCAAAGTACCCTTTTTCTTTTCTTTCATAAGCTTCAAATTGGAAGAGAAACAACATAACGTGGAACTGGAAGCAATGGAATAGAGCAACACCTCCAAATTTCTGATGGTGCAGTGATGGATAAAACCAGACGTGTAATTGAAGAATTTATAAGTAACAAATTTTCCATTAGCCAGCTTCTTTTGCTTGCCGTTCTCACTCCAGTAAAGTACTTTGCTAGACCCTGGTTCATCCTGCGTCAACCATGACACGATCACTGCCTTCCCCTCAAGGTCACCTTGTGTTATGTGAACCTTAATACGTACATACCAACCATAAATTAAATTAAAGCTGAGACTAAAACCAAGAACTAAAAAAGGCAAACTAAAACGTTTGCAATTCGCTATCATCGATTCAAATCAAACAAAGGAAAATTCCTAAAATGTAAAAGGCAAAAATGTATCCTACTAAAAAAGAAAATTGGTTAATGACAAGAAGTTAAGTCATTTTCAACCAGGGCATGCACGTGACTTGATTTATTGATCATCACTCACAACTTCCCTTTCCTCCAAAGTCTTCTTATCTCGGTCTCACTTTTGAGGAATGATGTCACAGCCAAAAAGAAGAAAAGAGGTGGTAGAGAGGTACCTGCTGGGGAGCATTGTAACCAGGAGGGACAGCAAAGACGTCACTATCAAGTGGCATATCCACTGTCTTCTCCACTTTCCTGATGAAGCTGCTGGTTACGCCTCCATTACACAACACAGCCACATTCAGAAGCAAACCCAAAACCAAAGCTAATGCTACAAAACAAGGGGAAGCCAGGACACCCATTTTCTCAAACTCCACGAACCGAAATGAATTAACACCGCAGTTCTTGTTATGGTGTATTTATAGCTTTTGTACTTTTATTTTTGTTATGGTGTATTTATAGCTGTAGTATTTCTATTAATAGTTATTATTATTAATAGTTCAATGGCATATTCTTTTGTTTATCCGAAAAAATAGCTTCTTCTTTTTTCATTGACCAAAGTCATCCAACTAACATAGCACTTGCATGTTGGTCGAGTGGTTCTTTATTCTTACCCCCTAAGGTTATTGGTATTGTTTACATAAACAATAGCCTTAGATTACTATAGAAGGGAATGGAATGAAACAAATGGAGATGAAATAGTTATGAATTTCATTGTTTAGATGCTATAAAATTGGATAGAATAGAATGAAAATTTCCATTTCTCTTCCCTCCAATTTAAAGGATGGAATGCCTGATATTTTAATTATTTTTTTCATAACTACTTTGCGTGTGTTTAGCTAAATAAATCACTTTTTTTATTAAAAAAATTAGTTTTCATATATTTAGATAATTTTTAAAAAATAATCAAAATTTTAAAAAAAAATCTGCTTTTAATATTTTTATAGAACTTGAAAAAAATAGCTTATGAAAAAAATTACTTTTAACTTTTATAACTATATATAAAATTTAAGTTTTATAATTATTTTTTAAAAAAATTGAAACAAATACACCCTTTATCCTTTACTCTACTATTATTTTTTTCTCTTTGTATATCACCTATTCTGTTAACTATAACGTATATAATTATATATAAGATTATATGTACTATAATTAAACTTGTCTAATACACAAAAATAATATTAAATATTTTAACTTAACCATATTATTTTTTTTTTTTGTGAAATGTAAAATTTAATCAAGTAATTATTGTCCTTTTTCAGAGTAAAATAACTAAATTTCAATATATTTACGTAAGAGTTAAAGCGACGTAGAAAAAATTAATTATAATCCTTTTCATTTTGTTTCCTTTTATTATAATTTCTAAATAATGGAATGACAATTTTATTTTTTTTTCCATCATTGCATACCCAAACAATAGAGTGGATTCCATTCTATTTCACTCTACTTCATTTCATTTCATCAGCCATTGATTGTCTAATATAGCCTAATTCTGAACCTTTTTATCCAATATCTTTGACCTACTCTAATTTTATCTGCTGGGTTGTGCAATGTTTCTAGGCGGTTACCACTTCTATGGCAAAATGGGTGCTAATGGGAGTTTTTTTTTCTTACTGCTATAAATTGTAGTTTCAATGTCAAAGCAAAAGAGACACTCTGCATCCTAAAAAAACCATAGAAATTAATTTTAATATATTATTAATGAAAAAGAGTTTTATCCTGTTATCTAGCCACATTATTCTGTTTATAAGATTTTTAAAATAGTGGTGATTGAGTCCAATAATTTTATTCATATAACAATATATGATTAGATATTTATATAAAATTTTTTTATGTTAATAGTGCATAAAAATTAAATCCCAAACTATAACTCTAAGCACTCTTTACAATTAACAAAATTATTTTCCTCTATTTTTTTTTCGTTCATTGAGTAATTTTATTCTTGTGCATTCATATATATAAAATTAGTGAGAAGTTATATGATTATGATTCCTACAAAGTAATTAAATAGAAAGGATTAGGGTTGATATCTGGCATTTAACTCAAGTGATGGGGAAGTTATCGGGGAACAATATATTTTCTTGAATTGTCTAAATTTGAATTATGGAACAAAATTAAAATATTTGATCCTCGAAATTGCCGCTACCTGAAATTGCTCCTATATAGTTACGATTTTAAATAGGAATTTTTTTTGGTACCTTTATTTTTATAAAGATATCCATACCTTATTCAACAAATGTAATTTAATCACAAGTTTTATAAATCTTAAATATAATTAAAAATAATTTTTAAAAATTAATGGTTTTAGTTAATAAAATATGTAGCTAATTTTTAACCATAAATAACTTAAGAGTCTTGGTGTCTTTGAATTTTATATAGGTAGAAAGAAAATAAGAAAAATTATGTATACCAAACTGTAGAAGCGGTTGGTGAGAAATCCAACATTCACTCGTTTTTTACCAAAGCGCAAGAATTCAAGTCTTTTCTCAAATAACAATTGATGCATGATCATGAATCACGGAAGTCACTGAATTAAAAAACTACCCAACACAGAGAAGGGCTCCTTGACTTCAATTTTTCATTCGTGGTGCTATTCTTCACCAAATACTATCATAAGGAACATTGTTTTGGTCATACATGCATATCTGAACATAAATCGTTTTTTTCAAAACTCAGATTTATTTCCGCATATAACTAATTATATTTTAGATTTCTGCGTTTAGATGAGTTAAGAATCAGCAAACCAAATGTCAAAATCACGTACGCTATTCAACAAATCAAGGAGGACTTTTCTTGAGGATATATAAAGACAACAGATAGAAAACCAGTACAGCAATTATTTGCATATAAAATAATAGCCAAACAGCAAATAAAGTTATAGTTAAATTCCAGTTGTCGATGGAACAGTGACTGATTTAATTGGTAAAAGTCAATAGTTAAAACATTCCAATATCTATATAGCCAAATAATACATAATCATTCTCCATTCATATTGTTAGTTAATAATTTAAAGTGCGTACTCAGATCACATAATTATTATAAGGGATAATAAATTAATAATAACAATATCCTATTGCTGAAATACTAATAATAGTTAGGTTCCAATTGTAATTTCGTAAGTATTTTTATAACTAATAATTGACGAATTCCCTTTTCACATTGCAGGTCTATTTGGACAATAACTATGTATTTGTTGCATTCACGCGAGAGTAATGTTATTGGTCCAACCGGTCAGAAAAAAACAAAGTTAATTATCCAAAACGTTTCACACATCTAAATTACTCATTGTTGAAAAGAAATTTCTTTTTGTTGGGGGGGGGGTGTTAAAAATGGAGTGGCATAAAAATAATTTTCATATTTACTCATTGTTACATAGTTGATCCAGGATATATGAGAGACTACTTTCAATTTACTTTCATGTTATAATAGTAGCGAAAATGTGAGGGGTGAATCATAAGTAAATTGTACCCGACTTTAAATTTTCAGACATTCATATTCTAAGTTTTCCATACCTTTATATTGTTTCAGAAAAGCATATATGATTTATTGCATTAATACTTAATAGCATTAAAAAATAAAAGATAGGTGTGAAACAAAATAGAAAAGATACGTTGTGCGGATAGAAGTAACATTACTCTTCATATTATAAGCAAAACAGTTTGAGGAAACCACAAGTTGACTTAGTAAGACAAGGACTGGAAGTTTTGACCGAATGAAAAGTTGAGAATTATCAACACTATAAATACATAGACACTTATTAGTGTCAAGCAACAAAACATATAGAACATCATCTTGGTTTATTAGAAGTGCCGGAGACCGAGGGAGTAAATTAAATATATTGCCTTACAACATGGTTTCATGTTTTCTTTCCCTGAATTTTGGCAACATGGCAAAGCGTCTCGTCTGGACTCGTAAGCCTCAACCTCAGCCTCTGCCTGAGGCTCAGGCATCGAAATCTTGTAAGTGGAATCCCCTGTAATTTCAGTCACAGTTGCATTGATCATGTCTCCAGTTTGTACACTATCCCCATTCCCCACTATAAGAATTACTTGCTTGAATACTTAAATATAATCAATTTCAAACTCCATCCTATTATTCTTTTGAAAGCATGTTAGAGTACGAATCAAATTTTATTCCACGAAATTATGTCCAAAATATTTCTGAATTACTTGTTGGAAATGTACAAAAGAGTAAGCTTAATTTCTACAAACCAAAGCATTTTTCGTTTTATTTGTTGACGCATCTGAATTTGGGTAATTTATTGGCTAATTGATTCTTTCCTGCTGATCTGAATCCATTTCCCTTGCAGCTCCCACAATTCAATTAAAAGACGTTCCGCGGGGACACAATTTTTGATAGTAATATGCAGCACAGTCAACCATGATAATGACCACTCTAGTGGTCAGTTGCTATGTCTTCAGATGTGATATATCTCTGTGTGATCGATCGTTTAGGTTCTGGTTATGCATGTAAGGTTTAGTTTCCTTTTGCTGGTTTAGTTAAGTTTTAGTTTGTGTTTGATCAAGATTCAAGAGTGAAAGTTGTTTTGTATCTTTGGTTTTTTTTTTTTTTTTTCCTCTCTTTGTATTTTGGTGTTTACAAGTTGTACGTTATCAAATTGTTAGAGCTAGGCAGTAGTTGTACGTAGTTATCAATTGGGCATGCTCTTTCTTTCTCCACCAATCACAATGACTTAGTTAACTGTTGTGCGCAAATCTGTATGTGACATTGTGACTCCATATGAGCCTAACTAAAAGTAGTTTTTTAAAAGTTGAGTCATTTTCAACTCAAACAAGAACAATTGTGCAGTCGTGAATATAAAATCCGATCAGTCCAGCCGAGGAAACAAAAGGATTGTGACATCTATATACGTGTCCATTTCAATTTGGCTGAAGTATATGCTCAAACTTCATTTGATTTATCTGAAAACTCCCAATTAAATAGTTAATCAGTTTTATATATATGTTCACTTTATTGATTTGAATCCTCACTATGATGGAGACTGGAGAGTTAACAATTGCTCAGCTGACAACTTCCAACATGCATGTCTGATATATATGCCATTGTCTAAGAATGGAAATAAAGAAAAGAAGAAAACTAAATCCCTATTTAGGTTAAATAATATAATATGGTTAATTGAATTTCCCTTTGAAGAATAAGAATTGAAACAAAACAGTGCTTTCTACTTTCAAATATTTCAATATTACAAGGTGATAATATATTAGTACCTACTAAAGCAAAAATGAAGGTTTGCCTAAACTATTATGTTCATGCCAACATACATATGTCTTTCTGGCTTCAACGCCTTCTCTATCTTTCCTCTGGAGCTTTAGCTTCCTTTTTTTGTGCCCAGCACCATTGACAGAAAAGCAATTCCCATTACGTATTTCATTTGTTGGTTGCATCCCTGCATTTTCGTTCATCAATTGCAATTGGAGGGTATTACAAAATCACTAATTATATTAATATATTTTCATTTCAATCTTAATTATGCAATTTATGCTTAATAATATCCATAGTATCATTATTTCTTTCTTTGCAGTTTAGAAAGGACAATTTTGGTTAGTATCTCCATCAGGAAAATAGATAAATAAATAAATAGTGGTTAGTATCATTAAGGAACATATAAGGAAGCTCAAATTCTTAAGTCATAAAACTCTTTCTCCCAATACAAACTTATCTTTCGGATTTGATTCCTCGGACTTAAGTTGTAATAATTACCATTTTTATTGATGAGAAATGAGTTACAGAGAGGGTTCCTTATAGATTAGACATTTAAAGTTTTCCATTGACTGACGATTATATGAATGAACTCAACGAGCTTCTAAAGGCTTAGATAGTCATCTCCTTAACCTTTTAAGAATTGAGTTAGGTACTCTTTTTTCAATTCTAATTCGAGAAGCTTCAGTTTGTCTTTTTCAAAAGAAAATTTGAAGCATTTTGCATCTAGACATGTGAATACAAATTATACGTAAAATGTTTGGTTGGTTCAAATGGTTTATCATTTATTTTTTTTAAGTAAATATGTTTCAAGCTTTAGTCTTATGAATAAAAGAAAAATGAGTGCTAAAAGAATTTTAGCTCTATAATAGATTAACCTAACTCAAATTAAATTGGTTAAAATCTATTAAACTTTAGATACTTATTTTAAAAATAATAAACAAACTACATGTGAAAATCATGGTATTCAGCAAAACAACGAGGACTCTATCTTGTGATATATAATATTTAAGGACAACGAAACGAATTCCAGTTCAGCATTTAATTACAAATAAACTAATAGCCCCGATTGCAAATATAATTGTAGTTAAATCGTAGTTGTAGATGGAACAATGATTGATTTGATTGGTAAAAGCCAATCGAGTTAAAATATGCCAATTATATAGCCAACTAGAACATAAACATTATTCCCCTTCCACATTGTGAGTCTATGATTTTAAGTGCTTACGCAGATCATACTATGTAGGGGATAATAATAACAATAGCTTATTGCTGAAACGATGATAATAGTTAAATTCCAATTGTAGTTTCGAAAATATTTTTGTAATTAGTGAGAGTCAGCAAACACGAGATGTTTGCTGATAGTCAAAGAGCACTATTACAGGAATTCCCTTTTCACGCTGTTAGTCTGCCAAGTAATTATACGCTAGCTGATATGAGTGTAATGTTATTAATATGTTGCTGTCTGAATTTAAGGCAAGAGAAAATGTGAGTAGTATAAGAGAGTAAATGATGAACTTTCTATCCCTCACCTAATGCTGTAGTATTTATGGGAGGCAAAGGAGGGTATCTATCGTTAAGGCAAAATGATTTTGATATTTACTCATAGTTATTTGATCGAGGATGGCAAACTATTTTCAATTAACTTTCGTGTTATCATAGTATAAAATTTTATACCACTTTAAAGTTTCACACAATTTTACCTTTCAAAACATATGACAGTTGTTTTAATCAGATCATGAGATATTCTCATAAATTTTATTTATTTAAACTGTTCATAAAATTAATTTTTATTGCAATTTGTTTACAAGAATTATTTGTCTAAAATTTGAATTTAGTTACATCTTGAGAGTCAAAATTACTTTTTAACTTCAACCACTTTTCAGTGAATTTTGTAAGAGATCTTTATGTAAGTTTTCTTTGTCATTTATATTGCATCTAACAAGCATATATGATATTTTTCCTATGAATAGAAAAGAAGATCTAAGACCTAGTCTAAATGCAAGTAGCATTATTCTTCAATTATATATGCAAAACGATTCAAGCTGGGTACGATAAGAACTGGAAGTTGACTGAAAGAAATGTTGAGAAACTTCAACATTATAAATCGACATAAACAATAGACAGGCAAGTTTCAAGGCACAAAGCATATAGAACAATCGTCTCGGTTGTTGGAAGTGCCCCCATTCCCAAGACCGAGGGAAGGAAAGTAAATATGTTATCTTACAGAATGGTCTCATGTCTTGATTGGTTTCTGTCGCAGAATTTTTGCGACATGGCAAAGCGTCTCCTTTGGTGGACTCATGATAAGCCTCAACCTCAACCTCAACCTCAGCCTGAGCCTCAGCCATCGGAGCCTCGTAAGTCTTATGTAACCCTTTTTCTCCTTTCATGCAATTTAAGTCATATATAGTTGCTTTTTCATATCTCCAATTCGTACACTATTTCCTCGTTAAAAATTTACTTGCCAGAATCCTTGAATATCAATAAGTTCATCTTATTCTCATCCTTCTGAATGCATGTTAAGAGTATAAATCAATTTTTTTTCCTACGAAAATCATGTCCGCAAATTTTGAAAGACTTTCTTCAAATTAAAGCATTTTCTTTTTCATTTTATTTGACGCATCTTAATTTCGGTATTATATTGGGTAAATATTCCTTCCTGCTAAGTTGATCCTATTTCATTTGATATTTTTACGTGTACAAAATATAATACCTAATACTCGGTTTCAGCCATATTGATATGAGAAATGGGTTTTAAAATGTCACAAGTTTAAAAACAAACAAAGGCGAAAATCAAAAGCATAAGGAGCGGAAAGAATAACAATAGTCTCAAGTTTAATTTCACGTTGAAATATCTGTTTGTTCCTTTGCGGATCCTACATTTCCAATAACAGAAGACAAACCACAGGGCCACAATTTTTAGAAGGAATATATGCAGCACAAAAGTCAACCATAATGGCCACTCCCTGTTGCCAGTTACTATCTTCGGATGTAGTTTATTTCTGTGATCATTTAGGTTATTGTTATGTAAGGTTTAGTGTCTGTTTTCGGGTGTAGTTAAGCACTGGTTTCTATTTGGAAGAAAATTTACTTCATCACTTATCGAAGTGAAAGTTGTAATATGTTTTTTATTGTTGTTCTGGTGTTTACAATTGTAATCAAGTTGTTAATGGCAGCAGTGGTTGTTATGAATTGAGCCATGACTCACTTAACTATTGTGCAAAATTCTATGTGCGACTTCATGTGCGTAAAACCAGAAGTTACGCAGAGTTGTGAATATAAAAGTACGATCAACTTCATTGAATTTTACAGAGCCTAACCTTCTTGTGTTTAGTCTTTGAAAGAAGAGGAGACGTCTCCACTCAACTCAACTCAAAGTTCTAACACCATCTAACACGATCCCAACAACCTGGCCATGTCAGCAATGAGACATTTTTGTTGAACTGATGCCCTAAACAGTCTAGGAAATTGAGAAATACTTATATGGTTCAGGAGTACCACGTGATTGTGCTCCCGAACCAATCATATAAGTGTATTTTATATGGAACCTACCATTAACACAAAATCTCATAAAAATACACTTATATAATTGATCCAGGCTCAACTCACACATCCATGAATCAGTCCAAAAGAAAGTGGATGAACCACAACCAATTTTTTGATGAATCCCCTGATTAATGATTGATGAAGCCTCCAGACCCACCTCATAGATGCTACAGATCTGTTTCCAAGGACCACTAGTAGTATTTGCTATTTTTTGATCCCAGATATTCCTATGAGGATTCAATTTCAAACCGTTGTTGGAAGTTGGAACAAATTATCTTTTTCCAAAGAGGATAAGGAGACACAACACCATAATTCCATGCTCACTTCATCCACCCATCAGTGATGCTATCCATCATATATGGAATGGGCCAACTGATTTTTGGAGGCTCTTTCTTTCTCTCTACCTCCAATTTATATCTACTTCCTTTTTACACAAGAAGAAATGGTAATAATAAGATAGCAAATGAACCTTCTAGATTAGCTCTCTCAAATCCAAATCATGTAGTGGATTGAGGAAGATCCCAGTGACATTGTTTTTTTGGGTGGATGATTCCAGTGACATTTTAAAACCTCCCTTTATATATTGGGCATGTTTTATAGAAGCATCTTTTCCCAATAAAGAAAAAATAATACATATTTTTCCAATAACAGATTTAAAATTACAGTATGATGCAATAATTTTCTCTTCTTAACGTAACCTAGCCTTCAAAAATAGGTAGATACTATTTGAGTGTGTTTGGACTACAAAAACAACAAAGTTGACTAAAAAAAAGAAGATTGCAAGAACAACAAAATTTTTTTTCCACTACATAAATAAGATGAAGTCACTGATAAAAATATTCAACAATAATAATAACAACTTGCAGTGTGTTTGCATTAGTTGTGGAAAAATTATTCATCAATCAATTATAATGATTTTAAATGAAAAAAATATTTCGAAATAATAATTTTTTTGGTTACAGAAATAATAATTTTTTTATTTGTCTTAAAAAATATTATATTTTCCGAATAATTTTGTTCCAGTTATACACTGGGTATGGACTTACCTGTACGTGGAGCCCACCTTTGTTTTAAAGTCATCTAGATTGCTTTCGTGTAATAATCATCAAGTCAAAGGATTTCAATAAAAAATAATTTTTATATAGTAATTTATTAAAAATTTGAAATTATTTGTTTAAACTAAATAATATTTGATTTTTTGAGAATAAATTCGGTAAAAATCTGACAACAAATCAAAATAATTATGACCATAGCATTAAAAACGCTTTTCCAAATAAGTTAATTATTAATTGATTTTGGGTAAACAATCCATAATTGTAATTAATTTTATACATATATTCTAATATCTCATAATTTACTCAAAATACTTTTTACCCTCAAAAAATGGCTATTCTTGTAAAAAATAAATGAGTCCCAAACGTGCACAATAAATAATCCTTATTTATTTTTTTCGGGTCAATTCAAGAACTTTTCAGTTTTGTAGAAAACCGAAACACAGTGAAGGATCCAATAGGCCGAAATCTTTGAATGTGGTATAAACGCAATATTTTATGTATGTACTAAGGAAAAAAAATGATGAGTCCATAGTCAATATCAATATGTACGAATTGTTTAATTCAAGGCAGTTTAACATTTCACATCACACATAAAACACCTAGCTTATATGAGAAATTAATGCGATCCAGTTTTCATGCATAGTCAACTATTCAAACTCAAATGCGAGAAAAATCAAATGGTTCAAATAAAACAGATGAATATGTGGTGGATTTAAGGGAACAAAAGTCCAATTTAAATGAGCAGCAAATGGTAATAAGCACACAACTGTTCAATTCATGAAACAAATAAGGAAGTGACAGAAGCCAGTTTCTGAACAATATGGCCAACCATAGGTGTCACCATGTTATCTGCCTTGAGATTCAAGCTACTTTGTTGGTTTTGCTGGCTCTACGCCTAGGAACTTCAGGGCTAATAACTGAAGTTGAGGCCTTGCTCAGGTGGAAACAAAGTCTCCCTGCACAACCAATTTTGGATTCATGGGTGAACAACTCTAGTGCAACTCACAGCCCATGTTCTTGGAGAGGGATCACCTGTGATTCTCAAGGAAGTGTGACTATTATAAACTTGGCATACACTGGACTTGCAGGTACCCTTGATAACTTGAACTTCTCTGCTTTCCCAAACCTCCTACGTCTTGATCTCAAAAGAAACAACCTCACTGGCACTATACCACAAAACATTGGGGTGCTCTCAAAACTCCAATTCCTTGACCTTTCCACCAACTATCTCAATGGCACTTTACCTCTTTCTATTGCAAACCTGACTCAAGTCTATGAGCTTGATGTGTCAAGAAATGACATAACAGGAATATTAGATCCTCGTTTGTTTCCTAATGGAAGTGATGAGCCAAAAACTGGCCTCATTGGTATTAGGAATCTCCTATTCCAAGAGACCCTCTTAGGTGGCAGACTTCCAAATGAAATAGGCAACATAAGAAACTTGACTTTGCTAGCTCTTGATGCCAACCACTTTTATGGGCCTATTCCACCTTCTCTAGGAAACTGCACACATTTAAGCATTCTTAGACTGAATGAAAACCAATTCTCAGGTACCATACCCCCTAGTATTGGCAAGTTAACCAACCTAACTGATGTGAGGTTGTTCACCAACAACTTAAATGGTACAGTTCCACAAGAGTTTGGAAACTTGTCTTCTTTGGTTGTGCTGCATCTTGCTGAGAACAACTTCATTGGTGAATTGCCACCTCAAGTGTGCAAAGGTGGAAATCTTGTCAATTTCAGTGCAGCCTATAATAGCTTCACTGGTCCAATTCCAGGGAGCCTTAGAAACTGTCCAAGCTTATACAGGGTTAGAATTGAATACAACCAGCTGACAGGTTATGCTGATGAGGACTTTGGAGTATATCCTAACCTCACATATATTGATTTCAGCTATAACAGGGTTCAGGGTCAGCTATCTGCAAATTGGGGTGCCTGCAAAAACTTGCAGTCACTCAGAATGGGTGGGAATTCCATAAGTGGCAACATTCCAGGTGAGATTTTTCAGTTGGACCAACTAGTAGAGCTTGACCTATCCTCCAACCAAATATCAGGAGAGATTCCTCCACAGGTAGGAAATTCATCCAGCTTGTATGAATTAAATTTGAGTGTCAATAGACTTTCTGGTATGATACCAGCAGAAATTGGAAAGCTTTCCAATCTGCAGTCTTTGGACTTGTCAATGAACATGCTATTGGGAGCAATCCCAAATCAGATAGGGGACTTCTCCAACTTGCAGAATTTAAATTTGAGCAACAACGACTTGAATGGCACAATCCCCTACCAAATTGGAAATCTTGCAGCCTTACAAGACTTTTTGGATTTGAGTTACAATTCACTTTCAGGAAAAATTCCTGTTGATCTTAGTAAGCTTACAAATTTGATAAGCTTGAATATCTCTCACAACAATTTGTCAGGCCCTATCCCTGAGTCCCTTAGTGGAATGTTGAGCTTGTCAGCCATCAACCTCTCCGACAATCATTTGGAGGGCCCTGTGCCTAACAGTGGTATATTCAACTCTTCTCATCCAATTGATTTGAGCAACAACAAAGATTTATGTGGGAATATCCAAGGTTTGCGACCTTGTGATGTCTCACTCAATGAACGTGGTGGCGGAAGTAAAAAAAACAAGGTTGTAATACCACTTGTTGCTTCTTTGGGAGGTGCTTTATTTTTGTCATTGGTGTTGGCTGGGATTTTTTTCTTTTACAATAAGAGAAAGTCAGGAGCTTCAAGACAAAGCTCTTCAAACAAGAGACAAAGTCCATTTTCAATTTGGTACTTCAATGGCAGAATTGTCTATATGGATATAATTGAGGCTACCAAAAACTTTGACAACCAGTACTGCGTTGGCGAGGGAGCACTAGGAAAAGTTTATAAGGCGGTGATGCGAGGAGGTCAAGTATTTGCTGTAAAAAAGTTGAAATGTGATGCAGACAACTTAGACATTGAGAGCATAAAATCCTTTAAGAGTGAGGTAGCAGCCATGACAGAAACACGCCACCGGAACATTGTGAAGCTTTATGGATTTTGCTCTGAAGGGTTACACACTTTCTTGGTATATGAGTATATGGATAGAGGGAACTTAGCTGACATGCTGAGAAATGACAACAAAGCATTAGAATTAGACTGGCCTAAGAGGGTTGATATTATCAAAGGTGTAGCAAGCGCTTTGTCCTATATGCATCATGACTGTGCTCCACCTTTAATTCATAGAGACATATCAAGCAAGAATATTTTGTTGTCCTCCAATCTTGAAGCCCACGTCTCGGATTTTGGCACTGCCAGATTTCTGAGGCCTGATTCTCCAATTTGGACATCATTTGCAGGCACATATGGCTATGCTGCTCCAGGTGAGCTGAATATACTCTGTTCTGTTTGAAATTTACCTAATACTATTTTGGATCAGAAACTTTAAGCCCTTGAAAGATAGAGACAATTAAATGGTTAAAGTAAATATAGCTTCAATAGAATGTTGTCAGTCTTCTGTTTCATTGCTCTACTAAGGACAATATTATGGTCTGTTATTTCTTAATAGTGGGAAATGTTTTTTGAACATGATATGTGTAGACATAGTTTAGGATATACTATATGGTATACTTATGTGTGGGTGAGTATTGAGTTAGATGTGTATCGAGATAAGATAATATTCGGTATATTTATGTGAGAACGTGTTGTATTTTGATGTCCTAATATGATATACAAATAATGGAACTCTTATTGATAACAACAAAAGTTAATTTGACAATTTTCAATGTTTGCAATTGGCTAATTATATTTAATTTTCTGCTGGGTGCTACAGAGCTTGCTTACACAATGGCAGTGACTGAGAAATGTGATGTATTCAGCTTTGGCGTTTTGGCTTTAGAGGTTCTTACAGGAAGGCACCCTGGTGATCTTGTTTCCTATATACATACTACTAGTGACCAAAAGATAAACTTCAAAGAGATTTTAGACCCACGCCTCTCACCTCCCGCAGATAAACATGTTTTGAAGGAATTGGCATTGATTTCGAATCTAAGTCTTTCATGTTTACAAACACACCCTCAATCTCGACCAACCATGCGAAGCATTGCTCAGCTGCTTGAGATGGACGCTGTAGATAACTTGTGATTGAGCTATTATTTTGCATGTTCTTTATTTAGGTTCGCAATGAACAATTTGCTGAAACACATGTTTTAGCTATAGATACTTGCTTTGTATCATTTATGAGTTTAATGAAACGGTTAAAATATTTTCTTCTTGTACAATCATGTATCTACTTCGAGACGACAAGAAGAAGGAAAAAATAGAAGAAGAAGAAGAAGACAAACAAATCAAGCAAGCGAGCTAACTAATCATCTTCTAATAATTTTGTTTTAGTTGACCATTGATTTTATTGGACCCTTGTGAAAATGGAAGTTGCCAGATCAGAGTCGTATACGTATCACAGAGTCACAGAGATTAAATTATAATACTTCATTTTCAAACTCCGAAAGCTATGAATCAGAAAATAGTTATATAGGTTCTTCTCATTTTATGAGTTAAAAAGAAAATAACTTGAATATGGATTAGGACTAATCCACCTAAATTTTTTTTAAAGAATATTGTTAGTACGACCCAAAAACTATTCCAAAGACAAGGCGGGGCGTGACGTGAAGGTATACTGATGCAACTAGCATCATGCAAGTCAACAAATGAAAGATACAAAAATGAAGAAATAAAATTTGTAAAATATGACTTTCAATAACAAATTATAGATAAGATAGCGCTTGACATATCACAGATGATCAATGAGATTTGCTCTTGGCCTCAAATCCGCGAGAGAGACTATATAAATTACGTGTATAGTCTAGGTAGGCGACTATCATGAAGGATATATTGTTATTATAAATAAGATTTATCGTAAACCAGAATTTATATTAACACTACTTTTAGTTTCACTTACACTAATTAGACAGACTAAGTAACCACAAATGGTGACTGAATACCCATAGTTTCTCAACTTGGCTGAATTAATATCATACTTGAATCCACTGATCCTATTAATTTATTTTCCCTTACATTTCCTTTATACTATGTTGGGGGAAGGATATAGAACTTTCGTTGCAGAGTCTTGTTTTAGGCAACCTCCACAGGCCGGCTACGAGGAGGATCTTGTCTACATGTATGCAAGAATCAATCTAACTTTCCAAATATGACAGAAAATCTAACTTTTAAACATGCTAGTAAATCAGACCCCAAAAAAAGAAAAAAAAGAAGTTAGTAACCAAACTTCTAAATTAAAAAAAAAAAAAAGGGTTATAAATAATTCTATAACACTTTACTAATTAAATAAAAAATAATTACTCTGAAAAAATGGATTTTACACCGATTTCAAAGTGTGCGAATAAACTTTATAAGATTGAGTTTTCCTTGTGATCTGTAATACTGTAAGCTTTTACATTTCATTCTGAAATTGTCCCTTTGCTTAACTGCAATTTTGGCTTCATAATATAATCTTTTGTCCTTTTTTTTTAATATAACCATGATCCTTTATTTAAGTCGCATTTTTTTTTCCCAAATACATCAGTTTGGCTCAATTCGCGAATGATATTAGTAACCAGGTCATCACGCAATTCCCGAGAGAAGTTGAAGTTGTCAAAGTTAATGAAAAACTAAAGAGAAATACTACATGGACATTGGTTGTTGCCACATACTCGCTGAAAACCATGTGATTTGATAAAAAAAAAAATACTTTAAAAAAAATTTAAAAGTAAGTAAAATTGTCTTTTAATGCTGGATGATAAACTATGTTGAAGAGGAGATGTCAATAGTTATATTTATATAACATAACTCAAAACTAAAAAGAGATAAGTTTTTCTTTCATAACAACGGTGCTTGACTTTGAGTATTTTTCCCCATAAAAAAAAAAGACTAAGTATTTTTATTTTCATCTTGTCTTGTGATTTATATTTATATTTGCCCACAATATAATATTGAAAGTTTTCTCTGGAGTCATACCAAAATAGGTTCCCTCGTTCTATAGGACTAGAATACTAAATGAAAATTTAAAAAAAAAAAAAAAAAAAAGGAAAAAGGTTATATAGTGAAGAGGGCCCAAGCCCAGGGAAACTACAAGTAGCTAGGAACACACTAGGCGGGGCATAGCAGGCCTAAAAATATATTTTATTAATTAGCTCAAAAAGGACGTACGAGTTAAAAGTTTCAAGGGTTGAAGGGTAAGTATTTTGAATTTAATAAACAATATATCTTTTGTATATCTTTCGTTAATTGATGTTTGTATATAGCATTAGAATAATGTTTGGTGAACCTATTTTTGGCAATGCACTAGACGTATATGAAAAAAGTGTAAAAAATAATAAAAATGGTTAAATGATAGTTTTATATGATTATTATTTATTTTGTTTAATTTTTTTTATCTAAAAAGTTATCAACATATTACCAGTATTTTTAGTAAAGTTATTAGCATTTTTAACAAATTTACTAGCGATTCACATAATCATTATTACTTTTATTCAGATTTTATTTTATTTATAAAGTTATCAGTATTTTGGATAAATTTATTAGCATTTTAGGTAAATTTACCAGTATTTTTGACAAATTTACTAGCATCTCACATAATTATTATTACTTTTGTTTAAGCTTTTTTTTTATCTAGAAACTTGCTAGCATTTTTGGCAAATTTACTAATATTTTTGGCAAATTTATCAGCATCCAATAATCATTATTATTTTTGTTCAATTTTTTTTTGTTCAAAAGTTACCAATATTTTTGACAAATTTATTAACATTCAATATGATTATTATTATTTTTATTCAAGTTTTTCTTCCACAAATAATTACTCTCATTTTCAATAATATACTGATAAATAAGAATTTTTTATCTTTTTTTTTATTAAAAAATTTACCAATATTTTAAATAATATTTAATAAGTAAAATTTTTTTGTCTTTTTTTTTTTTGTCCAAAACTTACTAATATTTTTAGCAATATGCTGATAAATAAATTTTTGGATAAAAATAACCTGACAAAAAGAATAATAATAATAGTGTAGAATCAAGC
This sequence comes from Pterocarpus macrocarpus, assembly GCA_031439585.1. NCBI lineage: Eukaryota > Viridiplantae > Streptophyta > Magnoliopsida > Fabales > Fabaceae > Pterocarpus > Pterocarpus macrocarpus. The sequence goes on from CM062522.1 coordinate 71,866,724, forward strand.
TTATTTGTCATTTTTTTCATTTTTTCCGTGTGGATCACGATTTTTTGGCATTAAGTCGAATTTGACCTTTTGAATGGAAGATAGAAGATTGAATGGGTTCAGTTCCAAGGTATCTCCCCAAAAATCAATTCCTTCATTTCAAATCTTTCAATACGCAAAACATTATTCCAAGTACATCTTAGAACACGCAAAATTTTATTAGTATTATATTATATATGACTAGTAAGCGAATTAACAATGGCTATTTGACTGAGTATTTCATTCATGGCACCCCTTCCATGACTTGGTTTACGAGGAAGCGTGGAGAAATATAAAACATAAAGAACTGATGAAATGACAAGTAAGAAACGTCAGAAGTATATGGATTTGGACAGCTATTGTTTAGTGAGTGTTTTGATTTTATAAAAATATATTGAAAGGATAACCGATTGCTTCCTAGAAATCTATATATAATTATTAAGTGATTAGTTATGACTTGGGATTCGCTATATAAAATTGGGCTTAGGTTCAATAACGGAGGTATTAGAGGATATAAAGTTTCATGATAACCTAGATTTTTTATAGATAAAATTAGCTTATTATATATTTATATTATAAACAGAATTCTCACTCTATTTTTGAAATTTTTGATCGTTTCTGCTTCATCAATGTGACCTTTATAATGAGAAGAAGATAAAGTGAGTTTTTCTATATTTGGTATATATATGTATGTATATTTTCTCTTTAAAATAGAAATATTCACATATGGTGCTCCTTATTATTATAAAATTGTCCATGATGTAGATGTCATTATTAATCTATATTCCATTCTATTGGTATTGTAAATTTCTAATATAGATCCTGTAAATTCTTACTTGTAGTATAGTTTTAATAGGGTTAGAACTCAATTCAAGAAAATTCTAACAAGAAGCCATGTCAAACACGCAAGCAGCGCCAAAGTCAGACTAAATTAGATGCTTGAAAGTTGGAAGGCAACCAACACCCGCCAAAATGAGTAGGGCACATTATTGTGATGTGCGCCAAACTAAATGGCTTCTAAGAGTTGCTCGCTTGTTTGGGTGGTCCTCTTTCTTTGTGTGATCAGTTTCTGTGCCAAGGCAATAGCAAGGAACCTTGATGGTGCTTCTGAACTCTATGCAAGTAAGTGAACCACCCCCTACCTGGCCTTCTTGTTACGTACCCATCTATATTTTTTATGAATATACATTTGTCTTTTACACAGTTATGGAGAAATGAAAATTAATTCTTATGTTGTTTTAATTTATAGTTTCAGATGAAAAGGGTCTGAGCAGGAGACTGCTTGGCCAAGGAGTACAAGAAGGTCCTTATCTGAGGGGAAGAGCTACTTACCAGTCGCGAAAGCAAGCTGATGATCCTCGTGGCCACCATTATCTGTGATATCATATGAGTGCTGTGTTGCAATCGTAAGAAATAAGTACAGAGAAATAAGATATTTTAGATGCCATTGTTGTCCACTAGATATTTGCAAGAATGGAAATGCTTTGGTACTCAACATATGAACATACATTTCGATACACTCTTCGGTTTTTAAAATAGAAAACTAAGTTTTTTAACCGATGATATGAGAAAGTACCGAGTGGTGTATTTGCTTTGCTTAAAAATAACACACAACTCTTGTAAGAGCTGTGCTCTTTAATACTAAAAATTTCGTACGAATGATATAGTAAACAAAGACAGCATAATGTCTTCACAAAAATAAAAGAAAAAGCAACAACCAATCAGGATAATTCGTAAGAGAGTCCTTCGGGACTTAGAGTGCCTTGTTCTTGATCTTGGAAAGAGAAAGACGTATGGTTAGAACTACGAAGGACAGGGAGTTAAGGTAAGAGAGTTCTTCCTACAGTTGCCTGTACACCCTTATGCTCTGTTCTATAATTATTAGTTTATTTAAATTTACTTCAAAGGAAACTATTTTGAGTTATTTTGTGATCTCATATGCGTTTGGTATGAACCTCTCTTCCTCGAGTTTCTTCTGCTAATTGTTGTGTTATATATATACCTGAAGTCAAGCATATACATCTATCGGCAATTAGGATGATTCGTAACGTTTCGTACATTCACAATTTGTAACATTAAGCAAATAAATTTAGGGTATCTATACTCATGAAGACGAACACACATTAGCCTGCAGCAGTACATGCAACCGAATATAGTATGATGCATTCATTTGCATTTCTTCATATGTTCATTGAATCTCACCCGATAGCGGTCATTCTTTTTTATTATTATTACTACTTGAGATTAGCCCAATTCACAAATCATATTATCGGAAATTTTAGTACTAAATAGCATAGTTCAAAAAAAAAAAAAATTTTTCTTGTAGAAACCAGGGCACCAAACCAACCAGGAATGAAGTCTAAGCTGAAGATGTCAAAGTCGATGAAAATCTGAGTAGCGACAGAAAATTTTATCTTATAATAACAACTTCTTAATAATAAAAAAATTAAAATAAGAACATAAGTAGGATGCTTGACTTTAGTGTGCTTTCATCTTTTCTCGTGATTTGTATTTAATCTACTCACAAATAATTGTTTAAAAAAAAAAACTTCTTTGACACTTTTATGAGTTTTATTGTTGTGCCTTAAACTTAACATTTTCAATGAAGGGAGGAAGATTGAGTGGATTTCACTTAATCTGGGTCTTATACCTTATTTAATAATGGATGGAAATATATCAATATAATATTTCATAAATTTTATGTACAAATAATATTTTTATTTTTTTTTATGGTGCAAAATTTCAAATATTTCAACATGCCTGTGTGTGATTAAATAATTTTTAATTTTATTATATTTACGAGAGAATAAAACAAACACATCTTGGAATATATAGAAATTTATTAATATTAATGTATGACTTAACATAGATTTCTATTTCATGCTGAAGTTTTTTGCTTTCTTTAATATTTCATTGTATGGTGAAAACAGGAGGGAATTAACAATTGCTATTTGAAAACAATGTCATCACGGCATCCATTGGCTTAGTTTACGCGGATGCATGCAAGAATAAAACAAACAATTAAACAAATGACCCTCCCACTGTTCTATTGACAAAAGAAAAATGACAAGAGCTAGCTAGGTGTATAGCAAAGTCAAACATACAGCAAAAATTAGATAAAATAAAATGCTTGAAAGGCAAGCAACAAAAAACAACCGACACCGATTTTGGATTATAAATAAGAATGTGCTGAGTACACTGTGCTGTGCGCGAAACTAATATGGCTTCTAAGAGGTGCTGGCTTGTTTTGGTATTCATCTTTCTTTGTGTGCTAGGTTTCTCTGCCAAGGCAATAGCTTGATGGTGGTGCTTCTGAATTTTATGCAGGTAAGTGATAAATCCATTTGTTTTTCCATATATGATATAAACAATTAAGGAGAATTGAAAACAAGTATTTCCTGTCTTATTTTGTAGCTTCAGATGAAAAGGGTGTGAGTAGGAGACTCCTACAGCGACCTCCATGCAAGAGGGGGAGATTTGCTTATGATGTGGGTCAAGGTCGCAAGAGCGAGCCAAGAGATAATCCCCGTTGCCACAATTATCTATGATGTGGGTGTTGTGTTGCAATTGTAAGAATAATGAAGTACAGACTCTACAGAGAAGATAAAAAGATTTATTAATTAGATGGCACTGTTTATTGGGTTAGTTCATGTACGTAATTTGTGTTGCAATTGTAAGAATGAAGTACAAAGAAAATAAAAAGACTTGTGAGATGGCAGTGTTTATTGCTTTAATTTATTCATGTAATCTGTATCGATTTTTTCTAATTATTCGAAAACCATAAACTCAGATGGCTCAACCAAAAATACTATTGAACATCAACATAGGCTTTTGTCTTTTTTTTTTTACCGGTACATTACGCTTCATGTTCGAAGTTGCATAGGAAAGAGTTTACATTTTGGGTTGCGAGTTTAAGAGAAAGGGCATGGAAGGACGGTCAAGGGTCAAGTGATCTATTTTACTTTTTTTGTAAAATTTAATTATTCCCAAAAACGTTGTTATAACATTAATTTTTGAAATAATGTTGCAACTAAGTGACAGAATACCATTCCTTTGTTATTGTATTCAATTTTTATTAATATTTGTTTTACAAATTTAAATCTCTATGACAAGATATATAGGAGGAAGTAAAGTGGCAGATTTTATTTTTCTTAATCCTCCAGTTGTAAAATTTCAAAAACAAAAAGAAAAAGGTAGAAGAAAGTCAACATTGTGATTTGCTTGGAAAATGTTCCATATTTTCAATATATATTCATTTTAATATTTTTTTATATAATTTTCAAGAAAAATACTACAAAATATGCATTTTGAAAAAGTAAGTAACTGACACAAATTTTTTTTGAAAGTATATATATAAAACCCTAAATTAATTCTCATAAAAAATTGCAAGATATCAATTTAATCATTTAACAAGTAATTTTTATTTAATGTTAATTAAACATTAGGGTTAGTGAAGAGACCATTAACTTGCATTTGATGTTGTATTATGTTATCTAATGATATGTATTATTAATTGCCAAAATGATTTCTTTCTATTCAAGATCTTCAACCTTTGTTTTGTTCTGTGATTTCATGGGTTTTGGAGGTTTGATTTCATGTGATTTCGTAGTTTCAATCAAATCGGGACTTTAGGGTTTGGTAGTGTAAGATTCAAAATGTGAAAATGAATTGACCTTATAATTGATAAATATACCAAAAAATAACAACAAATAAGTCATCTCAACATTTGATAATACATATAATAAAGTAACTTGTCACATTAAACATAAGTTGACAATCTCTTTACTAACCCTAACATTTGAACTAATATGACATAAAAACCAATATTTTTAAGACTAAATTAATCTCTTTGGTGTTTTAGGAACCCGATCCCGAAACAGGCTGTTTGCAATTGACTAATTTTCAAATTTCTGCTGGCTGCCAACGCAATGGCGGTGACTGAGAAATTCGATGTGTTCAGCTTTGGTGTTTTGGCTTTAGATGTTCTTACGGGAAGGCACCCTGGTGATCTTGTTTCCTATATACAAACTACTAGTGACCAAAATATAAACTTCAAAGAGATTTAAGACCCACGCCTCTCAGCTCCTGCAAATAAGCATATCTTGATGAAGGAGTCGGCATTGATTGCGAATCTAAATCTAAGTCTTTCATTTATGTTTACGAACAAACCCTCAATCTCGACTAACCGTGCGAAGCATAGCTCAGCTGCTTGAAATGAACACTGCAGATAACTTGTGAATGAACTATTTTTCGCCTGTCCTCTTTATGTGTTCGTAATGAACAATTTGCTGAAGCACACGCTTTAGAAAAAGATACTTGCTTTGTATCATTTATGAGTTCTCCCTTGATTGATCTTTTACTGGGGGCTTATTAAGCTGCATTTGTTAAAATATTTTCTTCTGTTGTACAATCATATGCCTGTTTGCAGACGATAAGTGAAAAAATATAAAATATAAAAAAGACTATCAAATTAAATCAAGCAAGCCAGCCAACCTGTCATCTTGCAATAATTGTATATTGTTTTAGTTGACTTTGATTTTATTGGACCTGTATGAAAATGGATGTCGCAAGAGTCGTACATAGACATTAAATTATGGCATGCCATTTTCAAACTCTTAAAGTTATGAACCAGAAAATTGGTATACATGTTCTTCTTATTTTATATGAGTTGAAAAGGAAAATAACTTGAATATGGAGACACACACATATACATTCACCCATTTGAGTGAAAGTTAACAAGTTTCACTCTTTAAAAGGGGGAAAAAAACCAGTTCCACCCAAATTGCAAAACCAGCATGTAACTCATTTGAATTCTGCCAAGGAACCTCTACTGATTACTCAACCTTTTTTTTTTTATGTTACACTTCATAAGATTGTGGACTTTGCATATCTATTATAATAAATTAATTCTGAGACCAAGGCAATAACATACTGAGCTTCTGCCATGTCAGATATCCTAAAATTTTGCCACGTCATCATTTTGTTGGAGTTGGCGTTCTTTGTTCCGTTCCTCTTCTATCCCAAACCCTTTCTCCTTTACGTTTCACAAAGTTGGCGTTCTTTGTTCTGTTCCTCTTCTATCCCAAACCCTCTCTCCTTTACGTTTCACAAATTGTTCCATTCCTCTTCTACCCTAAACCTATCTCTCTCGTCCCACCCAAACCCCCCTCTCTCGTCCCTCTTGCCCTTCTTTCATGAAATGCATAACGATGCCATGTCTTCTCCTCTTTGTGCAAGACAGCAATTTGCAGCCCTCTTCCTTCACAGATGCAGCAGGAATTTGCAACCTCAACCTATCCGCGACCTCAGTCTCCACCCACACCTCGAACCATCGATGTCCTGCGGCAATTCAATCACCAGCGGTGACCCTTGGCGATGCCACGGCAGCCCTCTTCCTTCACAGATGCAGCAGCAATTTGCGACCTCAACCTATCCTCAACCTCAGCCTCCACTCACACCTCGAACCATCACGGGGTCACGCCCAGAACTCCCCGTTGCAACTCCGCCCTGGTCGCTCCGCCACCCCCTCTGTTGATGACACCATGATGCCATGTTTCCTCCTCTTTGTGCGAAACAGCAACCCGCCACCAACTCTATTCTTCGGCGATGATATGAGCCGCCACTATCAATCCATGTCCAGCGGTGGTTCAATGACCAACGGTGAATCTTAATACTTTCTTTTTCCCCAGTTTTTACTTCCTATTAAGATGGTTCAAATAGGGGTCAATTTGCCTTCACCTTTATAGAAAGAATCAAATTCAAATTTGTTTTTTGTAACTGATGATTCTCGTCATGAATGATTAGTATAACAGTCACATATAATATTAAGATACATGTAAATGTACACTACTTATTGTCTTCTTAAGCAGTACTAGATAGTCTTATATCTACATAATCAAAATCTTTTTCTTTTTGCTCTTATTGCCTTAAAATGAATAACAATTGGTTGATTTTCTCTGACTCATATTTTGGTGGAAGGTTCTTTAGTTGTAATAACAATCAGCAGAAACTAACCTGCAAGATAGCCCGATTGAAAAGACGTATGAAGTTGCTTGTGAACAAAGGAGGCATAGAGATAATGCACCTTAGGAAGGTGCTTACGGATCTTGGTGAGATTTTAATACTTTGATTGTAATGTTCTTTAGTTTTTGAGAAATTTATATAATCTTACTTGAATTTGATGTTTATTATATCCAATTACAGAATCACAGCTATTTGGTGCTCAAAAACTTGCCCAATTCCGAGAAGCCAGGTTGAGAAGGAAGTTATTACTTAATTTGAAGAGGAATACCACCTTGGATGTGAATAGAGGTAATTACAATGCATTCTATAATGTAATTACACCATACCAAAACATATGCATGTAATTGTTTCCTTCCAGAACCAGATAACATATAATTTTTTTCCTCATGTAAAGTATGCATAAATTTTAGACAGCAACTTAGTGGTAGCTTCTTTGATGCACAACTTCATTATACTTACTAAATTTTGAACATTTTTCTTATTATTCTCCTTCAGTAATAGAAATATATCTACAATAGTGAAAGGGTATTCTAGACTAGCAAATTTACTTGTGGAGTTATGTAGGATCACATCAACACTTTTTTGCACATTTCCATGAAATCCAATAACCATGCCCCTTACTTGGCTGTCTTCTCTATTTATTGTCCACTTAAAGAAACAAAGAAGAGATAGATACGTCAGGGGAGTGGAGAAACAAAGGAGCTCTAGGGTCAAAGTTTATTGGGGAAGCCAAAAGCAGCACAAAACCCAGTGAATTTTAACGAGGAATAGCAATAGAAAATAGACACTACAATGTGCATAGAGTTTGTTATGTGATGAGCCACCAAACCAAACACTTGACCAAACTAAAACAAAGATGTAGCTAGGATGACATTAATTGTCATTTTATAAAAATATAGATCTTATATTATATCAGTCACAACTCAGAAATTTTAAGTATTGTGGATTGGGAATAGAGGTATGATTCATTTGGAGAGATGTGGTTTTTTGACTGAAAATGCATTATGATTAAGCTTGAATAACAAATTCTGTCATTTCATCATTTTCCCTAAAGCAAACCTGCTAAAGACAGATACAAGTTACAACTACAAGGGTCATAAAAGGAGGAGCATGGTTTGAGAATTGTGTGCAAGTAGCTATTTTAGAAATAGAAGAAACAGATGCTGTATTAAAAGAGGAGAAACATGACTCACGTGAGCAAAAAAAAAGAGATAAGCAAAGGAAGAAACATGCACCACTGGACAGGGAATTAGTAATGACAAACTTTATTTGTAAATGTGATGAATGCTTAGCCTAAGTTGGACGAAAGGAATATGCATATAGGCTCTAGGTGGGCATGCATTGCATCCAAACTAATGAATTATATAAGAATAGAAAAGATGTCAAATATAAAACAAAAGATTAAGACATATTTGGTAATACAACTGTAATGCAAAGATTGAAAAGGAAAGGCATAAGAAAATCGATTGCATATTCAGGAAAGGCACAGCGTGCCACAAATTTCTTAAAAGAAAGGTATATCCAAAAGGTTGATTGAATATTTTAATGAAATTGACACACAAAAGGTAAATCCAAATAACATTTTACATTATATTAATATTAGCTCTATAAAGATGCTGACACAAAGTAAACTATCGTCATGTAGCAACAATGCATAGTGCTTAACATAGTTGGATTGAATAATGTTTATAAATACATCTTTTGAGAAAATATAATTAGAAAATATACTTGATTGAGAGGCGTTGCATGCTTAACATTATAAATTATGACATTAAAAAAATGTTAATGAGTAAAGGCAAAGGGACAAATAGATAGAATAAGTAACAGAGACACAATCAGAATTTTCTTAAAGCCTTCAATGATCAAGTATGTGATGAGTAGAATAGAGAACTTATTGGTACTAATCTCTTAGCTATAGCAAGACACCTATCAGACCAATACATCACTCATCACACCTTACACTTTAATTCTACACCTCACTACTTGCATTTTTAAGTCTTCACCCATTGCTGTTCATTTCTCTTTGAAAGCCTACTCTTCTTCTTGCATACAACATATTAGAAAATTCGCTTCTGCTAAAAAAAAAAAAAATATGCCATTGAAGCACCAATTCTTTGCTTTAGCTAAGGATATGCCTGAAAAGCCTCTCATAAACCAGTATCATGTTACTTCCCAAAAATTCCATAAAACTCATTTGGTTTGTTCTTAAAAAATAGGCATCTAAAATAGTACAGAATCAAATATAGGAATATAACAGCAGAAAAGAAGATAATTTCTATATTTGCAAATCTCTATAAAAGGATCTTATGTATAAAGTGTTGATGTCTTGCCAACCTCTGAAAAATAAACTTTTAAATTTATTTATATAAATTCCATATATCTAATAGTGAGATGAAATTCAACTTGAACTGTCTTTTACTATTGTATTTTTTTTGTCATGTGGAAAAGAAAGGATGCCTTTGTATGTTTATTTGCTATCTTGGAAATATAATCCTATGTCCTTAGATGGTGGTCAAAACTGTGACAGTTTGATAGGCTAATCCCCTAACTATAGCAAGACAACTATTAGACCAATATATCACTCATCACACCTTACACTTTAATTCTACACCTCACTACTTGCCTTTTTAAGTCTTCATCCATTGTTGTTCATTCTTCTTTGAAAGCCTACTTTTCTTCTTGGATACAACATATCAGAAAATTTGCTCCAACTAAAAAAAAAAAGTATGCCATTGAAGCACCACTTTTTTGCTCTACTAAGGATATGCCTGAAAAGCCTCTCATAAACCAATATCATGTTACTTCCCATAAATTCTATAAAACTCATTTGTTATGTTCTGAAAAAATAGGCATCTAAAATAGTACATAATCAAATATAGGAATATAACATAGCAAAAATAAGATGATTTCTATATTTGCAAATCACTATAAAAGGATCTTATGTATAAAGAGTTGATGTCTTGCCAACCTCTAAAAAATAAACTTTTAAATTTATTTATATAAATTCCATATATCTAATAGTGAGATGAAATTCAACTTGAACTGTCCTTTACTATTGTATTTTTTTGGTCATGTGGAAAAGAAAGGATGCCTTTGCAGGTTTACTTACTACCTTGGAAATGTAATCCTATGTCCTTAGCTGGTGGTCAAAACTATGACAGTTTGATAGGCTAAGTACAGTGAATTTAGGTTACTTATGTATCATGGGTTACATGTAGGCCATATATGACATTTACTACACTCATGTCCATGATGGAACTCATAAAAGTAGTACTAATATGGAAGGTCACTTAGAGAATAATTAATATAGACTCAAAAAATAAGCCCCTTGAGGCTTGACCAAAGCATCATGGTTGAGCCCAAAAAATACATTAAAACCTTGAATAATTTTATGGCAATGCCTTTGTTAGAAGATAAAATTTGGATCAAGCTCATGAGGATGCTTAAGCTAAGTTGAAAACATCAAGCAGCTATGGTATGAAATAATTTTAAACTTAACTAACCCGTATCTACATTTGGAATGATTAAGACAATTTAGTAGTACAAAAAGACATCAACCCCATGAATTACTTATGCTCTTAATGGAAAATAATGAATGCAAGCAACACCTTCAAATATAATAGAATGCCTGAGATAATCCTTTACAAAAAATCTTTTCTGTGTATTTCTATTCATGTGATGTGCTAAAAATTGGAATATTTTATCATTTTTCCATTGCAGGAACTTATTCATCATCAATTCATGCTTCAAGTCCTGTTATTGTTGCACCCTCTGCTATGCATAATCACGTTGGTAGGTTTTGTGTACATGTTGTAGCATAATTTTTGTTGAAACTAATAATATATTTACATGATAACATTTTCATAAGTCTTTTTGGGAATATCTTTCTCCTTTTCAATTTAAAACATTAGATTAAGAGCTTTACCTTTTTTCAATAAGAATTTCTAAAATCTTACACCATTTTTTAATGTTTATCCAATTTGAAACATAACCATAAAATATAGACATGCTACATATTATTCGAAATTGAGTATATATATCTCTGAGTTCAGAAGTTGGCAGCCATGCATGTTTCAGTCTAAAAAGGGTGCTAAATACTTACTATAGCCAATAAATTAAATAGAAAAATTTTATTTACAAATGAATCTAATGTAGTGCCTAATTTTGATATTGTAATAGATTTTTAGCTCTTAATACAATATACTTTTTCTTCTAAATTGAGAATATTTGATTAATCTACTTTGTTTTGGTGCAATAACAATTTCTTAAATGTTTCACTATTTTAAAATTTTAATCAAAGCTATTGCAAGAAAATTATATGGGTCATATTATGAAAATACCTATGTATATACTACTGTCCTCTGTCTCACTAAAAGATAATATATTAAAATATTAGATTCAAGTATTCTATCTTTTTGCAATCAGAATTTCTAAAATCTTACACCATTTTTTAATTTTATCCAATTTGAAACATAACCATAAAATTATAAACATGCTAAATATTATTCCAAATTGAGTTTATGTATCTCAAAGTTCATTAGTTGGTAGCTACGTCTTAGTCTAAAAAAGATGTTTAATACTTACTATAACCAATACATTAGCATAGGAAAAAATCTAATTTAGTGCTTAACTTTGATACTATAATAATTTTTTATCTCTTATTTGGAATATTATTTAATATTTGATTAATCTACTTTGTCTTTGTGCAATAACAATATCTTAGATGTTTAACTATTCTTAAATTTTAATCAAAGCTATTGTAAGAAAATTATATGGGTGATATAATGAAAATATCTATGTATATACTACTGTCCTCTATCCCGCTAAAGGTTTTTCATTGTAGGAACTAATTCATCATCAAATCATGCTTCAAGTCCTTTTATTGTTGCACCCTCTGCTATGCTTGAGCACATTGGTAGGTTTTGTGTGTTGCAGCATAATTTTTGTTAAAACTAATAATAGATTCGGCCTTTTGTGATTTAATATTTCTCATATATTTTTATTTTGGCTTTCTTTAGATGTGCAAAATTGTTCTATAGCACGACTTGCCTGTTTTCGAGAAGCAAGGTCTAAAAGAAAGCAATTACTTAATTTGAGGAGACGCACAACTTTCACTCACAATTCAAGTACATATGATTTTTTCGAAACTTATATTCTATTGCATATGTGGTAAATGCTATTTTTCTTATTTATTTTAATTTTTTAAAAGCACGTGCTTTACAAATTGGAAATACTTCTTCCTCAACAGCGGTTTGTACTAATCGGACAATTCGACAAACAGGTAACCTCTTAAGTTTTTTATTCCATTACTCTTTACAATAATACATGCTCTTTTGTTTTGGTCAATATTCATGTGTAAAAAAATTTATTTGAAACCTTATCAATAATTTTATTCGTTTGCATGTTTACATTTTAAAAAGGTGTTCTTTGCATTATAACTAATCTCTTAAGTTCTTTTTCCATTACTCTTTACAACAATATATGCTCATTTGTTTTGGTCAATATCTAATTATATTTATGTGTACAAAATTTATTCAAAAGCTCCTTAGTAATTTTATTTGTTTCGATTTTCACACTTTGAAATTGTGTTTTTTGCGTTTTCATAGATTTGATTGTTGAAGTTTGGAATTTTGGAAGGCCAACGCATGTGTGCGAATTTTGTGGAGCACTTCATTGGTATGAAGAAAGAACTCAAAAGAGTCGACGCCCTAGCCATCCAAAGTTCTCCATTTGTTGTATGGAAGGACGGGTACAACTCCCATTATTAAAACCACCACCTCCTTTGCTCCAAAATTTGCTAGATTATTGTGGGAACAACATTGTGAAAGCTTTTAGACGTAACATTCGAATTTATAATGCTGCTTTTGCTTTTACATCAATGGGTGGAAAAGTGGACCATGAAATCAACAAACATGGCGGTCCTTATAGTTTTCGCATAAATGGCCAAAATTACCACTTGCTTGGGTCCTTAGCCCCTTTGGATGGGAGAAAAGCAAAATTTGCACAACTTTACATACATGACACAGACAATGAGATTGCAAACAGATTAAATGTGTTCCAAAATGAGAATGAAAGTAATCCCCTTCAAGAGGAACTTGTGAGAGATCTTATTCATATGTTTGATGAATATAATGTCTTGGTACAATCCTTTAGGATGGCTAGAGATAAATATCGAGAGAACGGAGTTCGGGAATTAAAACTCCGATTGATCAGCAACAGATTTACTGATGGAAAGCAATATAACCTACCTTCTTGCTCAGAAGTTGCTGCACTTTTAGTAGACGAATCCTCACAACAAGAAAGTCATCGTGATATAATTGTTGAGCATAAAACAAAAGGTCTTCAAAGAATAACAGAATTGCACCCAAGTTTCATGGCGCTACAATATCCGTTGTTGTTTCCATATGGAGAAGATGGCTTTAGGGTTGGGATAAGCCATCGGAATCTGCAAACAGGAAGAACATACAAACGACAAACTGTGACTATGAGACAATATTATGCTTTCCGTTTACAACAAAGAGTTGGAGAGGCACAAACTTTGTTGAGAGCTGGTCGTTTATTACAACAGTACTTGGTTGATGCCTATGCTTGCATAGAAGAAAATAGACTCAATTGGATTAGGAACAATCAAAAAAAATTGCGAACAGAATTATATAGCGGATTAAGAGATGCAATCAATCAAGGAGATGTGATGACAGACGGTGTTGGACGAATGACAATACTGCCTTCTACTTACACTGGTGGGCCTCGATATCGAGTACAAAATTACCAGGTAAACATGGGTTTTATATACTATACAACATTATTTTTAGTACTTTTTTCAATTTGCTTTATATTAAAGAAAATTGCTTATTCCTACAAAATAAACAAATCAAAATGGGACAAACATTTCTTGTATTTCAAAATTAGCATTTTTTTTGCATGCAAGTGTTTTAAACACAATCTTTCTTTGTTGAATTCATAATTAGGATGCAATGGCAATATGTCGCTATGTTGGATATCCCGACTTATTCCTAACTTTTACATGTAACCCAAAGTGGCTTGAAGTAGAGTATTTTATTGAAAACATTGAAGGGCAAAAGAGTGATGATAGACCAGACATTGTTAGTCGTGTTTTCTCGATAAAGTTAAGGGAGCTCATCAATGATGTAAAGCATCGCCACATATTTGGAAGAGTTGTTGCAGGTGATGTAACTTTTCCTTATCTTTGTAATATGTATTACCAATGTTAAATTCTTTACTACAAAATTGATATCAACACATGCACCATATTATTTGTTCATGTAACTAGCCAAATTCATTTTAACGTGATTGAAATGAATTTACATAATTTCATATTTTCCTTTTTAATTAGTCATTTTTTAAATAGTATTTATCAATTTTATAATGTAACTCAAACATTGTTCTAACACCATTTCTTCCAAAAAAATTTATAGTTGTCTACACAGTAGAATTTCAGAAGCGAGGTCTACCACATGCCCATATATTAGTTTTCTTGCACCCAGATGACAAAATCCAACTAGCAGCTGAGATTGATGACATCATTTCAGCTGAAATACCAGATGAAGAGGTTGACCCTATTGCTTTTAGCGCAGTTGATAGATTCATGGTTCACGGACCTTGTGGTGTCCTAAATAAAAAATCTCCATGTATGATCCAAGATAAATGCTCAAAGCATTATCCGAAGAGGTTTCATGATAAGACGTCACTTGACAATGATGGATTCCCTATATACATGAGGAGAAATAATGGCAGGTTTATATTGAAGAATGATGTGCAACTTGACAACCGTCATGTCGTGCCGTATAATAGGAATCTTTTAGTAAAGTATGATGCTCATTTAAATGTTGAGCTTTGCAATCGATCGAGGTCAGTTAAGTATTTATTCAAGTACATCAACAAAGGTCCAGATAGAGTTACTGCAATTATCTCAGATGCTGAGAAACCCAGTACATATTCTAAAAACTCTGCCCATGACCATGATGAAATCAAGGCATACCTTGATTGTAGATATATTTCTGCTGCAGAGGCTACTTGGAGAATCTTCGAATTTGATATGTTCTATCGTGAACCAGCTGTAGAGCGCCTATCATTCCACCTTCCTGGACAACAAACAATCTATTTTCCAGAAGCTGTGCGACTTGATAGCATCTTAAGTCGTCCAGGAATTGAAAGGACAATGTTCACTGAATGGATGAGAATGAATTCTGAGGACATAGAGGCCCGACAACTCACATATTCTGAATTCCCTACCAAGTTTGTTTGGAACAATAATCAAAAATTGTGGACAAAAAGGTGTGTTGGTAGATGTGTTGGCAGAATTTATTATGTGCCTCCGACAGCTGGAGAAAAATACTATTTACGGATGCTTCTCAATATTGTTCGAGGAAGTTGTTCTTATGAAGAAATACGAACCGTAAATGGTGTTTTATATGCTACTTTTAAGGAAGCATGTTATGCCCTTGGTTTATTAGAGGATGATAAAGAATGGGATGATTGCCTTAAAGAAGCATCGACTTGGGGTACTGGGACCCAGCTCCGTCAGTTATTTTCTACAATTTTATTGCATTGTGAAGTGGTTGATCCAAGGCGCCTTTGGGAGTTAAATTGGAAATTACTTTCAGAAGACATTTTATACACACAACGTCGAATATTAAATTTCCCCAACCTTCATTTATCAGATGAACAAGTTCAAAACTATGCACTTTTGGAGATTGAAAAGATTATGAGAAAGGCAGGGAAATCATTGGAAGAATATCCGGAAATGCCCATTCCAGATAGCAATTTAATGAGTCAAATGAACAATCGTCTTATTAGCGAAGAGTTAAACTATGATCGATTAAAAATGCATCATGAATACTCTGAACTATTGTCTGGTCTAAACTCAGAGCAAAAAACAATTCATGATATTGTTTTACAGTCTATTAATTCTGGGTTGGGAAAGTTATTCTTTGTGTACGGTTCTGGGGGAACAGGCAAAACGTTCCTCTGGAGAACGCTCTTAGCAAAAGTAAGATCTGAAGGTCAGATAGCTATTGCTGTGGCTACTTCAGGTATTGCAGCTCTCTTGCTGCCAGGAGGTCGGACAGCACATTCTAGATTCAATATACCTTTGAACCCAACAGAAGAAAGTACATGTGCTATAAGAAAAGGCACACAACTTGCAGAGTTAATTATGCAAACATCCTTGATAATTTGGGATGAGGCACCGATGGCAAACAAAAATTGTTTTGAAGCAGTGGACAGATCACTTCGTGATATTATGACGACCATCAGAGAAGAATGTTCATCAAGACCATTCGGTGGAATAACTACTATACTAGGTGGTGATTTTAGGCAAATTTTTCCAATTGTACGAAAGGGAGATAGACAGGATACAGTTCAAGCTTGTATTAAGACTTCATATCTTTGGGAATTTTGTGAGGTTCACTCATTACAACAAAACATGCGTTTAAAATCAGATAACTTAGATTCCACATCAAAAGCTCAAATGAAACACTTTGCTGATTGGATCCTTGATATTGGTGATGGAAAACACTGCCCAGATACTGGAGAAGCATGGGTATCAATAGATTCAGACTTGATGATTAAAGATACCAATAATAGTGTCGACTCTATTGTCAAAAGCATATATCCAAATTTGGAGTCACATATTGGAGACTCAAATTTCTTGGTACCTCGAGCAATCTTAACTCCTACAAATGAAACTGTTGAACTCGTAAATAACCACATAATGGAAAGGTTACCTGGTGAAGAAAGAACATATTTGTCATCTGATTCTATTTGCAAAGCAGATTTCAATGTTGAAGATCAAGATCTTCTTTATCCAACAGAGTTCTTGAACACACTTAAATTCCCAGGTTTGCCAATGCACATCTTGAGGTTAAAAAAAGGAGCTGCAGTTATGCTTCTTAGAAATCTAAACCAAGGATCTGGGCTGTGTAATGGTACAAGGATGAAGATCACCCAACTTGGGAAATGGTTTGTGGAAGGAGAAATATTAACTGGATCAAATGTTGGAGATAAAGTGCTTATTCCAAGAATAACATTGTCACCTTCAGAATCTAAATGGCCGTTTGTCTTAAAACGGCGACAATATCCTATATCATTATGTTTTGCCATGACAATAAACAAAAGCCAAGGACAATCCCTTGAACATGTTGGATTATACCTTCCAAAGCAAGTATTTACTCATGGACAATTATATGTCGCTGTATCAAGGGTCACCACTAAAAATGGACTGCGTATTCTCACAATTGATGAAGATCAACCAAGGGATAACATGATCTTAAACATTGTTTACAAGGAAATTCTTTAATGTTCTGTTCTCACAACAGAAACACAAGGTAATGATAAAAAAAACTTGAACTACAAAACATTTTTTTTGCATGCTTAATATTGTAATGCTTTTATTTTTATTTTGCTAATCTCTTTGATATGTACCATCATCTGTTTCTATTTCAACAGCATCGCAATGCAAATGTGCACATATTTCATCCAACAACTACAAACAACAATAACTGTAAGATGACCAAATTTTAGGAAGGTATTATTCTTATCATGTTACTTTGAAATCAATGCATACAATACCATTACTTTAATACCTTCACAATTTCTGATTCTTTGCATTGATAGAGCCATTCTTTATATGTTGATTTTTGCCTACGATATGTTTTTCAGTTAAATTTCTAAGAAAATTTAATTTTAACAAATTTTGGAACATTTTATTTGTAAAATTGTATTTTAGTTTATTTATATCTGAAAATATATTGTTAAGTCATTACTTATCTTTACTTACAAAGGAAATTCAGTGAACATTGAGGTGCTCTAAAGAATATCATATGCTAATGTACGAATCTCATTTTGGTCTATTTTGATATTTGTGTCTATGCAAACTGCTTCTGAATCACTTCCTTAGTCAACCAAGGTTTTGAAGTTTTACCATTGAATCTTTAATCTTGACGTTTAAAGATAAGCATTTCATATATTCAATGAGCAAGTATGTTTTTGTTTTGAAGTAGTAAAATATGTACCAGCCTCTTCATACATTTTATAATTTTGTTGTGTGTTTGATTACTGTCATGTTACTTTACTTTACTAAGATAATTTTGTTTCGAAACTTTTGCTTTTATACTCATTCAAGCCTTTACCTTCTTGGATCATATTCTATAGCTTTCTCTATCTTAATGGTATTGTATCTTCATCCATTGCTAATGATGTGTTTTCATATGAAACCTTTTAAAAAATGGATAATATGTAAGGAACTTAAAACAGTAATGTAGCCAACTAAGTTTATTGGATAGCCTCAACAACACATTGGTCTTCCAAACAGCAGCATATTGGTATGGAAGATGTTTGACGGCAAGAAAATATGTTAGAATTTATACACTTCAATAATGTCGTAAGATATGGGATGAGTATCTTTTTTAAAAATTATTTGTGATAATTGTCCTCTACTCAGAATTTGCAACATATGTTTGCCAATGAATTTGCTATGAAACCATTTTAGTTGTGTAGCATCATTGGATTGGTTTACCAATCACCAAACTTATGGGCCGAAAAAGATAGTATCAGTTTAAAAGTGGCATGTCAGCTATCTACTACTCCAACATGGCGAGATTTATATAGACATATGCCAGAAATCATAGGCATAAATACTATTTTGACCTCCTCTTTGGGACTTCAATAAGAGGTAATTTGTTGGAGTTCTTACTATTTTGGAGCTTGATTTACATTGAAGACAGGTATGTGTTTAAAATTTTAGTTTATCTTTACTATAAGAATGTTAAGCATGATTATTTGTACTTGCCATAACTGTTGGGTTGTTTCAGGTGGTCGTACATTAAATTTATTTTAATTAAATGTTTCTGCATCTATCATAATTTGTATTTGCCATAACCTATTGGATTGTTTGAGGTATGTATTTAAGTGTTTATTTTATTTAAAAATTTAAATATCTAAATGCTTTATCCATCTTTAATTATTTTTGTAAGTTCGAATGGTATAGTGCTTAGTTTATATTTTCATGAAGACTTTCATGATCCAGGGACTGTGTTCATGTCATTGCCTTTTGCTGCACTCTTCAAAGTTTTCAAAGGTCTGGCTCTGATTCTTTCTATTGCCACAACAAGAGCTTCTTCATGCTATTTCCTTCAAAACGAGGTTCCTCTCAACTTCTTCTCCACATGCAATTTGATGTAATATACAAATCGGATCTCATATGCAATTTCATACCTCGAGTTGCTTGTATGCTTCTGCCAATGCTTAATGTTTTTGGATTAAAATTTCAATTGCAATAAGAATGTTAGGACAATGACTAATGTGTATGTGAATGTGTAGTAGTGGTGCTGAAGTGGTTGACCATCCACTGCCATTTGTCTATGAGGGTATTCATTTTTGCTACAAGCCTATAATTAAATGCACACTATTATCTATAAAATGGTCTTTTCATCACATGCCTATCAGTTTTGCATGCCAATTTTTTTTTTATTCCTTAATCATAACAATTCCATTATAATTTATTTTAATTTATCTTTAACATAGTTATGTTAAGTTTAATATTTAATATCATAATTTGATCCCAAGCAAGTCTCTTATTTATTTGTTTTACAAATTCAGAACTTCTCATACTTATCTGTATGATCTTCTTTTAAGAATGGAAATTTCATCTTCATTTCTTCTCCTCTTTGACTTTTCAAACTTATCACATTTCTTCTCCTTCCAACTAAGTTAGCCACACGAACGAACCTTCAAATCTCCGAAGCAAAAATGATTTCCAACCTTTCACTGTCAAAGGGTCCTGCAACATAGTCAGCGCTGCTACTTCTGCCATCGGTAATGGCCAATGTGAAGTCAAGTCTGGCTGTGAATGTCTCTCGACCCTCAAAATAGATGTCATCAACGGGATCAGTAGGGATAATCTCTGCCACTGTTGTGAGCTCATAAGCCATGGAAACCAGCAAGAGGGTGCATGTTTGTAGAGTATATGTGGCGGATCTTCTCCATGTTGCTTTTGCTTAGTGAGGTAAGCTTTGTTGCACTTTGGAGTGAATGAGTGTGTGCGCTTTGTACACTGATTTGAAAGCTAAATGCTCTCTTTTGCTTTTGCTTTTCAAGCTATGTTTCTGTGTTAGATTTCTTTGCCTCTATGTTTGTATGTGTGTGTGTGTGTGTGTGTGTGTGTGTGTGTGTGTATGATTGTGGAAAGAAAGAAGGTGTCTCTGACTTTTAAAGTGACCGTGTCTTTTGAAAGTGCAAATGGCAGTGTTCTTTTCTTCCAATATTATTATTGGTGAATGTTGTGTTTACTTGTGAGACTTTTGTCTTTGATGCATGTTCAAAGGCATAGGGAGGTCTATTCTTAACATTAATTAGTCCCCACTCAATGCTTTTTGCTGGTTTTTGTATCTTTTTTATTCGTAACTTTTATGCATTACTTTGATGGATCTTGATTCAGAGTTCTCACTTGGACATTCAAGCTGAAGCAGATTTGGTGAGGATAATTTGATGTGGGTTCAATTTTAGAGTTGGTATCCCCTATAAAACTTGGTAATAACATTTTTGACTCTGTTTGATGGTCATGCATATTGGAGAGAAAAACAAGTTTGAAAGAACTTGTATCTTCTGCTAGCATTTTTTTTTTCTATTTCTCTGTACAAGGTGGAAAGGAATGACTTTTCAAAGGTTTTATTCTGGGATAATTAAAGTGGAGAGAAAATTAATAACTAAAATTCAGAGAAAATTAAAACCAGTACTGTTTTCATGCATTCACCATGTTTAAGAATCTCAAACTTAGGCAGAACCACATCACATTTACAAATAAAGTTTGTCATTACTAATTCCCTGTTATGCTCACGTCAGTCATGTTTCTCCTCTTTTAGTACAGCATCTGTTTCTTCTATTGCTAAAATAGCTACTAACACATAATTCTCAAACCATGCTTCTCCTTTTATGACCTTTGTGGTTGTAACTTGTATCTGTCTGATTGCTCTAGGGAAAATTATGAAATGATATAATTTGTTATTCAAGCTTAATCATAATGTATTTTCAGTCACAAAACCACATCTCTCCAAATCAATCATACCTCTATTCCCAATCCACAATAATTAAAATTTCTCAGTTGTGACGGATATAATATAAGATCTATAATTTTATAAAATGACAACATAATGTATCCAAGAATATCTACCATTAAGAACTTCATCACATTTAACATTAGTTAGCATGATATTAATGACCTCAGTTTATTTATTTCTTCTATAAAATGACATGGTATGATGTATAGATAGAGATGGTATTGTACACAAGTTGCTAACACACCTTTACTGATTAATACTTTTTCTTTGTTTGACTGATACAACCACACAATTTGAATTGACAAATCCCCATAACCGAAAAGGCCAAAATAAACATTACAGCTTATTGAAGAAAACACAAAAGGCAAATGAGGAAGCAACGTCGATGCAGAAAATCTTCATACTAATGCACTTGAACACCTAAAGTGGAATGACTAAGGTAGAATTAAGGTAATATTTTCTGATATACTTCACAACTTCTCATACTTATGTCATGATCTTCACATGCCATTCAAAAACTGGTGTGATTTAATGTTTTAATGATAAATTTATTTATATATTTATGGTTATATGAATTATGGTTTACTCAAATCAAAACTGATGTCAAAATCATTAACTCATTAAAAACAATTATTGTCTTAAATTAAGTACTGTAATATAACCACAGAATCATTCAAATTTTTTAAAAAATCAGTTACATTTCATTTACCACATACCATCTACACTTCCACAATTCTATATAAGCACAGGTTCACAATTGTAGACCTCTCACTCTCTTCCTACCTTACATTTCATTAACAAATTGACAACAATAATATGGAATACCAGTATGTTCAGAATCTCACCACGGAACGTGATGATTGGTTTTTAAAAGTTCGTGTGGTTCGCCTTTGGGATGTTTTCACACCACAAAATCCGCAAGATCCAATTCTCATGGAAATGATATTGCTAGATGAACAGGTAAATACTCTTGACAGATGCTAAATATTTTACAACATGTCATGTTTATATGATTAGTTTGTGATTATTTTGTCCTGCAGAGTGATTGTTTGAAGAATCAACGAAAAAGATAAATATAATGTTTAAACAAATTAAGTATGCACTAATACTAAATTAATTTTCTTAATTTATTATTAGTATGCTAGGACAATTAGTATGCTTGGACAATGCCGGAAAAATCAGTGTTATAGCTTGATAAGACATATATATCATGAAGTGAACGGAATCTCTGTTTCTGCTTTTTCTTACTCTCTTTTCTTTTTTTTTCTTTTTTTTTCAAAACTTGTATACATAAATCTGGTTTCATAATATAAAGTATATCATTCTATAAAAACTTTCACTTAAGTAAAGAGGCTATACGAACCTTTAATTTATTTAATAAAAAAAATCAGAATGTTTTAAGAATATGATATTTTCATATCTTCCTTCCCTACAATTTGAATAACCCGTAAATTTATTAAAATTCAATCAAAAATATTAATATGAAAAAAAATTTCAGGTGGAATATTTTTAGAAGTTTACTAATCTAAATTATACACTTTTTTTTTTTTGGTGAATATCAAAATTATACACTTATAAGCCAACAACATTGTTCATTTTTTAAATTAAAATGTAAATATTTAGAGGATCAATTACAACTAGAATTTAGTAAAATATATTAATATACTGGTATTTTAAGTGTATCCATAAAAGATATTGTGTATTTTTGTGCAGTGATTGGTACTGCAATAAAAATACAATAATGTGTACCAAAAAAATAAATAAAAATTAATAACGGTATAAGTCAGGACTTAGGAGGGCAAAGATTACGTGTTAGTTTAAACAAAAGTATGTTTTTCATCTTTTTGTTTTCTTCTTTTTAAATAATTTCATGCTCCCATCCGCATATTTTATCATGCGGTAAACTATAGATTTCAAATAAAAAATTCTCTCCATTCATAACATTAGGCTTTATTAAAAGTAATGATTACATTGTTCATATAACAAATATTTTCTTCAAATACATAGGTCATGATTTAGAATTGATAAATTAACAATCTTTCAACCAATTTTGTTTTGGTACAGTAAGTACAAAAAATGTTTCCAATTTGGTTTTCAAGTATCCATTCTCCCATTGAATTAGACAACTTTAAAAGGCAAAAGTTAGCACAATAATATTATATATTTTAAAAAAAATTACAACCATTTCACAGTAGGCCTTCCATTTTCTTTTCATTATTATGAAGTTACAAATCTGCATTTAAAATAAAAGCACATTTTTATTTACATGCTTCTCAGAAATTCAAACATCAATCATTTTAAAAAAATAAAACCCCCCTTTTTTGGCCAAATCTCATCTGAAAGTCCCATCACTTCTATGATAAATATGTAGACAAATTTTCAATGCATGCCACAGGTGTAATAAATGGAGCAAGAGGAAAAATAAAAGAAAAAGACATGATATATATGTTATATAAGTTATAAAATGCTTTCTATGTTTGTGAAAATTAATCCAGGAACTTAGTGGAAAAATTCATGCCAGTTTTTCTACTTTTACTTTTTTTCCTCATTTTTTATTTACATAACTATAGCCATTAACAAAATAAGGAAAAAGGTACTCATTTTATATAATTGTAAGCTATAGTGTACAATCAAATAAAATTTACCTCAACTAAAGATAAAAGCTCCACAAGAAATATATGTTATAGGAAAAAAACTTACACATAAATAGATATATATGCTATAAAAATTACAAAATGCTTTCTGTGTTTGTTTAAATTTATCCACAAATTTAGAGGAAAACATTTCATTACAGTTTTTTTGTTTATACTTTTTTCCTAGCTTTTTCTTTACATAATTTAATATATCGACAATTATAAAAACAAAGTAAGCTTAGTTTTTGTACCTGTAAGATATACTGTATAATAAAATATAAATCTATATAGTTGGCTTTATTCTTTATTGTAGCTTATTTTTATTGATTATCTAAATATAAAAATTAACATGATGTTAGCACCATTACAGAAAATCTGACATTGCTCAACTAAAAATAAACAGTCATATTTAATGTATGAAAATTATTTTATTAACCGTACTCATTCTTACTCATTCAGCACCAAAAAAATTCTTACTCTTTCACAACATTAAAAACATTAAGAAATATACACATAAAAAAACATGTTTATCACCTTACTCTTTTATCCATTTCTCTTACTTAATTATACAGGGAACTCCTTTGCATGCAACAATACGGAAAAATTTGTTTCAACATTTCAGTCATATATTGCAAGAGGGGAAAGTTTATACAATTAGAAATATGAAAATAGACTCAGCAAATGAGAAGTATAAACCAGTGAAAGGAGCAATAAGAGGAATTTTCCTTCTAACTACTACTCTGAAGGAAATCATTGATCCCACTATTAGAATTCCCCAACACTACTTTGATTTTGCATCGTTACAAACTCTCTCAGAAAGAGTGGGAGAAAAAATGATATTAACAGGTAACATTATTAATATTAAAGATATATTATGATTAAATACTCTTCTCACAAAAAGAAATAAGCCTAACAAAATTACCTTTTTTTTTCCTAGATATCATTGGAAGACTACATGCACTAGGAGATGAAGAGCAAGTATTTGTCAATGGCAATCCAACAACAATACGGAGAATGGAGTTGATACTCAAAGAGTAAATCTAAATTATATTTTATATATTGCATAAACATATCAACTTATTTATGAAATACCAATATTACATTCACAACATTTGCCTTTCCATAATCCAATAGTGTACATGTCCATACATCATTTTTTTCAAAAAAAATGGAATTTACAGGAATGTCATGGTCAAAGTCACCATGTGGAGAAATATAGCTACTCAAATTGACAAAACATTGACAGACCAAAAAAAGGGCCTCAAGATTGTAGCCATCACCTCTACATTGGTCAACATATTCAGAGGTATGCTTACATTGCAGCACATTTATCACAATACAATTCCAACCTACCATTCATGATCACCATCATAGTCATCACTTACATTTATGAAAATATATGCAGATGAGTACTCCATCAGTTCAACTTCAAGTACAAGGATGTATGTCAATTTGGACACTCATGAATTTGCTGAACTTTCAAGCGGGTAATTCACACTTAATGTTTTCACAACCCTTTTATCTTTTAGTTTTACGTTTAACAAGTGCATTTCAACCCAACACTTAACTAGAAATGCACTAGAAGACCAAGAAGTAAAGGAGATATCATCACAAGAGTATGCTAGAGTAGATCCAGAAAAAAGGATGCTTGCAAATCAAAGAAGTCTACACGAGATCATGGCTTTGAAATGGGAATCGGATAACCAGGTATGTTTAGAAACATCAAAATGTCAACAATATAAAAATAACATACAATTCATCACATTAAACTAAATTCACCACAATAGGAAAAGGTTTTCACAATCTTGGCAACAATCAATGAAATCGATGACACATTTGGTTGGAAATACATTGGATGTGAAGTCTGCATGAAGAAACTAATACAAGAAGGGGAAAACTACTTTTGCAAAGCATGTCAAAAACAATCCAAGTACCCAACAACAAGGTAAAAGTACAAATTTAGATGATTATTTCAATTGTTATCAAATAAAAATACAGTTTTAACATCAACATTTATTACAGGTTCAAGATACAAGTGAAAGTTTCAGACAACACAATGACAAAGAACATTAATAATCTTTGATCGAGATGCCCAAAAGCTATTGAACACAACAAAGAATGAACTACAGAGCCAACAACATGGGCACAACTTGGAGATACCTTCAAAATTACAAAACCTTTGCAACCGCACACTTGTATTTGAAATAAAGCTGACAAACCACAACTTGAAAGAAGGGTCTCACAACTACACTGTCACGAAGACCTTTGTCCCCAACAACATCTTGGAGGCACAACCACTCTTGAAACAAATCAAACAAGTAAGAAGAACCATCAATTACATTTAGTATTTTTCATGCAAGAAAAAAAAATTTTCAGTTTTCTTATTCCAAAATTACATAATTAAACAATTTTAAAAATATATGCATTCATGTTAAGCAAATAAATTTTACCTCTTAACATTTATCTATAACAATACTATATACAGGAACCACCCTCACCAACAACAATACCATCAAACAAAGAGTCAGATGAAGAGTCAGATGAAGAGCTCATATCTATCCAAACCTCAAGGAAAAAGCATCATAAACAAATAACAGGCACATCATTGGATGAAGATATCATGTACAAAGGAACAAGAAAGGCAACACCAAAAAAAGAGCAGGCACCAATATCAGATGATGAGCCAATTTTAATCCGAAGCTTCAAAAAAAGCAAGCCCAACAAAAAAGGAGAAACAAGTGTAGAAAAGAAGACATACAAAAGGAGGAAACATATTTGAATATCAAACATCCATGTACTTTCAATTCAATCAAGATGCTTGGAGAGGACATATGTCTTTGTTTTTGTTTTTTAAAATAATTACTAGACTTCCACTTAATCACAAATAAATTATATTTTAAATTTCATTGTATAGTCATTTCAATTTATATTACTTCTATAATATTTATTAATCATTCTTATAATTTATTAGCTCCGCGCAACGCGCGGGTCTTTATCTAGTAATACAATTAAACTAAAGACATGATATATAAGGAAAAGGGTACATTATTTTTTGGAGTTTTTAAATCTCAAATTCAAAATTAGAAGTACATATTTAAATAAAGCAAATTCTGATTATGGATGTATACTTTCTTTTGACTTTGAAATTTAGATTTTTTTAATAAGAATTTCTAATTTCTTTTCTTATGAACTTGAAAAAGATTAGCTAGCTATCAACTTTTAATTTATTACAATCTTTTTTATATTATTTGATGTCAAAGATTTTCTTATAAATCAACTTATATTGCTTGAATTTAAATTTTCAATTATAAAGTATTTGATCTTCGTACATGTTATAGACGCATGCTAGTATTTTATTTTAAGATTTTATATAAAAATATGCTTTTATTTAAGGACTCACATATTAAAATTTTTATTTTTTCAGTTATCTTATTTGAATTTTTTTATTTTTAATAATTTTATGTTATGATAGTAAACCATACTATGCACAGGCCACCATATTAATGTCCATGAAGCAAGAACAGCAAAACAGCTATATGTGATTAAAATTTGCATATCGTAATTTACATGGTATGCAGTGTTTAAAATTTATTATTTTAGTTATAGAATTTTTTTTTAACAAAATTTATATATATTTAATGTTTCTTGAGAGCCTATATATATGCTTAAACTTGCTTTTGTTGTTCTTGCTTCATGTTGCACATATATATATATATATATATATATATAAAAGAATGTGATATCAATCATGTCATCATTATTTAACAGAAGAACTTGAATAAAAATTCACTTAACAATAATATTAGATATAATTAATAAATTAAGGATCAAAATGAATAAACTAATAATGTAAGGACTAAAAGGAATGGATAATTAAAATATAAGGACTAAAAATTTATCCAAGCGCTTTTCTTTTTAACATCATGTTTGGATTTTTTTTTTATTAATAAAACGAAACAAAACTAATAAAAATAAACTGGAAAAGAGAAGGAACTGAGCTAAGTTATCTTTTTTATTATTTGGAAGATTAATAAAAGGAGCAAAATGAAACTTCCATTTTGTTTGAAAGTTATATTACAAAATAAAGTAATGGAAAATTTTTATTGCTTGGAGGTTACAAAGACATCATCTTTTTATTTTGATTTTTCTTTATCTTCTAATCTTCTCCAAGCAAATACATGCATGATTCTACAAAAAGCAACTATTTTAACTATTTCATTAAGTATGCAGCTTAATGAACAATGAGCCTCCTATAAGAAGTCAACCTAGTGAGAGCTTATTGATACGTAGCAAGTATCTATAGCAAAAGTATGTGCTTCAGCAAATTGTTTATTGCGACCCCATAGAGACAACAAGCAAAAATAGTTCAATCACAAGTTATCAGCAGCGTCCATCTCAAGCAGCTGAGCAATGCTTCGCATGGTTGGTCGAGATTGAGGGCTTGTTTGTAAACATGAAAGACTTAGATTCCAAATCAATGCCAACTCCTTCAAAACATGTATATCTGCATGAGGTGAGAGGCGTGGGTCTAAAATCTCTTTGAAGTTTATCTCTGAATCACTAGAAGTTTGTATGTAAGAAACAAGATCACCAGGGTGCTTTCCCGTGAGAACTTCTAAAGCCAAAACACCAAAGCTGAACACATCACATTTTTCAGTCACTACCATTGTGTAAGCAAGCTCTGTAGCAGCCAGCCGAAAAGTGAACATTAGCCAATTGCAAACAACGACAAGAAGAAATTTGTATTTGATTTAGTAGGATCTAGGTTAACTGTTAGTATACATATAAAACATAATAAATCTACATCTTAAGCTCTCAAAATTAACTTTTGTTGTTATCAAGAAATAACTGAACATAATAACTGGTAACATTTTATTGAAGCTATATCTACTTTTACCTCGAGTTGTCTATCTTTCAAAATGGTACTAAAAAATTAAAACCTAACAGAACTAGAAAGAATATATGAAGCTCACTCACCTGGAGCAGCATAGCCATATGTGCCTGCGAATGATGTCCAAATTGGAGAATCAGGCTTCAGAAACCTGGCGGCGCCAAAATCTGAGACATGAGCTTCAAGATTGGAGGACAACAATATATTCTTGCTTGATATGTCTCTATGAATTAAAGGTCTGGCATGATCATGATGCATATAGGACAAAGCACTTGCCACACCTTTGATAATGTCAACCCTCTTAGGCCAGTCTAGTTCAAATGCTTTGTTGTCATTTCCCAACATATCAGCTAAGTTCCCTCTGTCCATGTACTCATATATCAAGAATGTGTGTAACCCTTCAGAGCAAAATCCATAAAGCTTCACAATGTTCCGATGGCGCGTTTCTGTCATGGCTGCTACCTCACTCTTAAAGGTTTTTATACTCTCAATGTCTAAGTTGTCTGCGTCACATTTCAACTTTTTTACAGCAAATACTTGACCTCCTCGCATCACCGCCTTATAAACTTTTCCTAATGCTCCCTCTCCAATGCAGTACTGCTTGTCAAAGTCCTTAGTAGCTTCCATTATATCCATATAGACAATTCTGCCATTGAAGTGCCAAATTGAAAATGGATTTTGTCCTTCGCTTGAGGAGTTTAGTCTTGAAGCTGCTGACTTTCTCTTTTTGCTAAAGTTAAAAATCCCAACATACACCAATGAAAGAAATAAAGCACCTCCCAAAGAAGCAACAAGGGGTATTACAACCTTGATTTTGTTACTTCCACCACCAGGTTCAGTAAGTGAGACATCACAAGGCCGCAAACCTTGGGTATTCCCACATAAATCTTTGTTGTTGCTCAAATCCATCGGGTGAGAAGAGTTGAATATGCCGCTGTCCGGCACAGGACCTTCCAAATGGTTGTAGGAGAGGTTGATGGCTGACAAGCTAAACATTCCACTGAGGGACGTAGGGATAGGGCCAGACAGATTGTTGTGAGAGATATTCAAGCTTATCAAATTTGTAAGCTTACTAAGATCAACAGGAATTTTCCCTGAAAGTGAATTGTAACTCAAGTCCAGAAAATATTGTAAGACTGCAAGATTTCCAATTTGG
This sequence comes from Pterocarpus macrocarpus, assembly GCA_031439585.1. Classification (NCBI taxonomy): domain Eukaryota; kingdom Viridiplantae; phylum Streptophyta; class Magnoliopsida; order Fabales; family Fabaceae; genus Pterocarpus; species Pterocarpus macrocarpus. The sequence goes on from CM062522.1 coordinate 71,896,520, forward strand.
TAGGGGATTGTGCCATTCAAGTCATTGTTGCTCAAATTTAAACTCTGCAAGTCGGAGAAGTCCCCTATCTGATTTGGGATTGGTCCCAATAGCAAGTTCATTGACAGGTCCAAATACTGCAAATTGGAAAGCTTTCCAATTTCTGCTGGTATCATGCCAGAAAGTCTGTTGCCACTCAAATCCAATTCATTCAAGCTGGATAAATTTCCTATCTGTGGAGGAATATCTCCTGATACTTGGTTGAAGGATAGGTCAAGCTCTACTAGTCGGCCCAACTGAAAAATCTCGCCTGGAATGTTGCCACTTATGGAATTCCCAGCCACTCTGAGTGATTGCAAGTTTTTGCAGGCGCCCCAGTTTGCAGATAGCTCGCCTTGAACCCTGTTATAGCTGAAATCAATGTATGTGAGGTTAGGATATACTCCAAAGTCCTTATCTGCGTAACCTGTCAGCTGGTTGTTCTGAATTCTAACTCTGTATAAGGTTGTGCAGTTTCTAAGGCTCACTGGAATTGGACCGGTGAAGCTATTATGGGCTGCACTGAAATTGACAAGCTTTCCACCTTTGCACACTTGAGGTGGCAATTCACCAATGAAGTTGTTCTTATTAAGATACAGAACAACCAAAGAAGACAGGTTTCCAAATTCTTGTGGCACCGTACCATTCAAATTGTTGAACATGAAGCTCACATCAGTTAGGTTGGTTAGCTTGCCAATACTAGGGGGTACGGTACCTGAGAATTGGTTTTCATTCAGTCTAAGAATGCTTAAATGTGTGCAGTTGCCTAGAGATGGAGGAATAGGCCCATAAAAGTTGTTGGCATCAAGAGCTAGCAAAGTCAAGTTTCTTATGTTGCCTATTTCATTTGGAAGTCTGCCACCTAAGAGGGTGTCTTGGAAGAGGAGATTCCTGATACCAATGAGGCCAGTTTTTGGCTCATCACTTCCATCAGGAAATAAACGAGGGTCTAATATTCCTGTTATATGATTCCTTGACACATCAAGCTCATAGACCTGAGTCAAGTTTGCAATAGAAAGTGGCAAAGTGCCAGTGAGATGATTGGTGGAAAGGTCAAGGAATTGGAGTTTTGAGAGCACCCCAATGTTTTGTGGTATAGTGCCACTGAGGTTGTTTCTTTTGAGATCGAGACGTAGGAGGTTTGGGAAAGCAGAGAAGCTCAAGTTTTGAAGGGTACCTCCAAGTCCAGTGTGTGCCAAGTTTATAACAGTCACACTGCCTTGAGAATCACATGTGATCCCTCTCCATGAACATGGGCTGTGAGTTGCACTGGTGTTGTTGGTCTGCGATGGAGAGACCCATGAGTCCAAAATTGGTTGGGCAGGGAGACTTTGTTTCCACTTGAGCAAGGCCTCAGCTTCTGTTAGCCCTGACGTGCCCTGACACAGAGTCAATAGCAAAACCACCAAAGTAGCTTCGAATTTCAAGGCCATTATTCAGAAATTGGCTTTTTCACTTCCTTATTTGTTTAATCATTGAATTGAAGAGTTGTTTGCTTATTACCGTTTGCTGTTCAATGTTCATTTAAATAGAACTTTCATTCCCCTTTTTTGGGTCTGATTGAGACTTTTCACTCTTCTCCGCAATGTACCCGCTTCCATCCAAAAGCAAATGAAAAATTTTCTCCACCACCATTAATGCTAGCTGTTTTTTAGTGTTTTTTTTTTTATCAATTGACATTTATGCTACCCGCCACGAAAAACATGTCTCCTTCCTTCAATATGTATGCATTCAAAACTTTACATTCAAAGCCATGCAGCAGAAAATTCATTAGCTAGCTGGACTCTCTGGTGCCGGTCCTGCCGGGCAGTAGCATGGGACCGCTAATACGCGGGTTTTGGAAAATGTAGAACATAATGAAACTAAATTTTCTTTTAAATAAACAAAGTTAGTATGTATAATTATTTGAAATTATGAATTGATAGCCATTTAGTTTTATTATGTATGTCTAAAGGGTTTTAATGTTTAAAGAATGAAAATCATCACCTCAAAAAACAAAGGAGGAGGGGGGGGGAGGGGGGACGAAAAACCATATTTTCATGTTTTGAGATAGTAACTCATTAAGATGTTTTAAAATTAACATGATTTATGCATAATTATGTTGATTGGGGCATATGTTAATTTTTAATAATATGAAGCTATTCATATTTTGAAGTGATATTACTATTTGGATGGAGTGATGTTACTACTTACAATAAATATTTCTATATAATTAACAAATAAAACTAACAATTTAGTCTGTTTATATACGTGATGCAAACCATAAATAAAAAATTAAATAATAACTTATTTTGAAGTTATATATATATATAGTGTTATTTTTTTACAAGTTTGAAGTTTAATATCTTTTAGAAACCTCAAAGGCGGTTGTTGTATTTTTTTCTTATAGTAAATGATACTTACCTTTGGTTCCACTTTATCTATCACTTGAAAATAAAAAATTGGTCTATTTTATATGTAATTTTCATGTACCAATAAATTATTTTATTATTATTATTATTATTATTATTATTATTATTATTATTATTATTATTTTACTTTTTAGACAATTCTAAACATAACATCAATCAACAAATATATAAAAGAATGAATTAATTATTATATGTTAAAAATTAAGTAGGAGTATTTTAGTAAATATATATATGATAATTAAAGTTTTGATTCATAATTCCTTAATTTTTGTGTTTTTTTATATAAATTACATTTTTTTTATGAATTTATATTATAAATTATAGTAACAACAAAAGGCTATTAAAAGTGTTATTTAGGGACTTAATAGTTATAAATGTTCAATTTTATTCCTTTTCTAACATAATTTTTAAATATAATTAATAAATTTCCATTCCCTTCCCTTATTAATTTTTCAAACAAGTAGGAGGGTAATTTTATTTCCTTTCTTTTTTTCCATTTTTAACCATTTCTTATCTATTTCAATCCACCCCAAAAGTGGATGGATATATTTTAATATCATCTTCAAATTGAATAAACTTAATTTTGCTCCAAAAGTTGAATCGCGGAAAATTGTTCAAACTATTATAAAAAGACTATTATAATGCAGCGTGCGACTTAACCAAGTAAAATCGTTGTATGATAATTTTTGTGAGATTTCGTCAAGCAAACGCCTCGTCTAGCATTACTATTTGTGGCGGTGGGTGTGGAGGCGGAATCTCCTCACCAAAATCATTCAAAAGGTGAACAATGTTAACATCAGTTTTGAGACATCAATATTGCAACTTTACGGAAAAAAAAAGGGACAAAAATCAACTACCTTGGTGCGGGAAGATGACCGGTAGCTGTAGGAGCCAAGGAGGGGAGGGGAGGTGAGGTGAGGTGAGGTGAGGTGAGGTGAGATGAGATGGAGGATATCGATTGAAAATCACAAAGGCTGATTTTGTAATTGTATAGATGAACCGCTAGTCGTCTAAAGACAGCTGTATAAGTCAACCAAATTACGTGCTTGAAAGTGAGAGGCTTAGGCAACCACAGCCAACACCCACTAGTTTTTAACTGTAAACTAAGGCTGATTTTGTAATTGTATAAACCGCCGGTCATCCAAAGACAACCGCATGAGTCAACCAAATTAAGTGCTTGAAAGTGGGAGGCAACCTAATTAAGTGCTTGAAAGTGAGAGGCCTAGGCAACCACAGCCAACACCCGCTCGTTTTTAATTGTAAACTAGATCACGGAACTTATTTATATGTTTTTTTTTTTTAGTAAAATTTTAAATTGATCTTTAAAAGAGATGTGAGATATCAATTTAGTTCTCGAAAAATTTATAATATTAATTTAAGTCTCAAAAAAGTTGTGAGACATCAATTTGGTTATGGAAAAATTTGTAACATCAATTCTATCATTAATAGATTAAAATTTATTTTAAATTAGTCCAAAATTTTTTTAATTTTTTAGATTAATTTAAAATAAATTTTAATCTTTTAATAACTAAATTGATGTCATAACTTTTTTAATGATTAAATTGATATTATAAATTTTTTGAAGATCAAATTAATATCACATAATTCTTTTAAGGATTAATTTGAGATTTTATTCTTTTTTATTTTTACATTGTTTATTTTTTTTATACAGGTCAATTAAGATACATTGTATAAATATAAAATAAAGATTATGAGCAAAATACTATCACAAAAGAAACAAATGCACTAATTTTGATAAATATATATATTACACATAAAATAAAATATAGCATTATTTAATTAGAAGGATAAGTATCTTTTTCTATAATGTAAAACTGGGCATAGTGCCAAGCCAAAAAATTTGTTCTGTTCTCAATAAATAAGTTTAATATTATATTACTAGGAGTGAGAAGCAACCAACCAACTACTAAAGTATAACAGCGCCAACAATTTCACTTACCATTACAATAAATACTTGCAAATATTCTAATCAAGTGAGGCCCCACCAAGATTGGAAAACATTGAATATTATAATTGGATTAGAAACAATAGTGTGACTCTCCAGAATTAACTTTGGCTTATTATTTTTCTTAGAGAGTCTTTAAATAACTTTGTCATCTATCAAAATAAAATGGACAAAGTAATTATAGTGATATAAAATAGTCAATTAAGAACAAAGTATCAAATAAAAATAATACATGTTCTCAATTTACCTTCTTTTTTAACACTATTAAATCTAGTTTCTAAATTCAAAATACAATTACTTAAATCTCCAAATGCTCTCATACCACCTTGTAAAAACAACTCTCCACCAAACAAATCATGCTGGTTTGTATTGCATAACATATCACCATAGTTAGAAATAGAAGAACAACCAATTTGAACCTCGGATAAAGATTGAGATTGCATATTTTTCTAATGACATAAGCACATTATTGAAGAATCTATATGCAAATAAAATAAAACAACATTAACACAATAAAAAAGCCACTTCAAAGCCAAAAAAGAAAAAAACGAAGAAAAAAAAAACAGAAAATTTACCCTCAATTCTATGCTTACAAATGTTTTCAACTTCTTCAACAACAACTCGCCTTTTTTTCCTTTGATCAGAGGCCTCCATGGCCTCAACAGATATTCATAACAATTTTCAACATTTTTAAAGCTATTGTTTTGGTGAGGTGCCGGGGAGGTGTGGTGAGATGGAGGATGCTGTTTGAAAATCACAAGGACTAATTTTGTAATTGCATAGATGAAGCGCCGGTCGTCCAAAGACAACTGTATAAGTCAACCAAATTAAGTGCTTGAAAGTGAAAGGCTTAGGCAACCGCAACCAACACTTGCCGGCTTTTTATTATAAATAGAAGGTGTTCAGTACATTGTGATCATGTGTGCCAACATAGCAAATGGCTTCTAACAGTAGGAGGTGTTCGCTTGTTTGGGTGGTCCTCTTTCTTTGTGTGTTGACATTCTTCGCCAAGGCAGTAGCAAGGAACCTTGATGCTACTGGACTTCATGCACGTAAGTGATGAAACCCTTCGTTATATATTCCATATAAGATATAAACCATCAAGGAGAAATGAAAACACGTTTCCCACCTTATTTTGTAGCTTCAGATGAAAAGGATGCGAGTAGGCGACTCCTTCAGCGAACTCCATTCGAGGCGGCGGGGGGTAATGACCCTGATGAACCTTGTTGCCACGATTACCATGTTCGTCCAAATAGACCATGATCTGGGTGTTGTGTTGCAATTATAAGAACAAAAATGATATTTCTACTCAACTTTGGGGCTATTTTAAGGGACATATTAAGATATCTCTTAATTATTGATTAAGAGTCTCAATCAACAATTAAAAGATATTTTAGACTAAATCAATTAACTAAAAAATATCTTATTATATCTCTTGCATTAAGTCCCAAAATTACGTACAAATTATATTATTCTTTTAAAAATAAAGTACGCAGGAATTAAAAAGACTTACTATTACATCGCACTATTTGTTGCTGCATGAATCTCTCGTAATTTGTGTTGCTATTGTAAGAATAGTATAGAGAAAATAAAAGGACGTAATAAGACGACACTGTTTATTGGCTTTTTCTGTTGACTTTTCTAATTATTCGAACACAAGCTCAGATGGCTCAACTAGATTTGAGATACCATTAAACGTCAACATATGCTTCTGTCTCCCTTTTCCCCCCCTAGTACAACGCGCTTGATGTTCAAAGCAGTATAAAAATAATAGATTTTTTTATATAATATTATAAGTGTTGAATGGACTATCAATTAAGAATAAATTTATTTTATTGGTAAAAATAATATATGAATCTAATACTTATATAATTAAAATTTATATTTATATAAACCGCAATCCATATAAGTTGATTAATATATTTAAATGAATACGTAAAAAAGAATGTACATTTGGGTTGCGAGATTAAAGAGAGAACGCATGGCAGGATAGTCAAGTGATCTCTTTTACAATTTTTTCATTTAATTATTCCCACAATTTTTTTTTTAACGTTCCCACATACATTGATATGCTTATGATTTTCGAAATAAAGTTGCAACTAAAAGACCGAATTTCTATTAATATTTATTTGACAAATTTAAATCGCTATGACAAGATATAGGAGGAAGTAAAGTGACCGGGATTTTATTTCTTTTCACCCTGCAGTTATAAAATTCCGAAAAAAAAAAAGGAAGAAGAAAGTCAACATTTCAGTTTGCTTGGACAATGTTTCATCTTTTAAAAGCATGCTTAGACAATATTTCTCCCTACAGTTGCCTGTACACCCCTATGCCGATCTATAATTATTAGTTTTTTTAAATTAACTTTAAAGAAAACTATTTTGTGTTATTTTGTAATCTCATATGCGTTGGGTATGACCTCTCTTCCTCTTGAGTTTCTTCTGCTAATTTCTTGTGTTATATATATGTATACTTGAAGTCAAGCATGTATATTTATTGGCAATTAGGATGATTCGTAACGTTTCGTACATTCACAATTTGTAACATTAAGCAAATAAATTTAGGGCATCTATACTCACGATGACGAACACACATTAGCCTACTGCAGTACATGCAACCGAATATAGTCTGATGCATTCATTTGCATTACTTTATATGTTCATTGAATCTCAGCCGATAGCGGTCATTCTTTTTTATTATTATTACTACTCGATTAGCCCAATTCACCAATCATGTCGGAAATTTTCGTAATAAATAGCATATATAGTTCAAAAAATAATTATATTGTAGAAACCAGCGAAACAAACCAACCAGGAAGATGAAGTCCAAGTTGAAGATGTCAAAGTCGATGAAAATCTGTGTAGCGATTAAAAATTTTATCTCATAATAACTACTTCCTAATAATAAAAAAATTAAAATAAGAATATAAGTAGGATGCTTGACTTTAGTGTGCTTTCTCTTTTCTCGTGATTTATACTTAATTTACTAACAAATAATTGTCTTAAAAAAAAAACTTCTTTGACATTTTATGAGTTTTATCGTTATGCCTGGAGCTTGACATTTTCAACGAACGAAGGAAGATTGAGTGTATTCAATCCTTTTTCCTCATACTACAGAGTTTCAAATATTTCAACACACCCGTACGTGATTAAATAATTTTTAATTTTATTATATTTACGAGAGAATAAAATAAACACATCTTGCAATATAGAGAAATTTATTAATATTAATGTATGATTTAACATATATTTCAATTTCATGCTGAAGTTTTTTTTTTCTTTCTTTAATATTTCATTGTATGGTGAAAACAGGAGGGGATTAACAATTGCTATTTGATAACAATGTCATTCTCATTCATGGCACCCATTGACATTGACTTAGTTTACGCGGATGCATGCAAGAATAAACCAAACGATTAAAGAAATGACCCTCCCACTGTTCTTTTGACAAAAGAAAAATGACAAAAGCTAGCGAGGTGTATAGCAAAGTCAAACACACAGCCAACATTAGATTAAATAAAATGCTTGAAATGCAAGCAACAAAAAACCACCGACACCGATTTTGGATTATAAATAAGAATTTGCTGAATACATTGTGCAGTGCACCAAACTAATATGGCTTCTAAGAGGTGCTCACTTGTTTTGATATTCGTCTTTCTTTGTGTGCTAAGTTTCTCTGCCAAGGCAATAGCAAGGAACCTTGGTGGTGGTGCTTCTGAACTTTATGCAGGTAAGTGATAAATCCATTTGTTTTTCCATATGACATAAACAATTAAGGAGAAATGAAAACAAGTATTTCCTGTCTTATTTTGTAGCTTCAGATGAAAAGGGTGTGAGTAGGAGACTCCTACAGCGACCTCCATGCAAGAGGGGGAGATTTGCTTATGATGTGGGTCAATAATCCCCGTTGCCACAATTATCGATGATGTGAGTGTTGTGTTGCAATTGTAAGAATAATGAAGAACAGAGAAAATAAAAAGATTTATTGATTAGATGGCTCTATTGGGTTAGTGCATGTACGTAATTTGTGTTGCAATTGTAAGAATGAAGTACAAAGAAAATAAAAAGACTTGTGAGATGGCACTGTTTATTGCTTTAATTAGTTCACGTAATCTGTGTCGATTTTTTCTAATTATTCGAAAACCATAAATGCAGATGGCTCAACTAAATTTGAGATACTAGTGAACATCAACATAGGCTTTTGTGTTTTTTCCCCCGGTATATTACACTTCATGTTTGAAGTTGCATAGGAAAGAGTGTACATTTTGGGTTGCAAGTTTAGGAGAAAGGGCATGGTAGAAATGGTCAAGTGATCTATTTTACTTTTTTTTTTTAAAAAATTTAATTATTCCCACAAACGTTGTTATGACATTAGTTTTTGAAATATACAAAAGAAGGGTTGTTTAGCCATAGTTAAAACCGTGGCTAAACTAAGCAAAGACCATGGCAACATATTTTAACCACGATCCTTGGAACTATGGCTAAACAAGGCGTTGCAAATATTTCAGCCATAGTTTGTATGATTTTAGCCATAATTTCTATGACAGTGGTAACAAACTATTACCAATGGTTTAATCATGGCTAATTATAAAAATGAAACAAAAAAAAGGCCAAAAACATAAAACCAATAGTGTCCATGGTGTTTGACTTCCTGCGAATAGCTTTGAATAAAATTGCAAAGGAATTAAAACAAACAATAAGTACAAAGCTGTTACCAATTCTTCTACATCAAATAAAATATCTATTTACCAAATTCTCCTAAACATATGAACTAGTATTGGGTCTTCAAAATTTCATCTGAATAGCTAGGGGACTTCAATCTTTCAAATAAGCTTGTGCCATGCCTTAATTCATGAAATAAATCAACACAAAATTAAGTTGTATTACTCTAAGGAATGATTAAATGTAGTTAAAAGACATAGGAATGTTTACCCAAGATTCTGAGTAACATCTGAAAATATAGTTGCTGAAATCTGAGCTAGATTACCAAACTTTAAAAAAATAGCAAAAAACTGTAGCAATAGTAAGGACAATACTAAACCAAATATGATTTCAGAAGTACTCGATCCAATATATTTAAATAGGTTCAATAACTGATCTCCAATAAAATACTTCCATTTTACTAGGCCTTATTTAACCAATTGGTAAATTCATGCACTTGAATTATAGATCTCATTTCTAAATATCATTTAAAATCTTTCGGGTTAAGAGTTAGAATGGATAGTGAACTCACTTTCTTTATAGATGGTGTCAAACGATTTCTTCTTCCATTGAAACTTGTCTACGTAGAATATTAGATAGTTAATATGTAAAATTGGGCATATTAAGAAATAATTGCAACTTAAATATTGCAGAACATAAAACAATACAAGGCTCTATAATGAGAGGAGAAGAATGAAAATACTAGAAATTTTTTTGCATTGATTGGCCAAGAGAACAAGAGTTACAGGTTCCATGGTAGCTAGAATCGAGATTTAACTCGTGAACACGCACGATTTCACGATCTTGCTACCACCGGGCGAGTCTGATTCTAGTGTTCGCATTGCCATCATGGACTCGCCGCAGAATCGCCGCGCAAAATCATGGAAGCGCTTGAATCGGCGAGTTTTGGCTGCGCTACTCGTCTCCAGCAATGGTGGATCTCCAACCGGTTTCAATACATGACTCGGCCCACCATATCACCTTAACCCACCTCATGATGCAACCTCAGGTCAGATCCCTTCCCATTTTCGCGATTCTCACCCTTTCCCTCTCCCATTTTTGCGATGCAAACCGCTCCCTTGTCCCTTTGTTTCTGCCATCGAATCGATCTCTCTCCCTCTCAACTCTCAAGTCTCCATTGTTGAAGTTCTGTTCGGCTGTATCCCTCTCTTTGGTCCTTCCCTTTCTCGGGCCCTGCTCTGTTCCCTCTCTATTCTTCTCTAGTGTTCATTCCGGCACTCCGCAGCGCAGCCAACCACCATCGTTTCTATCCGATAAAGCCATGAAGAAATGGTGTTCCTCTTTCTTTATTAGAGTTTTGTTCCTATTTTTTTTTCGGGCAGCAATTTGTTATCCCTTTTTTTTTCTCCTTATTTCTCTTTTGTGGTTGCTGGTTGCTGTTGCTTTTAATTAGATTATCATTTGAGGGTTAAAAAAGTGTCTTTAAGTACTAGTGGTGGTGAGGGGATGCTGTTACTCTTCAATTTGAAAGTGGAAGTGGAAGTGTTGTTGGTGATGGAAGTGGTTCAAGTAAGAAGATTCCCAAGAATGCTCCTAGAAATAGAAGTGATATAGGCTGAAAGCATGGAATTTCTGTTGATGGAGATACGAAAAAAATAAAGTGTAAATATTGTGAGAAGATAACGGGGGGGTTTATAGACTGAAACATCACTTGGCTAGAACACAAAAGGATGTAGGAGCTTGTGGGGCTATTAGTGATGAAGTAAAAAAAGAGATGTGGGATATTGTAGTTGGTTTGCAGCAAAATTTGATCAAGAAAACAAAAGACGGTAAGGAAGTAGGAGAAGGAAGAACCAACAATGTCAGTGATAATTTTTTGGTTGGTGAGAAAAGAGAAAAACAAGTGAAGCCACCGACAGCAGGTAACCTATTCAAGAAGAGATGTATTAGCACTTAAGCCACAATCAACACTATATTTAAGAAGAATATGAGGGAGGAAGAATGTGAAGAGATTGCTTCATTTTTCTACAGCAATCCTATTCCTTTCAATGTGGCAAGGAGTGAAGAATATAGTAGTATATTTGAGAAGGTTGCTTGACATGGATTAAGATTCAAGCCACCATCTTAAACTAAATTAAGAGTCAAATATTTGAAAAAAAAAAAAGATAGATTCAACCATGCAATCACTAGAGGAACATAGAGCTTATTGGAAGAAGACAGGATGCACCATTATGATAAATGGATGGACGGATAAAAGAAGAAGGACTATATTGAATTTCCTAGTGAATAGCCCTAAGGTGACTATTTTCTTGAAGTCTATTGATGCCTCTCTTATCTACAAAACAACTGATAAGATATTTAAGATGATAGATGATGTTGTTGAGGAGGTTAGTGAAGAGAATATTGTGCAAGTTGTAACAGATAATGCAGCAAACTACAAAGCTACGGAAGAGATGCTGATGGCAAAGAGGAAGAAGCTTTATTGGACACCTTGTGCAGCTCACTGCATTGATCTGATGCTAGAGGATTTTGAGAAGAAATTAGAGCTTCATAGAGAGACAATTTCCAAGGGAAGAAGAATCACTACTTACATTTATTCAAGAACTTCTCTCATTTCCCTATTGCAATATCACACCAAAGGAAAAGATTTGGTGAGACCAGGAATGACTCGATTTGCCATATCCTACCTCACTTAGGGTTGCCTCAATGAAAAGAAGGGAGCATTGATAAGAATGTTCACTTCTGATGAGTGGAAATCAAGCAAATTTGCAAAGACAAGAGATGAGAAGTTTATTGAGAATGTAGTTTTGGATAGATTGTTTTGGAGAGATATTGTTCTTTGCTTAAGGGGTGCTCATCCTCTTCTCCATATGTTTCGTTTAGTGGATTCAAATGAGAAACCAGCTATGGGATATATTTATGAAGAAATGGATCGGGCTAAGGAGAAAATACAAAATACCTTTCAAGGTTTCCAAAAGAGGTAAATTGTTCAATATTTGTCATTCATACATAGTCAACTTTAATTTAAATTAGAATATTTTGGTGTTTGTTTAGTGGTTAATTGCCTAATTTTTCTATTCTTTAGTTACATGCCTTTGTAGGGGATTATTGATGAGAGATGGGATAACCAACCCCAAAGGCCTTTGCATGCTGTAGGCTACTACCTGAATCCTCAATTACATTATAGGCCTGGATTCAAGATTGACTATGAAGTTAAAAGAGGATTATATGATTGCATGGAAAGAATTATGGGAGACAAGAATGAAATAACTAAGATTGATGCTCAACTTGAAGATTTCAAGAGTCAATCTAAGTTTTTTGGTAGGCATGTAGCCCAGGCTGCACTTGATACCAAAACTCCAGCACAATGGTGGGATTCTTATGGGGATGAGCATCCAGAGCTTCAAAGGTTTGCCATTCGCGTGTTGAGCTTGACGTGTAGTTCATCAGGATGTAAACGCAATTGGAGTGCATTTGAGATGGTAAATTTTCAACTTGCAACTAATAAGATTTGTATTTCACTTTTAGAATAATAGAATTAGTTGCCAATTGGCATATGTTGATTGCTTTTGCATAATTGCATTTGTTTGGGTCCACACAAAGAGGAGAAATCATTTGAAACAAAAAATAATGAATGATGTTGTCTTTGTGATGACCAATTCAAGATTGGGAAAAAAAAGAAGAAATCAAGAAACCCTGCTGAGTATAACCTTGAGGACTTGGACTCTGATGAAGAATGGATTGTCGAAAATGAAGATGTGTAGGAAAATCCAGAGGAGTTAGATATTCCTGATGATCTTAACTTGGTCCCTAGATAAGGTGGTGGTAGAGTTGGAGGCCCTTCAGATTATTTGGATATTCCTTCTCTTGATGATGATGATTTTGATGAGCTTCTTCAAAGAGATGGCAATGAAGATGATGGAGACCATATAGAAGATGAAGAATATGATGATCATGGCCTTAATGATTTGCTTTAGATGTCATTCTAGTAGTTTAGTTGTTTTCTTTTATGTTTTAGTTTATATGATAACAACTTTGTGAGTTGTTGCGTCTTTTGCATTATGAGTTATGAATTATGGACTTGTAGACTTGTAGCTATGTTATCTTTGAATTCTAAGTTATGAGTTGTGACTTCATGCATATTAGGTTGAAGTTTAATTATGTTGATTGTGATTTACATGCTTATTTATGTTTTGTTATGTGATATATACATATATATAAATGTTATTATGTATTCTGGTAGAATCTCACGATCCATGTTACGATTCCATATTTTACGATTTTGTATCCCCCTTCCAATTCTACGTAAAATCTCGATTCTAGCTACCTTGACAGGTTCCACCTATTTAAGGGTAGCATGACATAAAGAGATGACATAAAATAGGCAACATTACTTTTACATTGAAAATAAATAATTCATTACATATTGATATCATTAAATCTACTCATTAGAAAGAATAACCCGTTAATAACACAACAAGTGAAAACAAATTACTTGAAACAATATAATATAAGCCATACATATCTAACAATGATGTGTATCTAGTATTTTTTTTCTTTTTAACTAATGACTTATAAGCCACCCATTCATTGAAGCATGCACATGACTTTAGTATTTTACATCTTTTGGTAGTTATAGTACACACAATTTTAGGCATTTAAAGTTCGCCCAAACTAACAGGATAAACCAACGCATAGTCATACCTAAAAAAAAAATGATATTAAAGTCGCATGCCATTAAACATGTTTTCACTCAAAATTAGGCTTGAATAGAATAAGACATTTGAAAACATATATAAGGTTAGATTTGTACTGCACTTAAATTCTAAAAATCTTGACCGGTAAACAGGACCATCACAAAATAAATTTGCTATAAAGAAAGACAGCTTAGAGGAATGACTGAGTGACTGACATAATCTATTCCTGCAATGCGATGGAAAACAGACCACCTAACCATTGTCTCCCTGAAGATACTCAAAGAGTTAGTAATCTAGCAAAAAAAAAAAAGGAATGATATGGTTAACTTAGCAAATAAAATAATAGGAAACAACAAAGTCTTGCACCCTGTTTTTTTGACTGATGAAGTTACATTAGGTCTTATACACTTGTCATGTACAAAAATAACTGCAAAATTTTGCAAAATAAAATGCACAAAAACGAGAATAATGATAACTAAAAAGCAACAGAAAAGTTGCATATTTGGAGTCTTAGACAAAACAAGCAACTTATATAATACATATCATACATGAAATTTAAAACCCAATTCTTTTTAAATTGGTTGAACACTAACTACATCCTTGTAAATGTTGACTGAGAACCACCATTGAAGTCAACAAAGACTATCTAATTCCAAAAAGTTCCAATCAAACTATAAACCCCAGAAGCTATTTTCATTACCAAAGGGATCATCATCATTTCAAGCAAAGTAAAATAATTAATTGGAATGGGTTTTGTAGAAAGACACAAACTTTAGAAACAAAACAACATGGGTGTTACCTTAAATGACATGGAGGCATGGAGGAGAAACCTGGAGTCTTGGAGCTGGCAGTGGATTTCTTTTTTATGCTGAGGACAATGTTTCGCAAATGCCGATAGCAGTGCTACCGTTGCCGACAACCACGAACACGCACTCGACCCAGAAGAGATGATTGTTGGGTGAGAACACCATGATTGCTTGCCATGGAATGAACAAAGGTGTATAAGATCCTACATTTGACAATAAAAAATAATTGTGATACAATCTAAGGGAGGAGTCGGCATTCTTGATAAATATAACTTAAATTAGTTTGGTAAATTTTTTAAAAGTTGTATTATATTAATAAATAATTCGTGAAAATGCGCCATTGTGACAATAAAAAAGCCGTAAGATTCAAAATGTGAAAATGAATTGAGCTTATAATTGATAAATATACCAAAAATTAACAACAAATAAGTCATCTCAACATTTGATAATACATATATAATAAAGTAACTTGTCACATTAAACTTAAGTTGACAATCTCTTTACTAGCCCTAACATTTGAACTAATACGACATAAAAACCAATATTTTTAAGATTAAATTAATCTCTTTGGTGTTTTAGGAACCCGATGCTGTTTGCAATTGACTAATTTTCAATTTTCTGCTGGCTACTAACGCAATGGCGGTGACTGAGAAATTCGATGTATTCAGCCTTGGTGCTTTGGCTTTAGAGGTTCTTACGGTAAGGCACCCTGGTGATCTTGTTTCCTATATACAAACTCCTAGTGACCAAAAGATAAACTTCAAAGAGATTTTAGACCCACGCCTCTCACCTCCTGCAAATAAGCATTTCTTGATGAAGGAATCGGCGTCCATTGCGAATCTAAATCTAAGTCTTTCATGTATGTTTACGAGCAAACCCTCAATCCCGACTAACCATGAGAAGCATAGCTCAGCTGCTTGAAATGGACACTGCAGATAACTTGTGATTGAACTATTTTTCGCTTGATCTCTTCAGGTATTCGTAACGAACATTATGCTGAAGCACATGTTTTTAGCAACAGATACTTGCTTTGCATCATTTATGAGTTCTCCTTCAATTGATCTTTTACTGGGAGCTTATTAAGCTGCATTTGTTGGAATATTTTCTTCTAGTTGTACAATCAAGTATCTGGTTGCAGACGATAAGTGAAAAAATATAAAATATATATATATATATATATATATATATATATATATATATATATATATATATATAAGAATTTAATTTAAATGTACTGACAGTAAAAAATAGTTTTACACTGTCAGTCAATAAAAATAGTGGAAAGTGCCAATTCATATAAATAACCACCCATTATAATGAGGGACCTATCATGATTTTTCACTTTCTCATATTTCTATTAGTTGACAGTATAAAATTATTTTACACTGTCAGTGCATACCAATTAAACTTTATTTATAATACTATTTTGATAAGAATTTAATTTAAATAATTTTATACTATTAACCAATAGAAATAGTGAAAAATATCAACTCATACAAATAATCACCTATTATAATGAGGGACCCACCACGATTTCTCATCTTCCTCTATTTCTATTGGTTGATAGTATAAACTATCAGTGCATACCAATTAAACTCTTTTGATAAAATTGTCCCCTTTCTAAAAAATTGAAAAATATTTATTATGAGTAAGTTTGTTAATAGAAGTAAGGATACAATTGAAAAAAATTAATTAATATTATCTTAAAACTCTCAAATAATAAATAATTATAGAAAAAAAATATTTACTAAAAGGACAATTATAAGTTAACGAAAAGAGTATTTATAAATCTTTAAGAACCAAGTTATTTAATAAAATTTTCAAAAAATTATGAAGAGAGACTAATTTATCCTATATTTTTAATGATGAAAGACCCTGAAGCTTTCTTTTTCTTTTGGAAGAAACCATTTTGACTGATGCTATTTTTTACAAGATGATACTAGAGATTTAGTGTGATACCCCGATTTAAAATAAAACACTAGTTAAAAATAAAATATTGGTAATAAAGAAAAAAAAAATTTTTTTGGCCTAAGTCTTGGGGGTATATTTCTATTCACCTTAAGTTATATTGGGATAGATAAATTTAACTCATATTAGTTGTATATTGTTTAAAAGTGGAAGAAAAAAAAAAAGGACCACCAAGACCTTAAGTGATAGGGTGTACATTAAGACCCTCTTTCCTTTCTTCTCCTTTCTTCTCAAACGTTCTCTGCTCTTTCTCCATCTCTCATTCTCACTCTCACTAACTCTCCCTCTCTTTCATTCTCTTCCTCTCACGGTCCCTCACCCTCACTCCCTCAATGTTCTCTTCTTTTCTCGGCCTTGCCACCGTCGCCACCCCCTCTGCTGCACATGTTCTTATGGCCCTCTCCGCCACTGTTTGTCCGTCTCTCTCTCCCTCTGCCGCTGTCTGTCTGTCTGTCTCTCTCTGCCGCGGCCTTGTTTCTTCTCTGCCATGATTTTGCCTCTTGTTCTACCTGATTCTACCTTTTCTCGTTGCAGTGGCCTGGCTCCTCACTCCATCGCCGGTTGCTTCTTCCTCCGTTGTGGGTGTCTTTCTTCTCTGTCTGCCATGCTCCGGGTAGAGGGGA
Organism: Pterocarpus macrocarpus; assembly: GCA_031439585.1. Taxonomy (NCBI): domain Eukaryota; kingdom Viridiplantae; phylum Streptophyta; class Magnoliopsida; order Fabales; family Fabaceae; genus Pterocarpus; species Pterocarpus macrocarpus. Next base: position 71,913,670 of record CM062522.1, read on the forward strand.
GGTGGCTTGCTTCTTCCAAAATCCACAACTCTTTGGTAAGTTGTTCTTGTTTTCCTTATTTAGTTGTTGTAGAATCAAGTTTGAACCCCTTCCTATTTGCTTGTTTTAATTTCCCTCTAATTCATAAATTTAGTTAATAGATGATAGGATTGATTACCTGATTGTTGATTATGTTATTTGTTTGGTTTGATTCTCGTATTGTTGGTCAGTTTTATTCAAAATCTTTTAGTGTAAAGAGTTGATTTTAGAGCTAAGAAATAGAGACAAAATTGAAACTTAGGTGAGTAGTTTAATTGATAAGGTGGTCAGGGAACGGAATATCTAGAATGTGTGTGGACTGAAGTAAATAGCTTTTGCTGGACTTTCTCGTTGATGTCAATTATTTCAGAAGAAAATATGGCGTTTAGCTTCCTTTGTTGATGCAAAGAAAAAGTAGAAAGTTGGGCTTTGATTATCTTAATTATGAAATACTTGGATTAGAATTGATTTAACACTTGAAATTTTGATGAGTCAAGTAATAAGTATATATATAGATATATTATTTTTAAACCTCCTTTTTGGCTATTGCAATGTTTCTTTTTGGTCGAAATTTACGGTTGCTAAGTGCTAACACAAGGTTTGTGTTTAAGGACTTATACAACTAGGAATTGAATATGAAAAATAAATAAAGTTAATATAGTTTTATAAACTAGTGATTGACTCAAACAATATGTTTCCCTGTTTACTTTCTTTGTTCATAAATACTACTTAAGCAAATCTTGCAATCGTGTGTGTGTGTGTGTCATGATTTCGATTATAGATTTCATATGTCTCGCCATTGTTGTTGTTGCTTGATGTGCGATAGGAAGATTTAGAGGCTCAAATTCAACATTTACTTATTATCTTTTTATTTTGTTCCTTTTCCTTTTAATAAACTTCCCTTTTATATAACATCATGCTATTTGAAGCGATAGATACCGAGAGGATCCAGCGTTAATTCCGTGGCACGAGAGACCTGGACTTTCTCTTCTTGGCTTAGTACAGTGAGTGATAGTATATTTATAAATTATTTTATGTTTTTCCTATTTTCCTAAATATATGTTTTGACAGTTGTTTGTCTTCTAATTGGATCTTTAAAATTGCTTATAGTGTTATTATGTTATTAATTCTGTGCATCCGCAGGTGGGACAAGTATTTTGAGAAATTTACTCTCCGATGTTCTATTTTGGTTTAAGAATTTCCTGTATTGTTGTAAACTGATGTTTGGAAATCGAATATCTAATTGCTCTGGAACTGACTTGTTTTTTTGATATGATGAACTCGGACAATAGAAGTTTATAGATTTTGATATTTTAATTTTTGAAATTGATTTCGATAAACTAATTTAAAACTTAATATTATTGGCATGATTGAAAAGGTTTGGGACCTGTATGCTAGATTCTAATTTGATATGCTTAGGGACTATATTGGATTTTAATATTATAGGAGTTTAAGACTTTGATGAATTTGATTTCTGAAATAAAGTTGTTTAAAGACTTTCTTTGAGCTTTGGATAAATGGTTTTTTTGGGAGGGATCTTTAACAGAACTATATGCTAACGACAGTAAACGTTAGCTCTGGGTACACCTTGGTTTGGCCAACCTAGCTAGCAGGGGTGTTGCTAGCCCGGCGTGACAGCCACACGTCCGGATCTGTTTGTCAATCCTTCGGCATAGGACCGTTGGTGAGATATCTGTTCTTGTTGATCCCTCGAGGACGCCTGTTGGTGAGACGTGTCTGTTTTGTTGTGTTCTGACTCTGTAATTGAGACCTCCCCTTCTAAACTTTAGAATTGGTTTTGTTTTATTTTTTTTAAAACTAATTTTAACTCCATATTCAAATGTACTCAAATGTTAACAAGAGTTGGAAGTATTAATTTGTTAATGATGACTTTTATTAGGAATTTTATTTCATTTTCTGCTTTACCATATTTTGGTCCCATGCAACCTGTTTGATTTGGAATATCTTTTGTATATGTATATGTATATCTGCATACAAATCTTTTATGGGAGTATCATTAACTAATTATAATTATTTTAATAAAAACTCGTACTTACACTTGTCCCACTCCCCGTTAAAAGTATATTATCTCTCACTGAGTCTGTTTGACTCACTCCTCACTTTCCCTCTATTTCAGAGTTAGGTATGAGCTGTAAGTGACTTGTCTCAGTAAATTAAAGGTATAGAAGCTCCGTGAACTTGATGCAATCATATGTTGATATGTGTAGTGATGCTCCATAATCCATAGGCAGGGTCTGGCTTCTATTGTAATATATCTATATATAATTGTAATAGATTTTGTTTTGAAAAGAGTATATATCCTTATATATGTCTTGCATGTTCTGAATTTTGTGCGCATTCTGAGAATGCTTGTTGTCCTGAATCTGTATTTTAAATATTGTTGGTATTCTAAATTTGTGGCTGGTCTGTATATATTCTTGGTTTGTATCTAGAGCTTTTTGTATTTTGGGAAATATCCAATTTTGAAGGGAAATTTTGTCCGTTTCTTAGAAAAATTTTTCTGTAGGCTTGCTAGAGAACGGCATTCTCTAAGCGCCAGTCATGGCCCTAGTTGGGTCGTGACATTTAGTGTGTGTTTGAATTAAAGTTTGCAAACAAAAGTTTGGACAAACTTAATTTTACAAAATTGATTTTAATCAAAATTCGGTTGATATTAACGCACTTTATATTTATAAATTTTTATGTCAAAAGTGATTATGATATAGTAAATATTATTTAGATAATAGTAATCAAAATTACTTTTGAATGCAAAATTATTAAAAAAGACATAAACATTATATTATTATGCATTTATTTTTTATTTGTAAAATATTTGAATAAAATATATTAATATTATCGTAAATAAACTATATAAGTATTATTTTAAGATATTTTATAAATATTATCCTGAATATTATAAACAAAATTATAATTTCAAGTCCTATCAAACTAAAAATGTTGCATATTTTTCAGTTATATTTTCAAGGAAAAAAGAAGTTGAGAGCATTTTATACCAAAAAAGAAAAAAGCAAACAAAAAATTTGAGAATATTCAAAAAGCACAGCTAAATATGAGGGTAGTTAAGACTTCTATATTCAATCTTCGACGGGGAAAAGTAAACGCAGAAACAAAAAATTCGTGCTTCAGCATTAACTAGGGTTTTGATTTAAAAATCCATTAACACTACAATAACGCAAAAACACCCAAACTTAATAGTGTTGCATTCTAGGCTGTTGAACTATGGTTTGGCGTGAAAAACGCTAAAACCAAACACTTGCTTTCTCTTTTCTCCACCACCAAAAACATTTCTCCTTCCTTCACCAATACGCATTCAAAACTTTGACATTCTAAAGCCATGAAAAATAGCTTTACGCGGCACCACAAAACAAATTCTATATAGAACTCTTATGCTGATCTTCCATTAGCTAGCTGGAGTGTGTGGTGTCGGTCCCGCCGGAGCAGTAGCAAGAGACCTCTAATACATGGGATTTTAAAAAAAAAAAATTGTAAAGCGTAGAAACTAAAATTTCTTTGAAATTAACAAAGTTAATGTGTATAATTATTTGAAATTATAAATTGACAATCATTTTAGTTTTATTATATATATCTAAAGGGTTTTAATGTTTCAAGAATGAAAATAATCAACTCAAAAAAAAAAAAGGAAATGAAAAATCATTTTTTCATGTTTTGAAATAGTAACTTATTAAGATATTTTAAAATTAAACATGATTTATGTATAATTATGTCGATAGGGGGGGCATATGTTAATTGGTGAGTTATACCTTGGTACCCAAAAGTTTGGCACTTACGTTACTCCAGTTTTGGATAGTGAAGTTATTTTATATTATAGCCGTTGGATGATTAATTATTTTGATCGGATGGCTTTGATTGATGTGTGTGTTAATTTAATAGTAATTAGTTTAAAAAGGTCTGGTGGGTAAGTATTTGTTGATAAGTCCCTTGAAACGACATTGCCGTAGTCGGGGTGAGTTTATCTCCGGCGTAGGTGGAATGGCGGTGTGCTGTCCTTCTTCTCTCAACCACCTTCGGAGGAAGAACATTTATGCCTGGAACCCGTTGGCATTTGCATATGTTCGCAGTGGTCGATACCACAAAGCCTTGAATAGTTTGAAACAGTTGTTGTCGTGGACATCTGCTCGGAGTCCTTATTGCTACACTTTCCCTCGATTGTTGAAAGCTTGTCCGCGTCTTGCTGATGGGAAGAAGATAGATTGCTTGTGCTGTGAAGATGATGTGTTTGTGGGTGCGTGGTTGATCCATCTGTATTCGCAGTTTTGCAGTTTAGATGCTGCCTGCAAGTTGTTTGCGAAAATGCGTGTTAGAGATGTGGGGTCTTGGAATGCAATGATTTCTGGGTTTTGTCAGAATGGGAATGCTGCGAAGTGATAAAAGTATTGAATGGTATGAGAATAGAGGGGCTGTAGATGGTTAGCGCGTCGTTGATATGTGTTTGTTTCCAATGTATTTGATAGCATGAGAGTGAGGGATCTGGTGTCTTGAAAATCCATAATTGCTGTATATGAGCAGAATGATGATCCAACTACTGCTCTTGGGTTCTTTGAAGAGATGCAGTTCATTGGAATTCAACCTGACTCATTGACAGTTGTGACTTTGGCCTCAATCTATGGTCAGTTTAGTGATCAAATATTTATCCAAAAGGACCTATCTACAATAAAAAAAAAAGGTCTTACTTTGCAATTTTAACCATTGGGACTAACATAAATCCCCAACTTTGGGGGACCAAGGTATAACTCACCATGTTAATTTTCATAACGTGAAATTTGGATAGGGTGATGTTACTTCTTACAGTAAATATTTATTTCTATCCCCACACGTATACGTGTGCAACCGTCCCTGAAGTCAACCAAATTAAGCGCTTGAAAGTGAAAGGCCCTAGGCAACCACAACCAACACTCGCCGGTTTTTCATTATAAATTAGAAGGTGTTGATTGCATTGTGATGTGTACCAACCTAGCAAATGGCTTCCAAGAGTCGGAGGTGTTCGCTTGTTTGGGTGGTCCTCTTTCTTTGTGTGTCGAGTTTCTTTGCCAAGGCAGTAGCAAGGAACCTTGATGGGGCTTCTGGACTTTATGCGGGTTGCGGGTAAGTGATGAATCCATTTGTTATTCCGTACATGATATATATAACCATCAAGGAGAACTGAAAACAAGTGTTCCCACCTTCTTTTTTTTGGTAGCTTCAGATGAAAAGGATGTGAGTAGGAGACTCCTACAGCGACCTCCATCTGAGAGGGGAAGAGCTGCTTATGCTGTGGGTTCAGGTCGCCAGAGCAAGCAACATACTGATGCTAATCCTCAAGGCCACAATTTTGATCCCGGTCATGGCTGATCTGGTTGTTGTATGTGTTGCAATCCTAAGATTGAAGTACGCAGAAAATAAAAAAGATTTCCTAATTAGATGACACTGTTTATTGGTTTGGTTCATGTAATCTGTCTTTGAAGAATAGTATATTGAAAATAAAAAGGCTTAATAAGATAGCACTGTTTATCGGTTTCCCTTTTTTTTTTTTGTCAAATAAAAAAAAATTGTTAGCACTTTTATTGCTTTAATTCCTGTGTTTCAATCAAGTTTACAATGCATCAATCAATAAAATGGATATTGATGATCCAGTTTTTGATTCAGTCATTAGCAACTTTTTTTTTTTTGTGCAAAAACCAAATAAGCCGCTGTCGAAGGTCATTTTACAAGGTTGACATCCAATTGCTTTCAGTGATAAGAAAAGCTAGATGAAATATTTTTTTAAAATAATCATTAATATTAATTTAAAAAATTTGATATAAAATAAATTTACATATATGTACTTTATTTTAATTAATTTTAAATACTTTTAACTTTTTATTATATTGTTATAATTCAATGTAAATAATGATAAATATAATTTTTTTTTGCTAACAAATGTGTTTAGGAAAACATATTGAATTAATTAATAATATTTATATATTATATTTATTTATTATTAATAATAATATCAAATTTCAAATATTATTTTTAAATTATCATTTTAAAATTACATGGTTTTAATTAAAATTTACTAAGTTACATTAACAATTGTGAATATTTATAACAAATGATTGATAAAGGTTTTAGGTTTCTAGCTAAAAGAAGAAAAAAAAAATTTCTAGGTTTAATCGGTTTTTGACGAGCCGCTGAACAAAATTATAAAGCATAGACTACGTATTTCGGTTATATATTCTCTTTCTTTTTGCAGTTATGTAAAGCAAAATTTATATAAAGTTTAAGGACCCCAAAACATCACATAAAAGATAAAAGATAACAATAACAAAATTATCTCTCACCCTAGTGTTTTCATATATTCTCTTAGGTATAAAATAACAATTCACAAATTATATTTATTGTATTTTGATATTAGTAATTATTAATAGTTTTTAATAGATAATAATAAATGGATATCAATTAATTAATTAGTTGTATAATATTAATGAGTATTGAGATATGGGCCACTATTTTCACATGTGTTAAAATATAAATGATATATCTAAATGCTGAGAGGTAGATAATACCTAACAATAAAAAAGAAGAAAATGAAAGATAGACTACAAAAAGAAAGGAAAGAAAAATACATGGAAATGAGAAAGAAGAAAAGCTGTATTGCAGTGAACGATGAAAATAAAGAAAATATTTTCATCAAATAAATCAGAGTAATAATAACGTTTTTGGAAATAGGATAGATAAAGGGTCTGTTTGTTTGTGCTTTTTTAAATAAAAAAATTATTTTTTATTAAAAAAATCAATTTTTATATATTTGAATAAATTTTTAAAAATAATTAAATTGTCAAAAGAATCAATTTTTAATTTTTTTTGGGAAATTGAAAAAAATAACTTATAAAAAAAATTAATTTTTAACTTTTTTTATTATATATAAAATTTAAATTTTAAAATCTGAAACAAGCGCACCTAAAATCTACTTCTACTAATTCTAATAATTCAGTCTCAAAACAAGGAAACTGATGCCACATGTCAACTTCTCATGAATCTATTAATTATTTATTAAATTTAAATAATTTCATATATTAATCAATAATAATATATTACCTTGATTCTATCATTTAATAAATCTTTTTAAATGATATACTATTAAAATATCTTTTTATCCTTTAATTTGAACTAAACAGGAACTTTTGAAATTACGTTAAATAAAATTCAAATTTCATTATTTAATTAATATTTAATGTAATGTAATGAATAGGCAATTAGTTAAAACATTAACTAATTATGTTAAAATGCTAAGGATGCCAGAACTTGAAACCATTATTCTAATTTTACGGAAACTTAATAGTTAAAACATTAAATGGTATCATTATTCAAAAAATATCAACGTAACATGTGGTGCATTTATTTGGTATTTTTTGGTAGTGATTTATTTGTTATTTTGGTTTCCAAAATGTTAAAATTTTTCAAACTTATAAGTGAGCTATAAAAACGTTCAATTCTTCCCTGAAAAATATTTACCCATTCCTGTATCTTACTTCTTCTTTCATGTGGGTATTTTAATTCATCATTTTCTTTTTCCTTTCTTCATTCATGCAGTATCTTCATCTAATCTACAATGAAATATAATTTATTTTATTCTTCTATTTTTCTTTTTCCTTTTTTTTCTTTTATTAATTGTTCCATTATTTGATATTTATTTATGTGTTTAACTTCAATTTGTTCATTTTTTATTTTTTGGTGTAGATATAATAAGAAATTTTGGATAAATTTCTCTTTCCTTCTATTTCGGATATTTGTATTCTCTTTTTTTTCTTTATTTTCTTTATTCTATCGATGTAGTGTATGATTTTTATATGGGTCTTTGCTTTAGTTCTCTTAATGTTAGATAGCAAATTTGGACTGCATTCTTTTTAGGTGGTGGTTTAATGTGTTATTTTCCTGTTTCATATTTTATTTATATGTTGGGAATGCATATGTGTAGTTTTCTATTTTGTGTTGAATCCTTATATCCTATGTACTCAAAGTGGGCAATGTTTCCGATTGATTTTATGGATTAAGACTTTTTAATTATATGACCGTCAATTTCAATTATCTTTTTCATTTATAGGATAGGATGAAGAGTCATGGATTTAAGAGAAGGCCAACATCCTATGGTGCGTCATTGTCACATCAAAGCATTTGTTCTATAGGTCAAATGACTACTCTTGGATAGTAAGTTTGAATCCTTCATATCATTGGTCATTGGTATTCTTTCTTAAAACACATCTTTCTATATTTCTTATGTTATCATAGCATGATTCTTTATTCAATGAATAAGTTATTTTTGTTTGGAATCATGTTTCTCTCAAATTATTGTATATTGTAAACATTTTCAGGTGATCAAGAGTATTAAGATATTTTTAAATGGTCTGAAAAAATTAAGTTACCCCATAAATGAAGCATAATACACTTTCAATTTGCCGCTTTTATAAAACCTTAAAAGGACCAAATCATATATACAATTTTTGCAGTATAATTTTACTACACCTAAGTTCAATATTATGGCATTTAGAATTTTATGGTTTTGCCAATCAATGTGGATTCCATGAAGGGGTGAAATATTCAAATTGGTTAATTAAAATAGCATGCATGTATTGGTTAACTATTCAAATTGGCATATTTAATGAATTGATATCAAATTGATATTCAAATTGTTCCTATACGAGCCATATTTGTTACCAATGTACCTAATGATCTTTGAATTGACTTCCTTTACAAGCTCCTCAAAATATTCAAGGTGGGGAATATTGACCGACTCAAAAGTATTCATATTTGTTAGGATTTATTAGGAATTGATTTGATTTAAACTTAAAGTCAAACTAAATCTAATCAAATCCCAATTTCAATCATCCCAGTAATTATTTAATAGATTCCAAATATAATATTTGTTTTATAAATTAATTAAAATATAATCTAAGTTTATATAATTTGGAATAAAGGTGATATTTAACTCATAAATCAAAACAATTACAATCAAAGCAATTCAATTGAAAATCAGTTCTCAATTTTAATTATTGTGCATGAGGTTTGATTAAGAATTGATTTGATTTCATTTAAAATCATTCTAAATTTGTTAGGGTTAGTTCTTATAAAAACTATTTCGATTAACTTTGATCAATCTTTTTAATTTTAGAATACTCCAATTGTAGCCCTTTATCTTACACAACTATATCTATGGATTTAACAGCTTAAAAAGGCAAGGAATGAGAAATTTTATAAGGTCTTTATAACTTTGCTATATGTTTATATTAAAATCTTATTTAAGACATTGATACTTGTATGAAAAAAAAAAGAGCATAGAATGATTTTTTTTACTAATATCGATATCTCAACTAGATGATACCAAATTTATACATGGCATGAGAGATACCAAATATATATATTATATAAGTAATGGTTTAACTCTCTTATCATTTTTATTGATTCATAAATTTAAATTAATAATAATATTTAAAGATTTTTAATCTTATAATAAATACTTTTTATGAACATTGGTAAGAAAATAAAAAATTAGATTATTGTTAATTATTTTTTTAGAATGTACAACACTCTAATTATTGATCTGTATCTTACAATTATATTTACTAAATTAGATACCCTATTTTTTTTTAAAAAAGTGAGGAGTTTTAGAAGTTTTTTACAACTTATACTACAAGCTTTTAATAAAATTTTATTTAAGATAATAGTATTCACATGGCAAAAGAAATTAGTCATTAAATAATTTTTTTACGAATATTAATACCTTAATTAGTAATATCAAATATTCAAATTGCACAGGGTAATACTGAATATATACAATATGAATTTATAAATTATACTTATATATGTTGTTAATCTTATACTAAATATTTTTTAAATTCTGATAATAAAACATAAATAATTTAATTTATTATTAATAAATTTTTCCATTCTTACAATACTCAAATTGTATAAGCATTTAAAAATACTCCAATAGTATACTTATATCTATTAGGTTAGGTACAATAAGCTTTAATAAGCAATGTTTTTAAGTTTTTGATTAATGAAAATATCATGAATTTTATATTTCAAAAAAGCAATGCTAGAAAATATTAGAAGACTTTATAATTTATGCTCTAAGTTTTTATAAAAATCCTATTTAAAATAATAATGCTTGCATGACAAAATAAATTTGCCATTAAATGATTTTTTTACAAATCTTATAATTGTAAAAAATTTATATTTTAATCTTATAGTAATTTTTTAACTTTATAAAGAAAATTATAAATAATTTAAATTATTATTTAAGACAATAATACTCGCATAACTAAAGAAATTTGGCATGGAACAATTTTGTTGCAAATTTTAATACCTTAAATGAGTAATACAAAATATGTACATTTCATATATGATACTGAATATGTACAGTACATAGTTAATGATTTATCTATCTTACAATTATTTTAAATTTATTTTAAATTTAAATTTATAAATATTTATTTTCTAATTAATAAAAATACCATGGATTTAGTTGCTTGAAGAAATAGAGGATGAAGAATTTTATATATTTACAACTTATATTACAAGTTCTTATTAATTAAAATATCATTTAAAACAAAAATGCTTACATGTAAAAGAAATTAGTCATAGAACAACTTTCTTATAAATATTGTAAGCTCAAACAGGTGATACCAAACTTATACATGACTTAGGTAATAATTTATCCACCTTATAATTATTATCATCTTATAATAAATTTAAACCAATAAATTATATTATGTATATTGTTAATTTTATAATAAATAATTTTTTAATTTGATAATAAAACATAAATAACTTAAATTATTATTAATAATTTTTTTAATCTCAATACTTCAATGGTGTATTTATATCTTATGACTATATCTATTAGATTAAGTACTTTAAGATTCAATAAGCAATGTTATTTAATTTTTTATTGATAAAACTATTATAGATTTTATATTTTGAGGAAACATTGACGAAAAATTTTAGAAGGTCTTTACCATTATACTATAAATTCTTATTAAAATCTTATAAATTTATCTATTAGATTTGTTATTTTAATAATAAAGAATGTATTTATTTTTTGATTAGTAAAATATGATGATATAATGACTTGAAGAAGTAGCGTTGAACAATTTTGCCATAACTTTTTATCAGACTCAAGCTTTTAGAATAATATGACATATTATTAACTCTCAAATGAATAAGTAAATCTTATCTACTTATTTCATCTAATTATTTTTTTAATTTCCATCAAAGATCTAGACAAATTTATTTTGAGTAACATTTTCTCATCACTAGAATAAAAAATAAGAGTTTATTTGGTATGCACTATTTTACTCTGTCAATTAATAGAAATAGAAGAAAATGAAAAATTATGCTGGGTCCCTCATTATAATAGGTAGTTATTTGTATGAGTTGATACTTTTTATTATTTCTATTGGCTGATAGTATAAAATTATTTTACACTATCAATACATTTAAATTAAATTCAAAAAATAAATAAATAAATATATTAATACATTTATATATTTGTTATTATAAATGTTTAACAACTCATGTAATATACAGGTAAATACACTAGTAATAATATATTATGAGTGAAAATTAGGCAGAAAAATATACTATTGGAATGTTTACAGATTTATAATATATTAATATAGAATATATAAATAATATAAAAGAAAGGGGAAGAAACAACAAAATGAAAGAAAGATAATATAATAATAAAATACTTAATTTGATAGACTTGGGAGAGAAAATTTACTTTTTGGAATGTTTACAAATTTATATAATTATATAGATAAGATATAACAGGACACATCAACCGTAAGTTAAGGTCCAATGTCTAAACCAATCTGATGTGAAAATCAATCTTTCTAAAAGTAAATTGCTGTCTCATATTTTTCAACTAAATTGATTCCTTAATGAACGTAGGGTGTTGCTCTACCATTATCTAAAGACTTACGACCATTTAATTATTCTATTATTTGCCCAATTCAAATAGTTCACCTTTTGGCTCAAAATCCAGCCTTTTTATCATAATCCAGATCAAACAGCTCTTTCAAGATTATACTGGATCATTAGATTCATGGTTGTCCCAACTCAAAAAGTCAAATTCTTGGCCCTCAACCCAGTTCAACGGAACTGTTATTTTAGTACGATTGGCATAGACCCAAAAAACGAAAAAGTACGAGTGACGGTGCGTCAAATCAGTCATGAAAATTCCTTCACTTGATAGGTAAAAGTAAGATATTTTAAACGGGGTTGGCTCTCGTAAACAGCCTTCGTTTATGACGTATTTTACGTTGCATTTTATTAGTTAAAAAGTACGGTGTATCTTATAATTTGATGATAAAATTATAAGATATATTAATATATTAATTATTTATAATATATTATAATAATATTTAATTTTAAAAAAATTTAAAAATATAATTAAATACATTTTAAAAATTAATTATGTTATATTGATAATATAAAATTATATTGATAATATAAAATAATTTTATATTATCAGTATAATTAAAAAATTTTATCAGTATAATTTTATTCTATCAGTATAATTTTACACTGATAATATAAAATTATTTTATATTGTCAGTATGATTTTATACTATTAGTATATAAAAATTAATTTCTAAAAAGCATAAAAATTTTATCAATATAATTTTACTCTGTCAATATAATTTTATACTGTCTATCAGTATAATATTATATTGATAGTATAAAATTATTTTATATTATCAATATAATTTTATATTGTTAGTATATAAAAATTAATTCCTAAAATATATTTAATCATATTTTTTAATTTTTTTAAAATTAATATATTACTATAATACATCATAGACGATTGGTATATCGATACATCTCACAAATCTCCACCATCTGATATGCTACAATCATAAAGTACACTAAACACCTTGGACTGCAAAGTGCATAGAATTTGGAGCCTCCCTTTATATGTCGTAAACTCATAATTTGGATTGGATTCTTTTTCTTTTAATGAGAAATTCGATTCTTAATTCTTTTTAATGAATAATTTGTATGTGTTTCCAAAAATATATCTTGTTCTTGGACTAAAATGAATGTTTCCCTCCTTCTAAACTTTGCCTATTCAAAAAAGGAAAAAAGTAAAAAATAAAACATCGAGTTTAAGTAATAAAAAGCAAAATTAATCGAGTAAATCTCCAACTAGATTCATACCAATTTTAGGGTCAAACAACTTGATTTCTAATAAAAATAAATTATACCGTTAGTTCTTGATAATGTCATTTATAGGACATCTATTAGTCTCTACCATTTTTCTTAACAAAGCTATGTACATGCTATTTAGATTCTTCCTAAATATTCAAAATATACCGTTTGACCCTGTTCTTAATAGCTGGTACATCATTCACGCCCAAATGTTGCATTTCACACACTACCAACTCCACTCCTTTTTTTCATCTTCTTCACCACCACCACTACTCCTCCATCCTGAAATTGTCCCACCCTTTTGTATTTTGGGGTTAATGTACATACATAGCAGATAATGGTGGTGGTGGCGGTGAGAAAGGGAGAAGACACAGGCATCAGCAAGCATTTATTGGTGATTGAAGCAAAGTCCTTCTCTAAAGATACAATAATCTTAACAAACCAAAAGCAAAACTTCGATATTCATTTTGTGGTATTAGTAACCATGTGAAGTTTAGATTTCAAAAAATTTCAAAGATGGAGTTTTTTTTTTCCTTGTTTCTTAGTACCGAATATTATTTTCTTCTATTCCAGTTGACCTGTCTTGGATGGAAAATACACCGCGAGCTATGTCCAAGGCAATGGTGCCGATAACTGTCTCAAGGTTGCTGCTCTATGATCTTGATAATTGGAATGGCAAAGACAGGTTTCATTTCAACGCCAAGCAAGAAGTGAGTAGAGACCGGCAACGGCAGCTACCAGAGAAGAGAGAGAAGGTGTTGGTGGTGGCTAGAGAAAGAAGAGAAGGAGGGATATAATGTCGCTTAAAGCCGCGATGGAATGCTACGTACACAACTCCGTTATGAAAAATAGTAGAGATCAATGGATGACATTGTTAAAAATTATGGGATTAATTTATTTTTATCGGGGATTAAATTGTCCAACTCTAAAATTATCAAAGATATAGAGGTTTACTCAAAATTAATTACAAATAAGGACCTCAAAGACAACAATCCCTGCTATTATTAAGAGCTGTCAAAAAGCATCTGGCCAGTGCATCTATTAAGATCTCTCAAGCACCCGGTTCGACGACCGAAAAAAAAAAAATTGGTAAAAAGCACCCGGGTCGCAACATACTACGAGGGACTTAAGTAAACAGCTAAGATCAGCATCACTATTTTGCCCCGGCCAACCATGTGTCACAGCTCACAGAGGTATAAAATGAAACTAGCAGAATAAGGTTCAGGCACAATCAGTACTCCAGAATTCACAAGGTCCAAGAAAAGGATTAAGTATCATTCAATTTGGTTATATATTTGGTGGAACTAGTTTGAAGCTAGTAAGATCTGTTCTAGAACATAGGATTCTACCATCTGTGGACTCATATATTGGCCGATCTTGTAAACACTCTCATTTCAATGAAGCCTCTTTGTTGAGGGGGTGGCACATCTACGGTCACAATTTGTTATATTTTAAAGAGGTATGAGCTTAATTGAAATTTAAGAAAAAGTATTGGATGGTTAGTTGAATTTAATGTGGCTTGGAAAAATAAGTTAAGCGTACCTTTTTTTTTAGTTAAAAAGAGAAATATTATTTGAATATCTTATGCATAGACATGATATGAATATAGTATATTAATAAGAAAGTGAATGAGTATTTAGGTATATGTATGTCGAGATAAAAAAATGTTGTATATATCTATATAAAAGAGACATTGTATTTAGTGTTAAAATATTATATACAAATAATATAACTCAAATATGTTGATGAAATGATAGATGTACATTGTTATCGAAGTATATTATTTTAATATAATTTTTAAACACCCAAATTGACATAATAATTGAGGTGAAATGTGAATTTTAATTATATAATTGTTAAACATTATATTAATTAACAATGAATTTACTCTATTACTAAAGGCAATATGTTAATTAGTTAAAAAAAATTTAAATAGACACAAGTTTAAAACTCAGATCTAGGCATACTCACAATGTAGTTGGTATAACCCCTAAAACAAGCGGTTGTATATTGAATAAAGTTGGTGGGACCCATTTTTATTGCAAATATGCCTAAATATATGGTGTTAGAATTCTGTCAATGCAAGAGTATCATCAATTTGACACTTATAACTAAGGGGGTGTTTGACAGATGCTGAAAACTAGATATCTAGGTATAATAAGGTCTAATTTATAATAAATATTATTTAATAACTGTCCAAATATTTGAAAATTAATTTTTATTTGAGCTAATTTAAACCTAAAACTAATTCTAAAAAGAAATCAAATTTTAAATTAGTTTTATTTTATCTTTCTCTCTTTTTATTTTATTTCTTCCCATTACTTTCTTATTACTTCTTACCAATCCTTATTTTCTTCGTTGACATTGTCCACAAATCTTTTTATAATTTATCTTCATCACCTAACACGATGAATGAAGACACAAATTCTATTTCAGATTAATATGAAAATTAGAACTCGAAGTACTTTTTTAACATGAACATTGTTTGACATTGTTTATCTCCATTAATAGAAATATTACCTTAGTTTTTTTTTGGGGGAGGGGGGGGTGGTTATGTCATTCATAGTTTTGGAAATATTAAGTCTAACCTTGTATACAAATTGGAGAATAGATTCATGCTTGATTTAGGCCTGCAACTCCGCGAGAAATAAGTGCTAGGCATGGGGGCGGAGGCTCTAAAATTTTGTTTCTTTGTAAATTTTTTTTTTTTATTTGGTCCCTTTCTAAAATTTTATATTTAGTTAGTTTTTATAATTTTTTTTTGCTTAACTAAATATTTAAATACTATAATAGACAATACATTATACATATATGTGTTTTTCTTAAGTAAAGTTCAGAAAATCGGATTGGATATCGAACTGGATAAGGTATTAATTTAAAGTTTTCTTAGTTCAACCGGTATATATATATTATTAAACAAAATAAATATAGAGTAAAATATAATTTTAATATGATATAGTGATGATATTAATATTGAGTTGATTCTTTTTAGAATATTATTTACATAGTTTATAGCTTATATCAACTCAATATTAAATCAATATTATTAATATATCACTTATATACAAATATTATTTTTTAAAAATAATTTTTTATATATTAATACTTATGTTATTATCATGCAAGATCATTTTATTTATAAGAGTATTCAAGCCTCATTATTTAGATTAAGAGATTTTTATTCTTAAAACTATTATAAATCACTCAAGTTCCACATTGCTTTATACTATAAATTTTTTACTCCTAAAATAATTATAAATACTCATGTATTATATTAGTCTATACTTATATCCTCTAAGCTCTTTTCCAAAAAATAAGAGGTCTAGTATTTCAAATATTTGTTTTTTTCAAAAAAAGAATAAACTGGCCAACTGGTTTAACAGGTCCGATTTAATCAGCTCATTGGTTTTAGTCTGGTTCACATCGATTATCACCTATTTTCAAAATTTTGGTTTTTTTCTCTATGATTAGAGCATGGTTTTTTTCCCTATGACTAGAGCAGATTGAGGACCGATTCTTGCTTGAGCCGGCCAGACCGACCACTTTGGTCTAGTTTTCTTAACAATACTCTTGAGTTTTGATTGTAAAATATTTATTTTATTTTATTTATTTTTCTTTATATATTATTATTTTAATTTTAATTTTTTAATGAGAGTTAAAATTAAAAGATATATATTATTCTTTATATAAAATTATCTATTAAGTATCTCATTCCAACAAAATGGTCTAACTCCATCCTGACTAGGCGACAAGAAACGAATGACGAGAAAAAAACACTTTGTTCACTATATATGTTTATAGTAATCATTTTACGAAACAACATAGCGCCGGAGTTTGGACTAACCAGCAATGTCCCTTTAAAGGATGCAATGGTCAGAATGATTAAATTAATTATTTAAAATTTTGTATTTATTTTTGTAAAAATAATTTTATTTATTTGAGTTATAGATATTTATTTATTTAATAATTTCATATTAGATAATATATATGTTAAAACAATTTTTAAGTTATCAAATTAAATATCATAAAATAAAAAATTGATTTATTTTTAGATAGATTAACATAAATAATTCTATATTATATTATATTAACTTAATTTTTTTAGCTACCAAACACTCTCAAAAACTCACAATTATTAAAACATATATATTACCACATATCTGGAATCTGGCTACCTATGCTATGTTCAAATAACACGATTGGACGTGAAAAGTTGTGTGTGTGTGTGCGTGAGAGAGAGAGAGAGAGAGAGAGATGAAAGGCTATCTCTCCTTGTTTTGATCTTCTCCCATCCTTTGTTCACGAAAAACCAACAGCCTTTACTAATTTGAATGATTGAATCCAAGTGCACTGGTTTATTTTTTTCACTTTTTGTGTTGGCAACAGGTAACATAGAATCGTAAAAAATAACATTAGAAATAAGCACTTCACAGTCATTACAAAAGTGGGCACAGATCACATTCTAGACAAAGACAAAAATAGCATCCTAATAGAAGTTCATTCCGACCATAACCATACTTCCATATTCCGTTTGCTCATAGAATTTTGATGAACACTTGAGCAGCGCAACCACCATCACTCTTAACAAGCTTCTGCGTGATACAAATGTAGCTATATATGTACAGCTTCTCATGCACCTTAATTTAACTTGCCAAGCCTCCTTAGCAAGCTCTAATCAACTTCTCGTGGTTAGGTATTGGGTGTTCATATGCCATTAATTGCAAACTTTCCAACTTAACAACCAACAAAATTACTCAGCTTAATGTTACATATACACAACCATGTAGATAGCATCATAGAGATGAAGAGACACAACAGCCTCAAAATTAAAACCATACATATTCCACGTTTGATCTTTGAATTAGGTTTATTTGTTTCTAGGTTACTTATCACTATTATTCATCTCAAGCTTCCAATGACAGAATCAAATAAAAAAGCATCATACGGAGTAACATGAATCCTGGTGTAAATGGCAGTAATTAAAATGAGGGAGATTGGCCACACGACGCAGAAGCTATAGTGTCATGTCATCAATCGACGACAACCACAAGCCAGCAACCGCGTCCTTGTGTCAAACTGAAGTTTTCGACACGAGTTTATTCCATTTCTCGACAAATTGTAAACTACAATTGTTATTAGTTGTTAAAATTTCAAAATTAAACGTATAACATTGCTGTAATTGACTGATTCCAGGAGGAATGAACAAAACCACGCATGAATTAAATTAAGGGACTTATTAAAGTACAATTAAACCAATCAATCAGAAAAAACAAAGAATGAAAAAAACAAGATGTTTAAGCGGCCAGGAAGTCGGACATGATACTCAATATCGCTAGATGATTTACAATATCAAGCAAATAAGAATGAGGAATTTACTAATGGATATGACAAGCGAGGCATCTTCTTGTCATACATATACCCTAGCAAAAGGAAAATGTCTACTTCACATGGCATGGAATCATGAAAATGCCGTGGTATATTGTGACGGTGCACCGACTCAAGTACATTTATAACGTACAAGTATTAAATATCAATTCCTATGGAATCATTTTATAGTTTATTGCAATTTGTATACTTCACAAATGTAGTCAAACGCCCATATATTAGAATTTCACTTTTCCTTTTGTGAAAGCTACTTAGATTTTAGATTTGCAATCCGCATATTTTTGGACTGCATGATCCGAACCCAAACCACATAGAACCTTCTCTCTTCAAACCAAAAATAAATTAAACTAAGCAAAACACAAAGAATGTATTTATTGTCTTAGGAAGGTGCCACTTGGCGTACACTACGGAGTTATCACCACAGCTCATACATTACAGCTCATGGCCGTCCACAAAGATTTTGCCTCCAATTGAAGGTAATGCATTTAATTTACATTTATATTGTGATTGAGTGAAAGGTCCACGGTGGGGTTGACTGAGATAAATCATTATTAAAAAGGTTGACTAACGATAAAATAAAAATTTGAAAGAGAACTTGCGAAAAACTTAAGAGGTACTGTATGCCCCTGAGATTCATTGAACAACAAAATCTTTGGTCTCACATGACATATGATTTTATGATTCTAACACCTATCGTGGCGGTGTACGTAATTTTTATTGAATGTCTTCAACATCAACATACAGCTGAATCTTGAACTAAATAGGTATTTTCGACAAGGAAATCAATGGATCACTTATCTCTTTCTCTAATTTTTACTTCCCCCTCTTTTAGTTATCATTAAAAATTTTACATATTTTTTTACTTTCTATTTCCACAATGACTAAATGTTTAATGGAACAATAAATGAATTGATTGTTCAAGCTCATCATGATTTTCTTTTCTTTGCTAAAATTTCATGTTAAACAAAACTCACTATTGATTTTTTCCCCAAAAAAACTTACAATTGATTTATATAACTAAAAATGTGATGTAATTATATAAATATTATCGTTGAAAAAAAAAGAGAGGGGGAGAGAGAGAAAAAAAATTGAAGTTGACTGATGTAGAAGAACGATAATTTTCTATTTTTTTTTTTAAATTATTGATGACATTAAGTTGATAATAACACTACAACTACGAAACCCCACAAAACTATGGAGTAGCGTCCCAAAGAATTAAGGAATATATTGGCCATAGGCAGCTTCAAACTCTATCGTTCGTGATCTATGGTATGCTCAATTGATACTACTGAAATTACAGGCAACGTACGGTGATATAATTGGGCTTGTATGTAAATATTTTCTGAATTCAAAGAAAAAAAATCAATATTTATTTATTTTTGAGCTTGGTTTGGGCTATTTTTTATTTATATTTTCCGCTCCCAACTGGTGTAAAACCTCATCTTTCAAAGTATATAAGATGTGTTTGTTTAGGATCTTTTTGGCAAAAAAATCAATTTTTTATTAAAAAAATCAGTTTTTGTATATTTGAATAATTTTTTAAAAATAATTAGAATATAAAAAAATCTATTTTTAATTTTTTTTATAGAAATAAAAAGAATAATTTATGAAAAAAATCAATTTTTAACTTTTTAACTATATATAAAATTTAAATTTTAAAATTACATTTTTTAAAAGTTAAAACAAATGCACCCATAATTTTATTGATAAAAAAAAGTATATAATCTTTTATTAAGCGCAAAAAGTATGTAATCTTCTGAACTTTGTTTTTAAGCATAAAACGGTTTATACAGCATAAAACAAATATTTCATAAGAGATGAATATATGGCTAATACTAATTCCATTTTTTTAACTGATATAGATTAATCCAATAACAAAAATATAATCTTAAATTCATAATATCCAGACATGATAATTGAAAAATACTTAATTATAATTTATATGTAAACAAACTTAGAAATTACATATATGTTACGTCATCGAAATTATTATTAGCTATTTATTTAATGATTTTTTTGGTACATATTTATTTAATGGTTTGATTCTGAAAAGTTCTTAAAAGGATAAAATTATAAATATATCTTAGTAATTTTATAAATGCAAATTGATAAACATGTACTGCTGATGAATATGCTATATAAAATGAGTATGTGACATCTGAAATTGTCTTATTTATCAACTGATCATTTAAAATTTTAAAAAATATTTAATTAAATAAATAAACAACAACAAACATCAACCAAACTAGTTCATGAACTGTGGACAAGTGTCATTGTTTGATTCATCTCTAATCTTGACTTCATAATTAGACTAAGGGTTCCTGCACTGCTGTCTTGCAAGAGAATCGAGACTTTAAGGTTAACTGGATGTCTTTCATTTATGCATGTTTGGGATAGTGCTAAGCAGCAGAAACATATATAAATCTCACATAAAGTCAACTTCAAAGAGAGATAAAATAAAGTTTGAACTACTCAACATAAAAGAAAATACGTATTTTTTTCATGGAATAAAATTCTCTATTGATGACTTTGTTAAGAGAATAAAATACTCGATGCTTTGACAATTTTGCACGTCAAAAAATAGTTTATTTCTTTCACATATTGGTTGCCCACAAAACCCATTGAAGAAAATTCAGTTTCTTGCATCCGCAAGCTTGAAACTGCAATCATAAATGGATATATTATATTATATAGATATATAAAGGACTTTGGCCATTCGCAGGATAATCAAATGTTTGAAAGTGCCAGCTCACTGACCGACTTTAACATGAAAATTGAAGACCACACACCTTAGTATATATTTTGATATTTTAATATTATTGTATCGTCTGGCATTGACTTCCTCTGAGGGATTGGTGCTCAAAGATACTTGCTTTTGGATGATGGATTGGGCCATTTAATAAAATCCCAAGAGACAGGGAAGATCCCATCCTTTGATTTACATTCCCTCAATAATTGATTTTAACACTCTTCCACGTCTGCTATCTCTTCCACAATCAAATGCAATAATATATTAATTAGACATGATCATTAATCTATGAGCTCATAGACAACTTAAAGTCTGAACTCTAAACTACCTAGTTAATGTATCTTGACTTGTGGAATCTATATATAGGCCAAGTTAGAGACACATTAGCACTGTGGCAAAAAGCTAGAAACACTCATACACAGCAAAAGAGAGACAAAATGAGTAGCAATCATGTGCGTCTGAACTGTGGCATTACAATGCCTCTCATTGGACTTGGCACTTATTCCTACCCAAATGATAGGAAGACAACAGAATTTGCCGTCCACAATGCCCTCGAGGTACGAACAACATCCCCTCTTTCAGTACTATGTCTGCTACTTGATCTGCTTGCTATTAGAAAAAGCAACGAAGAGGAAGAAAAAATGCTACATCATTTTTCATTATATAATTCTTAATTTTCCTTAATTATTATTGATATTATATTGTAATATTATTCATGTAACCGATCCCATTTAATACGATAAGACTTTCTTATTGTTGTTGTATTCATACACATGTTTTTTTATATGAGCAGATTGGTTATAGGCATTTTGATACAGCAAAGATATATGGTTCTGAGCCAGCAGTTGGCAAAGCCTTAAATGAGGCAATCTTGGAGGGAGAAGTAGAGAGAGAAGACATTTTCTTGACATCTAAACTGTGGGGGAGTGATCATCATGATCCTGTTTCTGCATTGGAACGAACTCTAGAGTAAGCACACTGAATCCATGAACTTACCCTAAAAAGAAACTAGAAAGTGAAAATTGCATGCCTTGGCTTTACGACAAGTTATAGATGGAATATAAAGTCAGATACGGCACCCCCATCCGCCATCTTACCCTTTTACTTTTCAAGATTTGTCTAAAGTAAATCGAGAGCAAATAACGTAAAGTACATGTGGTGTTATCATTACCAAAATCAAAATGTCATGGGATAACAAAAAACAATATTGGAATAAGCTAGTGGCCCAGACAGAATAAGAATTTGTCATGGCCCATAAGTGGGACATGAGAATATGTGACAGAATCTTTTTAGTAAATCGCGGCTAATTACTTAGTTCTGGAGAATGGGAACGAAATCGGTGTTGGAAATCTACTATTGATTTTGTTATATTTTGTTACTTGAATTGAAAACAGGAATTTGGGCATGGAATATCTGGATATGTACCTAGTGCACTGGCCTATCAAGTTGAAGCCATGGGTTAACTATCCTGTACCTAATGAAGATGACTTTGAAAAGTTGGACTTTGAGGCCACATGGGCAGGCATGGAGAAATGCCTAGAGATGGGGATGTGTAGGTGCATTGGGGTTAGCAATTTCTCCAGCAAGAAGATTGAATGGCTTTTAGATTTTGCTTCTACACCTCCAGCTGTTAATCAGGTACATACATACACTTAAAACTTGAGGAGCACTATTTTACTATTTCTTGATATTACAATATTTTAATTCACTCGATCTTGGTACTTAGGTGGAAATGCATCCAATGTGGAGGCAAGGGAAGCTCAGAGAGACTTGTGGGGACCACAATATCCATGTAAGTGCATATTCGCCACTTGGTGGGCCAGGGAATGCATGGGGATCCACAGCTGTTGTTCATAATCCAATCATCCAATCAATTGCCTTCAAACACAAGGCAACTCCAGCACAGGTTAAAAAACTCAAGTCCAAAGCATTATTCATGATGAACAATAATGTACAATTGCTATCTGAAATATTTATATTTGATCATTAGAATAATGAAAAGGTTTGTGTATTTTAATGTATGTCTTCACTGTGATTTCTGAAGGTTGCATTGCAGTGGGGACTATCAAGGGGCTCAAGTGTGATTGTGAAGAGCTTCAACCGAGAAAGAATGAAGGAAAATATAAGATCATTTGATCTGAAATTGGATGAGGAAGATATCTTACAGATAGAGCAATTGGACGAAATGAAGATTATGAGAGGGGAATTTCTGGTCAATGAAACCACAAGTCCTTACAAAACAATTGAAGACCTTTGGGATGATGAAATTTGAAGCCATGGAGAATGTTGTAATTCAATCACCTCACATGGGAAAAAGAGGAAAATCGAAGAAATTTTTGTTTCAACTCAAATGTTTTATTTTCTGTGACCGGATTCTTGATTGCTTAAAAAGTGAGAATCCGCCGATTGTTTGGAAGGATATAAAAAGATAAATTATCTAGTCAAACAACTAAACTTATTTTCACAAGTACATTCACTGTATGTACATTTTACTTTTTTGGCTGCTTATGAGTTGTATTTCTCTCTCCCTCTACAACTATCATCCAATTTAACCTTCCAAGTATGTGACTCCATTTCCAACTACTGATTATTACTTGAAACGAAATTAAAACAAATACATGATATGATAAATGTTTACATGATATGGTGGTCCTTAACTCACAAGGACCACCTAAAAATTCTCCTGCAAACATGCTTGTTATTTAGTTCTGTTCAACAGTTCAGAATTTTTTCTTTTAATGGAAAAATCACCTTTAAGGGTGTGTTTGATTGGGGGTAAAAATAGGGTGGAAATTTTTATAGATAAGCTCTATATGTATCATCTATGAAAATTTCTATCTCATATTTATTCCTCCACCAAACACAGGAAAAAAAAATTATTCCTAAATATCTAATCACATATTGTTATATCAACAAGAATAGTTGATTTTTACGTCCATTGCTTAAATAGTTATGCAAATAAAATGATTGGATTGGATGATGCTGTCAGGATACAAAAATTAAACTCTAATATAAAATATTTTACATTATCATGTAACAATTTTTTTTTTCATATATTTGTTTGCCGACCTTAGTGTGTGTGAGATAATTCCTTGTATATGTATTTATGTTTCAAGTTTAGGACACAAGAAAAGAAAAGATGCAAAGTTTGTTAAATCTTGCGGATCAAGAAGCACCGAGTTTGTGGCGGAGGAGAGACTACTAGTACTACCTAAAGTGATGTAAGGTAACGCTGAGAGGTTCAATTCTACTACTTGGTAAGGCAACAACAGCGAGAGTTACCCAATCCAAGCAAGCAGAAATTGTTAATATCTCAAAGTTGACTTTTGTTTCAAAGTTATACGGTCCAATTTTTTTTTTTTTTTTTTTTCCGATGGAGTACACAGTCCAATGTTGAAACTACGTTAAAGTTAGTTACGTAGTTGAACACGAAAGTGAACTCTCAGGCGTTGATGCTTGGTAGTAGTTTATATATGATTACGCTTTAAACATCGCTTTCATCTTTGTTATATAGCTCCTTTCCTCACCCTTTTGCCTCATTTCCCCCTCCATTCATTGCAAAACTGTCGTTAATAGAAGCAGCACAAAGAGTCTGCTCAAGTACGTACCAATA
Organism: Pterocarpus macrocarpus; assembly: GCA_031439585.1. Taxonomy (NCBI): domain Eukaryota; kingdom Viridiplantae; phylum Streptophyta; class Magnoliopsida; order Fabales; family Fabaceae; genus Pterocarpus; species Pterocarpus macrocarpus. Next base: position 71,938,650 of record CM062522.1, read on the forward strand.
TACATTTAGAATGTTGAAAGCATAAAATTATTTAAGAATTTTTTTTTTCTAACACAAATATTTGTCTTATAACATGATCAGTTTTCTGTATGAAATACTCAAACCATGATTTGGACAAAAACTACAACAGATATGGCTAATTCTGAATAAGTGGTATATATTTACAGAACCCAATAGCTTAATTCTTTCCCTTAATTTCTCCTTGGAGAACATTGAGGAAGAAATTTTCCTCGGTTCACATATCTTACATTCTCACAAGTAGCAACACTGCCGCCATTTTCTGGTTATAAAATCACATCCTGCAGGTAGATTTCTTTGCAAGGGACAGTTCGGCTGCAGTGAAATTTGATAGCCACTTCTGAGGCACTCGTTCCTCTGATGTTTTAGTATAACACATTGCTTAATTTCACGGCTGAGTTCTGCTTACATAAACAAATATGGTTGTGATTATCATAAATTTAATGCACTTTAAGGATAAATTTGGTTGCTCTCTTTGGTGGTGTTAGTGGTTGAGAAGTTGGTCACCTGCACTTGGCATGGCTGTTCTTGATCACAGTAGTTTTGATCTATGATTATGGGATTTGTCACATTTTGCATCACTACATTAAAAAACTTGATGTTTCTTGCATAACCAGAGCCTCCCTGTGTTAAGATAGAATCAAAATATATGAGAAATATGTAAAACTTTAACATTATTTTATAGATAAAGTTACAGAGTTTAATCGCATTGTGCATAAAGCATTTTTCCATGGTAACTATCATGCTATTCCACCAAGACAAGTGACATATGGTATTTTAGTTCTAATTAATGAAGAGGAAGAGACACAATGGAAAGTTAAAACTACAATTTTCCAAAGAGAAAAAGGTAAACAAATAAATTGCTGTTGACTTGTGGAAAAGTTTAGGAAATTGGTGGATTGTGTAAACTTGCCAAAAATGTTAGTTAAAGTATTGAATATCAGCTTTGGCCAATTAGAAGGAATAACTAATTAGTTAAAACATGTCAGAGGTGGTCAAGAAGACAAGGGCCAACAAAGTGGAGATTTATCAACCTTTGGTGCGCTATTTCCTCATGTTCCAATTCATGCATCATTGGTCAACTTCCCCATATTTTTGTCTTACTGAATTTGCGCCTAAACTTTGGCAATTTTGTTACACTAGAGTAAAAGTTTAACCAATTTATCTTAAAAGGCCGTTGAACTTAGGCAAAGCCAGAAGCTAAATTAGAGTGGATAAGTTGAATCCTCAAGTTCTACTCTGAACATCAATTAGTCCAAATTCTTTCACCTGTTTCAAATGTTGTAGAGTGCCTAACAGCCAAAATTTCAAATCTCAAGACCAACTCTTGCCCTTTTATTTTTGGGTCGTTGGATCTTTCCAACGAAGCGTATCAACAATGTTAGGCCAAACCTTTCTGGTTGGGATGTTTCCAATCACTCTAGGCCTATGAAGCACTAAATACTTCAAAATCTGCGGCCTACATCCTATTATTGTTTAATGTGCATCATAAAGCAACTACTTTAGTGGCAAAAAAAAAACAGAAAAGCAACTACTTTTGACCTTTAAAAAAAAAAAAAAATCAACTACAGCACACGAGGCTTGGTCTCAGTGGTTGGACATGCTGCTCTTGCACATGTGCATGCTGGGGCTAGAGTCGCAAGTTCGACTCGCGGTCAGAGACCGCTGGGCGAGCGTGTGGGCGTGTGTTGACGCCCCCCAAAAAGAAACCAAAAAAAATAAAAGGCAACTACTATCTTGTTAAAAAACAAAAGGGCCCAAAAGCAAAAAAAGAAAACCAGCTACAATCTTGTTGATTTATCGGAGGCTACTTCACCTGTTTGAGTAACCCGAACCTCCGTTCTCAGACCCAAAATAATAATGACAAAAAAGCACCATAACGTATGGTACAATGGTATTGCACAACACTCGAAATTGTAGTCGCACAACATTGATCGCGGGCCTAATGTAAGTCGTTATCTTGCATGGCAACAAAAAAAGGGAAAAACCATCAAATACCGTACAACGTATGGTACTCACAATGCAATGGAAGCATGAGATTCCTCATCAAAATGCATAATAATAATTGTACAATTATTTCAGCATCAAATGTTGACAATACAACAACTATTTATGTAATAATTACAACTTTTATGAGAGCCCGCTGCTTCCTCCAAGCCATGACCATGATATGAACTCTCACATATTGAATGCGATATCATATCTTTGCAAAATCAGAATGTAATGAGGCCAACAATCAGTTGAGTAGGTGGCATTTGGGCACCCCAACTGAACTCAGCATCTTACATGAACAACTAGTTTTCCTTTTCATTTCAGATAACTTACTCTCCATCTCCAGCATCATCATCCACTTACAACCTTAAGTTAAATCCAGAAACCATCATCACAAGGACAATATAATTTTCCAATATAGTTTAATTAAAAAAGAAAAAAAAATCATAAGTAAATACACTCAATAACCTGCACTCGGAGGCATAACCTAATTGGTCACATATGTGGCCTCCCTTGGTAAGTGCACCCGGGACCCTAGGATTGCATGGTCAATTCCCATAGGGGCAGACCCACCCCCCCCCCCCCCAAAAAAAAAAGCACTCAATAACCTTTTGATGAAGAAGTCAACAGCTTGTGAGATTGAAATGATGATACATGACTAACTAAAAACCTGAACCATCGACTCCTTGGCCAATGACTTTCAAAATGCATCAAATATTTTAGAGAAGACTAAAACAAAAGTAAAGCTTAATGGCAGTCAATTTCATACATGTCAACATTGGATCATTACGAGTTACCAACGCCTATTCTGCAGCTACTTGTCCAACACTTCCATTCGATCCTGATGAAATACCTTGCTCGATGCACTAAAAGACATCAAATTAAAAGTCATTACTGAAGAAAACGAACACGAGTAATTTATAACGTCAAGGAAATGCTTTCAGAAGCTTTTCAAAATATCAGTCAGCAATTGGTGCAATATCCTATTTAATGGGTCGAGAGACAAAATTTACTAAGTAAAGATAATATGCTACACATTTTCAGTAGAACAAGAAAAGTGACATTCTGGCCAGTTTATCAATCCTTCCATTGTCAGAAAAAAATTTCTACATGTTACTTTCTTTCAAAACATGTCCTTGAGATAGAAGCAAAGGGATTTGAGAGGTCTTATTTATTGAAAAAATTAGCTTGTTTTCATTGTGCCATTCTGCTATTCCTTTAAAATTTGGGTTAAGGAGGATATATTATTCTCTTTCTCCGCATTTTCTCTCTTCCAATAAACTTTCTTTCATATGCAGAGCACACTATTGACCAAAATAAAAATGTTACACGTAATCAACTTTATATAGTCAAATACACACACGCATATGTACCTGAAGAAGGTAAGCATGCAGCCAATCCAACGTTTGAGGAAATGTTGTCGCTGACACATTGACCACAGTCAACCCCTGAAACATAAAACTTGAGTATGAACATTGATCACAGATGAAAAAAAATTTCAGAATCTTAAACTTGTAGTGGCTTTATATGCTGCAATCAGTGAATAAAATTTCCTATCAACTTCTTCATATTCACTAGTTAATAAAAGGAAGACATCATAAAAACTACAGAACAAGTAGATTTAGAACAACTTGAATTGAAAAAATAAAATGCACAGCAATTGTCATAGTTATCAATAAAATAAATGACATCACAAAAGTGGTATTGTCCACATAAGAAAACTATAGTAATCAGTATAGAAGTATACTTTTGGGACATACCTGTGATGTGAACGAGCACAGATAATCTTGTATGGTTTTCAAGTTGGCTACAAGCTTATCTTTATCCTGTAAGTCAAACAACAAAATTCAGAAACCAGCCAAGACAGATTGAAACCCAATTGCATGATAGTTTACATTGCTCCTTATGGTTCTCCCTTCTTCTTTTTTTTTTGTTCCTTTTTTTTCTTCTTGAGATTTGTTGTTATTTATTTATTTTCAACTCACATGCAAATTTAGTAAGAATCTACATGATATAGAAAACTCGAGTCATAACCTGCTACTTAGAATCCCTAATTTTTCTGCTATGCTAAGTTAAGACATTGGATAGCTCACAATCCTTTAGTTAAACTACCTACGACTTCTTGCTCATCTCCTGAATTCCAATCCTTCTCTTCTTGTCAATAACATAAGATTCTTGTAATCAATTAATTCTGTTATGTGGTATGGATGTCTTTCTTAACAATGTTACACAAGTGATATATAGCAAAATATGATAAAATATGAAGTCAGTGGTTTGTTTGCATTTGCCTTGCTTAGTCGCATGATAATTGTGGTAGGTTATTTGAAATTTTCTTTTTCCCCCATTGACAGGGTGGGCTGAGGCCCATATTTGAATCATCTTTTATTATTATTAAAAGTGGTTTGTCCACCACCCCGGCTAGAAAAATACCGTGTGTGTGTGTGTGCATTCTTTTAGAAGTTACCGTACCTGGTCAGGGCATTTATCATTAAACGTGCGAGAGGAGATCCACTCCTCAAGTAATGCCTGCAAATAAGATAAGATAAGTCTCACTACATTATATGACTCATACAACTAAACGATGGAATGTGATAACAAGACCTGTGCACTTAAGTCGTTTCACAAAATTCAACCTATCCTACTGACATAATATAACAGTGGGCAACAATCAGGACAACACTGTGAACCAAAGTTTAAAGTTGCTATTAATCTATTCATCAACCCCTTAAACATTATTATTTTCATTGACTGATAGCTCCCCGTGCACCATTAGAACATCATTGAAATACACACAGGACCTGGCTGTACCCTTTGACCATCAAATAAATTGCTACAAGTGAAAACAAGAACCACTTATGTGGATAATTGTTACTTCCATAAAAATAATGGACAATGAGACAAACCTTATGATCAAATTCAGCCATCTTCAGAACAATAGGCACGATTATTGGTTTAGGACCTGATTTCTTACTAACAGAAGTTTTGTCCACCTCTATTTCTTTGAGAGAAGCAGTACCTGCATGAAAAACTTGTCAATCATATAATTTGCCACTAAAATCTTAAAGTGAAACACAATGCCTATTCATGCAAATTACAACTTCCTCTATGCATGTGGAGACACATCACTCTGAGAAAGGAACTAAAAAGCTTCAAAGTATGACAAATGATTGAGAACCTTCATGTCCAGACATGCTTCCAGCTAGACCCATGGATGCCATAGAATTTGATACTGCATCAACTTGGTCAGCAGATATTCCCTCAGTCGAGCTCAGAGTCCTGGAACCACCATTATTCTCATCACCACCTTCATCAATATTTTTTGTTTGCACTGTAGCATTATCATCTGATGCCACAGATGCTGGATTTATCACTTTATTTTCTGCATGTACAGCAGAAGGTGATTTATGATCATCATCTACCAAATAAATGCTGGGATCCAAATGAATTCCCTGTCAATATTAAAATGAAAACAAAGAAAATAAGCTCTCAATAACAGAAACATCATTACTTCACAATAAACTTGAAAATTCAATACACATTGACCCATATAAAAACTTCAATGATGTTAGACAGCATATACAGGGTCCACTAAATACATATGCATACATACCTCAATTATTATTGGCTTTCCATCTTTCATTGCCTTCTTCAAATCACCAGCCAAACCTAAAAGCCAAATATCAATTTAAAAGATGAAAACAATAAACTATGAAGAAAAAAGTACGGACAGCATTCTGTCCCCCCCCCCCCCCCCAAAAAAAAAAGAAGATAAATTATGATGATGATAACAAAATTCAATGTGAAAAAATGATAGAGATCTCAAGCTAGAAAGGACTAAGCAAACCTTTCCGAACAACTCTGCATTCTCTGCAAAATTCAGTTATTAACTCCTCTGATGAACTAAAATCTCGAGCCCATACAGGAGTTGATGCCAGTGGTGCACTATATAATACAAGAGAATAATCATTTAGATATGATATATAAATATATGTAAGCAACAATCACTCTCTAGTTATCAACAACATAAAAGTCACAGCCCAAAAAAAAATTGAAAATGCTAACAGAAGCTTTAGATTTGTCAAAGGCCTTTGATGTATATTGGCACCTACTAATTACTAACATTTATAAAATATAAGTTGAAGTAAAAATAGTGAAAAATAAAGTGTAGTTCACATTTGGATTTTAACATAAGAACACATAAATGGCAATATGCATCGAAAGAACTACGGAAATTGAACACATGGTGGCGATTAGAGAGAAACATTAAAACAAAAAGCAGCATCCAACAATGTAATTAACAAGACCAACATCAGCCATACCATATGAATTCAAGCATAATATTGCATTAACAAGTTTTGCTATGTAATGATTAATGAGAACATTGTATGAACTTTTTGGGTGAAAACATGAACTTGATTTCACACAAGCAAATGCTTTTAGGCCAAAAGCAGCCCTAGCAAGGTCTAGTTATGATAACATTTATGAACAAATACTTGTTTTGATTAATAGAACTTCCAATCAAAACAAAAATACTAGCCATCTTAAGAATGAAATAAAGAAGTTCAGGACATACTCTGTTGATGTGCGCAACAATTCATAAACCATATCTGTCTATCAGAAGCAACAAGAAAAAATGTCAAAATCATTTATTTATAACTTCAAATAATCAAAATAAAATATAGAGACATCTCCAAATAAATGCCAGTTGACTGAAACTGTCCTCCTTTTATATGAGAGGAATATTCAGTTATATCAGAGACATTCGATGCCTACCTGCAAGACATTTGGCAAATTTAGCCTCTGTGCAAGCTGGGTGGCAATAGTAGACTTCCCAACACAAGCAGTTCCACAGACAAGGATTACTAATGGAACTCTTTGATGATGAAATCTGGATGAATGGTGAAAGCAGGAAAATATAAAAAGAAGCTGTATTATTAATTGAAAAGATATCACCCTCAAGTAAGTTCTTTTTATTTTGCATTTTCCTTTCCATTAAACATTATCATGTAAATTTTTCTTCAACAACCAAGAATAGCCATAAAGACAGGACAGCATAAATTTTAGTATCATTCAGCTTGGTCCAGGCTGAAACCTATAACTCAGCTAAAATAAATCTACCGTTAATGTATATGATATTAACATAGCTACATGTTGGAAAAAGAAAAGTTGTTTCCAACAGAAAGATTGCATGCTAACCTCGTCATCATCTTATAACGATTAATGTACTCTTCTCCATATCCCCGCCGCTCCATAAGCTGCACAAATAGAGTCCTATTAGAAAGTTTCTATTGATTAAATCATGATCAGCATTTAGAAAAGTGCGGAATTCCAGCCATGGTCATTTCATCCCAGATATAATGGAATTCAACTTCCTACTATCAAGAGACAAAATACTATAGAAATTTAGGCCCCATTAGGCTATAAAATTTAACACCATCTAATAATAATTAATATTGATTCAATAATTTGTATCTGGACAGACCTACCGAAGAATCAATCAACCATATTATTTTTATACACACAAATATTCTGTATATAATACAACTTGAAATAAAAATATCCAACAGGAATATGCAACATATGTCTGAATAAATGATTACAATTTTGCTCCTCGTATAGTACCTCCCCACAAAATTTTAATCTTGACCATGCGTTCAAACAGTAAAAGCCAATGATGAAAGTTCATTCAAATTTTCCTCACATGTCTCTAATAAATGTGTATCAAAGAAAAGGTAGGCAGCAGCAGCAGCAGTACAAAAGCCAAAAAAAGTAGGATTGGGTGCGTGTTGGACAAATCAAACCAAAAATTTGGCATACCTTAAATAGGTTGACTTCCAAATCAGACTGAGAGCTGCAGCACAGAATTGCAACGAAAGAAATGTTTCAACAAATTATACCAGAATTCAGCAGGAAAAGAAAAGGAGGGGGATAAAAGAAAAACAACATCAGGAAAACAGAAAAGGAAGAGATGGGGAATAACATACACATCTAGAAGGCTGTTGTCTATGAGCAGCTTCTTCAGTTCAAGAGCAATTTTAATAGCTACATGGTTTGGAATCTGAAATCAGCAAGCAAACAGACATGAGAAACTCATAAGACAAGAAACAAGAAGACAGACATAAATATCATACAAAATAACAATTCTACAATACCCAGCTACAGCAGCATGAACAGTAGTTATCTTATACCTTGGTTACCGTTAGCATTCTACTGAGCAAAAATCTGGACAGAACATAGTAGTGATCCGCATTATCACCCAACCACACCTTCACCTACAAGCACAAAACCCGCAAAAGCATTTTCAAATCGATATTCTCATCCGGGTATTTTGAAAAATGACAAAAAACAAATAAACTAACTGAAATTGAACCAAACCCGGATTCCAAAATGATGGGCATGCATGAAATGAAGAAAAGTTCCGATTTTTATTACGATATTGAGTTTTCCAAATTGAGATGAATGATGGGGTAGCGTACCTTGACGAAATCGTACTTGGAAGAAGCGTTGCGGGAAGAGAATCTGACGGAGGGGAACGAAGAAGGGTGCTGCTTATCGTCGCTGTCTTCGCCGCTAACGGGGCTGGACACGAGCGTTGCTTTGTCCTTCTTCATCGATTTTGGGGTTTTGGTTATGTGATTCTGTGGGAATGAATGGATCAATCAAGTGTTATTGTTATCTTCAGTGAGCTCAATTTGTTTTGGGATTGTTAAGTGGAAATTTCGCGCTTTCCAACGAGGCTTCTGAAAAAGGAACAACAGAAACACGAGAATGGCTCCTCTCAAACGCAGGTCCTCAACCTTACAATCCAAACAGAAAATGTTTATTTATCTGTCACATTTAGATGTGTAAATTTTATATTTAATATTTGTGAGTAATTCATGTAAAGTTTTCATATACCTCTGTCCTACTTATCTTTCTTTTGAGGGGAAAAAAATGGGGTTACTACTACTCAATGTCTTATATTTTTTTGTATTTTGAAAAAAAAAATCTCTTGATTAAAATCCTGCTATGCTATACACTCACAAAAAGACCTCATTTTAATATTTATTATTTGAGACCATTTTCGTTTGTATGAATAAAGGTAAGTTTAAGAGTTGCTCTAAAATTTTAGAGTAATTGAGATTAACTTATCTTTGATAAATGTGCACATCCTATATTAATCTAACTACTTTAAAGTAATTTGGAGAAAATTATGTCAAAAGAAGATCAATAATATCAGAGAAATGTTAGGGGGACGCATTTTTCCAAACACATATATGACGCATACGGAGTGAACCGTGAGTGAAACGCAGAAGCAAACAAACATCGTATACATATACGAGGGTAAATTTAGTAAGAAAGGTTACCAAACGAAACGAAAAAAGGAAGTAAAAAAAGTTGAAAAATCAAAATAGAAACCTAAACCACGCCAAAACTCTTCCCTTCGTCCAGCTCCCCCAACATCCTCTCCAAAACCAGCCATAGTAGCGATTTCTTACTTACCTCTGCCCTTCATCCCCCTTGTACCCTTTCTTACTTCTTCATCCTCTATCAGTAGCTACCTGATTTCCAATCAGTTGGTAGCCACAGAGGGAGTCTCCGCTCCTTAATCCCAGATATGATAAGAGCAGCCTCTTTTTTTTGCCTTTAACTCATTGTCTATGCTGAACTTGATATTGACTTTTGAATCTGAATTTTATTTTTTGTGGGGGGTTTTGTTAAATGAAGGTAGTAGAACTCATTGTCTTCTCTTTATTTTCAATGATTTTTTAAGTTTTGTTTTAGTGTAGTAGTGTAGGTCTTCATTGTCTTCATAGTCTTTCTTTCTATAGGGTTTATACTTACCAGCATTTTCTAAGAATTTACCAATGTTTTCTAAGAATTTACCAACATTTTTGCTCAAACTTACTAGCATTTCCTAAGAATTTACAAGTGTTTCCTAAAAATTTACCAGCGTTTTTGCACAAACTTACTAGCGTTTCCTAACAATTTACCAGTATCTTATGCAATCTTGAAAATCTGATTTACCAGCACAAATCTGCTAATCTATTATTCTCTTAATGTGCTTATGCTTCTGCTAATCTATTAGTGTTTTTTTTGTCCTTCTTTTTTGTAGGTGTGGTAACCTTTTATTGTTGAGATTGATGGAGGAATCAAGTAATCAAAGAATGCCTATTGATGTTGATCCCAACTGTGATATTGATGGGTCAAATGTAAGCTCTATACTGGAGCCAACTACAGGGATGGTATTTTATTCAGTAGAAGAAGTTAAATCATTTTACAAGTCACATGTTGTTAGAAAGGGTTTTCAGTGGAAGACAAGAAATTCAAAAACTGGACTTGATGGGCAGTTGCGTTATTTGGTTCTAGCTTGTATACGGGAAGGGAATCGTGCACCAAAAATATCATCAACAATAAAGACATTCCCAACTAGTGGTGCACAATGTGATGCAAAAATTACAATAAGCAAGGAAGAAAGCGGAGTTTAGTACATCAAGAAAGTTATTCTTGATCACAATCTTGATCTCAGTCCTACAAAGTCAAAGTTTTTCAACATGAATAAGAGCATTAGCTTGCATGTGAAGAGGACAATCCAAGTCAATGATGATACAAGTGTGAGAATTAACAAAACATTTCAATCTCTTGCCGAAGCAGTAGGAGGGTATGAGAATTTTCCATTTGGTGAACGAGATTTGGGGAATTATATTTACAAGGAAAGACATGCAATTGGAAAGGAAGGAGATGCAAAAGCCTTGCTATGCGACTTTTGTACTATGAAGGAACAAAATTGTAACTTTATGTACAACATAAACCTGGATGATGAGTTTTGCGTGAGACGTGTTTTGGGCTGATGCTAGGAGTAGAGCAACATATGAAGTCTTTGGAGATGTTGTGATTTTTGACACAACATATCTCACAAATAAGTACAATATGTCGTTTGCTACATTTGTTGGCGTTAATCACCATGGACAAACATGTTTGCTAGGGTGTGGTATACTCTCATCAGAAGATACTAAGTCATTTGTCTGACTGTTTGAGTCTTGGGTGAGGTGCATGTTTGGAAAGGCACCTAGTGGCATTGTGAATGATCAATGTAGGGCTATGCAAAAGGCAATTGAAAAAGTTATGCCTAATACTTGTAATAGATGGTGCTTATGGCATATAATGAAAAAGATCCCGGAGAAACTCAGATCATATGAAGAATACAAGAAGATAAAGTCTGCGTTTAAGATAAACATTTATGAAACCATAACGGAGGAAGAATTTGAAGACAAATGGTGTTCTTTACTAAAGGAATTTAAGCTTGAAGAAAATGAATGGTTGAGTGGACTGTACAAGGATCGGCATAGGTGGGTTCCAATTTATTTAAAGAAGAATTTTTTGGCAGGGATGTCGACAACCCAACAAAGTGAGAGTATACATGCATTCTTTGATGGATATGTCAACTCAATAACAAGTTTGCAACAGTTTGTCAAGCAATATGACAATACACTCAAAAGTAGGGCAGAAAGGAAATTTGAAGCTGATTTTCAGTCAATGAATACTACAATTCCTTGCGGGTTGAACTCCACCATTGAAAAGCAGTTCCAAGCTGAGTATACTCATGCAAAATTTCGTGAAGTTCAAATAGAATTCAGAGAGAAAATGAATTATGGCGCATCTCTTAAGAATGTAGATGGGATAATTGCTATTTATTATGTGTTGGAGGAGATTGTCGTGGGAGACTGAGCAAAGGACGCGAGATATAAGGTCATATTTAATCGTGACAGCCATGACTTTAGCTGCCAATGCTTGTTATTTGAGTTCAGAGGTATTATTTGCAGGCAATGTAGACAATGATAAAATTTATCAATTTTGTTTGCTACCTGATTATACCATTTCATCCAAGTAGTACAAGATTGTTCCTTCACAGACCTACTGATTGATAGGAACATAGTGACATTCTCAATGCACTTCAGAGGACCCAATCAAACAACTGAAGATCCATGCCAACAATTTAGTTCTCACACATGTTCATAGCATACTATTGTGATTGCTGGATTGGGAGAATGAAATTATTGTAGATGTAATGATTATTAGATACATATTTGTCAGTTGTGTTGGGTTTGGTAGCTTATAATAGATTAAGACCTTTTCTTTTTTCAAGTTTTGGTTATACAGAATGATGGTTGCATGATTAGTGATATGTTAGATTTATCCATTTAGGTACTTCCATGGCCAATATTTGCTACAAAATTTGAAAATAAAAAGAAAACCCCAAAAATAGCAAACAAGAGAAAGTTACCAGCATTTTTCCACAATTTACCAGCGTTTCTCCAAATATTACTAGCATACTCGAAGTATCTACTAGCGTTTGGCTAAAACTTACTAGCATCCTATATAAACCCTATAAAATGATTTATTGGAAAATAATATTCAGTTACATGTTAGATTTTAGGTTCCCCTTGGTCAATATTGGTTAAAAAGTTAATGGAAAAAAAAATTTGTTGAAAATGATAATAAACAGAAACTTACTAGCACCTTAGTAAAATTTACTAGCATTTGCCTAAAACTTATCAGCGTTTGTAAGGAAATTTACCAGCATCCAAAGAAAGACTATGAAATCTGATTTTCTTGGAGAATAATATTTAGTGATAGATATATGTTTGTTTGTCATTCAGGTGCCCCATGATGTATATTGGATAGAAATTTAATGGCAAGAAGAAAAAAATAAATTAAAGTCATGAAAATATCAATCGACAGAAATTTACCAGCGCCTTAGTAAAATTTACCCGTGTCCAAAGAAAGACTATGAAATCTGATTTTCTTGGAGAATAATATTTAATGATAAATATATATTTGTTTGTCATTTAGGTGCTCCATGGTGTATATTGGATAGAAATTTAATGGCAAGAAGAAAAAAAAAATTAAAGTCATAAAAATATCAATAAACAGAAACTTACCAGCGCCTTAGTAAAATTTACCAGTGTTTTCTTAAAACTTACCAGCATTTGTAAGGAAATTTACCAGTATTCAAAGAAACACTCTGAAATCTGATTTTCTTGGAGAATAATATTTAGTGATACATATATGTTTGTTTGTCATTTAAGTGCCCCATGGTGTATATTGGATAGAAATTTAATGGCAAAAAGAAAAAAAAATTAAAGTCATAAAAATATCAATAGACAGAAACTTACCAGTGCCTTAATAAAATTTACCAGCGTTTGCCTAAAACTTACTAGCTTTTGTAAAGAAATTTACTAGCGTCCAAAAAAAGACTATGAAATCTGATTTTCTTGAAGAATAATATTTAGTGATATATGTTTGTTTATTATTCAGGTGCCCCAGGATGCATATTGGCTAGAAATTTAATGGCAAGAAGGAAAAAAAAATTAAAATCATGAAAATATCAATAAACAAAAACTTACCAGCGCATTCCCAATATTTACCAATGTTTGCCTTAAACTTACCAGCTTTTCTGAAGAATTTTACTAGCGTCCAAAAAAACACTGTCATTACAAGATAAGGGGTTATCATTTACATCTGTCAAATTTATTCTTGCATAACATTTTTGATACTACACAACCTTAACCTATAAGATGTTACTATTAGGCCACAACCAAATCCACTTAATTCAAGTAAAACTATAAAAGACATTGCACTACATAAGCAATGACAAGTTTACAAGACAGAATCCAGAGAATTTCCCTGCCATTCTTAATCACCTTCTTCAATCATAGGCCCTACACCAGTGCCACCAGAGTATGATTTTCTATAGCCACCACTAAGGATGCCATTTACACCCCTCATTGGCACATCTCCACCAGCACCTTGGTACATCTTGGCAATGATTTGGTTGAACAGCCCCTCTAACTCCTTCTACTCGTCCTATAGAGAGTTCTTGGCATCCACCTTCTTCTTCACATCTTAATCCGCCAGAGTTGGGGAACCTGGACACAAGCAACAAATATCAATGCCAATTTAGGGATAGCCACCATTGTAAAGATAGCTTCTACACGTGTTGCAAAAAATATTTTTTCGAATCACAAAACATAAATAAGTTGCTTAGCATATCAGTAGCCTAATAGATCTTAATAAGCTAATTGGAAAATTAGTTTTCGAATCCAGTAATTTATATTTTGAAAGGAGGAAATTTCCGAAAACTCACCAAGTACACAACTCTTCTACATAGTCTCCAATATCTCTGATTCTACATTGACTCAGGTCAAGTCCATCCAGCATTGACAGCAAAACCATCCATCTTCAAAGGCACCCTCCAAAAAAAGATGACATCCTATTTTTTCCTTTCCCTCACATGCCTTGCCATGTATGATGTTCTTCCATGTGGCTCAGTTTTCCAGTTTCTTGAAAATGTCTTAATTCTGGTTGCAACATTTGACTTTGGCTTGTGTAGGGTATCAGCTATATGACCTTGATCTTCAACTTCTATGCCAGTGATGTCATTAAATTTAGATTATAGTATATTAATTCGTAATTATCCACATAAACAATGTTCATTCATAAATTGATACACAAACCTGCCACAATAAGTTCATCAGTCTTTGGATTGTTTTCGAAGGTGTTAGGATCCTCTACCTTCGGAGTTTGAATGGACCAAGTAGAAGTCGAAAACAGTACATCAACTTATGTAGCCTGTAACACTTTTACCCTTGCCTTATTTCTATCATCGAGAACCCAACCGGTTAATAACTCATGCCGAATGTGATCAACATCAGTCTGTCGACATAATAAATGTCTTCTTACACAAGGTTATAGTAATTTAATATAATCACAAAATACTAATGACAGAATAGAAAACTGACCTCGGTCTAAGAAGGCATAGTAAGGCCTTCATCATATGAGGTAACACCATCCCAGATCTCCAAATATTTGATGGTGTAGATACCACAGTCATTCCTTCACGAGAAACACGCAAAACCAACCATTGACATTGACGAATATCAGAGAAGAATTCACAAACTCAATCACCACTTACCCATTATGTTGTGATGGCACCTTGACATTCTCAATTTTTATCTTGTCGGCAAGGGTTTTGAATTTCAGATCCATCATGGGCATTATGAGCTTAAATTGGTAAGCCTGCAATGTTTGAGAAAACAGTAATATTCGAAGTATATCTGAATAGACGACAGAAACTGATTACTAAGCAATAAATTGAAGCATACCACCAGCTGGTCAAACTTAGTCTTATCACCCCTATGAGACCGCAGCAGAGAATCCAACACGTACAATGTTCTTTTATCTTTATTAAAGGCATAAAACCACTAATGATCACTAAATATGATCGGTACAAAGATTTGCAACAATAATAAAAGTTTTGTGTAAGCGCATGACAATGCCATCATTAAGAATATGTACGCGAGATATAGATTAAAGGGAAATAGTGGACCTCATTGCAAGAGCTGATGTTAGTCTTGAATAGCAGAAAATGGTTCGGTATTTCCAACGACAGTTGCAGTCTCCATTCCTTGAAGTCATCCAGCTTTCTTACAAGCGCATGCTACGATTAAAAAAAAATTAATTCTGGGCAACAATCAACAACACTACTATAGGCAACAATTTTAATTTCATTATTGAACTTATGTAAGTTGAACTCACCACGTAAAATGAAGACAGAGAATACCGAGATCTCGAACTTCGCACATTATCCTTATTAAAGATAAAACTTGCAAAAGAAACAACCTAGGCATTACAAGAAAATATAAGGTCATGATGTTCAGTTTGGGGCAATTATACAATTAATAAGAAAATGTTAGCATTACAAGATTGCTAATCCACTTTCTAGGTGCGAATGTTGCTGCCTCATAACAAGATAAAAATATGTCTTTAATTCGAAACAAGATCCTGAAAAGAACCAAAAGTATATAGTTAATAATCGTTCATTTATGGTTAAGTGCTTACAAATGAGTGGATTTTTTAACAAAAGGCCCTACTCGATTGGAGGACCAATTTGCTTCCCAATGCAGTAGTCATATAATTTTTTTATCAAATCTTCTCTGTCACCTCCCTCACTAGTCAGAGCAAGTCCGTCATGGATAATGTCATTACCATTCTCATCTTCTTCATCTTCTTTCTCATTCATATTGGTCAGAACAGGCCCGTCATGGATAATATCATTACCATTCTCATTTTGTTCTTCTTCTTCCTCGTCCATAGTGGTATTCTCAGCATCATCGGCATACATGATGCTGTTTGGTTCTCTGACACTTGGAGTTTTGGGAAATAGTTGTTCAGGCATGCTTTCCTCTGCATCAGACTCACCAGCCATGATACGATCATTTACTGACTTCCAACTCTTAAGCATTTCCCGAACCTTTTCCTGCACGAACTACATATGCCGATTTATTTAAAATTGAGTTAGTTAGTTAGTTGCAAATAGACAAATGAATGCACTCATTCAAGTGTCCTAAGTACTTTGGTCTGTACTTGACTCTTGTACATGGTGTGCAGATAAAGCTCCCCTAAAATGTCATCTTCATCATCATCATGGTTTAGTAATCCCTGTCAAATAACAACAACGTACAGCTTGATTCTAGTATACTTGGTAATAGTGTAAATAGAAAATTTTCCTAAATGCATATAAACATCAATCCTAGACTTAATCTAAATGGTTCTAACCCCACTGTACCTGTGCACTTTCCTTTTTTGCTTGAATCTGTGAATGCACCCTCTTATCATCCCAATGTTTAAGCAATGGAAGATCCATATTTGGTTGTACTATGTCCAGTGGTCGAGCATGGAAATACAGGATCTGTGCAATTGCAAATCATTATTAAGATATCTACATGAACAACCCATACTCAATTCATCCAAAGAAGCCTTTGATCAATATACCATTAGGAAAAAGAGGCAACCGCCAATACTCTTTGTCTTCCATTTCTTGGTCTTGTATGCTTTGATGAGCTTTACAAGCCAAGAAAAGACGAATTTGCTCTAGTTGTATTTGTACGAATTCTGCACATCAACAATGGCCCCCAAAAACTTTGAACTGGGTGCCATCTTTGATGTCAAGCACAGAAAACATGACAAAGCATATAGCAGATATGTCGTCTAAATTGGTCATCAGCATTCCCGTCAGCAATCATCTATTCTAGCTGACTGTATTTGATGCCTTTGAAAGTCGTTAATAGCGATTTTTGATCGTCATTGACAGACTTTGAAACGGGCAACCCTATTACATGTAAAGTATTAGAATTGGCACATGAATAAATTTTAACTATTGACAAGTAAAATAAAACAATCATTTCATCCATATAGAAATAAATTCACCATAAATACCCAAAAGGAAAAAAAAAAAAGCATAGAGGTTTAATTGGTAGGAAAAAATTATCCTTATTTGGTAGCCCTAAGGCCAAACCCACATCATGATAGGTTATGAGGATAGTGCACCCTTTAACAAACATCATTTGCTGCCACAAGTCAAAAGACTTCACCAACTCCAGGCATAAAACACGGTTGAGGGAACGACATCTAAGGTCCAACAAACCTCCGAAGCCCATGTCGACGACTGCGCTGGCTTGCTCTTCAGTCAACTTTGCATGCAAACCATGCAATCGACTGGGCGAGCATTGACTGAGGAACATAGCCTACAGTTCACAAACATTATCAGTCCTCAAATATTACTATGGATGATATGGATGAAAAAGAACAAAAAAATTCTAATCAATAATGAGATAGAGAATTAAAATGAAAATTTACTTTTTGGACCTCTTATTCACACCGAAACAGAAGCACATAGCTAACTCAGTCATTCATTTCCAACGTACTAGTAACATTTAATTAGTTGTTACTCAGATACATACCTTCCTTGATTTTTTCATAGGTTACTTTTTCTTGTGTCCTGAAAAGTTATCAACCGAAGAACTACCAAGATCAGTAGAATTACACATAGAATTAATTCCTAAACCAAAAGAAAAGGGCAACATGATTAATAAAATTCAACTGTTACATAAATAAGCCACTCTCACCTTCCTTAATTTCAAAAACATGAACCACTTCTTTTCCATGCAATTCTGTTATAGGTCAGCATCATCAACCTCGCTTACCAACAATTACTATAAAAAAAAATAAAAGAAAAAAATTGGTTATCATAGAATAACATATCTTGTCCTCGACTACGTTTTGTAGCTTTCCTCTTCAATATTTTGATTTGTAATACTTTATCACATCAAATTTAGGTTGTAGTACCTACAAAGTACACAAATGAGATCATATTTCACCTCTTTCTCAATTTTCAAATGTATAAAAAGTGCACCCTCTAGTAAAATTTAATTGAATATTTGAACTATAACATGTATCCTTGCTTATGCCCATCACAATAACAGGCATAATATATACATTCATCAATCAATTCCAGTATCATTAGAGAATAGAGTATTTGAAAGCTAATCAATATCTCCTCAATATACTATGAAGTACTCTTAACCTATGCAGAAATGAAAGATTGTTTTAACTCATTTTGTCTTTCAATCAAAAATTAATACACTATGATACTCATTTGTCCATATTTTTTAAGGAGTCAAAAGTATCCCCACCCCATAAAGTCATTTTCTTTGGAAGTCAGAAACTTGAAAGAATACAAGGTCTTTGTTGTTAATACAATAATTAAGAAAAAAAAAAACAAAATATACATCTTTTAGAAGTATTATTATTCTTAGTCCATCAAAGCATACCCCATAATGTAATAGCTAATTTCCTTTTCATTCCAGCAAACCTACAAGCTGACTAAGACTAAAGCATTCTCCAACTGTCATAAAATTATATTTTAAAGAGTTTCAAAGACTTTGGTAAATTCCTTATAAATGCTGGTAAGTTTTAATAAAATACTGGTAATTTTTAACACAACACTGGTAAATATCTCTACTTTGTAAATTTTTTACTCCTTGTCAAATTTTACAACAATTATTGATTATAGAGACTTAAATCAATAAGTTATCACATTTTAAAGAGTTTTTAAGACGCTAGTAAGTTTCACAAGTGGCTGGTAAATTTTAGTCAAAAGCTAGTAAGTTCCTTATAAACATTGGTAAGTTTTAACAAAATCCTGATAAGTTTCTCTATTTTGTTAAATTTATAACTCTTGTCAAATTTACCAACAATTATTGACCATGACGACTTAAATCAATAAATTATCACATTTTAAAGAGTTTCTAAGACGATGGTATGTTTCACTAGAGGGCCGATAAGTTTTAACAAAATACTGGTAAGTTTCTCTACTTTGCTAAATTTATAACTCTTGTCAAATTTACCAACAATTATTGACTATGGAGACTTAAATCAATAAATTATCACATTTTAAAGAGTTCCTAAGATGCTAGTAAATTTCACTAGAGGGCTGGTAAGTTTTAGCTAAACACTGGTAAGTTTCTTATAAATGCTAGTAAGTTTTAACAAAATGCTGGTAAGTTTCTCTATTTTGCTAAATTTATAACTCTTGTCAAATTTACCAATAATTATTGACTATGGGGAGTTAAATAAATAAATTATCACATTTTAAAGAGTTTCTAAGACGCTGGTAGGTTTCACAAGATGGCTAGTAAGTTTTAGCCAAACGCTGGTAAGTTCCTTATAAACGCTGGTAAATTTCTTACAAATGCTGATAAGTTCCTTATAAATATTGATAAGTTTTAACAAAATGCTGATAAGTTTCTCTACTTGGCTATTTCTATATTTTTTTCTCTCCTTGTCAAATTTTGCAAAATTTATAGATTATGTGCACCTAAATCAATAAAAATTTAGAATAATCTTATTCTTCGCAAAATCAGATTTTAAAAAGTTCCTTAGATGCTAGTATATTCTTTACAAACGCTGGTAAATATATGCCAATACGCTAGTAAATTTTTTTCTCTAATTCGACAATACACGGCAAACACAACAACTTACCAGCGTTTTAAATGTATTTACTAGCGTAATGACACAAACTTACTAGTGTTTTCTAAAAATTTACCAGCGTCCATGAACTCTTTAAGATCTAATTACTCTTTAATGTTTTTTTTTCCTGCTTAACATTCCAAGCCTAAACTCACTCATACGAGCACAACTGCAAACACCTACACTGCAACACTAAAACAAAATTCAATCTTGCTACTCATCATAGTTTCAAGGCCTTCATTTACAAATGCTCCAAAAAATTAATTTCAAATTCAAAAGCCAATTTAAACTTCGACACAGACATGAGTTATATATTAAGAGAATGATAGTGGTTTTGTGATTGTACCTGGAACAGAGGAATGGATGATGGGACAAGAATAGTGTTGGCGCGAGATGAGCAGCCACTATAGGATGAAGAAATTCTCTCCTTGTAGAAAGGGAAGTAATTCAAGGGCATGGAAAAGGTGCTTGGGTGCTTCGGGTGGACGAACGTGGGGATTAGACAGGAGGTGGACGAATGTAGGGAGTGGAAGAATGGGTGGGGGGAGTTTGCCACGGACGTGGGGGGTTCGGAATAAGGGTTTGGCGTGACCGTTTGAGTTACTTTCTACAATTTTTCAAATTTTTTACTATTCATTCATTTTACCAGCTCAGCGCTTGACCTCGGAGTAATGTTATGTTTATACGATTTTTGTCGTTTTGTAATTATTCCCCCGATTCCACTCACACATAAGGCCGTTTGCGTCGTAGAGTGAGTCATAAAAATGCGTTCTCCTAACATTTCTCTTTTTTTTTTATATAAAAGATGGCACATCTATGTCATTTTGTTTAAGGGGGATTCTCTGGTGCAAATAAAAAAAAATCTATACCATGAAGATATAAGTTCCATCAAATGAGTAGATGACACGTGGAATTATGTACCATGTAACTCATCATATATCATACATCCTAACATTTTCCTCTCTTCCCCCAAATCTTCTATCTTTACTTCCCAACATAGAGGGCTGCGGCCACAAGCTAACCGCCGTCAAGGCTTGCCAACTCTGCCGTCATCCTCGATGTCATCGTGGCCGTTAGCGCAAGGCCCAACATCATGGTAGTGAACTCTTTCTTAAAAAAAATCTTTTTTTTTTTTTTTGTATTGAAAGATTCAAATGGACTAGATTTTCTAGAAGGTAATAATGTTGACCAATATTTGCTGCAAGGGTGACAACCTCGAGCACCTCCTTTCCTAGGTTCCTCAACGACCGTCGAGCATTACCATGGAGCTTCACATACAGTGGTCATGGTCTTGCAGATCTGACTGTCCGCAATGTTCCTCGTGATGAACAAGTTGCCATGGTGGAGAGGAAGACGAAAGGGTAGAGAAATGGGTGGTGCGGCAATCTTGTAGAGGAATGCACCGTGTGGCGGTGGGTCAATGCAGCGGTGGCTGGGGCTAGGGGGGACCACCACGGCGTCACCGGTCAAGGTTTTTGACGAATTGGTTACAAGATCGGAGAAGATGAAAGGACAATGAGGAGAGAAAGGATGATGGGGTAGTTGGGGAGAGAAGAGGGAAATGTTTAGGATGTATTATACATCATTAATTACATGATAAACTACTCCACATGTCATATAGTCATTTGATACAACTCATGTCTTCATAGTGCAGATTTTCAACGGAAGCAAACACCTTTGTTTAAATATATGAAAGTAACATTAGATATACCCTATTCTAAACTCGATTTAATTAAATATGAAAGTAACGTTAGATGTCAACTGTTCTAACTTAATTAAGTATTGTCTTATGATGTAGTCATTCTATTTGGACTTGCATGATTGTAACACACGTTTATATGACGTATGAACTTCCATACTACAGCCACTAAAACTTGCAGTTGCAAAGATCAAAATCCTTAGAAAATATTTTACAGTTTGGCAATATTGACAAAAGGTAAACGATTTTGCATAATGAGAAGTGAAACTGAACTCCCTGCAGATACTTTTGAAACTGCAGGGGATCCGCATCCCATTAAGACTACATTTCAGTGCCGCATCACATGTGATGTAAACATCATAATTAAGC
Source organism: Pterocarpus macrocarpus (assembly GCA_031439585.1). Taxonomy (NCBI): domain Eukaryota; kingdom Viridiplantae; phylum Streptophyta; class Magnoliopsida; order Fabales; family Fabaceae; genus Pterocarpus; species Pterocarpus macrocarpus. The sequence continues at coordinate 71,960,578 of CM062522.1, forward strand.
AGAGCTTATAGTATCTTAAAGTACCCCAGGCCCACCAATAACGGCAGCATGGTTATTTGAACTAAACTTTAATCTAGCAAACAAAAAATTTCAAGGGAACAAGGTACCCAATTTCTACATCGATTGAACTGGGTTAGACTTATACATAATTACATTTCTAGGCTGTTTCCTTAGTTAACCGTAACAAAGTGATTACACATTGGTACAATTTTCACTAATGTCAGTGAAAATAATCTGTTTTCTAAGACAATGGACCTAGATTTATATAACTACATAGCAAATCGAGGTATCATCATGTCGATGGACCTAGATTTATATAACTACATAGCAAATCCAGGTATCATCATGTCCTTTTGAAAAATTTACCACCTTTCTTTCCCATGCTTATCCCCACAAGACTTGATGGAAGAAGTGATTTGGTATCTGGCCTCCATTTCAATTCTATGAGAGTGGTAAATAAGGTTGCAAGCGCAGGAGAGACTTCACTATCCTTTATGTTCTTACATGAGACTACTCTAAGGCTTTGAAGCTCCTTCCAAGAATGAATTACAGACTCCAAACCTTCTGTTGTTAGCAATGAGCATCCTTCTAAGTAAAACAATTTTACCCGCCTGAAAGAATAAGAGTAAGAACTGTCAATGAATAACTCAAAAAACAATTCCAGCTGGTTGGAAGCCGTTTCATAAAGATTATCAAGTAATGATTGCTAATCACCTTCAAACAAGATGTAAAAACAAAATTGAAATATTACATGCCACAAGTAAATTCAGTTGAGTTAACTGTCATTTTGTTGCAGCCATAAGTAATAAGAATAACAGTTAATCCAGATTGAAAGAGAAAAAAGGGAAAACTTCAGAATAAGCTCACAGAACAGAACCACTCCAACACCTGGACCACATTGAATCAAAAGTAATAAGCACTTTATGAACTTTAAGATTTCTTTATCGAACAGCAGTCTGCAGACCAGATTGCCAATGCAGAGCATGCCAAAATACAATTGTTATACATATATGACCACAGGAATTTCAACATTGACAAATTAAAAACACACATGAGAATTCAAATTCAGTGGGGTTGGCAAACAGGACCATTAGGCTAAAAGTAGTTTGCAGTGTGCTTGCAAAGTTGGACATTACCTGCAAATAATTGCAAAACTGAACATGCTATTATCCAATCCCCAGCAGTCCTGAATAATAATCTCCCTGGCAGCCCTGCACACAGAGAACATAGCTCCAATGCTCTTCTTATCACGCAACTGGCATTTCTGCAGATGCAACCTTTCAAGTGCCTCACAAGAGCCCAAATACTCCTCCAGACCCGGATTCTGATCAATCCTTTTACAAGACTGGAACCTCAAGGTCTTCAAATTCTCACAATATGAGAGTGCTGCCAACCACCCATCATCCATCCTGTGATCACAGAAGGTCAACTCCTCCAACATTTGGCAACACTTACCAATAGCTTTGATCCCATCAAAGCTACCTTCACACCCACTTAGCTCCAGCTTCACAAGCCTCTTACACCCCTGAGCCAAAATAGTCAACCCAATATCAGACACCACAGAATTGTACAAACCATCAACATTCCCAACAAGTTTCAAGATCTGCAAGTTCCCACACGCGGCAATCCCGCGAAGCACATTGTCACTGCACCTCTGCAGCTCAAGCTCCTGCAATGTGGAACACTCCTCAGCCACACTCAGCAGACCCATCTCACTGGCACCGATTACCGAAAGCCTGCGCAGATTGGGGCACCCACCAGCGAGTGCAATTAGGCCATTATCAATGACCTCAACAGGTAGCATATTCTCCTCACCAAAACACCAACTTGGCGAAGACCCAGAATCAATATGCATGGAAAGAACCCGGTGGCTCAAACAAATTCCCGAATTTCGCGGAGAAATCAAAGACCCAGAAACCAAATCAACGTGATTTAAGTTTGGGAACCTGTGAATCAGCCTACCAGACAAGAGGAAGTTCCAGTCCAATACCCTAAGGGAACGAACGAGTCTTCCCTGAAGGTTGAGCCATCGCTTGCAAACGAGGGAATTGGAGTTCCTCTGAGAATCTGGAAGCTTCGCGAGGATCTTCAGAAGAAGCTCATCGGATAAGAGTAGGGTTCGGTCCATGATTGAGAAATTGGGAATCGATTTTGGGTGTTTGGGGGAAGAAGAGAGAGAGTGAAGCTGCATAGCCACGACCATGTGGTTGAGGGGATTACTCTTCTTGGTGTTGGTGGTGCTCTTGAGCCAGATATCGGACCACCGTGATGCTCTCTTCTTCGGAATGGGGCTATTAGGGTTAGGGTTAGGGTTCTTGATATTATGCTGCTTCTGGTTGTTGTTGTTCTCTGATGGAAACGACATCGTTCAAGTGGTTGTGTTGTTGTCGTGGTTGAAGTGCTGCAGCGTCTTCTTCTCTATGTCGTGCATCTATTCAGTAATGCAATTGCAATGTGTAGAATGGAATGAATAGTATTTTATTGTTCCTTGACTTTTTTAAGGGGCCAACGCCAACGGAATTGTTTGTTGAGTTCTCTCCCTCTCTCTCTCTCTCTTTCTGAGACTCAGATTTTGAATATTTTTGCAATCATTTATTTGGGAGTGTGCTGCTTTTTGTTTTCTTCTTGTGGCTGTACCAACGGCATATCTCATTTCACAAACAGACAAAATAATTGGGACCTTTCTTTTTTCTTTTTCTCATGTGGTATTTATTTTATTTATTTGTTATTGTTGATATAAAAGGCACATTGACGATGATGTGCGGATTTTAGGCTTATACAGATATCGCTTTTTACTTTTTAGTCATATTTGACGCTCCCGATCCAGAAAGTTTACGTAGTAATTAAGGGTTTACATTAATAAGCGAACCATTAAGGCTACATTATTGATTTTGTTTTTATTATTAAGGTGAATGCTATAATAACTTTGTCATTAAGAATGGATTGTTTTTTTTGGTAGAGTATTAATAATGGATTTGACTTTGATATGTTATTTGTGTAAAATTTCTTATACTTCAATTCAACAATATATTAATATGTTATTAACTGTGTTTAACTTTGATAACAATTAATTTACAAATTACATATTATATTCTAATATATAATTGATTGATAATATAATAATTTTACATTAATAATATATTGCAATTAAATTCATTATAAATATAGTTTTATGAATGACAAAGTAACTGCAGTATTAGACAAGAGCTACATTCATAAGCGATTGTTCAGTCTCTAAAATTGAATAAAATTTCTAGAGATTATTTTGTACTATTGTTCTTGGATTTCTTAACTAATACTTCCTAAATTTTTGGAAGAAGAGATTATTCTTGGAAAGATTTACAAATAAATACTAGTCACCGGTTCATAAAGAAGTATAAAGGAAAAAAAAAGAAAACGATATCTAGAAAATGAGATTAAAGCTTGTACTTAACACTTAATATTAATATTCATCAGAATAATGAAGAGTTAATACAAAATCAGTGCTAACTTATAGTTTTTTCCCTCTATTAAGTTTGAGAGAAGAAAAAAGTATCCCATTCTAAGCTCAAAACATGTTATACATTTCAATTAAATCTTATAATATTATTTAAATATTGCTTACGAAATAATTTGCCGCCAGCTAAATTCAACAGTAGCCTTTACGGCAAAGTACTTCAATACTTATCACCGTCTAAACTAAACCTAAGTAAAATCCACATCAACATATTCAAGAGCAATGATACTATAATTTTGGATTTATTATAAACTCTACACATTAAAATCTCAACCATTTAAAATATAATTATAATTATAATACATAAATATTATAAAAATCAATGATTAATATATTGTCATATGCCGAATTCTCCGTAAGCTGAGTTTATACTACCATTTTTTCCATATTAAAATAACTGCCACAATAATGTGTTTAGATATATGTAATAGAGTACCCAATGTATAGAATTTTCTTTTAAAACTCATTTTTTTGGTACTAAAATTCAACTTTAGATAACTATTATCGTTAACAAAATTTTCGGTGGAAATTAGCATTAACATTTAGAATGATGTGATGGTAGTCTGATAACATATACCAATTTGATGACTTAAAAATTGATATAATAACTTATAGATGCAAAGTAGATCGCTATATTTTCTTGTAGTGTAAACTGGATCGTATATGCTAAAAATATATTGTCAAATTGTGCTGCCTCTGAACATGGCTGCTTATGTTCTGTCGATAATCACAAAATAAATTATGCAGCGATCTTGCTGTTACCAGTGGAAATTTGTTTTTGTTTTTTCTTTTTTGACAAAATGAAACAATAATTTTTATCAATAGAAGTAAAGAATAGACAAGTTCAAAGCAAGAGGGAACTTAAAAAGACCTATAAATATATCAAAATTTTCACTTGTAATCTTTCTTGTTTCAAACAATAGTTGAATATATGATGGGAACATGGCTTGATTCTACCCCAAAAAAATGTAAAATCACGTCCACTTAAAAATTCTTGATGTACTACACCAACTATTTAAGAATTCCTCACCGGGAAAGCAAGTTTTTATCCATTTTTAACTTACAATAATTAAAAAATTATTTTAAAATATGTAAGTTGCATTTATCATGCTCGCACAAATACCAACAAAACAAATTAAAAATAAATCATTCTCAAATGTCGAACACGATGAAACGCAGAAAAGTAACAGATTTATAATCAAAATATACATTTTCATACATAGCTTGCCAGTTGCCACAGAGAAAGCAAATTTCGAACGATCAAGAACGTGGAGCTGGCATTTGTAGCTTCCTTACCTTGGGTCCCGCCTTCACCATGCTGCACGTTTAAATAAAGGGAAACAAAATTAGACACTAACAGACAACACGGTCATGAGCCTTAATTTACTTTGCTGATATTCCATACATCTACCATGTCACTTCAATAATAATAATATATTATCCTATAGATTGGAATTTCAGTAAACTAGGCTCCTTAAAAGGCCAACAACCATGAGATCTGTGTCCAAGGTTTTTGAAATCACAGTTTTGTCAGCAAACTGTAAGCTTAATGTGCATGAAAAGCAAGGGGAATTCTTAAAAAGTCACGACAAGTAAAGATGTTGGACCTGGAAGAAACAGGAGGGGGTTTGAGCAAACCAAGTGACAGTGGTACAACTAGTAGAAGCCCACCCTAATAACTCTTCCGAATACTTAGGGTACTAAATATATAAGATTCCTAATTTTCAAAGTCTTCACAACAATAATCATGTCCATTCCTGAAATCAGTACCTAGTATCATGCGGGGTGATGAATAACCACTGGGATCCTTGTGCCACAGCAAAATCAACCAGTGTGTCCAAGCTGATTTTTCGGCTTACTGCATCCTGAGGACCAAATCCAAATTCCAAACTCAATATGTTAAAAAAGTGCAAAGTGCAAACTAGATGCAAAAATTCAAACAACTGGATATATATATATATATAAAAGACTAAATATAAAAAGGCAAAATAGTAATAGTAAAATGATAGCAGAAAACAGCCATACCATAAAGACATCAAATTCATCCATTGCTCTGAAAGGGGCTTCTGTCATTTCATGAAGAGCTAATGCAAAGCACAATGTTGAGAAAGAACGCTCCCCACCTAATTATTAGCAAGTTAAAAAATCGACACACGCAGAAATAACACAAAAAGAGGCATCGTAAAATGAATTGCGGCAAAGTTGAATAAAAAGAGGTATCTCATAGCTAATTGTATACACAGGTACAAAAGCAATGCATGTGTAGACATATATTTCAACCCTGAATGAAAGATAAAGATTGTAGGTACGAATGTGGATGAAATAAAATGCTCGTTTTCCAATGCCCTCTGCTTTGAAATTGAAGGAGACAAAATGAACTGATATTTTTACCCTACAACGATAGCATATTCATCATTATCCTACAAACTAACCTGATAGCCCCCTGGTATCTCGAACAGCTCTGTTTGATGCATCTTGAGGCATCTGTACCTGTAAGCAAAAAAGAAACAAGAATTTAGGTCACACACAGAGAAATCCAAGAAGCATGATTCAGTAGGTACAAACCCAAGGTGAGCGTATAAAAACATCTTAAATTAATTTGCATACACTCCCCAAAAAACAAAAAAACCAAAAAAAAAAAAACCCAACGAACAAAATCTAAAGAGAATAAATAAATAAGTTCACACCTGAGAAAAGGAAGGCACATAGCAAAAGATATGCACACGGCAAAAGATACACAAACTAACCTCAATAGATAAGCTTTTCTCCTCATAATTAACTTTGATAAGTCCACTGATCCCTTTCCTTCTCAAATGGCCATTAAATCTGATAATGAGGAAGAATTCAAGAAGTCAAGATTAAAACTAAAATAAAAGAAACAATGCCCCACGGCAGTGGAAAATCATAGCAACAAAGATGATATACGGTGAAAGAGTTTATACTTCCAAGAAAGCTGGTGCTTCAGATAAGTAGCATTTCTCTTGAACTTGCTCCCTCGTATCTCTAAGGCTCTCTGGCACGCCTGTGATGAAATACCAAAATTATTCCTCCATAAAAGATGTTGAATAACAAAGTCACCATAAAAAGAGTGTCTAAAATAAATTAAGAACAAAGAGATTGTGAAAAAGTTTAATCACACCTTGACATTCATGCACAGGCACACAGAATCTCATTGCCAAGAGTAGACTTAGATCACGGGGTCATAAATTTTAAAAGTTACATAGCAAGCCCAATTAACAAAAAGAAATAGAGCACATGCAAATATTTCTCAGTCCCAATATCAAAACACAACAGTCAAACCCCTTTTCAAAGATACTAAGAGGTCTATTCCAAATATGCCAAGCAAGATCCCAATGGAGGAACAAGTGACTATCACTCGCCTTGTTAACGGAATTGATTGGTATTAATAAGCAGAATATTCAGGCAAAATATCTGGCCATTTGATTGGCAGAATATCTGGCCATTTAGACCAGCAGATCCTGCTTGATTGTACAGCTGTAGTTATGTAATTATGTTATTATTTCCTTAATTAAGATAGGCCAGCTGTAGGATAGCATTCTTAGCAGATTAGCTAGCTTTTAGGGCTAAAATTCAGATTGTATTACACTATTTATAGTAGAATCCTCCAGCAGGAGAGGACACAGTTTTTGACCTACATTTATCAAGGTTTAACATGGTATCAGTCTGGGTTGCGATCCTATCCTAGCTGAGTCAGAAAATTCCTAGCCTCTTGTCTCTTTTGTCTCCAGACTATCCTTGTCCAGCCCAAGTTCCTCTTGTTTCTGTCCCTTTCTTGCAATTTATTCCCTGTTCAGACTTAGTTCTTTGTGCCTTTTTTTCCCCTTAGCCTCATGTCTACTGAAAAGTATGATGTCTTATTGGTTCGCCTTAATGGCAAGAACTACTCAGCCTGCGCATTCCAGTTCCAGATTTTTGTCAAAGGTAAGGACCTCTGGGGTCATGTTGATGGTAGCACTTCTGCCCCTGACAAAGAGAACCAGAAGGATGAATATGCCAAGTGGGAAGTCAAAGATGCCCAAGTCATGGCACGGATCATAGGCTCTGTTGATCCCAATATTGTTCTCAATCTTAGACCTTTCAACACTGTAGCCAAGATGTGGGCCTACCTGAAGAAGATCATTAGTTCATATTCTAAAAAGTAGTATCGTACTCTGGCCAATAAAAGGACCCTTTACATTGCAAAAACTTGCGGTAGACACTAACAATAAGTTTTAACCAGATATCCAACATCAGAAAAGAATAATTTTCAGAACTAAGTTAATGGATGAAGAAATTAAATTGCATCAGCTTTTATTCTACTAGGGATTAGTAAAGACTACAGAGTGCTAGTGTATAGAATCAAAGGTCCAAATAGGTTAAGAAATCTAGAAAATTTGCATTAGTGGTAAGAATAAATAAAAGCAAAGAACACATACGTCCAATTTCTGCCGAAGAGCTTTGTACACTTGCTGCCTTTTTATAATCTTACGTTCTTTTTTCTCATAAAGCATCCTAAGATCATCAATTGATTCAGAGTACCTACAGAGGGAACAAGAAAAGAAAGAAAATAAAAAAATAAAGATCTTGACAGAAGCTTCTGCTTGGCTGTAGCAACACAATAACATGAAGCAGAATGATAACAACATGCCTTTGGCTCTCATGCCTAACTCTCTGATTTAGTCTTTCTAATTCATCACTGATTTGTGTTGGGGTTTTCCCATCACAACCTCCTAATGAATTAAGTTCATCCTCACAGCAAATTATGGAAGCCTTTTTAGCATTTTCCTGCAGTTTCAGCCAAGGTTAGTATCAGCAACACTACAATATTGTTTTATGACTTATAACTGCTTATGGAGTAATCCCAATGCATAAGGACCCACAGCACCTCATATAGCAGATTTCTTCACTCACACACAACAACACACATTCATAAGAGTAATAAGCAAGACAAAATTTAAATTCAAAACATGATCTTGCTTGTGACAAGTACTGCTGAATTTTAAGTTACAAAGGGGAGGGAAAATGCAAGCAAAATGTGAAGTACTCAAAATGCTACACCAGTTATAGAGAAAAACACAACCATTTCCTAAAGTTCAGGGTATAAAGATACTAAACAAAACAAGTGGACCAAAATGATATTTACGATAAACAAGCCCTAGGACAGTTTGGGATACTTGGACATGTAAGATGAATACCTTTTTCTCTATCCATTATAAAGGTTTTTATAAGGACAATAAAGTCCTATAGAGTTGATATGTTGAGGGATTGGAACAGTTTTTACATTGATCTCTCTCTCTCTCTCTCTCTCTCTCTCTCTCTCTAATCTCTGTTTTCTGTCCTGCATTTTGGTTTAGGAGGATTCCTCATCATCCTCGCTCTTTGTAACTCTTTCTCTTCATCTCAATAAATTTCTTCTTCTATAAAAAGAGGTCCTTTAGAGATGTGCTCTCTTTGCAGTAGCGTAAAGTATCAAGCTGGAGAAAAATTCCAGAATATACAGCCACAGATTTCTCCATACACAAGTATTATGGGACAGGTTTGTTAGACTCCTTGAGGGTTTTTGTCCATGGTTTTCTCAAGGGTGTTTCCTTGCCCAATATACAATGGGATTGGCTTGCTCTTTCAAGCAGAAATATTTCTCTTCTTTCTTCCATTTGTCATGTCCATTGCTGCAAGAGGAATTTTTTTTGGAATATGGCATTACGCATTAGGCATAACAGTATTTAAGTTAAAGGGGATTTTTTTATTGTTATTTGGATATTTATTAGTAGTTTGGTGCCATTAAGGCATTTTTTTTTTAATGCGTGGCTATCAATCCGAGTTAACTCTTGTTAGATATAAAACCATTTATGTTTCTTTACCCAACAGCTTAAGCTTTTGGGAGTAGATCTAGAAAGTTTAGATAATAGGGGCAAGAATAATGTGGTATCAGAGGAATGAAAGTGGACTAGATTGCAACTTGTTATTTTGTCTCATTTAGAGTTAGAATAAGTAAAATAATGGATGAAGTGAAAAATAGAAAAGTGAATTAACTTCTTTCCAATACTTTTTTTATCTATGCGGTGTCAAACTTAATAAGATAATGGGGGAAAAATATATATACTTAAATGGTTATTAACAAAAATTTAAAATTTTTGTGGGCGCATATGCCCCTACTCTTCAATATATGCATCCGTCCCTGTTTAGGAGAGATGGTTTATAAGATGATATCAGAGCCTATCCTGTGTCTGATATTGGGCCACCCACATACGTCCAGTCCTACAAACTTCATACTTCAGATATCTAGTCCTAGGCGTGAAGGGGGGTATGTGTGTGTTAAGTCACACATTGCTTAGGGTGTGGCCATGATAACTTTTATAAGAGATTGGGAAACTATTCCCCCATGAGCTAGCTTTTGGGATTGAGTTTGACCCACTCAATTCTAGGATGGTATCAAAACTTCTATAACCAAGTGGTCTAAAGTTTGATCCTTGTTACCACCTATTATTCTAAATAAATGTTAAATGTCAACACACAATAAATAGAGGGCATGTACATTGTTCACACTTCAAGCTTGATGGGCTCTTACGTGAGGGGGCATATGAGATATAAAATCATTCGTGTTCCTAAACACAATAGTTTAAGCTTGTGGGAGAGATGATTCATAAGAACTCTTAACTAGTCAGTGACCTCGGTTTCCATCTCCACATGTAAAACCAACTCACTACAAAGACTTATGGATCCTTAGGTTTCCATATGTCAAAATCTTTCCCAAAGAAGCCGTACAAACTCCAAACAAGGAGAAAAAATGAGGGACATGATTTTGCCTGGTGGCTTCCACCAGAGAGGTCATTTATATTATGGGACAAACAGTAAGTACTTAGAAATTGGAATTCTTTGAATAATTTTAGGAATGTCAAGCTAAAGTCTTATTAATGCTCGACCTCATTGACCATGTACTTGCCTACTTTTAAAGGAAAAAGTCATGGGCACATAGATAAAATGAAACAGATATGCATCACAAATCTAAATCACAATGCACCTCACGCATTTTTGTAAGCTCCTGATAGCGTTCCTCTGCCTTCTGAACAAGTGGTAGGACCTTCTCTTTCATGACACCATCATAATGATACTTTGCCTGTAAATTTTTTTTTTTAAAAAATGCAATTTCAAAAACAAAAACTACAGGAATAGAAGACATTATTAGATGTTTAAGCACTAATGAAGAACGCAAGTAAAAAAGGTGAAGTAAACCTTTACTGCCGATTCCAATTCTCTTTCAATCTTCACAAGTTGACTCTCTGCTTTCTCATAGGCAGAAATTTCCCCATTTGCCGACTCTACATTTTTACCATTTTAATAGACTATTCACCATAAACACTTATAGACTTAAATCAGTGTAGCTGCACAAGATCACACTCTCATAAAAGAAATAATTAGTAAAATACCATACCACATAGCTTGTCAAATTTTACTTTAAGATCATTTGCCTTTCCTGATGCTTCATCCCTTTTTCGCTGAAGGCCTTCCAATGATATTTGCTCTTCTTTTAATTTTTCCCGTACTTCCTAGCATTCAATTAGAATCAAAACATTGTTTAAACTCTGAAACAAAACGATCAAATTATGAATTAAGAAATTGGTCTTCTTTCAATTTTTTCTGGACTTCCTAGGGTTCAATTAGAATAAAACATTGTTTAAACTAATAAACAAACAGATCAAATTGTGCGTTAAGGACCAGTGTAGCACGTTTTAAAATATGCCAGGCACAAAAACAAACCTTGCGGAAGCAAAATGCACATTTTACACAACACAAGAATTCCAGTTTAGAGTATTTAATTGTTTGGTTTTGATGTTTTGCCATATTTACAAGCTTTGTAAGTTGACTTCATCACTATTATTAATAATTTATCCCAAAATCTGTCATAATTCTCAAACTCTCTAAGATGTTCATATGATTCAACAATGTCAGTGAAATTCAAAGGCACTTGCACAAACTTGCTCTACAACTCATTTGTTTCCTTATTTGATTGATAATTGTGAGATTCTTTTCATATATAACAAAATTGGTTATTTGCTAATATTAACAAAAGCCTTGATGTGTGGTCATCTTGGGCTTTATTCTCTTTTGTATTTCTGTTTTCTTGTTCCTTCCTATTAGCGGATGTATAGGCGAAAAGGCTTGAGCCTCTCCACTGAACACTTTCCACAAGTGATGAGTTTGCCTTCACCAACTGTTAACAACACTACTTAGAACAAGTAGAATTTCCTGTTAGAGAATGGATAATAGGAAACAAACTGAAATTTCTTCATTAAGCTCCTCAACAGAAGATGAAGGTATTGAGCTAGTTTCAGCAGCTTGCTGACGCATTGCCTCCTCCAAAGCTAGATTCTTAGTAGAGAAACTTCTTCCTGCCTTTTCACAAAGCCTCTGAAATAAAAAAGAAAACAAAACAAAAAGTAAAAGATGAAGATGGATCAGTATCGACAGGATATATTGAAAGGCAGCAGTCAAAAGTTTTTGATTGTTTTCTTCAAGCATTAGAAGTACTATTATAGTATCCAATTTAGCATATTTTTTTATTATCATTTACATATTATGGGATTTAGATAAGCAACATTTTAAGGTACTATCAAGACATGTTCTCTGTATGCTTGTGGCAATCACTAATGTAGCTTATTCATAAGAGTTTATTTATCAGGGATTTCTTCTCTCACATCATTTATGATATTGAGGATAAGATATGCTCTAAAAAAGAACCAAAATAAAGGAGCAAACATGGAAGGGGGGGGGTACACATCAAGCAAATTATACTTCAAGGATACTACATCTAGCAAACAAGGATGGATGCAGCAAAAGAAACCCAAGTCTACTTGTGGTGCTTGTTTTAGAAGAATTTCTTATGCTGTACCCCTCCTCTTCTTTTCCTTAATGAATTCTTCCATTATCAATAGAAATCTTATTAAAAAAATAACTACTAAAAAAAAAATTGCGTAGTCATACATTACCCCAGTGGTTTGTGTGTGTTGTGGCCACTGGCAGGGTTCAATAAAAAAAATGCATCGATAAAAGTAGTACCCATCCAGTCCTAATTCCCCCCAGACATGTCTTAGAAAGAATCTATTATCTATCTATCTATCTATCTATCTATTATAATATATTAATTCTGAAACCCAAGTTGTGGCACACTAAGAGACCGACACATTAGCTATCCTATATTACCACGTTAGCATCTTTGCTTAGTTGTCACTACTAGAGACAAGATGTGTAAAGCAGTTATAGTTCAATAATACAAAAAAACTTTTTAATAAAAAAATGATAACTGAAAAGTTCATTAAAATTGAGCCACTATGAAACTTTATTTGTAGAAAAATGGTAACGGAAAAGTCACAATGATTTATTTGCTCAATTGTTCCATAATAACTACCCAACTCTGCATAATTAAGTTAGGACCAAGATTATGCCCATTTAGGCTCAACTTTTAGAGTAGTTTATAGGAGATCTAGCCAATGACAGTTACACAAGTATGCTTCCTACTTAATAACAAAAATCAGAAAAGAAAATGGCAAGCTAAACAAAAAGGCATAAAAAGATGGGAAAAAAATCTACAGAATGCAGATGCTTAGTTGTATATATCACAAGTAAATAGTTTGAATAACTCACTAGAAAATAATTACGATAAGGCAATAGGGGCTAGAAAGAAATATAAAATTGCAGCTCAAGAAGGAAGCTGATACAAATATTGAATAGCCCTTCTCATGCAAAAATTATCTATGCAATTTAGTTCACTTTAATTTTAGAAATCATACTCTCCAAAGCATTCTAGACATAAGCTTAGTCACACACTCTATTTAGTAAATCAAAAGCCATTTTTATTAAAATTGTTTCTTAGCTCCTAAACTCTAATTTCATTTTTAACTCAATGGGTTGGTTGAGTTAGGAGTATGATGCAAGATCAAATATGTTGTTGTACTTGAATCTTGATATTTGTGTACCAAATTGGGTGTAGCTGAAAAGGTCCACATCAAGTGATTTTAGCAGTATTTAAAACTTAAGATGAAAATTTACACCTTTCATGTGAGCTGCATAGCCAAATTCACAGTATAGAAGATAACAGAGTTATGTGAAAAGACATAGTCACATAGCCCCGGCATGATGGAACAAATAGTCGTTATGGACATATACTTTTATTTTATTTATATTACTAGACTATTAATTAATTATAATTAAATAATATTCTTTTTATTACATTTATTTTATTTTAAAATATTTTGATAATATTTTGAAAAAGTATATTTATTACGTATACCTTATTTGGTCATGCAATGCGTAGGTCTAAGCTTTGTAATATATTAATTTTGATATTGACACTTTAGATACTTTAAAATATTGTCATGTCAGCTTATTATTAGAAGTGTTATCTTCTCATGATTATATAAGGCCGCATTGATAAAGCCATCCCAAATACCCTTTTCCCGTAACCCCCTTCCTAACTCCCCACCACCCCTTTTCATTTCCCCTTCCCCTTTCCTATAACCCCTTCTAACAATAAACGTTATGCTCTCCTTTATTCATTCATTCACGTAAAATTCAGTAATGACAAATTTATGTCTATTATTGATGTTTCATTAAACAAAAACTGATGCTTACGAGAACCAAACAACAACAAATTAGATACATATACAAGCTATTAATTGTATTTAATCACCATTTTTTATTTTACAAGGAATTCAAACTTAAAAATATGAAATCATTGTTATTGTTATGCTCTAACATCTTGCCCATCTATGTCCAAAAATTAGTAACACTAATTGTAAAAACACATTATAAAAACAATTGTTTTTGACATGATGCTTTGATTGAATATTTTTTTAAACATGTCATCATTAACCTTTCCCCTTAGAAAATAGAGATTATAGTTCATTGTAATTTATATTTTTCTACCAATGCTCTACATGCTAGAAAATTCGCTTGAATGTGTTGATTTTGTTACTCATACTTTGCCATTCTCTTGTACAATCATTTAGGGAACTGCTCTACTTATAAAATCAATTCACACTTTTGTTGCTCCAAAATTACATGATCAAACAATACACATGGCAAACATAATTGCCTCCATATGAAATAAACAAATTTAAACTCTAACATTTATTCCCAACATAATTCAAGATCCACACGCACCAGCATTAATATTATCTGATAAAGAGTATATATCTATATATAAAGCTCAACAAAAAATATGCACAAACAAATACAAGAAACATCATTGGATAAAGTGATCATTTACAAAAAAAGGGAAACATCTATGGAAATAAAAGATGGTATCAAAATGATGAAGTCAATCTTAATCCGAAGTTTCAAGAAAACACGATAATCAACCCAAATAGAAAACATTGAAACAAGTGCAAAAAAGTATACAAGGGCAACCAAGGGTAAATACAAAGATGATATCAAAAGGATGGAGTAAATTTGAATATTAAACATCTATATGATTTCAATACATTTGAAATGGAAATAAATGACACATTTGTTATCTTTTTATTAACAAACTTTCACTTTATTATAGAAATTGAATTTTAATTCCATCACATAGTTATATCACTTTAAATTATTCCTGTATTTACTAAATAATTCTATACGCTACCTATCCGCGTAATGCAGGGGTCTTCTTCTAGTTTACAATAATTATGATCAATTTGCCACTTTATGTTGTAAAAATGTACTTTTTTTTTCTCCTTCCTAAACCACCAGTATTCGGAATCTATTGGACCCCAACTAACCTAGTTTATGTAAAGTTGGCCTGCTATAAGGGTAAAACTCTCTCAACACTAGTTTTCTCTATTCACGAAACTCAAACGCCTTGCTTAAAGAGAACATACACCGAAAATTTATTTTAAATATTGTCTATATAAAAATGTTACATTTCGACCTAATAGTTGTTAATGATGAACATTCAACTTATATTAATCAGACCAAGATGACACAGAATATAACCATGTTGCACCATATACGCCTTTAGAAAGATATTAAAAAGAAAACAGCCAAAAAATAAAAAAGTATAATACATAACAATAGTCCAAAATCTAAGCAATATCTTACCTTTACAGATTTCAGATTACTCTGAAGATCCTCAAGCTTGATCTCTGCCTCTCTTTTACTCCTTTTACATTCAGTAGCTGCCTTTTGTTCATCAGATGCTTGACTTTGAAATTTCTTAATCTGATCCTCATAAGAACTACACAGACGACCAGCTGTTATCCTCCTATTCGGTGGAAGAACAGTCTGCACTGGACCTCGAGAAAACCTAGAAATAACTTAGATAAGAAAACACAATTCCTAACTTATGGATTCAAGAAATGAAGATACACTAGAAATTTCCAACAGTTTGAGCTATACTATTCCATACTAAAACTTACTGCAGTGAATCAACAAAATGGGTTGGAAATTGGAAGCATTATGGCACGATTGGTCTTGAAATGAACATGGTAGATATGCTGACAAGCAAGTATTGCATTTCAATGCAGATTCATAATGTCAAGGACCAACTCTCCTAAAAGTTCAAGCTGTTAAGTGGAGATTTAAAAATGGTTCTATACCTTTAAACATGCCACTACACCTAACTTCCATTTGGGCTTGAAAAGCACAAAGCCCTTTAGTACATTAACTAGTGTTGAACTTTTAACCTAGGAAGAATGGACGTAATAAGCATCAAGCTCCTGTGATACTTGATCTTTGAAGCTCTAGCGCTGTCAAAGTTTACATATATAGCAAGTAAGACAACAACTACAAAAAGACCAAGGAAAATACAAATGTAGTAACCATATTTATCTTTGCCTGAAAGGCACTCTCTCTCTCTCTCTCTCCGTACATATTGCTCCATTTTTCTGTGTGTATGGTTTTCTTCTCAATGATGGGGAGACCCGGAAAAAAAAATTTGTGGGCCCCACTTAAAGTTTTTTATCTTCTCGGTACATCGGTGGCAATGAAGTATGAATCTATGACCTCATTCAAACTACCAAAGTCCCTCACCACTAACCCACTCCTAGTGGCATTTCCTCCCCATTTTCTCTTGCAAACCAAACAAGGGAAAGTTGGAAAATAACTACATTTTCTCTCCTCCCATTTCTTTCCTCTCTCTCTCTCTCTCTTTTATTTTTATTTTTTTTTGGATGAAAAGAAGAATTATATTGATAAGAAGAAAGAATTTACAAGAAAGGAGGACAACAGATCCTCTATATTTCTTTCCTCTTTTTTTCATCCCATGCAAACACAACATTAGTGAAATAGGAACTTTGTCATCTTTCAATTCTTCTGATCTCATGCATATGTCTACATCACTGTGTAACTCACTCAAAGATGTGGCATTCTACATGGATTTCCAGCAAGAGCAAATTATCTATTTGCAGTTGCAAAACATGATGTGTAAATGGAACACGGGGATCACAATGTCAATTAGCGCTGGCTTACATTCTATGTCCATCTGCAGTGTAGATCTCCTTCAGATTTCGGATCCTTTGTTCAAAGGCAACCACTTTACCAGTGTCATAATCATTTACGAGCACTTGTCTCTCAACATTTCCCTGGAAATGCAATAAACATTGTTGAGATATTGTTGAGATATTGTACAGATTTAGTACAGATTTATTCTATTTACAGATTTATTCCATTTATAGTGATAGATATGATTAGATATAATTGTTGTATTTTAGGAAGATTAGTATCTGGTATTGCCTATATATTGTAAGCCATTCTGTACAGTTTTGATTATCAGAAATATACATTTTATCATCTTTCTTCCAATTTGGTATCAGAGCTCTCGACCTGGGAGTCTGAGCACCTTCCGCTGCATTCCAGCCTTCATTGCTGGACAATTTCTACAGCCTTAATTGCTGTTTCATCCCTAAAGCCTCTTTTTTTCCCAATTTTTCCCAATATTTCTTCCGTCATATTCTCCCACACCCGCCACTATTACCACCGCCGGCCAACTTTCCGGCCATATTTCCGACCTCCTGACCGCACCACTAGAATCGCCACCCCGGATCGGCCCGACCCACCCCAGCCAAAACCTTGGCCCGGGACCTTCATCAGCGCCCGGTGTTCTTATCTATCTGTGGCGTAAGCCAGCCGACATGTATCTATGACAGCGTGAAGGCGCGTAAGCCACCCTCTCCAGCTTCTCTTTCATATCAGACCACGACATCACTCCGACCTACCTCCGACCACCGTTCCTATGGCGGAATCCGAAACACCTAAAATCACCCTCAAACCACCACTAATGCTACCCATTCCACTTTTACTTCCTTTCCCTAACCACCTACACCTTTAAACCCTAATGACCTTCCTATCCTACACCCTACCTATCACTTGAATGGGAAAAATTATTTGCTATGGGCTCAAGTTATCCGGCGTACTCTCAAAGGTCGTCGAAAAATTATCCCACATTGAGGAAATCCTCCTACAAAGGAAGACCCTCACTTTGAGACTTGGGATGATGAAGATTCTCTTATTATGACATGGTGTGGAACTCTATGATGCAGATGTAGTCGTGATTGTATGTTCCTATCCTCTTCTCGTGAGATTTGGGATGTCCTTCACGGACTTTCTCTAAGAAGCAAGATATTGCTACTTGTTATGAGTTGAAGGCGAAGATTTTCTCAATCAAACAGGAGCGATAGGCGTGACGGATTACTATGGGATTCTTCTTCTTGGTCTGTAAATTTGAATTGGATCAATACCAGAAGTCTGCGGATGGAATGGTAACAAAGATGCTTCCATTACGACAAATTTTGTTAACAGGATAGGATCTTTGAATTTCTCTCTGGTTTGAATCCAGAATATGACCACTATTCCGGGTTGATTTTTGGGTAAAGAAACTACCCTCATTGTCACAGGTGTTTTACAGCACGTTGGCGAGGAAAGTCGTAGAGTGTTATGTGACCACAAACCCACCAGCGGATCCGCTTTGGTTGCAAAACGACGACCAAGCCAGGACCTTCTTCAACCTCTTGAAGCCTTCCCGAGATAATCGTTGGTGTTCATATTGCAAGCTTTGGACACGCTAAGGAGAATTGTTTTAAACTTCATGGCAAGGACAATGTTCTTAGTCGCATAGGAGGATTTGAGGCCTATCCTAGTCAGGCCAATCGACTACCTCGGAAAATGTCATCACATCGAGAACATACACCCGGTGGAGAATGAAGTTCCAGCCCTTAGTAAAGATGAGCTTGCCCACTTGAGAACTCTCCTCACCTCTCTTAGTAAGCCTTCGGCTCTTGCTCTCTAACCTTGTGCAGTAAGAATTTCTATTCTCAATCTTTTAATGCTTCTAGTATTGTACCTGAGGATGTATGGATAATTGATTACGGTGCAATGACCACATGACCTTTCACACCCCACATTTTCTTTCTTACCATTCCACCTTGGGCACACTGCCATATAAGCTGTGATGGTTCCGTACCTTGGTTGCGAGGCTACCGCTTGTTGCCCTTCACCGCTCCCTACACTTACATGATGTGCTTCATGTCCTCATTTCTCCCATAACCTTATTTCCGTTCATAAACTTCTCAAAGACAACAATTGGGCGGTAATTTTTTCATTCCCATTGTGTCTTTCGAGGATCTTTGCCACGGGGAGGGCGATTGGAGTTGCTAAGGAAGAAGGAGGGTTATACTATCTCCTCAAATTGCAAGCTATAGGTGGTTCCGGTCGGAAAAGGTACCACCTTCATGTCTAAACAAGTTGAGTCTCTTGTCTCTCAAATTTGGTTACACCACAAAGCGTCTTGGCCACCCTCCTTTTATTTTCCCTACTTGGTCTATGTTTCCATCATTGTTTTTAAATCAATCAGTTGAGTCTTTTCATTGTGATGTTTGTCAATTTGCAAAACACCATCGTGTGTCATTTCCATCCAGTTCTAATAAAAGTAGCGAGCCTTTTACACTTATTCACTCGATGTTTGAGGTCACACTTCTATTCCTAATATCTCGGCACAAAATGGTTTGTTTCCTTTATTGATGATTGCACAAGAGTAACTTTGGCTGTTTTTGATGAAAGATAAATCGGAGGCGTTTTCCAATTGTTTGTCAATTTTATAATATGATTCAAACACAATTTGGCAAAACTATCAAGCGTTTGCGTTACGATAATGGTAGGGAGTATGTGAATCAACAATTTTCTACTTTGTTAAAAAGCATGGCATTATTCATGAATTCACATGTGTGGATACTCCACAACAAAATGGTGTGGTGAGGAAAAAATCGGCATTTATTAGAAGTCACTAGGGCCTTACTTTTTCCGGATATCACGTCACACAACTCATATTGGGGTGAAGGCATTTTGCTTCTTACCTATTTAGTGTCGCATGCCCTCGTGTTCTTGGAAATGTGAGCCCGGTGCAACTTATGTTATCCCATTTTCCTTCTGCTCTATCATGCAAACTTTACAACCTCGAATTTTTGGGTGTGTAGTTTTGTTCATGTGCATCGTCAACATCGTCATAAACTTGATCCCCTAGAAAGCATTAAGTGCATTTTCATAGGTTATGCTCTGATAAAAAGGGATACAAATGTTTTCACCCATCCAGTCGTCGGTTCTTCACTTCCTTGGATGTCACCTTTCATGAGGCCCGGAGTCTTTCTTACGTCCTCGGCTTTGAGGGGAGAGTCTTGGAGGCGAGTCATTTATCCGAGTCTTTCTTATTTTTTCCTCCAACACAAGGCCTTTACCTTCCACTAATACACAAGAGCCATTGCTTCACTAGAAACTCATCGACTCTGCCAGGAATTAGTACCCTCTCTTTGCACCACCTAAAGCGGTGCACCAACTTTGGTGTATCAAGGAGAAGGAAACCTAAATCGGACCAACGGCAACTTCAAGAATGCTGAACCTATGGTAAGTATTGAAGGTACTAGCTCTTTCATTCTCAACTTGGAAAATGATCCTTTGAATACTTGTGAGCCTAACCTAGATACTCTGCAATTGCAATGCGAAAGGAAAAAGGACTTGTGCCAAGTATCCTATTTCTCAATTTGTCTCCTCTAAACACCTTTCCTTGCGGCACGAGTTTCATTGCAGCCATTGATTCTATCTAGTCCCAACCCTCGTGCAAGAACCATTAAAGGATGAGAATTGGGTTCAAGCTATGAATGAGGAGATGAGAGCATTAGAAGAATGGAACTTGGGAGATTGTTGAGAGACTGATGGCAAAAGACCAGTTGGATGCAGGTGGATATATACGGTGAAATATCGATCGATGGTTCATTAGATCGATATAAAGCAAGATTAGTGGCAAGGGTATACGGACATATGGGATTGACTATGAGAGAGGCGTTTGCCCAGTAGCCAAGATGAACACGGTCGAGTCTTGCTCTCCCTACATTGCTCATTTAGGATGGGAGTCACATCAATTTGATGTAAAAAATGCTTTCTTACATGGAGACCTAGAGGAAGAGGTTTACATGGAGATTCCACCTGGCTATGATATCAGCGACAAGGCCGAACAAAGTAAGTAGGCTAAAAAAGGCTTTGTATTGATTGAAACAATCCCCTCGTGCTTGTTTTGAGAGGTTCACAAAGAGGATGACTTCATTGGGATACAAGCAGTCAGGGAGATCACACCTCTTCTTTAAACATAAGCTAGATGGAAAACTCACTATTCTACTAGTGTATGTTGATGACATTGTCATAACGGGTGATGATTTAGTTGAGAGCGACACGAGAGGAAAATTAGCAGCTGAGTTTGAAATGAAAGATCTTGGGAAACTAAAGTATTTCCTTGGAATTGAAGTTGCCTACTCTAAACAAGGTATCTTCATTTCTCAAAGGAAATACATCTTAGATCTTCTCAAAGCCCAGAAAGCTTGGTTGCAAGGCGACGAGGTGTTCCCATTGAGCAAAATCATCGAATAGGAAGTGATGAGGAGAGTCCTAAAGTTGATAAAGGACTATATCTCGAGAGATTAGTAGGAAGATTGATATACCTAGCACATACTAGACCAAGTTTGGCATATCTTTGTTAGTATAGTCAGTCCAATTTATGCATGACCCAAGGGTGAGACATATGCAGTAGGTGGATAGGATCTTCTGATGCCTTAAGGCCACTCCTGGAAGGGATTGTTGTTTAAAAGGGGTGGAAGCCTATCCATGCAAATATACACTGATCTTTGACTACGGGGATCCTTGTTGATAGAAGATCAACATCAGGTTGTGCATGTTCTTGGGAGGAATTTGGTGACTTGGAAGTAAGAAGCAAAATGTTGTAGCTAGATCAAGTCTTGGCAGAATTTGAGCTATAGGCGCAAGGTGTTTGTGGTACTATGGATGAAGATCATACTAGATGACTTGAGAATAAAATATGAAGCTCCTATGAAGATGTTTTGTGATAACAAATCAGCAATCAGTATTGCTCATAATCCGGTCCAACATGGCGAGAACTAAGCATGTTGAGATTAATGACACTTCATCAAGAGAAGTTGGACAGCGGATTAATAGCCCACACATGTTCCTTCAGGGCTCAAGTAGCGGACATGTTAACTAAAGGACTTCCCGCGAACGATTTCAAGAACTTACATGCAAGCTGGGAATGATAGATATCCATTCACCCGGCGAGGGAAAGTGTTGAGATATTGTTGAGATATTGTATAGATTTAGTACAGATTTATTCTATTTACAGATTTATTCCATTTATAGTGATAGATATGATTAGATATAATTGTTGTATTTTAGGAAGATTAGTATCTGGTATTGCCTATATATTGTAAGCCATTCTGTACAGTTTTGATTATCAGAAATATATATTTTATCATCTTTCTTCCAATTTGGTATCAGAGCCTATCCTGTGATTGTTATTGGGCCACCGCGGATGTCGATCACGCAAACTTCACGCTCAGGATGTCAGGTCTGAGCGTGAGGGGGAATAGAGTCGCCATCGCTTAAAGATATGGCATAGATAGCCTTTATAAGCACTCGGGCAACCCTCCCATAGATAGCCTTTATAAGCACTCGGGCAACCCTCCCCTCATGAGCTAGCTTTTGGGGTTGAGTTAGGCTCACTCAATTCTAAGATTCTTATTTGTGTTTTCGCTTCTTCTACAGAGAGTGATAAGAGCAATCACTAAAATAAAGAGAGAGAGGAGAGAAGAGAAGGAGGGGGGGGGAGAGGAAGCTAGCTGAGCTTGTGAAAAGAAGAAATTTATTAAGACAGAGAGATGGCGATAAAAAAGAGTTAGGAGGATAAGAATCCACCTTACGAGATAAAGAGAGGACAAAGAAAGAATAGCAAAAAATAAATGACGAAAAGCTACATGATCTCCCAACATTTCTGTAAAAGAAACCCCTATGAAAAGACCGTGGGCTTTACACCGAGTAGAAGCTAAACAGCTATAGTTATCCAAAGAAGCTGCTTATCCAGAGAAATGTACTAAAAGATGTGAGAATTACACTCCAACAAAATACATCAAATAATGCCATAGAATTGCGACAAGAAATTGGCATCTTTTCTTCCCCAAATCCAGTAAAGCTAGTCAACAGACACAGGTCCGTGGACCTAGGGCAAATACAGCACTGATTGAAAATGTCAAACAAAGTATTCCATAAAGAAACATCTACAAAACAATTTAAGAACAAATGGGTAACTGAAGATAACTGATATGCTAGGATAATCAAAATTGGCAGTGATATATGAAGAGCTAAAACAAAACATAGAAAAACTTCAGGTTTAGATGAAAGATTTAAAATACAGAAGAGATTTACAAGAACAGGGAGAAGATATCCTCCCAGAACTGCACATAGAAAGGAATGGGGGAAAAAAAATAAGAACGAAAACATAATCTCAAAAGGGTTTTCAAGCCCTCTAGTAAAGCCCCCCCAAAAAAAAAAGAAGTTGAAGATATTAAATAAAGTAAAAGCAAAGATTTTGTCAATTACCAGATCAACTAAGACATTAATCACAGTGTTGTTCTCAGATTGTAAGATGGAAAGCATTGTTGGATGTTTTGTATCAGGAAGCATGTGCTGCGGTATTGTCAACCTACACCAAAACGTAAAAGAACAATTTTTTTTTTTCGTGGATAAAAGAAGAATTTAGTGAGAAGAATAGACAAAAAGTAAAAGAGCATGATCACGATTAGACACAATCAAAAAAAGAAGCCACAACAACAAAACAAACACAAAAGAGCATGCAGGCAGGCAGACAAACATGAAGCAAACGAGCTACCTTGGTGTTGAAAAATCATAAATAATAATTTGAAGGTGCCCATAGTTTGCCTCCTTTGCACATTGTTTCAGAAGATGAAAATCCTTATGATCAGTCACTATAAAAGAATTAAGCATTCTCCCAATGGCATGTTCAACGGCAAGCGCCCATTTATTACCATTTTGCAACTTCTGTTAAACCATAAAAAGCAATCCCAAAAAATAATAGCTTAGTAAGGTTAGTATGGCAGTTAAGTAATTTCCTTAGAAGGTTTGACTGATGAAGCAAGGAATTAAACTCGGTAACGGCATTAGATCAATGAGAAAAACAGGGGCAGAAAGTGTTAAACATGGGAGGAGTCCACAACCCTAAAAGTTTAACTAATGCAGCCTGAGATGTGAAAACACAATATAAGAAAAGGCAGTTACATAGCATGGATCCTGCCAACAGCAGGAAAACAAAGGAAAAGAGAGTAATATGAATAATCTGCTGAACAGAGCTCTCTGATGCCTCTGTCTATCTAACAAATAAACCCCTTTAAAACAGCCATGTTCATAAACTCACAAAGAAGTAAGTTAAGCCATCTTATCCCAAATAAGGTTCACTGTAGAAAACTGCAGACCAATGAAATTAAAATTATATGATAATATAAGCATATACATTTATTTTGTCCTCTAAAGAGATGACAATGGCTCCTCATAAACAGATACTCCACTTGATTTAACTCGCCAACAATCAGAATGCACAACAGCACAAGAGTAAAAATACATGAAGAAGGAAATGTGTAATATATGACAAAAAAGCATCACGAACTATATTACCAAATGGGCACCAATTGGACCAATCGGTGGCATCTTAAACCTTCGATGATATGTCTCAATTATACGTAAGAGATTCATCACTTTGACTCCTCCAAAAACTGAAATCTGCTTCTAAAAATAAGATTGTTAAAGTCATAAAATTGCCACATAAGTTGCTTTTAGTACGTTAGATCTATCATGACAATAATTAAAATGCAAACAACATGAACTTAAAAGCTTCATTTTTAGCCTCAACAAAAAAATGCAAGACTTGTCATACCTTATTGCTTTGGTGTTGTTCAAGTTCACGGATATTATTGGAGATACCACGATACTTGTTTTCATGATCGCGGATCTAGCAAAAGCACACATTAAAAGAATGAAATGCGGTCAAAAAAAAAAATTTCAAAGAAGAGGAGCTTTCAAAAGGATATGAACGTACAAAAAATTTGCATAACAGAAATATCTTTCAAGGGTTAGCCATTAAAATTAAATCATTTGAATGTCAGGCACATCTAAGCCACAGCTGGCATTAAAAAAAAAAACCAAAAAATGCATTAAACTTATGCTGCATATGTTGCAATTTGTGAATTTCTTCAACTTCACACAATACACAATTAAATGCCTACCAAAGTTTTTATAAGAGCAATTACTCAATTTATAATGGTGGACTTTACTGAGTTTACAGCTGTAAACAACTTCAGCAACCTCTGTAAAACTTAAATTATTTGCAGCAGGTTTGGAGACCACAGAGCTTCTCTGATTCTGAAACAAGCAGTAACTTAATTTTACACTGCCCCTCTGGCATATACTAGAGTCATAGACTGAATAGTGAATACTGCTGGTATACGACTAAAGGCCTATTTAGATAACACCACTTATGACTTTTTTTAATTTTTGAAAGTCAAAACTCACATTTTAACTTTTTGTCTCATTTGGCTATACAACTTACTACTTCTCAAAAGTCATTTTTAGTGCTTTTTAGGAAATTAAAATATTTAGCTTCTCAAAAAGTAATTTTTAAAACACTCAAAACAAGCACTTCTATGACTGTGGATCCAAGCATAGAATAACTTAAATAAGTTACTTTTAAAAAGTTCCTTTCACATAAAGGCTTAAATAAGCTATTTACTCAAATGGGCTCCAAATCTTGCATTTATCTACAGAGTTTGGAGCAATTCCTTACAAGGTGTCAGAAGGAAAGAGACAGAGACCCTTCAGCAATGCACAACATATGCTGATATTCGGTGCTTATGAATGGGGATGAATGTCAGAATTTTCAAAGATAAGTGGCCTCGAAACCTGCATAGCCACTGCTAAAAAGAATGTGTTCTAAACTCCAAAAACCATAGAAACTATCCTATTCCATAGCAAATTTAAAGGTTTTTCCCAATAAACTTCAGAATCTAGCTCCAATGGATGACACCAAATGATAGCCTTTCTACCATAAAGCTTTCTCCTCCTTAATCATGCAAAGAACCTCTAAAACAAATTAAAAATTAAGTATTCCTAGATCTAAGAGTGCACCCAAGATTCAGCACAAGCGATCCTACTCAAATTTAGCTGGTTGTTGATAACTCAAGAATAAGTGAGAAAATAAGCCAATATCACACATATCAGGAGACAACACTTTTTGCAAGGTTTGTGATTCCACAACATCAAATCATATTCAGCAACATTGTCTAAATTATAGGTTTGACTTCTATGGTGCTTTAAAATTTCCATAAGGATTTTTCAAAGAAGGAATCTCACCATTGGGAGAATGAGTAAGATAGCGGAGGAAGGACTAGGAAGCATACCAGAAGGGTCAAGAATACAAAAGATCAAGAATACAAAATCATGACTAA
The DNA here is from genome assembly GCA_031439585.1 of Pterocarpus macrocarpus. Lineage (NCBI taxonomy): Eukaryota > Viridiplantae > Streptophyta > Magnoliopsida > Fabales > Fabaceae > Pterocarpus > Pterocarpus macrocarpus. Next base: position 71,986,891 of record CM062522.1, read on the forward strand.
GGCATCAGATAGTATGATTTGGTCATTGGCCTCTATAAAGTGTATTTATGCAGTTCACTGGTCTATCTAACTGGAATGCAATGCAAGCATTTTCAAGGGCATTCCTTTAACCTCATGTACATCATGGCAGATAGGGTTTTACTTGTATAGCTATTTCAATAGATACTTCGGCCTTCATGCATAGCTATTTTAATAGATACACTGTTTAATACGCAGAGAGAACTAGACAGATTTGTTACCTATTTTATTCACTTATACTCATCATTTCTTCAAGTTTGTCTGCTATGTAGATACATTATCCTCCTTCCTACACACACACTCTGTTACAATTGGAATCAGAAACTAGTGTTTATTTAAGAATTACAAGATAGAGAGGATATTCGAGATACCTATCAACTCTCCCAAGACTCACTTACAAATGATCAAAGACCCTTCCTCTTTACTTTATTCCTTCTATTTATACCAATCCCTAACTAATTGTAAGTAACTAATGGTGTCCTAACACAACTCCCCCACTAAAGATCCACCTTGTCCTCAAGGTGGGGGTACAAGGACTTATTACTAGACATTTACAAATAAATTCCTCTAGGATCCCATTGTTTAATTGGGATAACAGCAAATTTGTCTAGGCCGATTAACATCATAAAACAAGTTGCTACCGATTCTGGGTTGAAGTAGGCTTGACCCATGAGCCCTGAAAAATAGTGTCTTTCCTTCAAACTCAATATCTACTTTTTTGTAATGTGGGCTTGGCCCCAAATGATGAAAACTACCTCCAATTGAGGTAATCCTCCATTTCTCTCTACCTCGATATGGGCCTAGTCCATTTGGGTGGACAATGAGCCCCATGTGGACTTGTCCACTTTTGTCCCTACTTCATTCTCCTTTCATATCACGCGACCACCACTAGGAGTGTGATGTGCCATTATCGCTATCTCTGCCCGTGCCATCACCATCGCCGCTGCAAGTGAACTATAGGTGGTTGCCCCGCAATGTCTTTCGCCGTCGTCTTCTCTTCGCGATGCCACATTCTACAAACCACCCCCACCTATGGTTGAAGGTCATTCTTTGTGTCATGTGACTCCACCTTACCTCCCTCCTTTCCGCCTTTAAGACCTACAACACCTTCTTTACCCAGCCCTTTCTACTGTGATTCCTCTCCATTCCCCAACTTCACGACATGATCATCGTACGCGTCGAGGCTATTGTGAACGCCCCCACACCCACCTCCTGTTTCTGCCTCCTCTAGTTCTTCGTGAAGTTGATTTTCGTCTCACAGTGGTCGCTATCGCCTTTGCTGCTCTTGTTGTAGACACCGCTTCTCTCTTCCTTTTCCTTTCCCTTGACGGTGCTCGAATTCTCACCTTTCTCCTTCCGAGCCGCTCCTTTTCCTTTATTGATGGCCGCGATCACGGCCTCGATTTCGATCTTGTGAACGGGCGAATTTGCCGGTGGATGCGGATTGTCATATGGCTCTCTTTCCCTCCCTTCTTCTGCTCCTCTTGTGGCTCCTGTTCAGCCTTCACAATCCCCTCCACCTTTTTCTGAATCTTGAACAAAGGTTTCAAGAACCATTTGCTCTTGTCTCTTTCTCCTTAAGCTCTTCTTCTTCTTGTTCCATGTCAACAAAATGCCCTCAGAAATTCCCACCATTTCCCGGTTGGGTTATCTAACTTCCAAAACATGTACCACCAATAATGTCGTCCTCTCAATGCAACTCCCGCCTCTTCTAAACGATGTGCTTCCGATGACTCGTGCCTGAGTTTCTCGCACTCAAGAAAAAGACCTAAACATCCCATTCTCAAGCCCGTGCACTAATCTCCTCAAACACTGGAATCATCTCCATTGCTCTAGTTGCTACCATGAAAAGCCCTTCCTAGGATGGTTTGGGCTCTAATACCAGCGTTAGAATTAGAATAAAAAACTAGTGTTTATTCAAGAATTACAAGATAAAGAGGATATTCGATAGACCTCTCAACTCTCCCAAGATTCACATACAAATGATCAAAGACCTTTTCTCTTTACTCTATTCCTTCTATTTATAGTAATCCCTAACTAATCGTAACTAACTAACTGTAACTAACTAATGGTGTCCTAACACACACACACACACACACACAAGTAGGATAAGAAGGGCACCACAAAATAAAACTTACGCAGGATTTAGAAGGCTAAATCCAGAGCATGCCTTCAAGAGTAAACATTTTTTTAGAAGGTGGTGTAAATGGTCATGCAGAAATGAAAGCTAGGGGATATGAAGCGCTACATTGGGGCATATAGTTTAGGAGAAGCAAATGCAAAGGGTCAGCTATATTAGATTTTTATTTAACTTTTATTATATAATAGCTAACACTTGTTTTAGGAAACGAGAAGAGCATCTTATAAAAGAAACCATCAATAGCATGGTAGCTAGAATCGAGAGTTAACTCGTGAAAACACACGATTTCACGATCTTGGTACCACCAGGCGAGTCTGATTCCAGTGCTCGCGTCACCATCGTGGACTCGCCATGGAATCGCCGCGGAAAATCGTGGAAGCGCTCAAATCGGCAAGTTTGGCCGTGCTACTCGTCTCCACCAATGGTGGATCTCCAACCAGTTTCAACACACGACCTGGCCCACCAATCATCTTAACCCGCCTCGCGACGCAACCCAGGTCAAATCCCTCTCCCATTTTCACGATTCTCACCCTCCCCTCTCCCTCTCCCATTTTCGCGACGCAAACCGCCCCCTTGTCCCCTTGTTTCTGCCATCGAATCGATCTCTCTCCCTCTCAACTCTCGATTCTCCATTATTGAAGCTCTGTTCAACTGTTCCCCTCTCTCTATTCCTTCCCTTTCTCAGCCCCTAGTCCGTTCCCTCTCTACACTCAACAGCACAGCCAACCACCACTATTTCTGTCTGGTGGAGCCGTGAAGACTGAAGAGGTGGTGTTCCTCTTTCTTTATCAGAGTTTTGTTCCTGTTATTTTTTCGGGCAGCACTTTGTTGTCCTTTTTTTTTTTCTCCTTATTTCTCTTTTGTGGTTGCTGGTTGCTGTTGCTTTTAATTAGATTATCATTTGAGGGTTAAAAAAATGTCTTCAAGTGCTGGTGGTGGTGAGGGGATCTTGAGCCTCTTGCTAGTGCTACTCTTCAATCTGAAAGTGGAAGTGGAAGTGTTGCTGGTGGTGGAAGTGGTTCAAGAAAGAAGCTTTCTAAAAATGCTCCTGGAAATCGAAGTGATATAGGATGGAAGCACGAAATTTCTATTGATGGAGATATGTTAGGGACCGAGTCCCTGAAGGGATAAAAGTGTATAAATGCAAGAAATACAAGGGTATTATGGGCAATGATAGAGAAAAGAACATGGGGCAGCAGCCTAACTAACTGGCCGACGCTGGGGGTGTGAGTGGAATTTCATAGAGAAAGGTTTTATTTGTTTTGTAGTGATTTGGAGAGGAGCAAACTGCACTTTGGGTTGTAGGATAGGAGAGTGTTGAGTCGCTTAGTGCTCATTTCGCTTTTCTCTCAATTTCGTGGTTTCTTCATATCAAGCTTTCCTCTTTCTTCTTGTGCCGATAACACCTTGTTATCACCCAGAAGTGTCAATAATACACTGCTACCTCATTTCTCTGTTCATTCCTAGTTAGTTTCTATCATTTGGCATCAGAGCCTCGTTCTTGAGGCTGTGGGGGGCCGTTTGCTGAAGCTGCCATGGAAGAGAGGATGAATGACTTGGAGAGGAGACTTGATGAAGTGGCGCGGCTCTTGAGGGATCCAAGGCGCTCGACCAGTGTGGGACGATCTCCACTCTTGGAGAGACACGAGTGGAGATGGAAGACCAATGGGCGGGGTTCAAGAAGTGGAGTGTGGATCTCAACACTCCTCTCTCCTTCGAAGAGAGAACCGCAACTCTCGGTCTCACCACCGAGCGGAGCGGTACTCCCCTCACTTCCGAGGAGGTCTTTCTCACCATCGCGACGGCTCTTCAGGGGGAAGCCGACCCCCGATCTTGTCCCGGGGGAGCCCACATGTGCGACGCACTTAACGCTGACAGAAGATGGAGCTTTAACGTCGCCGACGACGCCGTTGGGGTGGCTCAAGATTGAGCCGGTACTTCTTGGTTAACTAATCGAGGGGGATGAACGAATGGAGTTGGGTATTGTCCGGGCGCTGAGGGTAAAGCGCTGAATTGGTTCCAAGTATGGAGGATCGGGACATGCTCCGCCATGGAGGCAATTCCAGAAGCAATATTGAGGCGCTCCAACCTGCGGCGCGGTGAAGGATCCGCACGGGCCTCATCAAGGTGAAGCAAGTAGGCCCTGTGATGGATTACATAGAGCGCTTTGAGAGGATATCGTGTCCCATGAAGCACGTGTAAGGAGATATTGGAAAGGGATTTTCGTGGAATGGGTCAAGTTGGAATTGCAAGTCGAGATAAAGAGCTTGGAGCTAAACACACTAGCCGAGATCAAGGATGTAGCCTTAATGTTAGAAGAGAGGAATAAGGAATGGAAGGGTGGTGGAGTGAATCCAAAGGGAGAAAGGATCTGCCACAACAAGGGCTCCAATTTTCACAAGGCTCCATAGCAAGTAAAAGTCGGACCAACAGGAGGTGGGAGCTCAAGCCCATAGGGAAATCTGTAGAGAAAGGTGGTGTTGTGGGAAGGAAACTTTCCCAGAAGAGTTACAGGAAAGGAGCAGTAGGGTACCGTGGTTTCAAGTATGGGAGAAAGGGCCAAGACCATGTTTGTAAGTCAAACACCACTGAATTATGCTGGTTGGAAGATTCCGAGAGGAGTTTCAAATGAGGGTGAAGAGGAAACTACTCTTGACATGCAACAATTGAGATAAGGTCCCTTTGCATTTCTTTCAACAAATTTTAAGGATCTACTTCCAACAAGTCCTTTAAGGTATCGGGGAAATTAGAGGGCAAGAGGTAGTCATTCTGATTGACACAGAGCCACCAAGAACTTCATTTCTAAGTCCTTGGTTCAAGAATTGAAGCTACAGTATCTAACACCCCAAGCTACACTGGAGGTGGGGACTGGCAAAGACAAGGCTGTGGGGTATGTCAAGGAGTAGCTATTGAGGTGCAAGTGGGTTAAAATTGTACAAACATTCTTCTTCTGGAGTTAGGAAGTGTAGATGTGGTACTAGAAATGGATTGGTTTTCTAGCTTTGGGAATATCTTGGCCAACTTTCATAAGTTTGACTATTAAATAGAAGGAAAAGGGAATGGTGAGAGTGATACAAGGGGACCCACTTTGCAAGTCTAAGGTTTCATGGAAGATCGCCTCAAGGCCCTCAAGGATGATGGGGAGGGTTATTTCATCTCTGCCTCCGAAAAGAGTGATGCCAAGGAGATGATTCAGGAGCTGCCACATGCTATCCAGCAACTTCTAGAAGAATTTGGGGACATCTGCAAGCTTCCAAACAGGTTACCTCCACCTAGAACATGACCATGCCATCAACTTGAAAGAGGGAGCAGCCATACCTCATGCGAGGCCTTACAAAATTCCCATTTTCAAAAAGAATGAAATAGAGAAGATTATAGATGAAATGCTTATCGCTGGAATAATCAGTACTCTAGTGCTAGTCCCTATTCGAGTCCTGTAATTTTGGTGAAAAAGAAAGATGGAGGGTGGAGGTTTTGTGTGGATTATAGGGCATTGAATAAGGTGACTATTCCGGACAAATTTTCGATTCCCGTGATTGATGAATTGCTTGATGAGTTGGGGGGAGCCAAGATTTTTCTAAATTAGATTTGAAGTCCTGTACCATCAAATTAGAACGAGGGAGAGGATATAGAGAAGACTGTGATTTAGAACTCATGAAGGGCATTACGTAATTTTTGTAATGTCTTTGGTTTGACAAATGCCCCATCTACCTTCCAGCCTTGATAAACCAAAGTTCTAAGGCTATACTTAAGGAAGTTTGTCTTAGTGTTCTTCTACCTACATTCGATCTTCAAGAAATCAAGTGAAGAGCACTTAGAGCACTCTGAGGAAGGTGCTGGAACTCGCTGAGGAGGCACAACTTGTTTATCAACACGAAGAAGTGCGCTTTTGCCCAAATTGCAGTTGGAATACCTGGGACACGCTATTTCTGATGGAGGTGTGGCATGGACTCAAAGAAAGTCGAGGCAATGCTCTTGGCCACCCTAAAAGATTTGAAAGGGTTGAGAGGATTTTTGGGATTAACGTGCTATTATAGAAGGTTTGTACAAGTTATGGTAAAGTTGCTTGGCCTCTAACTCAACTATTGAAGAAGGATAATTTCAAGTGGGGAATGGAAGCACAACTAGCATTTGAGAAATCAAGCAAGCTGGACATCCCTCCCCTGCTTTAGCTGTCCCTAACTTTGACAAAGAATTTGTAATCGAGGACCTCATGCTCCTCGGAAAGGGTCTTGGTGCGTTTTAATGCAAGAAGGTGCACCAATTGCTTATATGAGTCAAACATTGTCGATAGAGCCCAAATAAATCAGATATGAGAGGGAATTAATGGCAATTGTTCTTGCCATCCAAAAATGGAGGCATTACTCGTTGGGAAGGAAGTTTGTGGGTACACTGACCAAAAGAGTTTGAAGTTCTTGATAGACCAGCTGACGATGGGAGAAGAAGCAGAAATGGGTAGCCAAACTCTTGGTTTTGATTTTGAAATCAGACACAAGGCAGTAAAGAAAACAGTATGCGGCCGATGCCTTTTCACGCAAGCTCTACTATAGTGCAATCTCATCTCAGAACTTTTCAAGATCGGGAGGGTTTAGAAGATGAGATCCGGAAGCTAATGACAAGTTGAAAACCATTTTTCGTAGTCCATTCAAGGCACAACAATCAGCAAGGGTTCGCTATTAAGGGGTGGCCATTTGTATTATAAGAATAGACTAGTAATTCCAAGGAATTCCCCTGATTCTCTTTAATTCTCGCAAGAATTTCACAATACCGCAGAAAGGGGGCATTCAGATTTTTTAGAACTTATAAACGCATCTCGGGCTATCATGTGGTGGAGGAATGAAGAAAACCATTCAGCAATACATACCGAGCTATGATACTTGTAATAGAAATAAATATCAGACTCTATCCTCAAAGCAGGCTACGTACCACTGCCAATCCCATCTCAAGTTCGGGAGGAACTCTCCATGGATTTTCATTGGGGGGCTTCTAAAGCCCAAGGAATAGACACCATTTTGGTGGTAGTTGACAGACTTTCCAAGTACTCTCATTTCATTGGCATCTCACACTTTATTCCGCTAAGGACATTGTCGCTTCTTTGTGAAGGAAATAGTGAGGCTTCATGGGTTCCCAACAACTATCATAACAGATCGAGACCGGTTTTTATGAGCTCTTTCGTCTCGAATTGTTTAAATAGGTCAACCAAGTTGAAATACGTTCACTTACCACCCCCAAACTGATGTGGCATTTGAGGTGGTGAATAGGTGTCTAGAAACCTATTTAAGGTGCTTCACGTGAACCAAACCCAAACAATGGCCTCACTGGTTATGTCGGGCGAACTTTGGTTCAATACAACCTATAGTGCTTCACGTTGCATCACCCCTTTCAAGGCTCTCTATGGAAGTGGATCCCCCAACCCTTCTCAGGGTGATGTTACCGGCCCGCTGAGAGGTCAATAGTCCTGGCCGACAGAATGCTATCCTAGATTAACTTAAATGGCATCTTACTAAGGCTCAAAGTCGTATGAAGAATCAAACGGATAAGAAAAGGAGAGATGTTGAATATGCAATAGGTGACATGGTCTATCTTAAGATTCAACCCTATAGGATGAAATCTTTAGCTACAAGGGTGAATCGTAAACTTAGCCCGAGGTATTATGGGCCATTTGAGGTGGTGGAAAAGATAGGTAAGGTTGCTTACAAGTTGTCATGTTACCACTGCATTCGAGAGTACATCCTATCTTTCATGTATCTTTGCTTAAGAAATGTATTGCTGAGAATGTAGTGACCCAACCACTACCTGCGATTCTGACTTAAGACTGAGTCAAGGTTCAAATCCATCCGGAAGTGTTGGTCATTTGTTAGGAAGAAACCCTGACAGATGGAAGCTGATTAAGTGGTCGGGAATGCTGATTTTGAGAGCTCATGGGAGCTTGCGTAAGACATCAAAATCAGCTTTTCAGATTTCCACCTTGAGGACAAGGTGGTAGTCCATGAGGGGGTATTGTTAGGACCGAGTCCCTGAAGGGATAAAAGTGTATAAATGCAAGAAATACATGGGTATTATGGGCAATGATAGTGAAAAGAACATGGTGCAGCAGCCTAACTAATCAATGACGCTGGGGGTGTGAGGGATTTTGTTAGAGAAAGGTTTTATTTGTTTTGGAGGATTTGTGGAGAGGAGCAACCAGACTTTTTGGTTGTGGGATAGGAGAGTGTTGAGCTGCTTTAGTGCTCATTTCGTTTTTCTCAATTTCTGTGTTTCTTCATACAGTTTTCCTCTTCTTCCTTGCTGATAACACCTTATTATCAGTCTAGGAAGTGTCAATAATACACTGTTACCTCATTTCTCTGTTCATTCCTAGTTAGTTTCTATCAAGATACGAAAAAAATAAAGTGTAAATATTGTGAGAAGGTGATAGCAGGGGGGGTTAATAAACTGAAACATCACTTGGCTGGAACACAAAAGGATACAGGAGCTTGTGGGGCTGTTAGTGATGAAGTAAAAAAAGAGATGTTGGATATTGTAGTTGGTTTGCAGCAAAATTTGATCAAGAAAACAAAAGATGGTAGGGAAGTAGGAGAAGGAAGTGATAATTCTTTGGTTGGTGAGAAAAGAGGAAAACAAGTGGAGCCACCAACAGCAGGTAACCTCTTCAAGAAGAGGTGTATTAGCACTCAAGCCACAATCAACACTATATTTAAGAAGAATTTGAGGGAGGAAGCATGTGAAGAGCATAGTTGTCAATCGCGCGCGATAGCGGCGCGATAGCGGTGAAGCGGAGCGGAGCGGAGCGGAGCGGAAAGTGGACGCGACAGAGCTGCCGACGCTGCTATGCTTCGTCGCGTTGTCGCGGCCGCTTATCGCGGCCGTCGCGACTATCGCGGCCATCGCGGCCGCTATTTGATGTCGACGGCCAAAATCGGTTCTTCCCCTCTTTCTGGACCCTCATTTCGAAGCTTCCCCCCTCTTTTCTTTGATCTGAATGTTGGTTAGGGTTATTTTCTCTGTTCTCTTCCTCTCTAATCCATCTGTCTCTCTCCCTCCTCACCCCTCTTGCTTCGACGCTCCTCCAACATCCGACGGCGGCGAGATTAGTGGCTGCAAGACCTGCGCCGACGGTGGTCTGAGTTTCCGACAGCGGCGGTTTGTCCTTCCTGCACTCTTTGTTTTGTTTCTTTTATCTTCCTCAGATGGGGAAAGAGGGAGAGAACGAGAAAGAGAGAGATGAGGTGAGAGAGAAATTGAGAGAGGTAAGAGACGGACACTCACCGTGAAGAACTTGGAGAAGGAAAAAAGGGGGGGCTTAGGGTGAACCACCTCACTTAAAGCGTTGGTGGTCCTTACCCCTTTTTTCCTCTTCTTTTTTTTTTTTTTTTCTGTTTTCTGTTTTAACAAATGGCATGTTTTGTTTTGTTGCTTTGTTTTAGCAATGATGATGATGATGATGATGATGATTAATTTATTGAAATGTTTTGTTAGTTTTAGAGTATAGAGACTTAGATTTAATTAAAATTTGGTATTATTTTTTATTTTTCAGTTTGTGCTATTTGATGATGCTATTTTTTCTGTTTTACTGCCTTTAAAACTTCATGTTTATGTATTAGATTAATGGTGATTACGTATTTTTAGAGTATGGAATTGATTATGAATTTTCATTATTGATATGAATAAGTTTAATTGTAAATAATTTCTTATTTTTGAATATTTATATATGTTATATGAATTGCATGATAATTATATATTTTTTATCAAATAGCGGCCGGAACGCTATCCGCTATCCCGCTTATAAGCGCTGGGCCTCTACGCGCCGCTATCCGCGTTTGACAACTATGGTGAAGAGATTGCTTCATTTTTCTACAACAATGCAATTCCTTTCAATATGGCAAGGAGTGAAGAATATAGTAGTATGTTTGAGAAGGTTGTTCGGCATGGATTAGGATTCAAGCCACCATCTTGCAATAAATTAAGAGTCAAATATTTGAAAAAAAAGATAGATTCAACCATGCAATCACTAGAGGAACATAGAGCTTATTGGAAGAAGACAGGATGCACCATTATGACAGATGGATGGACGGATAAAAAAAGGAGGACTATATTGAATTTCCTAGTGAATAGCTCTAAGGGAACTATTTTCTTGAAGTCTATTGATGCCTCTCCTATCTGCAAAACAGCTGATAAGATATTTAAGATGATAGATGATGTTGTTGAGGAGGTTGGTGAAGAGAATGTTGTGCAAGTTGTAACAGATAATGCAACAAATTGCAAAGCTGCGGGAGAGATGCTGATGGCAAAGAGGAAGAAGCTTTATTGGACACTTTGTGCAGCTCACTGCATTGATCTGATGCTAAAGGATTATGAGAAGAAATTGGAGCTTCATATAGAGACAATTTCCAAGGGAAGAAGGATCACTACTTACATTTATTCAAGAACTTCTCTAATTTCCCTATTGTAACATCACACCAAAGGAAAAGATTTGGTGAGACCAGGAATGTCTCGCTTTGCCACATCCTACCTCACTTTGGGTTGCCTCAACGAGAAGAAGGGAACATTGATAAGAATGTTCAATTCTGATGAGTGGAAATCAAGCAAATTTGCAAAGACAAGAGATGGGAAGTTTATTGAGAATGTAGTTTTGGATAGATTGTTTTGGAGAGACATTGTCCTTTGCTTAAGGGGTGCTTATTCTCTTCTCCATGTGCTTCGTTTAGTGGATTTAGATGAGAAACCAGCCATGGGATATATTTATGAAGAAATGGATTGGGCTCAGGAAAAAATACAAAATGCCTTTCAAGGTGTCGAAAAGAGGTAAATTGTTCAACTTCAATATTTGTCATTCATACATAATCAACTTTAATTTAAATTAGAATATTTTGGTGTTTGTTTAGTAGTTAATTGCCTAATTTTTCTTTTCTTTAGTTACATGCCTTTATGGGAAATCATTGATGAGAGATGGGACAACCAACTCCATAAGCCCTTGCATGTTGCAGGCTACTACCTAAATCCTCAATTACATTTTAGGCCTGGATTTAAGATTGACTGTGAAGTAAGGATTATATGATTGCATGGAAAGAATTGTGGGAGACAAGAATGAAATAACTAAGATTGATGCTCAACTTGAAGATTTCAAGAGTCAATCTAAGTTCTTTGGTAGGCATGTAGCCTAGGCTGCACTTGATACCAAAACTCCAGCACAATGGTGGAATTCTTATGGGGATGAACATCCAGAGCTTCAAAGGTTTGCCATTCGCGCGTTGAGCTTGACGTGTAGTTCATCAGGATGTGAACGCAATTGAAGTGCATTTGAGATGGTAAATTTTCAACTTGCAACTAATATAATTTGAATTTCACTTTTAGAATAATAGAATTAGTTGCCAATTGACATATGTTGATTGCTTTTGCATAATTGCATTTGTTTAGGTCCACACAAAGAGGAGAAATCGTTTGAAACAAAAAACAATGAATGATGTTGTCTTTGTGATGACCAATTCAAGATTGGGAAAAAAAGAAGAAATCAAGAACCCTGCTGAGTATAACCTTGAGGACTTGGACTCTGATGAAGAATGGATTGTGGAAAATGAAGATGTGTTGGAAAATCTAGAGGAGTTAGATACTCCTAATGATCTTAACTTGGTCCCTAGAGAAGGCGGTGGTAGAGTTGGGGGCCCTTCAAATTATTTGGATATTCCTTCTCTTGATGATGATGATTTTGATGAGCTTCTTGAAAGAGATGGCAATGAAAATGGTGGAGACCATATAGAAGATCAGGAATATGATGATTATGGCCTTAATGATTTGCTTTAGATGTCATTCTAGTAGTTTAGTTGTCTTCTTTTATGTTTTAGTTTATATGATGACAAGAACTTTGTGAGTTGCTGCGTCTTTTGCATTATGAGTTATGAATTATGGACTTGTAGGCTTGTAGCTATGTTATCTTTGAATTCTAAGTTATGAGTTGTGACTTTATGCATATTAGGTTGAAGTTTAATTATGTTGATTGTGATTTACATGCTTATTTATGTTTTGTTATGTGACATATACATATATATAAATGTCATTATGTATTCTGGTAGAATCTCACGATCCATGTTACGATTCTACGTTTTACAATTTTGTATCCCTCTTCCGATTCTACAAAAAATCTCGATTCTAGCTACCTTGGTCAATAGAAACTGTTGATTATGGATGTACAGGTTGCGAGGAAAGTGAAGAAAAGTATTTTAAAAGAAGTTGTGAGGCACAAAGAAGTGCTAATGAATTGTGGGACAAGATGGTTAAAAGGATTAAAAATGCAGGAAAATAGGCACTTGGGGAATCAAGAGGTTTTGGACTAATAGGTAAACAATTTTGATGGTGGGATACAAGCGTGCAAGATAAGGTTAACATTAAAAAGGGATATTTTAAAGCATGGTCCATGTGTAAAAATGCTGAAAATTGGGAAAAATAGTAAAGTCGATGCTAGGAAGGATACTAAAAAGGCGATTAGTGAAGCAAGAGCTAGAATGTTTGATAAGTTATACCAATATAAAGACACTAAAGAGAAGGAAATAAGTATTTACAAGCTAGCTAAAGGTACGGAAAGAAGAATAATAGATTTAGGGTCCGTTTGGTTTAACTTTTGGGAGAAGGTCTTTTGAAAGAAGATCTTTTAAAAGAATGCCTTTTAGAAGAAGTACTTTTAAAAGAATAATTTTTATTTGGTTTTAATATGTCAAAAGGCCTTTTAGAAGAATGAGTTTTGTTTGGATAGGATAAAGTAAAATTACTTTTGGTTGTTGATGTGAGAGTAATAGTAAGATTCCTTTTCAAAAGATCTTTTTCTAGAATGAAAAGTAACTTCAAAGATACTTCTTCCAAAAGGCCTTCTAGAAGAAGGCCTTTTAGAAAAAGTTAAACCAAACACCTCGTTTTACTGTACAAAGTCATTTTTCTTCTCCTAGAAGGCCTTCTGGCCACTGCAAACTAGAATCCAAACGGGCTCTTAGACCAGGTGAGATGCATCAAGAATGAAGAGGGTAAAAAAGTTTCAGTCATGGAACAAGACATCGAGTAAAGATGGAAGAGCTACCTTCACAAATTATTTAATAAAGGAAATAGGACTCTTTTCCAATCAAATAGGATAAATACCAAAGATGAGGACCAAAATTATTCCTTTTATCATAGAATTCGAGATTTTGAGGTAAAAAACAAGTTTTGAAATGAATAGATAATGACAGAGCAGTGGGACCTAAAAATATACCTATTGAGATATGGAAGTGTCTAGGAAGGAAGGGTATTAGTTGACTCACAAAGTTGTTTAATGAGATTCCGAGGTCCAAGAAAATGTCAGATGAGTGGATAAGGAGTAACTTAGTTCCTAACTATAAAAACAAAGGAGGCATACAGAACTACACAAATTACAGAGGGAATAAGCTCGTGAGTGGGTAATTACGGGTAATTGAGCAGAGATTGAGATAGAAGACTCACATCACAAAGAATCATTTTGGATTTTGCTTGGGAAGTCCATTATAGAAGCGATATATCTGTTATGGATATTGATGGAGAAATATCGAAGGGAGATTTACATATGGTCTTCATTGATTTGGAAAAAGCACACAATAGGGTGCCAAGGGAGATTTTATGGAAAGTCCTGGAGAGGAAAGGAGCTCAAATTGCGTATATTCAAGTAATCAAAGATATGTATGACAGGGTCACAACTAGTGTGAGAACACAAATTGGAGTAACAAAAGACTTTGCTATAATTAAAGGAATGCACTAAGAGTCAACTCTGAGGCTGGTCTTGAATGTGCTTACTAAACATATTCATGATTTAGTGCCATAATGCATGCCTTTTGCAAGTGATAGAGTCCTAGTAGGAGAATCGAGAAAAGGGGGAAACTAGTGTTCTAGAGACAAGCTTTGGAAGCATATGATTTTCATGTAGGTAAAATTAATATGGAGAGTATATGACATGTAAGTTTATATGAGACGCACAAATTCTAACTTAGAGGGGAAAATTGGAGATGACACCATACCACAAATCACGAGATTTAAGTATCATGGATCTATTATCCAAAATGATGGGGAAATAAAGGAAAATGTAAACCATAGGATTCAAGCTAAGTGGTTGAAGTGGAAAAGTGCTTTGGGTGCTATTTATGATAAAAAAAATTACCCCTAAAGCTTACAGGAAAATTCTACTGCACAACTATAAAACAAACAATGTTGTATGGGACTATATATTGGCAGTAAAACCCTAACAAGTGAGTAAGTTAAATGTTGTTGAGATAAGGATGTTACGATGGATGAATGAATACACTAAACAAGATATAATTAGGAATAAATGGATTTTAAAAAAGTTAGGGCAGCGCCTATTTTAGAAAATATAGTCGAATCCGGCCTTAGGTGGTTTGGAAATGTATGGAGAAAATCTGTGGAAGCTCCAGTAAGGAAAGTATATTAGAAGGAGGATAGTCTAATAGCTACAGATAAAGGGCGATATAAAAAAACCACTAGCAAAACTATTAAAAGAGATTTAGATTTTAATAATTTAAATGTAAACATGATTTATGATAAAACACTATGGCATCATCTGATCCATGTAGCCGACCCTACTTATAAATTCTTCTTATGCATAGTAATCAATAGCGCGCTATTGCGCTGGAGCGGAGCAGCGTGACTAGCCACCGCCAAACAACGCCCGTTGCATCACGTTTTTTGGGTGCAACGATTCACGGCTGCGATTCGCTACCTTTCACAGCCAAAAGTGTAGGTTCACGGCCACTTTCTGTCGCTACGCCTCAACTTCCTCTCTTTTCGCCGATTGTTCTCTATTTTTTGTCTCTGTTCCTCCATCATTCTCAACCATGACGTCCTCAAGGCGGAACGACACAGCAAGATGGTGAGAATATTTGTGGGAGGATTAGGAGAAGCAGTAACTGCCAAAGACCTCCGCCAGTTGTTCGGTTCTCATGGCAACGTCGAAGCAATCAAGACAATTTGAACCAAAGGTTGCAGTTTTGCATATGTTGACTTCCTCCCTCTCCCTTCATGCGATGTTGCACAGGCAATGCAGCCATGCTATATTGTGAAGGTTTTTCCTGTTTTATTGTGTCTAGGGTTTTTTTAAGGTTTTTTTTTTTTTTTGGGGTCATGGGTTATAGGTCGCAGATTCTTTTTTTTTTTTCTTTTTTTACTGAAACAATTTTTTTGGGTTGAATGTAAGTGTTTTAGGCTGGGTTTGTTCTCTTCTTTATTTTGATACCTCCTTAGTTAAAAGAAAGTGTTGGGCCTTTTCTTGAATTTTTAGGCTAAAATTTAATTAGAGTTTCAAGTTCTTGACAAAAAAAGAAAAAGAAAAAGAAAAAACAAATTATTAGAGTTTGGTGCTGTATTTTATTTTATTTTTTCCCTTATGTTCCTTAACTCTTGTTGTATTGGCTTATTATTTATAATACATTAGTTAGATTATAAATTATGACTTTTAATTATTAATAGCGAATGTACATAATTATGGGTAATTTTTTATATGTATGTAGTACAACTACAATTGCATAATATTTTTCCATGTTTTTCAAAATAGCGATCATCCCACTATCCGCTATCCCGCTACAGCGTTTTTGGGGTCAGCCGCTCCGTGCCGCTATCCGGGATTGACTACTATGTTCTTAAGTGGTTCCTAAGTGGACAACATAAAGAACACCAGCACAAGCACTTGTCTCATGTGTCAATCTGAAAGCCATTACAAATGCTAAAATCAATCTTCCTAAGTAGGTTAGAAAGCCTGCAATCATCATGAAGAAAAAAACTTGCAGCTTATTATATGTACAAGTCAGTTTGTTGGTAATGGTTTCTCAAATTTGAAATTCAGATTTACTTTAGAATGGTTTACAGAATAAAGCTTAGCCCTTAAAAAAAGTATGTTAAGAAAAAGTGTAACAACTTTCAAAATTTCATCAAAATAACCCAAAATGAAACCATAAATAAAAATCTGTTCACAGACATCCAAGGAGAGAATAGGATAGTAGGAACAACAAAAATCAATAATACAAGAACACAAACACCAATTGAAAGTGTTAAAAATCAGCCCACCTTATCAGCAATCGTTTTGATTTCATCATTTTGCCCATCTATGGTGTTCATTAACATAGCCTCTTCTTCCTTCAACCTGGAACAATAAGGAAATTTAAGGACGTGGAAATTTTCAAATTCAAGTAAAACCCAAATATCACAGTAATTGCATAACCTTTTCCAATCTAGCTCAGCAGCATGAACCTCATCTTGAAGCACCTTCAGTTTCTCCTCCATGTCAGATTTTTCATCCTGCATTATTATGAAAAACAATACCATTGATGTTCACATATAGAAAAAAAAAAGATTAATGGCACTGTTATCAACTATTAGCCATTTCAAATTGATGAGCCAGAAGATCCAAATCACACATACAATGAAAAGAAGTACGTAAACATTAAAACAATGGCAGTCAAAAGAAATAAAAGCAATTCAAATAGTAACTAATAGGTAGTTTGAGTTGAAAACAGCAGATATTACTACATATTACTTTAAGCCATATCAAGATTCCTTCAACAGTGTATCTACCAAAAATTACAGCATAGTTCTTCCACCAGGTTAACTAGCTCAAAGGCAGACCACTTTTTACAAAAATGCCTACGTTCATTCCAGGGATTACCATATCTGAAATATAATAACAAGTTGTCAAAATGAATTCCAAAAATCAGTGAACAGGGAGAGGGGGAAAAAGGGTTTCACTAAATAAAGGAAAAAACCATGCCTATTTTTTGACAACTAGAGACAATGAAATTGAAAAATTATGCAAAAACAGCTCAAGAAAATAAAGCAGTAGCAGAAACACAGAGTAAGGAATAGCAACCACAAACTAGGTACCAAAAAATAGAAAATAATAATAATAATAATAATAATAATAATAATAATAAATAAAAAATGAAAAACTAAAAATGTTATCCATATCCTGGAGCTTCGAGGACCTGAGTATTTTTCAAATGCTGCTCATGAATATCCTGGACTTGTTGTTCAAGTGTTTTAAGTTGCTGTAACATCTTCTGCATGTTGCTAGTTTTGCATTTGCAGTCTAGGTCAAGTTCGAGCTCTTCTTTTGTAGCCTTAAAGCGGGGAAATGCATTAGCAACAGAAAAAACAAATATTATGAGTAATGAAAATCAAAAACTAAGATAATAATTACAACATAAAATAGGCATATAAAAAAGGAAAGTATCCCTAACTCAATGGCTCAATTGAAATGACAAGCATAGAGTTGAGTAAAAGTTGTAGAAAAGCATAAAGCAGAGATGGTAAAGCAAATAAAGGGAAAGATTTGCCCTGTTGGGGGATGAAATTTTCATCTATATATTATTCAAATACATTCAAAAGTATTTGACAAAAGGGAAAGTAGGA
The DNA here is from genome assembly GCA_031439585.1 of Pterocarpus macrocarpus. NCBI lineage: Eukaryota > Viridiplantae > Streptophyta > Magnoliopsida > Fabales > Fabaceae > Pterocarpus > Pterocarpus macrocarpus. Next base: position 72,004,457 of record CM062522.1, read on the forward strand.
GTAAGACCTCCCACTTAGAACATACCAAAGACATAGACTGCTTTAGATCTTCCTTCATTTGCTTAAGTTGTGATGTCTTTTCCATCATACTTGCAATTTCATCTTTCTTCTTTGAGCAGCATTCCCTCAATCTTTCAACCTCATGCTGCAAAAGAAATTAGAGTCCAATTTAACTCTTAAGTGAAAAAATATACACAAAATAGATGAAGCAAAAATAGCAACAAAATGTCAATAAATTCTCCATATCACAGAGTAAGCCTTTGCAGAATTGAACGAACACGTCTTCCAAGCTGACTTAAATGACAAATATAAGCAGAAACCTGTCCAGCACTATAATTTAGTAACATAGAATAATGTAACAAGTTGGTTGAGAGATCAAAAGCAAGGCAGTTTGGATGTGGTACTCTTCCATCCATTAACCTAGTGGGAATAGAAAAGTTGTTGCATCATAATAAAGACATATTAACTACTTTTATAGAAAAGAGAGAAATTTTATGAGAGAAAAGGGTTCAAGTGCAACTATGAGGAAAATAAAGAATCCTCCAAAACAAGAAAGTCTAAGGGAAGCAAGACCAAAACTTTTAAGAGAACCATGAGAAATTGCTACGAAGTAAAGGGACACACCCAATGTTCATCAAACACAATCTTATATGCAATGCATTATAAACACCCACCCAATGAAATCCCTAGCTTTCATTGTTTACCATACACAAGCCCTTGCTTCATGTTAAGAATACAGTATAGCATTAGAATGTGATATTCTCAAACCACAAAGACAACTTCACATTGTATTGACAAATGAAAGCTTCACTAAGAGACGAGCACTTAGACTTACATACCAGTTGTTGATCAATCTTAGCTTGGCAGGTAGGTATCCGACTCTTTAGCTTATCAATCTGTACACTTTGTTCCTGAAGCTGCTTATCCACATCATAAACCCATGACCATGCAAGTTTCTTCTTTAACTGCTGAGCCTGTTCAGACATTTGTTCAACATATTCCATGTCTTTAATTTTAACTTGCAGCTCATTAAGCTCCCTCTCAATGGGCCTTATTGCACCCTCTAATTCTTTAACTATGCCATGTGCAAGTTTTATTTCATTGGAAATGCTTTCCAGAAGATCACTGACTTGCTGAAGAAGCGTGGCCTTGTAAAAAAACTATTGAATAGAAGTGTCAGCAGAGCTTCTGAATAAGCTTACTAAAAGAATAACATCAACGTGAAGCGATAACCTTAAATTTATCTTTGTTATTCCCAGAATGCAAAAATTCTCTGCTCTTGTCCTGACTCATAATTACACACGGATTCTCCACATCAATCTACAAAATAAGAAGATTAAGAAATCTTCAAATTTCAAAGAAAATAAGACCACCAGTACAAGGAATTAAAGCTTAGTTTAAGAACTTTTAGCTATTAGGTGAACAAACTAATAGGAAACCTACATTTTAATAATACATACACAACAGAGGCCTTTGTTCAATGAACTCAACTGAGGAAATTCTCAGTAAAATAGATTACTAATAATGATCAAAGTCACAAGTACAGTAGTTCTTCCAGCCATCCATCTTCATAAAGAAAACTTAGAAACCAAATATGCCAGTATTGATACTTTCATGAATTTACCATGTTACAGTGTTTAGAAGGCAGCAAAATAGTGAAAATGAGAGAAAGTTTTCTTTCCAAGAAATACTGGGATCTGGGATGCCTCCCCCGCAATACAAGATCGTATATATAAAAGGCTGTGCTGTAGGAGAGAAATCTTACATTAAAATGTTCAATGATTTCTTGAAGATCTGCTTTCCGACTGACTACTTTCTTTCCTGCCAACAAACCCAGATATAGAACATAATAGTGAAAAACATCCTTGAGAATCATTTGTAGAAAGTCTTCTACAAAGGATTGTTAAATTACTGCAACATTTAATTCACAACAACCAAACCCATGTTGAATAAATTAATATAGTCGTGTTGAATTAGTGACAACCCCAAAAATGTCAACAAAGAATAATAGAAAAGTTTAATTAAAAGATTAAAACAGAAGTGTCAAAAATGAAAAAGAAGAAGCATGACATAGGGAGCAGACAATAAATCAATTGAAACTCTTCAAATCAAATCACAGCAGATTCAAAAAATTAATTTAAGATGGAAATATGATTGCATGGAAATCCAACTATCACTGTTAAATTCAGCAAGTTAAAATGCAATAACAAGAATTTGTTAAATATCTCTTTGGAAGCCCTTTAAAACCTACTCAGTTGTGTATTCACCATAAACCCATGTTCAACATTTCAAATCTTGTCAAGCACCATCAAAACCATAAGTTCCTAACAAAGAAAAGTGCAAAAATCTAAAGGATTTATAAAGACAACTTTCCACTATTTCAATAGTTCAACCAATCAAGCATATCTCACGAAAATTATTCTGTTGCCAACAAAAAAACATATAGCTATAAACAACATAGTATCAAGAACAACTAAGAACACAAGAAAACACACCTTGGTGATCTTTTAATGTAGTGGAGCTTGTGGACTCAGATATCCTACGTTCAATAATGATAACATCACCATATATTTCAGGCTTAAAAGCATCCTCGCCTTCATTTTGAATTTCAACATGGATGACAGCATTGCTACAGAGAGCCAATAGAATAAAGAACCATGTAAGCAAATTATGTTGGCAATTTGCATTAATTCTACCAGAATTTGAATCAACTTGTTGGGTTGAAAGATTCTTTCTTTTAGTGAAAGAAGAAAGTAATAAATAGTCCCGTCAAAGGGCATGGAAAGAAGAAAAGATATCCTAATTCGCCCGTAACATAAGTGACTTTGAAAAATTTATTGTCCAACAAGTGCATGTCGACTATAATTTCAGAAAATGTTGATTATCACTAGACTCAAACAAGATATCCTAAGGTTAGTTCCATTCATTTATCTTCCTCTTTGGATAGGAGCATCTAGAATCTTGATTCTTCTAGGTCATTTCCATTTAAACGGCTGTGTACTTTTTCGCCACCCATTCTGTGAGTAAGGAGGAATTCCTTCTTGAAAACCCCCTTGGAGCTCCAAAACTCCCGCTAAGGCCAAATTATTGATTTTGAATACCAGTATTCACTTGAAACCCCCATGATGAGTAAAGAAACCTCACAATGCACTGCCACCAGCCCCCTTGACACCACTGTGCAATGTGCAAAGTAATATATCGATATATATATGAGAGAGAGAGAGAGAGAGAGAGAATGGCACATTTACCTGGAACCAGTTTTAATGAAATCCTTCAAAGTGGTTGCCCTTTGAGTCCCTTTAGCTCGACAACCAAATGCAACGCACAACGCGGTGAGGATTGCACTCTTACCACCTATAAATACCAAAGCCAAACAAACAACAAGAAACTCATTAGACAACAATTTTAAGAATAATCATTTTTCCCTTCTGATAACACAAAATCCCAAAAACACTAAATCCTGAGTAAAATGAAAAAAGTTCATAACTGGCACCAAAACGAACACAACCCCATTCTAAAACACACGATCCAGATTAAAAAAAAAAGGACGTTCTTTTTTTTTTTTTTTCCAAAGATACATCACTAAGCGAGATAGAAAAATAGCGTTAACAAGAAATAGATAAAAGCGAGATGAGATTAGGAGACTGACTTCCGTTTTGACCGAGTATGAAATTGACGGCATCTCCGAACTCCATCTCGAAATTGGAATGGCACATGAAGTTCTCCAAGCGAATCTTCTTGACGATGCCCGCGGTATGCTGCGGTTGCTGCTGATAATGAAGAGCAGGGGAAACCCTAGAAGTGGCCTCCCCCATGTCTGGTTCCATTCTAGAACGTTCCCTCCCTTCGAGCCCTAACCCTACATACAGAGACAGAGAGAGAGAGAGAGAGAGAGAGAGAGAGGTATGATGTGATGGGTGAAGAACTGAATCAAACTCAGAAACTGAACATGAATGATGAAAAGATGAGAATGGCGGTATGATGTGATGGGTGAAGAACTGAATCAAACTCAGAAACTGAACATGAATGCTGAGAAGATGAGAATGGCGGGAACGAGCATTGGGTTGGGTTGGGCCAGTGTCACTACTCACGTGCGACTGTGACCGTGACGTCACGCAAGTCATAAACAAATCTATGAACAAATCCTCATATTTTGGGAATTTTTTAAAAATATAAAAATAATATATGTATATATATGATGATTAAAAATTATTATGACTAATATTTATAATATCTAATTAACATTTTTGTGACTTTTTATTTTTTTTTAAGAGTAGTGAATTTCTCAAGAAGAATTTAAAAGACTACTCTAAAAAAAAAAAATCTTGTGTTAATTTTTCTTTTTAATTCAGTGCTAATTTGTTCTTTTTGTTTAAAGAATTTACAGTCAGGCATATGAATACATGATTTGTTATTCGGTTATTTTATCATAATTTTTCAAATATTCTTTAATAATTATATTATTATAAATAAGTGCACATCCATTTTTTTATAAAAAAAAAATACAAAGAATGAATCACAAGATGGATTTTGTACCCAAAAAAAAAAAAATTACAAGACTGATTTTACAGTGCAAAAATTAATGATATAAACAAAGTCAATTTCGAGATATTCAATTTGCATCTTGCATTAGCTAACATCAAAACGTTTTTCATATTCAATAAAAATTATTTCATTTATTCAAACTTAAACATATTTATAATAAATGTGTCTTAAACACGTCGAAATTACCTTTGTAAATCAATAAGTAACTTTGTGTAAACGTAAAGTTTTGAAGTAAAAGACTAAAATTAAAATTTATAATATCAGACTTTTAAAAAAACAATCTATGAATTGAATATTAACAATATTTAAGACACATTCTTATGATTCGATTTCTTGTTTGTTACATTTCTTTTAATTCTATTTTATTCTAAATTAATTACACTAGAGTAAAATTCTAAAAGGTAAGTCCATACATTTTTTAATCAAATTTGAGTCGCACATTAAATTAGTCTAATTTAGTTTCACATAATTATTTAAAACATACGATTCCTTTGCCATTACTTTTTCCATTGATTTATTATCCTAATTTATTATTCTAAAATTGGTTAATAATAATTTCATTTCTTTATAACTAATTTTGTTAATAAATATTGTATTGATAAAAACTAAAATAAGGGATTTTCAAATTTGTAAATATATTCTATTGTTTTATTTTTCAAATATTAAATATATTCATTTTTTATTCAATATTTGTATTAAGAAATTTAATGAAAAGTATACACTTAAATATATTTTTAATTTTTATAAAAATAGATCGTTTTGATTTTAAATCCTTTAAAAAAAAACTTAGCTTTTGCTCACTCCTTTTTTTTTTAATACTATGCTTTTGGTTTCTCTCATTAGCCAATACAATTGAGTGGTGATATTTATAAGGGACAAAAACCAAAATTTTAAATATTTTTAAGAACTAATTGTATATTATAAAATACTTATAGAAATCATAATTTAAAATAATTGGAACAAAAAAAATATAATATTAAGAAAAAAGACCAAAAGTCAAAAAAAAATTGAAGGGATTAAAAGTAAATCAACATATATTTATAAAGACTAAATGATTTAGAACCTAGCCTTTTTTAGCACTACTCCGTTTATCATAAAAAAATTATGTAACATTTCAGGTAAGCCCAAATACCTTAGACCGTACCTATTGACATAACATTATTTTGGTGATGATAAAATACGTAAGCCCTTTTTTCATATATCTAGACGAGAGGCCTCAACCCCATGTGTAGCTACTACCATGGCTTTATGAATAGCATTTTCCTTTCTTTAATTTTATTTTGATATGACTAAAGTATTCTTATAGGTATTCTTATAGGTATTACTATTAGTTTATTCTTTCTAAACATCGTCTCCTAATTATTAATAATATAATATTGTCAACAATTGTTTTTTTCTTTAAATTTAAACGTTTGCTATTTCTATGACTTGCTTATAAATGTCTCTAATCTTGGTTGGATGGTTAATATATATTTTAGGAAGAAAATATACAAACTTCGTAAATTGTTATCCTTTTGTATATTGCCACTACAAATTATAAAATATTCTTAATTAGTCCTTAAAATTTGATTAATAATCAATTAACTTTTCCCTAAAAAATTTACTAAACTAATAATAACAATAGAACATGTTAGTGTCTTACCCATCCATTAATCTAAATTGCTAATTCATTTATGATTTTAATCATTAAATGATTTATGAGTAGTATTTTTATCATAATACATATTATTTATTTTCAATTTTAAAAATATTTGTTAATCTATCTATTTAAAATTACTAAAAATTAAAATTTACCAAATAGATTAATCAAGAAAGTAAAGCCAATAAAATAGATAAACAAGATTCTTTCATGTATATCCAGATTAAAAAATAGAAGATTCTTCCATTTATATTATTGCTAATAATTCAACAATTTTAAAATAAAAAACTATTATGATATTTATTAAATTTTAAAAACAAATTGAAAATATTTTACATTTTGTGATGATAAGTTGCATAGACTTACGTTAACTCCATAACCCTTTTGTCATATTTTAATACAAATAGTTTTTTGTTTTACTCTAACAAAATTATTGTTCTAAACATTTACGTTTTAAGCATTTAAATATTTTTAAAAAATAACAATGGAGGTGTAAACGATTTAGCAGGTTCAGTCACTAATAAAGGTAACTAAAAAAGCATTATTTGCACATTAAATAAAATATTAAATTGTCTAATATATTATTAGTATTAATTATTGTTTGATAATATAATTCAATGTAAAAACAAATATTTCAGAATTAAAAATTAAAAATGATTTAATATTACTTATTTCTTTGCTGGTAAAAGTGAAACTAAATTCTAATAATACCAAAAACTAAACACCTATGAGATCATTTAATACATTCAACAATCAACATTTAACGTTTACTTATTTAAATCATCAAATGATAATAACTTTTTCTTATTTTTCCACGATAATACTTTTCCTTTAGTATTCCCCCATTTATTTTATTAAATTCAAATAATTTCATTTATTATACATTCAAAACTTAAAATAAAATTATGTAACTACTGGTGTTTTCTACATAATAAAAAATTTGGATTGTGAGAATAATTTGTCATAATCTAGGGTCAAGTTATATTCTTGATTTCGTCAAGTACTTATAGTAAAAGTTACAAATGACTCAACAAAAGCGAAACTCAAGAATCGAATCTAAATTATTACAAAACATAAACAAATAACTGTCCAAGCATCCCTTTACATTAGCTCCAACTAGTGAAATATAACTTATCTGTATCTCCACTGTTATTAACATGAAAGTGTCGTTATGTAGTAGAGATTCAATCCTCTCAATTCTCATATCCCTATTTCCCGTTCAATACGAAAGGTTTTAGCATTAATTCTCAGTATTAAGGTTTTCAGTGTAATCAAACAAATTCTTTTGGACAATTTCAAAGACTTCAAGACTAATATAAAATTGATTGTCTCAAATAATGCTGCATTTCAAATTAGTGCTCATTAATAATCTTTTTATTAAAAAAATACAATATACAAACAAATTACAAGAAATTATATAAAAAGAACTAATTTTAAAACATTATAATTTAACATTTTTAAACTATTAACTAATCATATATTTTCATGCATACAACTTTTAATGTAATTATTGTAACTTGTAAAAGTGAAACACTTTAGTTGCCGTGACAACATATATTTAAGTGACAACATAAAAAAAACTTTATACTTACAACATGTCAAAATTAAATCTTATTTATAATCATAGCAAACATAATTTTTATAGACATTTTTTTTTTTTTTTGCTTCAACTATCGTTTAGAAAATCACTATACATAGTAAGTAATAACACTAAGGCTCGAGTGACAATCATACAAACTTCCACACTCTTACATAAACAAAACGTCAGGAAACAATTCGAATGGAAGTGATGGAAAAATCGTGATTTTTGCCACATTTCAGTTTAGATACAAAAACTTTTAGCCAATAACCAATTCTTACAAAGATGATGAATGTGACACAATAAGCAAGACTAGGTGCTATCCACACGGTACCATAAATCTGTTTGATATTCTCACAATGCTTATTGCTCGAAAACTCCATTGTAGCTAGCTTAACGCATATTTTTGTTCATTATTTTACTAACACTTTGAGTTCTTACTATAAAAGTTTCCTTCAACTAAATCCTCAAAATAATCCTGTTATAGCACTACAATTACTGAAATCTATTGCCACACAATTGTCTTTAAATAAGTAACAAAAAAATAACAAGCCTGCCGTTGGATTGTCACACAATTTATTCAAAAAGAGTAAATTAAAAGCAAAAGCATACATCAAAACGTATCAATCAGTATACTAGCTGAAGATATACGTATAACATATGAAATGGAAAATAACAAAGGGGAAAATGTAAGGGCACGGGATCCAATATGAATTTGGCTCCTCTAAAGTGTGAGGTGCACTTTAGAGGGTAACATACATGATTTCAACCGTTTATTAGAAAACTAACGGCACAATTTATCACACATATATGATTTTTCATAATAGTAATTATATCTTGTAAAATCTTAAACTCTTCATTTTCTCATCAACAGTTGAAATTGTGCACTTTACCATCTAAAGTACACATTGCACTTTGGAGAAACCAAATCCATCCAATATAGACACAAACATGAAACCATGAAGACATGATTAGAGACAAAGAGAATGAATACAATCCAAAATGTAAAATAAATAAAAATCAAATAATTTTACATTAATGTAATTGGAGAATCAAGGAGATTTTCTTCAAGTAGGTTTACCAAAACTTTCCTTATTTTAGGACTTTATCATGGAAATCGATGGACAAAGTCCAATATAATCAGATCATGTATGAATACATTAGAATGAAAATTTCTGCTGTACCATCCAAATAATGTTCTTCTTTCATTTTATCCTTGCAAAACAAAAAATCTTATCTAGTAAACTAATGTATAGTGTATATGCCTGCAACTCAACAAATATCAACTTGATGTATGGTTAAATAATGTAAAGCAGTATCAATGTAAGCAGAATTTAAGAAGGGAGAAGGGAGTGGGAAAGTAGATAAAAGAAATAGATAGACATGAAAAGGCCAATATTTTCCCCCAAACCACTAATTCATCTCTGTTACTCTTTCTTTCTTAACCTGCCAAATGCCAATCAAAAGATTGTCATTTGCTATCTGATTCTTTGTATTTTATTTATTATACTTTTCGGACAAAATAAAATAAAATGCAAATACAAAATCCGAATCTTAAATAATTTAATTATAATTCCTCATATAAACCTCATTAATAGGTACAATTTAAATGTCTTGAGAGCAAAGAAAATCAACTCGAATGCAGATGAGATGGCAGCACGCTAGCATTTCCTACATTTATTATGGCCTTTTGTGATTTTGTTCCTTTTGCATAAGGTACGCTTGCCACCTACTCCTTTTTAAGTTCCTAAATTCAACATGCACTCATCCACAAGAACAGAGAGAGAAAGTATTCGGATTTGTGGGTTTTCTGCGACTATGGAGAAAAACAACAGTAGAGTCTGCAAGATCTGCAACAAGTGCTTCTCCAGTGGAAAAGCCATGGGAGGCCACATGAGATCTCACTTAGCCAAATTGCCAATTCCACCCAAGCCTGAAACAGAAAATCAAGCACTAGACAACTCGGCCGAGTTAACCCACAGTCCAATTCAATCTCCTTCCTCACTGAATTTCCATCCCAAAAGGAAGCCATCACAAAATTTTCGATCGTTGAAACGCAGCTTCTTTGCCTTCTTGCCAAACTCAAATAGAGAAAATGAATCCCTTCCTTACCCTAAAAACCCAACCCGCAAAAGATCCAAATGCCGCCGCAAATTTGTTGCAGCGGCAGAGAAAAAAGCTGAACCAAAACAAGTGAGCTCGATATCTGAAACTCTTCCTGCAGAAGAAGCTGCTAGGTCTCTAATAATGCTTTCCAAGGACAAATGGCCAGCAAGCAAAGAGATCAAGACGAAAAAAATGGACAGAGCCAACAAAATGGAGGCAAAAGATGATGAAAATGGTAGAGATGCCTCGCTTTTTCAAACTCCAACTCAAGCCTGGTTCAAGTGTGAGATGTGCCCAAAAATGTTTCAATCCTATCAAGCTCTTGGTGGACACAAAGCAAACCATAGGAAAATTCAGAATCTAGGCCAAGAAGGTGGTAACATTGAAGATGGTGGAAGTGGCAACAGAAGTGATGTTGTAGATCAAAAAGCAGTCGAGTGCCCATACTGCTCCAAGGTGTTCAAATCGGCTCAAGCACTCGGCGGGCACAAGAAGGTACACCTTTACAATCCTATGGTTGCTAATGCTCAGACCACTGCTGATAAATTTGGTGACAAGTCGCTAGATCTTAATTTTCCAGCTCCTAGAGAAGATGAAGAGATTAGCCAAATCAAATTTTCAACAGTGTCCAGCAGAGAATGAGTTTTTAAGTTTCACTAAGCAATTGAGAAGGTAAAATTTTACAGACTTAATCTGTAATTTTGTACACAGTTCTACTCTGTGTGTTTAGTTCTGAATGTTAAGAATTATGTATGCTTTAAATCATTTTAACAATCTGACATTGTGGGTTTATAAATGTAGGAGAGAACTTTATTTTGATTACTGTTTAAGTATTATTGCTAGTAGTTTCTATCTTCTTTGTCCGTTAGTTCTTGCTGTTTGGCCTGCTATTTCTCCTTACTTCCATATGGACCAAAATATTTATGTTTTCTTTTGTTTGCACATGTGGGATTTTGTTCAAACTTCGCCTGCCCCCACTTTGTATTTTTGCATGGTTGGTGGAAATGTAGATAGCCTAGGAAGGCTGGCTTCTCTAGAGTACATGACCAGCACAGTAAATGGGAGATTGGAACTCTCAGATTATTCTAAGGCTTGTACAATGCAAATGTTACTCCCCAAGCTTCAACTTAGCCTAAAGGACTTACAAGTTTTATGAAAAGGTGTGACACACATATCAAATGTAACTTACTCACTCAACAACAATCATAAACAAAACTCCTTTGCTATCTTATATTCACAGAGGTTACGATAAAAATACATGTACAAATTTCTTTGTCTAAGAAGAAAACTTTAAACTATGAGTTGAACCATATGAAAGGCACAGCACCAATGCTGATACTCTGATAAGTACGTTTAGATTCTTTATGGCTTCTACATAAAGAAATTCAGCCTTGATGAATTAGTACCCTGTTCAAAATTTGATAGCTCCTGTGAGTTCTGATAGTTTGTTTGAAATTGTATCCACTGCTGGCAAAAAGGATAAATCTAATACAAAGACCTCAAAAACCACAGATTTTGAAAAAAGAAGCATCAGATCTATCACCAAAGTTTAGATATGCCACTATGATTTCAGAGATAACAAACAGAGAATTGGGGTTGCAAAAGTGTGGTAACCTTTATGGGGCCCATGTGACTTAAAAAGAAGGAGAAGTGGACAAAACTGTACATAAGCCGTTCAATTTGAACAACCAAAAAGGGGAAAAATGCAAAAGTGATAGAGGAAGCTAAATGGTGTCATTCAGGAAAACTCATTTTGTATCTTTAAAGACACAAAACTCAAGTCTAGTTATGCTATAAAAGATGCATTATTCATGGGTTCTTAGACTTCTAAATCATGAATAGTTTCAACATATGCAAAATGCAGAAGTGTAAGACTTCTGTAGAGTAACCAAGTAAGGATGACATATACAAATTAGCATGCCTCCCAAAACTATAATCAATAAACATCTGGAATAAATGCACCTACTGCCTATTTATACAAGACTTAATAAAGGCACCAAAAAGCCTAACCAAAGACAAAAACACTAATAGTACAGTTTCAAATCAAAATATTTTCCCATTCTTATCTTACATCTGTAGCACAAGAAGTCAGGCAATGATCCTCCTATATCCTAACAGAACAGTGGATATGGACCCAAATTGAGAAGGGGAAACAAGGCCAAATGGATCACAGGGCAATGGAAAACGAACAGGGTCAAATGGCCTAATAACACATACAAGACCAAAGCAAGCACTAATTATAACAAGTTTTCCAGTTGTACCTAGAATCACTTATACTTGATATATCGAATAATGAATCAGGAAATTTGTTAAGTATAAATAACTAAATACAGAACACAAAAACCGGTACCTGGATAAACCATTCATTAACCAATCACAATAGAAATGTGAACTTACTTGGAGAAGAATTCCTATGAAACAACTTCAGGAAACGAAGGAGTGAAACTTGCTTTGTCATATAACACCTTCAGTAAACTCATCTGATTCCTGATCATATATATGTAACTTGCCCATATCAAATTATTATGTGCAAAGCCTAGATTGTACAAAATGGAATTAAATCAGACCAAGGAAGAAGCAACATTCACAAATGGGTCTCAAAGACAATAATAATTAGATAAATAAAAGCCAATATGTGGCATAATCAACTCATTTCTAGAACATTTTCAGGTACTCTAGGGATCAGATACAGTAACAGTGATACTCACTCACAATGCAAGAAAATGAGAGTCCAGAAGCAGTAACCGATGGTGATGGTGGCTGTTTAGACATGCAACCACAAAACGGAACCACATAAGAATTTAAAAAAAAAAAAAAGGCCAAAGAATTGGGAACGATAACAAAGAAAGTGAAGTCATAGCATTAGAAATTAGAATTAGAAACGACAGCCAGTTTGGAAAGAAGAAGGGAAGGGAAACGTTGATTGTTACGTCAACGATGGGGAAATCATAGCATCGACGCGCCAAGCGTGACTCACTGCGAAATAATTTGGCACAACAAATTTAAGCAGCATTGAAAAATGAACAGCAAGCTAACAACCAAGAGCAGAGCAAACAACATAGCGCTTCCCACTTCATTAATAATGAATGATTAATAAGTATCGAGTACCCGCTCCAGTCTACATTATAAAATGGGCTGGGCTGGGCTGGGCTACGAGTCCATTCCCTTCCCAGTTATTAGGGAAGGCCGAAGCTAATCGGGTGATGTTACGAAAAGCACAGCTCTTGGGCTCCAATAGTTGGCGATGACAAAAAAAAACCACGAAAACGAATCAAAATAAAACAAAGTGAATAATTGACCGAAAAAAAAAAACAAAGTGAATAGTTTCATCAAAAATTATTCCCCACTTATGTGAATAGTTTGTCTAAGTTTTTAGGAAAAACAAAATTATCGTATTTATTCTTCTATAATTTTTAAAAAATAACTCATTTTATATAATTAAAAAAATTAAAGTAATTTTTATTTTATTAAAAAATTTCATTTTTTAAATTAGATGTGAAAGAGAAAAAGTGAAATATCCATAATATTCAAAGTCCAAACATTAAATTTTAAAAAATAATAACTTATACTCTGCCTTAATATTTTTTAAAATGACAATAAACCCTGTTGTAAATTGCTTTTCAATCCATTTCTTACCTGGAAGGAACTACCTATTTAAAATACGAAAACATTCATCAACGTTTCAATGAATTAGTTATAGTTTTTTTTTTTTTTTTCAATTTTGCTCTCATTTGAACTATATTTTTCATCTTTAATCCATTCAGTTTGGTTGAGGGATTGTCTAATGACTTCGGTCATTTTCAACCTTTATAAGAGCAAACGAGCATTATTCATAGCATCACGTAAAGCCACCTCGCATCAATAAATTTTAGACACCAACATACATATCTTCTAATAGATGTGTATGCCTAATATATTTAAGAGCAAGAGGTTAGTATGAGGAAGTATCTTCCAACAAAATGTTTGAAAAAAATACTTTTCTGTTTTAAAGTGATTATCCATTTTATAATATACTCACAATACAATGCCACTTGTTACTTAGTGTAAATTTATTTGTGATTTTTTTACCAAAAAAATCATTTTTTTATTAAAAAAATAATTTTTAATTTTTTTTTAGAAATTGAAAAGAATATTGTCTAAAAAAAATAGTTTTCAACTTTTAAAATTATAAATAAAAGTTAAATTTTAAAATAATTTTTTTAAAAGTTAAAACAAATGCAATATAAATAACCTACATATTCAAGGGATGGACAATCGAGTGAATTGGATTTTCCAAATTTATGTCCAAAATGAATGTCAAGGAATTTGATGATTTTTACTCTACTACCCACTGTATGTCAAAATCAGAGTTTGATTTTATCTGATTATTTGAAGGCTTGGCTCCCAACTTGAAAGCCCACACACAGTTTTGCCCTTTATTCAAAACAAAAAAAAAAAACGCCATAGATAAGCTCAACCATAATCTCATTTAAGAATAATGCTAAATCACACTATACCAGACTCACAAAATGTTTTGCAAATGAGTTTATTATGGCACACATTGGCTTTGCTTTTTAATAAAATATAAGGAGTGTTATGTAATATGAAAAGCATGGTATATACAAAACACAAATGGTTAATTGATTCTTCCTTCAACTTAAATTTTGAATTTAATTTTCTATAAGAAAAAAGAACCCACACACGTGATTAACAATTTAAATGATAAGATTAGAAATGAAAGTAATTATTTAGTTCTACTAATAGAACTATAGTAACTTGCAATGAAAGAAATATGGAAGGCTTCAATGATATCTTGTCCATTAGAGTTTGACTGTTGTATGCCATATTGAGCATGAGAGTTGGAAAAAACTTTGGTAATGTAAAATGATGGTGTTCTAGCTGGGGGAGGTGGTGGATAGGGATGTCAAAAAAATCCGTCCTCACGGATATCCGCGGATAATACCTGCAACGAGGCGGATATAAGAGGAATATTTTATCCTTGTGGGTAATGGAGATGGGGATTTTAAATACCCGCATGTAAAATGGGGCAAGGGTGAGGATCACTATCCCCATATTCGTGGGTACCCGATATAAAATTACTATTTTATCTTTAAGTTATTAACCTATTTAGGCTAATATTGTTGTTATGTAAAATGCTTGAACTAATGTTTAAATTTTGAAGTTAATTTATTTGTACTTATTATATGTTAGACTAATAATTATATTATTATTATGTGTTTATTTTTATTTTAATTTGTTGAAATTTAGATTGAAAAATTGGATTATTATGCTTATTTTGTATTTATTTATATTTTAAATATATTAAGTTGTTAGAATTTGAATTATAGAATTAGATTAGTATTTGTGTTTATTTTAAATATTTTATGATATTAGAAATTTTATATTTAATTTAAATTTTTTGAATTTTTTACATTCTAACGAATATCCATAGATATCTACAGATCCCGTGAACCTGAAAAAATTCAAAAGTTGACTGTATGGATACAAAGACGGCAGTGATTTATCCACTGACGCTGTGGTGGCCCCGCCTCGCCTCGCCCCGCCCCATTTACATCCCTAGTGGTGGATGAGTCAAGGGATATGAGAACATAGAAAATATGGAGAAAAGGGAAGAACAAGTTGATAATGATGAATTTGAATCTGACGGTGAAGATGGTTTTGCAAAGGATAGGGATATGTTGAATAAGGAAAGAGGGATTGAGTCTGTGAGGTAGTGTTGAATACAAGTTGAAGATATACACAATGTTCACGTGCATAAGATACTCCCTTTTCATTCTTTAAGTGTTTTTAGGCTAAGAAAAAAAATTTATTTTATTTCATTTTCTATTTGACATATCAATCATTTTATTAAAAATATAATAAAAGTAAAAAATAACCTACAAAACTAAAATGTTATTTACTATAAAGATTTAATTTAAATGTATTGATAGTGTAAAACAGATTTATACCGTCAATCAATAAAAATAGTAAAAAGTGTCAACTCATATAAATAATCACCCATTATAATGAGGGACTTGAACCTACCATAATTTTTTATTTTTTTTTTATTTTTATTAATTAATAATATAAAATTATTTTATACCATCAATTCTTATTAATTAAACTCTTATTATAAACGTAATTGACTCATTGAGCGTCACAATCATCAATTTGTGTGTGTGAGAGAGAGAGAGAGAGAGAGATTTTATTCAAAATAATGCTTTGTTGACATGTCATTATTGGTTTAAATTTTTTTCATTAGTGCCCCACAAAAATCTCACTCAACGGGATAAAACTAAAAGTTCTGTGTGAGCAAAACCCCGTCACCAACTATTTTCAACTCAGTAATTCCATTATCTCTTAATTTTTCACATACCAGCTGCTTGCCGGTTACTAGTCCAAGCCAACCATATGGAGCCGCACACCTTCTAATATATATAGGCATTAACAAACAAGAGTCGTAACAATATATAACACGGGAAAAACTAGGACAAGTAAATTCCATTGAAAGTAAAAATAGAAAATCACTTTCTCCTATACCAATCCCCCCACAATAAGAAAAAAAATACCCCAAAAAAAAAAAAAGAAAACATCCAATCATATTAACACATTAGCTTTCCGCCGTTGGCTTTTGTGCCAAAGGAATGTCACCACCACCAACCACATTGTCACCAGCACCGCATCGACCTACTACAACACTATCCAGCAATTTCCTTTTGGGCTTGGCCTCTTGCAGCATCAACACAACATCCCTCATGGAAGGTCTATCTGCTGGGTTCCTGCTGGTGCAAAGCAATGCAATTCTAAGCATTTGTATCATCTCCTCCCTCACTGAGGAGCACCCTGCCCCTGCATTCTTATCCAATATATCATCAACGCCATCTTTGGTCTTTATCTTGGACTTAACCCAATCCACAATGCTATTCCCATCTCCAAATTCAGCATCCACCGAACGTTTTCCACTTAAGATCTCCATTAACACCACTCCATAGCTGTAAATGTCACTCTTCTCATCAACTTGAAGTGTATAAGCATATTCTGCGGAGAAAAAAGAAACAAACAAGGGCCTTAGTAATCAAGTACGATTGTTATTATGATAATAGGACAACACACACCAGCATTAAAATTATTCCAAAGCCTTTTACTTTAATGGGATTAACTAAGACCAAAGTCAACATCCTCATGATTCAAAGGAGTTATGAGAATTGACAATATTCTTGGTGGGCCCCTTAAATATTTGAAGATCTTTGAGAAAAAGCAACGTGTGAAAGTGAAACCAAAGGAAAAAAAGCTTCTCCATGCGCAATAGTGCGCGCTACCCATGCACCGAAATTGGTCACGAAATGTCCCCAGCGCCTCCATCTTAGACACACTCCCAGCCACATTGCACCACCTTAACATGGCAATTTTGCACAGAGCCTCCAAAGTTGCGCTCAGCGTTCACATTGCGCACCAAGAATGCTATATGTACGTTAATTTTGGACACTTTTGGAGTGAAAGTGAGAAATAAATTAAAAAAAAAGGGGTGTTTTCCTTATAATCATTAGTCAAAGATGTTCAAAAAATGGCCCTTTATTTTTTGGTCGAGAGGAGGGCTTTCTAATCACTGTCAGGCTCTGCTAACTCAAATCCAAGTGTGCTTCTTTTGGAGGTGAATATATCCTCTATTAGACCGCGCTTCAAGTGCAAATAATAGTCCTTCCTTGCACACTCCATCACCATATGCTTTGTACCATCAAGCATTCTCAGTCACTCAATCTATCTATGTATAAATCTTGCTTATTCATAAGCCAATGATCTCTCTCTCACACAACGGTTGAGTCCCAATGTTGAAAATGAGAGACAACACTAGAACTAGACCTAGCAAAGTTTATTACTTACGCATACTCTACTTTTTCTCGCATCCCAAAATAATGCACTTAATTTAAGATGATTAAACAATGAAATGAATTATTCATTAATGACTGCACCACGTCTAATCATAATGCGAATTGCTACTCAAATTATGAAATAATAATGAAGACGAATTAGCTAGGCTCACCTGGAGCAATGTAGCCGTAGGATCCAGCAATGACGGACATGGACTCATCGCTCTGGATCAACTTGGCCACCCCGAAATCTGCCACTCTGGCCTCCATCTCACCGTCCAATAATATGTTACTAGGTTTCAGATCCCGATGCACGATCACGGGATCACAATCGTGGTGAAGGTAGCAGATCCCCTGCGCCACACCCAGCGCAATCTTATACCTTGTGAACCAATCAGCCACCAGATTATCCCCTTTATTCTTCCCATGCAATAAGTCATCCAAGTTCCCATTGGGCATGTACTCGTACAGCAGCATCGTGCACTCCCTATTGCTGCAGCACCCTAACAACCTCACTATATTCCTGTGCCTCACGTTCCCCAACACGTCCACCTCAGCAAGTACCCCTCTCCGCCGTCGGATATTCTCCTTGTGTTTCCCCCACAGCTTCTTAACGGCTATGATCTCGCCACCTGGCATCTCCGCCCTGTAAACAGTTCCAGTGGACCCCATCCCTAAGATCTTATCAGACATCGACAAGCACTCGAGCACATCCTCCGCCGTGAAATTCAGCCGTTGAAACGCCGTTAACTTCCACGGCCCCATCTCCTGGCCGTCGTTACCGAACCGGCGGCCATAATTCGCGTGGAAGCACCGCGTCCCGGCGACAAGCACGAAAACTCCGATCCCAAACGCCGCCGCGACGATCCACACGATCGCGCCGGCGGTTTTCCTCGGCTGCTGCCGGCGACCGTCGAGCTGGTTCTCCTCGGCGGCGAGCGCGTCCGCCGCGCATGGCTTAGCGAGTACGCCGCCGCAGAGGCCCTGGTTGCCGGAGTACGACGACGGATGCAGGCTCGCGAAGACCCCCGACGAAGGTATCGGGCCGGAGAGCGAGTTGAAGCTGACGTCGAAGTTCTCGAGCGTGGTGCAGTTGTTGAAGTTCGAAGGAATCGTTCCGGTCAGTGAGTTATGCGAGAGATCCACGTCGGTGACGGAAGGCAGCGCCGAGATCTCCCAGGGAATGATTCCGGTGAGCAAGTTTCTACTCAGATTCAACTGAATCAGCTTCTCGCAGTGTCCAATTTCCCACGGAATGCTTCCGTTGAGCGAATTCCCCTGCAGTTCGATCCTGTATATGGTCTTGCACCCTTCGAAATCAGGAATCTCGCCGGTGATGTTCGAATCCGCAGCGGAGAAGATCTGGAGGCTGGTGGAGTTCCAGATGTTGCTCGGCAACGCGCTCCCAAACGCGTTGCCGGAGATGTTGAGGAACTGGAGCCTAACGGCATTGCCGAAATCTTCGGGAATTCGACCGTTGAAGTCGTTATTGCTGATGTCGAGGAAGGTGAGGTTGGGGAGCTGGCCGAACCCTAACGGAATCTGGCCGTTGAGGCGGTTATTCTGGATGCGAACCCTCGTGAGCGAGGTGCAGTTAGCGAGTGACGTTGGAAGCGAGCCGTTAAAACCGTTATAGAAGAGTATGAGCTTGACGAGGTTGTTGCCGTTGCAGATGTTCGGTGGAATCGGACCCTGGATTGAGTTAGTTGAAACATCAACTCTCTGTAACAAACCGTTGGAGCCGAGTTGCTGTGGAAGGATCCCAGTGAGTGAGTTGTTGAAGAGAACGAGAGTGTTCAGGTTTGGAAGGTCACCAATCCCTTGTGGAACTGTCCCTGTTAGGTTGTTTTGCATTAGGCTCAAGATTTGTAGTTCCTTTAGCATTGAGAGTTCATTTGGAATCGAACCAGTGAGTTGGTTATCTGACAAATCAAGAACTTGCAGTGATTTCAGGTTCCCGAAGCTTGATGGTATTTCACCAGTTAACTTATTCTTGAACAGCAAAAGTGTCTGCAGCATGGTTAAGTTCCCAAGTTCTGGGATTAAAGACCCTGAAATGTTAGAAGATGAGATGTCCAAGTATTTGAGATTGGATAACAGTGCAAATTCCACTGGTAATGGTCCTGAGAATGGGTTGTAACCAATTTCCAACCGTTCTAGCTGTGGAAGGTACCCCAGTTGAGGTGGTAGTGGACCTTCCAATGCATTGCCAGCTAGGTCCAGGAACTTGAGTCTTGGGAAGCTTCCATAACCCTGTGGGATTCTGTCGTTGAAGTAGCTTCCTCCGAGGTTGAGCTGTTCAAGGAAGTGGAGCCTGATGAGCTCTTGAGGTAAAGGGCCAATGAAGTTGTTGCTATAAGCATTGAAGATCCTCAAAAACTTGAGCTTCGACATCCCTGGTGGGAACGTTGAGTTGAAGGAGTTGTGGCTTATATCCAGGGTCCTCAGCCCCGTGAGTTCAAAGATTGCTGCTTGGAAGGTTCCACTGAAGTCATTCCCACTTAGGTTCAAGTGGTTTAGCGTAGTTAGGTACCTGATTTGGGGTGAGATTGTGCCTGAGAGGTTGTGGTGAGAGAGGTCTAAGGTGGTGATTTGTGATGTTTTTGGGTGGCATGTGATGCCTGTCCATGAACACCATATGGGGTGGTCTTGGTTGTTGGAATTGGAGGAGAAGGCGGGGGAAGGGTCCCAATCATGGAGGGTCTTGAGAGGGTCTATCAGGGACGATTTTATTGAAAGCAGGGAAATGAGTTGAAGGGGTAGAGTGGTAGCAGAGGAGACTAGTAAGTGTGTTTGGCAAAAGAAGAAGGTGAATGTGAGGAAGAAGAGAAAAGGTTTCTTCATGGCTCTGGGGTGGTGGGGGTTGTGGATGAGAATGGGGTGGTGGTGTTTAGAGAGGTAGATTTAAGGGTAGGAAGGTTTTGATGAGGAAGGCAATCACTTTTTCGGAGTGCAGGGTGCAGAGGGAGTTTCATCATGATAATTTGCTTCAGTGGGTTTTGTTGGTGGACATGAAAGGAGAGAGAGTGAGAAACCTCTACTTGTTCTACTTCATCATCTTCTCTATCCCTCCAATCTACACACACCCCTCTACGGTCCTTCCTTTATTTGAAGCTCCTAAATCATGTCACTTTCTCTCTCTCACCTCAGTATTCTACCTTTGTCTGATATCCATCCCCATACTTTTTTAATTTTGTTGGAATTCTTTTCTCCTTTTCTTTTTTTGCTCCCACTTTTCATCATTCCATTGTTTCCTTTATCTTTGCATAAACAAATTGGCAAAAATATGTTATGTGTAACAGTGACAATGTCTCTCGCAGGATCCAAGAAAGCCATCTCAATTTCCCACCATATTCCCCCCAAACCATTTTTTAAATAAACCCCGTTTTTCTTTAGTTTCCCTTCTTTGAAGCAAAAATATATATATATATGGAGGCTTTATTTTGTGCCCCTTTTTTTTTCTTTTTTTTTTTTGCCTTCCTTCTTTTCCTTTATGGTGGTATTTTATGGCTTTGGCTCTATCTTTCATTTCCTTGGCTTCCAGCATGGAGATTCAGGTGAGAACCTTGTCCAAAACATCAGCATGGACCACAGATATTCTATATTGGTTATACCAGCATGTCTGCATAATCCCAATCAAGGGATGCAATGTCCATATATGCATACCTATATACAATTCCATACATCCATATAATTTGATGACAAGGTTTTGGGGCCAGATTTGGTTGATCATTAGATTCTTATTTGGATGTATTAGACACAAACAGAACAACCCTCCCTAACTTTTTCAATTTAAACAGAAGAAAATCTCAAACCAGCCAAACAATGACAAGTAACAAAATGATCCTATTGCCCAATCTCTTTTTTGTCTTTATAATTGGTTTTAACAAACTTGTGCAAAATGTGCAAGCAACGCAATTCCCATAGGAAACTACATCAAACACATTCCAAATAAATTACATAGCCTTTTTCCAAATTTCAGCTTTCTTGCCTATGCAATCATAAATGCAATCTAGTTATGAGTACGTACTAAGGGTCTGCTTGGATTAGATGAAAAGAAAAAGTATTCAGTAATGAATTATGTGTATAGTTATTTTTTGCAATTAACTATGATAAAATTAATTTTGTATTGAAATATATTAATTGAAAAATGGTCTTAAAATAATATATTATATTCAAATTATATTTGAAAACACTTTTATATAATAAATTACTTAAGAAGGTATAAAATAATTTACTATAATTTTTTATGGGGATATATTATAATATTTGATTGCATTGAAGATGCTCTTGTAAAATTGGTAAAAATCTCCGTACAAAACAATTAAAATGATTATAAGAAAAACCCACTTATATAAAAAATATTACCTTAAATCCAAAACAGCTTTATAAAAAAAATATTATTAGAAAAAAAAATCTTAAACATGCATTAATTGACTTGTCATTGTTTTATAACTATATAGTAATGCCACTGAACGAATGAAGAATGGAATATAGCATCATTTTTTTTTTTTCATAATTTATGTAGTATGTGCAATTGCGGAATGATGATATGATATATTTTTGTTTGATAGTTAAGTGGGAAAAAACTGCGGCATTAACTGTTTTTATATGCTTTGAAAAATGTTTAAAATATAAAAGAAAGGAAAATGCTAACCATCAAGTTTTCCCCACCAAGCCAGTTGAATCTAAATTGGCAGCATTTATATTGTAAACTATTTTATATTCATTCACGTATTACTCTTAAGAAAATGATCGCTCATGAACAATCAGTTTATATGTTTGGAATAAAAAACTTGCTGAGAAGTGCTATGAAAGAAAATAAACGACTGAGAAAAGAAGAAAAATGGAAGCATATGCTCTTATCTCTGAATTGGCGCGGCTGTTTAAATTAAAGAAAATGGCTTTGTCAATTTCAAAGCATTAGTGGAAAGAATATTATACAATGATGGGTTCATCGCTGATGCTTAACTAATACTATATTAAATACCGAATATGCTTAAATTTTGTCGCTTTTTCAGCACAGTTTGACTTCACTAAAGCAATACTATGATGGGCAATTACAACTTTGTATCATTTATGTTACTAAAGTATATGTTAAGATAAGAATAAAGCTTCAAACACAATCATCCTCACTCCAATTTGTAACTGACATGTGTATACTGCCATCCAACATCTTTTTCTTCATCTAAAATGCATGTCTCATTATCGTGATTGTCATCGTCTCTGTTACCCATTCGTTAAACGAGTTTTAATGCGGTTCTATTATATACGTAATTGACCAAAGATTATATAGCATGGAGCCAATGATGCAATTACACATTTCATTAGTTTTGGTTAATAGTGAATTTAATATCATACACACACACACACACACATCCAAACTTACTTTTGAATAAGTATTTCAAAACAATTCATTAACTTTTAAATTGTTTTGAATTAGTTTTTTAAAATACTTTAAAGAACAAATTTTATGTTACGCTCAAACATGCACAAGGACTGATTTGTAATGTGATTTACAAAATTATCAAACAGATAATTGGGGATTGTACCACCACCTCTAGCCTAAACAAACTTGCGCGATGAATTTCTAAAAAAAAAAAAAAAAAAACACTACTAATTTGGGATAAGATGTATGGACATAACAACCAGAATGCATGGCAACTAGGCATGCTCAATAATATGTGTGGCAGAAGGGACAAGGAAATGCTGATTACAAGGGGGGTAAGAAAGCCCGAAAGGCTAATATTGCCGTAGTAGTGGAGGGATTAATCATATTGGCTATCAGCATAGGATTGCAAGAACATGAACGCTTTCAGCAAAGGAAATATACAAAACCAGTAAAGCATAATTCGAATATATGATATAAGAATCATGTTCAGGAGACATACCATACTCCATCTTCCCAATCTAAATTATTAATATGCTGAGCTTGATATGGAGTGGGGCTTTTATTTATTATACAAATGATGAAGCTAAAACGTACTAATATATTGAGAAACTGGATATTTTAAATTAACAGAAAAAAATAAAAATATTTCCCTCGTTATTTTGCATATATATGCCTGTTTTTGTGATTCTGGAGATCACTTCAAAAGTATTATTTTTGTTATTATTAACAAAGGTAAATTTTAACTTTTTCCCCCTTAACATCATACTAAGATATTAGTAAAACTGCAATATATAAAAGCCCATATGCTACACATATACTAAAACAAGAAACTTTCACCTAAATATGCACCCTCATATCCAAATTGAATAAACCAGCTGAATGGCCATTGGCCACCATTTTACATCCTTAATACGTAGGATCTTGTTCTGTTGGAGTTTGGAAATCTGTCAACATTGGAGTCATAAAACGATAGCAAGCACTTTGGATTAAAAGCCATGCTTATCACATCTTAGACGTGTATTTTACTTTCATTTAGCACTGGATTCAATTTATAGATTGAGAGGGACAGTTCCATAGTTTAAGAAATCTGTATGGAAGAGCTTTCGTCATTTACTGCTATTAGGCTGAGAAGAGAAGCATGTGTTTCTGTGTGTCTTTTCCAAACTGAATATTGAAAACAATAATGGGGAATACAATAAAAATTGAGAGCAGAGACAAATTGGAATAAAACAGACGTGAATAGTACGTGATGTCATGCAAGGAGGAAATGCACGTAAGTACGTGTATAGTATGGTCACGGTCTTGAGGGCATGAAAGGAATCTTAATTCTTAGATATTGATATTTTCCTAAGTTTGAGAGGAATCTTAAAGCAGAGAAATTTTATGTGTTATTATAACGAGAGAAAAGTTACATTCTGTTTTATTTATTATTTAGCACTTAAACTTTGTAGACTATCGTTATTTTCTATTTTACTATATTTTTAATAAAATATCTGAAATGTCAACTAGCAAATAAAATTAAACAAAATTTTTCTTTTATTTTAAGAGTACTTAAGCAACCCTTCAAGCAGGAACGTGGTATGGGTTAGTGGAAGTTAAGACATAGGAGTTTGGACTTTTTTTTGAAACTTGAAAAGTTGAGTTTGAAGGGTTGGTGAAATGACCAAAAGAGGTATTAGGAAAGTTGGGTTCAGATAGGCACATGACCATTGAAGAGTGGGGCCTAAGGACAATGGCAGAGGCAGAGGCCACGCCACAGCCCAGAGGAAGTTGGGACCCATTTGGGGCATTGTCTTGGTGGTGAGTGCTTTCGTGGGCACCACATCTCCTTTGATTTGTTCCCCTTATCCCCTTCACACTTTCTCCATAACATGTTAACATCAAAATTTCATATTTGTATTTTTGTTAAAAAGGGCTTAGAAGCATCATATTTGATGCGCTTCATGTCAGAACTTAAATGTTGTTGTGTTACATCTTACTATTATCATGCTGTCATAAACTATACGTGACCTGAAAATAAGCAGTTAGGTTGTTATTCAAAATGTATCTTTTAGTACATTTTTTATTTGAACATAAAAAAAATAGAGACAAATTTAACCAGTCAATACATGCAATAGTTTGATTTTGCTTCCATTTCAGGAAGTGAATCAGCACGTTGATTATCCTCTCAAATACCATGAGTCATGACTGAAATGGACTACACTAAAAACTGCATACACAGCAGATAATAAATAAAGGTGGCAACAGTGGATAGTATTTTACAAATGCAAAGCACAATAGCCTCCTAAGAATTACAATTCTACACTTTTTTCTTTTTCTTTTTTTTCAGTAGCACTTCTAAAATTTGCACATTGCATGCTATACTTCTAGTGTAAAGTTATCATTAAGCAATTTGAAATCAGGACTCGAGATGATTGATGCGAAATACAATGGTTTTGTAGGCATGGATTGGAATTGGCATGGTATCATGGAGAGGGTAGGGGACAAATGGGCACCTGTCTGATAAGCACTCAATGCCAATTGCCAAAGCCAATGGCAATAAGCCTAAGAGGGTGTCTAGTGCTACCCTTACTACTGAGAGCTGAGGCAGTAGCAGAGAGGGTCTATGAGTACTAGTGAGTGTGCATGAATATGATCCATGAATGAATGAGGCTTGCTCGCATGACTGGTTTACTTGGCCCTACACATTCGAATTGTCTAATGAGCCATGATGGTTTGGATAGCATACCTTTCCCCACCCCACGCGTGATTCCCTCTCAATTTCTTCAATTCTCTCCACCCCTCACACACAGGTTTTCCTCTTCAGTTCACTGCCAATTTAAAATTTTGTCTTTATTCTTTCCAATCACATAACAAAGAAAAAAATACAGTAATCTGCAGTTGTCGGATAAAAAAACAAGTTGGTTGGAGCCACTTATGAGTGGAACTGCAACAGTATTT
Organism: Pterocarpus macrocarpus; assembly: GCA_031439585.1. Classification (NCBI taxonomy): domain Eukaryota; kingdom Viridiplantae; phylum Streptophyta; class Magnoliopsida; order Fabales; family Fabaceae; genus Pterocarpus; species Pterocarpus macrocarpus. The sequence continues at coordinate 72,030,505 of CM062522.1, forward strand.
ACGACCCTGTCATTTTGATCAAGGGTGTCTTTCTGGTATAGCTAGAAGACATTATGATGTGACTTCCCTATTTATGTGATGCTATACAATCTATATGATTGATACGTACTGAAGTGGTAGAAGTTTATCTTTTCCTTTTTTAGGAATTATACATAATTTTGAGTTGAGAATAATAGTTAGATAAAGTCTTTTTCAAAATAGTGATTTAGAATTCGAATCTTCATATTACAAACAAAGTTTTTTTGTGTCAAAATTTATTTCCATTATGATCAACCACTTTATATGTGGCTAAAGTTTACTTCCTATATCATATCTCGCACTACTAAGATATTTTAGCATCAAATAGTTTATTTTAAAATTTAATATTAAATTAATAATCAAACTATGCATCAGAATATACAAGAATGTCCACAAATCATAATGTCAACATAGAAATTCAAATTATTGAAGTACATTTTACTGGTGTTAACATAGATATATACTTTATATTAATTATTTGTTGATAATAATATAAAATGACAACTTAGACCCAATGACTGGGTCCAATCCATGCAACATACTGATAAATTTCATTTACTCTCGAACCCTCTGCATATAAGCTCAACAGAAGTATCAGTTATATATAACGCATGACCTTGTCCAAGGGCCCTTAGCAGTTATCCCCTTTTCAGTTATAAATAACTGGCTGGGTAGTGGTTCAAGTAAAAAAAATTGGTAACAGTTAATTACAAAATTAATTATTCTACTATGTATTAATGCGCTGTGATGTTTACAAAAGTTAATGTGCTATTTCTCAAGAAAGTAAGCTTCAGAAAACTAGACCTTAATTATAAGCTGACAATTGTTTATATTTAGTCCAGTTTCTTTATGGTTTCCCATTGTACTCCTTTTGAATAACGTTATGTTTGGGGTTAAGAGGTCTCTCATGATTCATTCTCAATTAATTAAAAGGCTCATGTTATAAAGAACCAAGGTAACACCCATTCCTTGGCATAAATACAACCTATAAAAATCCAAACAAGTATTCTCTCTCTCACTCACTCCCTCACCAAAGGCACAATTCAAAATTTTTAGATTTCCATGACAGCAAAACCAATCAGAGTAATGAATGTGGAGAGAATCATGCACGTCCCTATGCGTAACAAAACCACAAAAAAGAAGAAGAGAAAAGAGGTTACTATGCTGCAGCTGCTAGTGAATGTCTAGAATGTGGCATGGGGTAGTATGTGTCCTCGGAAAAATAGAGACCCAAGAATCAAAAAACATCTCAATGTTATTAACAGTTATACCCTTATGGTTAAGACTTCTCTTTTTTTCTTTTCCTTTGATATCTCTCTCTCTCTCTTTCTCTCTCTCTCTCTCTCTCTCTCTTTATAGGCAGAGAGGAAAAGAAAACAAAGCATATCACAGCCAACAAAAGAAGGCCACAAAGCTGTAAAAGGACAAGATAGCATGCAGAGAGAGATATATACAAAACGGAGACTGTTATGGGAATAGATACATAAAATGATCAATAGAGTGAGAGGTCCACAAGGGAATGATGAAAAAGTTTGAAACCTATACTCAAGAGGGAGGTGAGGTGGGTAGCAAAAGTGAAGAATAGATGGTGTTGGGGTCCAGCCGCAGTCCCACTTACATTCTTTTTGCAGTGAGCAACAGAGTCCTTGCATTGCACTCCTTAAATATTGCTCTTTGACTTAACAGTTTTTTCTTCACACTTCTCTTTCTTTCCTGTGCTTGTCTCTGTGTGTGTTTGGGTTTGAAATTATAATAATTATTATAATTATAATAATTTCTAATGAAAGTGGAGAACAGAATAATGAGGGTTTGAAGAAGAGTGAAGTGAGGGCATGTGACACCTTTCCTAAGTCAAGATTGATCAGACTTAATTTACCCCAAGTGTTAAGTATTATACCCCTCCAGAAAAAGTGCACTATTGAATCATGCACAACTTAATTAGTACGTCCGTGTTAATAATTGTGTGGAAATTAAATTTATCTGAGCATTCATGAAACACTGCAATATACATCCAGTAATTGCGTCTGATGAATTTTACTTTGTGAATGACCGAGCTGTAATCTCCATCCGTGGGAGTAAGAGATCCTCTAATCCCTTACTTTTTTAGTCTTTTAATTAAATAAGTGTTATTATGAATTATAAGATATCACATATATCTTAAATCATCAGCAAATCCAATGACTTGTGTTAAAAAATGGTTATTTGAATTTTGGCAATGTACATAATAGGGGAGCTCATATCCTCCCACACTGAACCTTTTTAACTATGAATTTAACTAGGGTAGCTCAAATATTAGGATGTGCTCTTGAAGAGTTTTAGTCCTTCACCTCAGAGTGATCAATGTTTGATTTAATCTATTTTGCAAGGCAATTCAGAACTTATAAAGATGTTAAATAATAATAATAAAGACAAAAAACACATGTAGATGGTCTCCTCAAAAAGGATAAAGTAACGATATAATAGCTAGTAGTGCAAATCATTTTTTTGAAAAAAAAAAAAACTAAATAAGACTCAGATATTTTTAATTCTGAATAAATTCAAAATGTTATTTACTTTTTCTTTTTGCAAACATCATTTACTAATAAGTGACTTAGAAGAGTATACAAATAAAGTATATGTGTAATTATTATTACTTAAAGAGAAATAAAGTTAGATCAGCACGCAAAATTATTAGAAGACATATAGCCATACCTATGAACTTCAATTCGTTAGCCACCACCGACCCACCCTGGAAACAATTTAAGAAGAAATGAAACAAAAAGAAGGGCCATTTAAAAGATGGAAGTTAACAACTTCCTACTTATCTAATAGTAAATACTCAAAATAGAGTATAAGGAAATTAAGAAAAAAAAAATAGTCAGTTTCATTGGCTAGTCAGCGAGAGCTTTTGTTTATCACGGAGCTTTAAAAAATAAACCAATCTTTTTCTTGCCAAATTAGAAAAAGTTAGAGAGGATAATTACGATAGATAGATGATAGATTCATGTGATCAAGTAAAACTCATAGTGTAGAGGAATTTGAAATGGTTGTTGCCTTGGTTGGTGAATCTTTTTGAGGCCTTAGGTGAATTTAATTAAACCAAGTTGGGAAGAGAATTTAAGATTAAAGGGTCCCATATATAATCATTACATGTCATGTTATATCATATTCATACGGTGTTTAGTGCGAAAAAGATGCTTTAACACGAGATTTGAGAGTGCACCGCTAGTTAGTTGCGAGTATGTGAAGAGATGAGAATAGACAAGCAAATGATTCAGACCTTCTAAAGTAATGGGACAAAGGAAAGAGGAAATGGAACCAAAGTGGGAGGAGAATTTTGGGAAATTGCCCCTCAATCTCCCAGTGAAGTTCCACAAACTAGAAAAAAGAAGAAAAAGAAAATGCTATTTCTTCAGCTTTCCTTTTCATGTTGATATTTTTGGTCAATATTGTCTACGCCAGGCCAGGGCTTGCAGGCCATTGGTCATATCTGTTTTATCTTTTTCATATAACACAGAAATGAATACGTCCTTCTAATAATGTAACCTCAGCAAGCTTATTATTAACACTTGGTTCTTGTATCTTTGCATGCATGATATTCGAGCTAGCTCATACAACACAAGCATTTCAGATATGAATAATTTCATTTTTGTTAAAAAAATATGTACACTAATGCATCTGTGGACAAAATTTGGATAGATAGTAAAATGCAAAGTTAGTTTGATGGAGAGGGGGAAATGGATAACTTCCTCGCGGAGATTCAAATAATGACACTCCAAATCTTAATATTTGGATTCTTCAGGTTCTCATATCTTTGAAAATTGAGAAGGCTTGACTTCATTAACCAAAAGAGCGTTATTCTTCTTTCCTCTTTTTTTGTTTTCCCTTGTTCAATAATTACTAGAACAAAGATGTTCTTTACCATTTCGCCCTTCTGCCACTAAGGTGTTCACTGCTCTCGTCGCTCTTTCTTAATCAACGACAAAAATACTTATCATAAAAAAGTTGGAACAAGTTAATGGGCACCAAAAGTTTCATTATCTTTTTCTCTCTTTGATTTCAATCTTCATGTTTGTATCTTCCTAAACATGCGTTAGAGGCAGCCATGCAATGCTGCAATATAAAGAGGGAAAAAAAAAAAGACCAAAATGTAGTGCAGTCCGTCAAGGAATCCAACCTCTTAAGCAAAACTCAAAAAATAGCATCATTTTGTTTTAGAAGACGGAACTCACTTTATACTAATTTTCTTGGTTGGATACTCGTCTATAATCCTAGTCTACATCTTAATCATGAGCTTCATATTTTTCCCCCTCTGCTTTTTCTACTTTTCGTCAGCTTTCAAAGCTGATAATTACCATTGTTGGTGGTTTCTAGTGACACTGGAGGCCAACCAACACAGCCGTGGCAGTGGGTGTCCTATGAATCATCACCTTTGTTTCTTTCTAGCCCTCTCTTTCATCACTGTTTTGCTTTTTGTGGATTGGTTTTGACTTTTGCCATTTCTCTGGACTTACGGACAAATAAGCATACTACTCATAAATCTTACAACATTGTCCATTAGCCCCCCGCCCCTTCTTTTTTTTTTCTCCACTCTGTATGATTGTAAGGACTTGTTTTTTTTTTTTTTTTGGGGTAAATTGGCAATTTTAATTTTTGAAGTATGATGTGTGGCAATTTAATGTTAGGGAAGAGAAAGCCACCTCTGCTGCTATACTTACATATTTTGGCTTCTGAACTGCGATTTAAGTCATTGCTTTACAATTTTATTAAGGGCACACTGGGTTTGTTTTTCATTTCAGCTGAATAATATAGTTGCTACCAATTTTATCCTCTCTAACATCAAATCACAACATGTAGAACTTATGCAAATACAGTCCAAGCAATCTTCACCCATATCAAGTGTCATTCAGACAATCTGCTGATATATAGTGATACTTTATTTTCGTTTCTTAGCTGGCCATTTTTCCTTGCATTCTATCCGCTTTCACTCAATTTTCCCACCTCTACCCTCTCTATCATCTATGGAATTTCCAAAATCAAAAGTATTTGACATAAAACAGTAAAACCCTTGGAATTTTCTGATTACTATAATCTTTTGTCATTCAAAAGGCGGTCGGTAATACCTTTTAGCCTTAAGTATCTTCGATAAGCATGGACAATCTAGAATTTCGAAAACTTTGTTAAGCTTTAAAAATTTGGCAATCCCACATTTTTTGGGATGTATGATTCTAGTAACCGTATATTTACACATAGGAAAAGCCTAAATGCTTGGATGAAGATTATAGTGTAACAAGCGCATCCCCAGCTACAAGCGGGAAGAAGAGAGTACAAATGCTCGTCATTAAGGGCAAAGAAGTAAAGGCACATTGTTCTCTCGCTAATATGCTTTTGATATGGCACCTACGAGGAAACTACTTAAAAATAAAATGTACTGCATAACTACTAATATTCCTTGATTGGGAAATTTTACATGAAGCCTAACGGGGGCACACGAGCATGTCAGAAGAGCAAAAGAAAACACACTAGTTTCAGTTAGGAAAGATTTTTATTTAATTTTTTGCAAGTGAAATTGGTTAATCTATCTACTCATTCGTTTTTTTACTGTTTAAATTAAACTTCCAAGTTCCCATAAAAGAAAAACGGGATGGAATATGGATTGATATTTTCAACCCACCCAACCTGTTTTCAGCTAACCCGAAGCTGGTCAGAGTAGGTTAGCCCGATTTACCACGTCCCTATTTGTCATGTACACTGCAGATCATATACGCAGCTTAACCAAAAAATTAACTAAACAAAAAGCAGTCCAGAAACCACAAAGATTGCATTTTGTCATTTCTTAGTCATTATTTTCAGAAGTTTAATTTACAGAAAGAACATGGCTTAAGAAGTAGAATAAATATACCAAAATTTGTACCAGTGAAGTTACGTGTGCCACTATTCCGCTCTCTTCGTCCTTTTTGGTTACAATCTCAATTGCTCAGAATTCATTATCTTTGTTACAAACTGCACAACTAGATTTCGTTAATAAGTTCCCCCTATAAGCATGGGACCTAACATCATGCCATAGAAAACAAACTGGTAACCCATAGTCATTCCTCTGACTGCACAAAAATTGTTATATGTCATGTCCAAGGATAAATTTGAAGAAATTATTCGTTTCAAAGAACAAAACTCACCGTACAGTTAAATTGCAGAAGTCTTCACTTTTCAGTCTGAGTGATCACGAAAGCGAATGATCCTTTTGATGAACGGTTTTTCACGGCGATAGCTAAAAGACAAAAAAAGGGTATATTAACAAAAAAGAGTGGCTAGTATAAACTACTGTATTAAACAGCAGATCTTAGAAGTTAGAAGTAAAGAAAAAGAAATAAAAGAAGGAAGCAAGAATATACATCACATATGATGACACGCAGAAGCAAACCAGCCCAACAGAGAAATGGATCCCAAATGTTGGCCAGAAATTTTCTTGGTCCAGAAATATATTTTCAGAAATGAGAGTGATAACTCCTGAAATTAACAGAATAATCCATCCTGAAGGCAAGCAGCTAGAGAAAGAAAATGAGGAAGATTCCTGTGGACAGAAAAAAGTGAAAAATACAATGATATGAATGCCAGGGTCAGAATTATTATCAAATTAAGGTCATCAAAAACAAAGCCAATAGTCATACCTGGAAGTAATTCTTAATGAATATAGCAGAGTATAAGATCCTCAAGGTCATATCTATATTTGAGTCAAGAAACCAAAGAACACTCTTTCCTTCCCACCAATGATTCAAGTTAAATATGGACAATCAAAAGTATATTACAAAATTGCCAGTAGATCAACATGGGGAACACTACTTAATAGAGTCCTACAGTACCGTATTGGTATGCTAGTAATGATTCAAATAGTAACCACATTAAATTTCAGCTACTTCATACAGAATAAGTGTCTAGGCTATCTGTCTAGATGCAGCAACAACTTGGAATGCTAGCAATGTTGCTTATCTAGGCAAAGTTACATCTGATACAACATAGACCCTCTTTAACCCTCTTTTTTCCCTGATCAAGAGCCTCATCCTCTTTTGCTTTAGATCTTAATTTTCCTTTAACTTTCATTTGACCAATTGGTTGTAAATAATAATTGCAATGTGAAATAGCATGAAATAAACAACTATAAGGGATTGCTGTGCTGGCAACCAGAAGGTATAAAGGATACTGATAGAATTTGCCATAATCAAGCCAACTGCCCCAGCTAACCTTATTAGTAGGACATTCAAAACTATATAGATCAAAGAGAATACAAGTAATGAATCATTTGAACGCTTGAGTTGGCTCACTGTAGCAACTGCATGCATAAAGGCTTCAGATGTTCCTGAAGCAAGGAGAGAAACATCATAATTTAAGTATGAAGAATTTGATCCACCAAGGAAGCAAACTAGTTACAAAGAAGGAAATAAATACATGCATTATGGATTTTGGATTAATACCTTATGAATGCATCAATAGGTATTAGGCATTCAAGTAAATCTTAGAGTGGCAATGCTACTAGTTGAACAGTTTGCCATAGAAGAGCAAACTTGTACGCCATATGGATTAAATTGTATAATGGGTTTAAGGTTAATTATCTATCAAAATTTAGGAAGTCAAAAATTTGTCACGAGTTTTATGCTCAAATTTTGCTATTCAGTTTTACTTGAGTGAAGTTTCATTTCTTACCATTATATCCTTCTCATTAATCCCAAACCAGCATTCTTGTGATGCTTATGCTTATCCTGTCCCCACAAGGGCTAACTGCATCTTTTGAACCATCCTATTACATCCAATTATCTTTCCACATGCACAGCCACACATCACCGCAACATCCCCCATATTTTCCATGATCATTCCATGAAAATAATTTTTCCTCCTAACCCAATATCTTGTGTCATACAGCATGGCTAACCAGATCGATCTTCCTTCAAGCATACAAAACTATATGAAGGTTTCACAACTTATTCCACCCATTCCCAAATTTGTCTATACAACCCCGTCAGTTGTTAGTAGTTGCTAATAATAAATGTCAGACATTTTAATATCTGTTCTTCTAGTGTTAATTAACTATCATGAGTCATGAGAATCTAAAAAAACTGATATTCCATTTACTAATTCCTACTCAATATAGAAAGTGGAGCCACAAACACTAATCACCCAAAACAATGAGAATATGTAAAAAATAATAAACATGAGATGGTAGGTAGCAAGTTCTCCTATCAACCATAAATGTATTTAGGGAATTGAAAATTGAGCAACAAGAGACAAGGTGAATTACTAACCATTCATAGCCAAAACAATTATATAAAAGCAATAATAGCGGAGGGCAGTTGATGCTTCTCCATCACTCCATTTTTCACCATACAGCAATCTAATGAGCGAATAAGAATAACTTGCACCAAATGCCATAAAAACAAGGCCTGCAAAGGACAAAGCTAGATATTGATACCACCAAAGGAACACTAGAATACGCAATATGCAATTTAAGGCAAAACATGCAGTCCAAATCAATTCCTAGGTGGAAAAAGAATAAAGCCACTTACACAGCTCCTACAGCCACAACTTTTAATAACTGCATAAGTGGCTAAATTTGAGTTTAAGTGTTTAACAGAGAAAAGTTAAGCTGGCCAGGCCCACCTAAACTCAGATAGAGCCACATAGCAGCACATAGTTGTGACTTGTGACCAGAAAAGCTATGTAGAAATCATTACTAATAGAAACGTTACTAATTCTCACAAATTTTGCTACTAACTATATCTCTAAAATCTAAATATATGTATTCTGTTTTGCCTTGCCATGAATCTACATATACATTAAAACCACAAATTGGGCAAAGCATTTCATACTGATAATTTTCTAGTCTCAAAAAGATTAGGAAAGCCTTTGAAAGCATCCTCAATAAGGGATCATCTAATACTATTGTTTTTGTCAAATTATATGTCCACAAATGTCTTTCACTGGGCAGACCACATTCTCTTCAGTTTTGCATAGAAAGGCCCTTTGCTATGGCATGTAGTACTGGCTTAAGTAGCTAAGGTCAAGCTAAGAGAATAATTCACTTCCAGAGTTTTTTTATTATTAGAGACTATATTATCTAGTTCAGTTTTTATACTAGTGGCTGACTCACATAGACGAGTATCAGCAGCTGATTAATAGTGTATTGCTATTATTAGCTGGCTGGTAGTCTCAGGTGGTTGTATGTGTGTGTCACAAGGTAAGTCATGTGACATCTGTTAGAATCTGTTACTACCTAGTTACTCTATAAACATGTAATTACACACTGTAAACATTGTCGTTACACTTTAATAAAATTCTAGGGAGGTTATTCTCGCATTTTCTCTGTCCATAAACTCTCTCTTTCTTGCTCAATCCCTGTTCATCATCTCATTTTCTTTTCTTTTCTTTCACTTTCTCACAAACCAAACAGTAGTAAAACTCATTCATACAGAAGAGAAAAGGATAGTTCAATACAGCATTTTAACAGGGAACCCAATATTTGGCAAGGCAGCATCTCATATGGCTAATTGGCTATACATTATTTTACATTGTCTAGACTAGATACAAGTTACAACTTAAGTCAACTATTCTGACAAACTCAGCATCAACATTTCTTTTAACAGTTTATGTGACTTTAGCCATCTATGCAAAACCACTCAACATATAGTCAAACTAAATTACAAGTAAATATTGAATATTTCTTAAAACAAGGACCAGAAATAAATTATTGTGACTGAGTAAAAGGAAAACTAAGCAACATGTATCCAAGACAAAATGTGGAATTAAATGAGAAGGCATACCAATCAACACAACTAACTTAAGGGACTCCATCAAGCAGTTTCCTAATGTCTTGCTTTTTCTTGGGTTTTGTCCTGTCAGGAATGACCAAAACATATTTCAGCTCGTGAAAATGAAAAAAATAAAAAATAATAATAATAATACTATGGTTGTGAGCCCAACCAAAACAGTAAACATCTTGCTTAAATACGAAAGGAATTTGGCATAATATAGCTATAACAGAAAGTTTAAAAGAAAAAAGGGAATCTCTATGTAAAATATTCTTACTTTGCCATGAAATAACGACCAAGATCTTCATGACCAAGAGTAATGGTCAAAACCACATATGCCTCAACAAATATGACCAAAAGAATGTTATAGATATGGAAATAAATGTATTTTCCCATGATGTAATACAAAGCTAACACGTACTTAAGCCCATCCCACTTATTTGTTTGATGAATAACTTTGACTTCAGATGATCAATTTCTTGAAGCATTATAAGGGCAATAAACTTGAGAGGACTGATGCTCAATTAAAACTAATATAACTACTCAGGAAAATGAAGGAGAGAGGAACGAAGTAAGGGACACGAAGGACTGGCACATCAAAAGGAATTTGTAATGCAAAGAAACAAACAAAAGGAAAAAAGCAAGAGTAAAGTAGAAGAAAAAAGTAAAAATAAAAAGGAAGACATTCAAGTTTTCCAGTCCAGACATGAAGTGACTAAGAGAGAAATAGAACCTGAAGCAGACCTTGCAAAGGTTGCATATGAACTTTCTTCAAAAGGTAAAAAGACTAGTCTCACCACTAAGCTCCCTGAAAAGTGACGGTATTTAAAAATAAAAAGGTGTCATGTTTAGACATGAAACCATTATTATGTTTCTCAATAAAAATAAGAAACATTCTTAATCAAATTAGAAGATATTAGAAGATATAGAACATAATAAGCTTACTGGCACAAATTACCCAAACCAAAATACTAACCTAGTTTGTCCACAAGACCGTACACAGCTTGATTATATGGTGTATCCAACCACACAAGCACCATTTTTTCTCCTTCCTGAAGGATCAACTTTCGAAAAGATTGAAGGGTAAACAGCATACACATCTTGGACAGTTGCTGGTCAAAGTCAATCACTTTTCCTTCTCTGCAAAAAGTTACTTTACTTACAAAATACACTTACATTTATATAAGCAGACATGAAACAGAATAAAGTTGATTAAAGTTTTCCTTGTATTAAACATATCATCATGTCTTGCATTCAGAGAAAAATAAAGCAACTTATAAACTTAGCTCATCCTATTAAAACAATCACAAGAGCCCAAAGCTGCTAATAATAGCATTATCTATGCCACAACACAGTATAGGTGTTTTTTGGTGAATAACACGGTAAAGGTAAAGTTGTAACCAGGTGTGCAAATGAGAACAAGGAGAAGAGAAATAAACACAGAATTTAACATGGATTAACCTACAGCAAACGAGAGGCTTACGCCCATGGGTGAAACAGAGAAAAATCATTATGATCAATGAAGATTACACGGACCAACATCTACTGAATACGATGCCTCTCCAATAACCTCGGATGATCGAGCCTATTATATTTCTATATGTATATGAAAAATATATATAAATAATTCCAGAAGGTGAAAGAATAAAAACAAACTCATGTACATATATTTAAGATCCTTCTCATATAGAATCAAATTGGTAAGCTAATAAACAATATTACTGGCACCAACAAAAAGAATGAAATTATACATGTGAATATATGATGTTGAATGGTAAAGTTAATAGCAAAAGAATACATGATATTCAATAGTAAAGTTTATACAACCACTTATTACAGCAGAAAAGTAATCCACACAAGGTTAACTAGGGCAATACCAATTTCATTCTTAAGATAAACAATAATCTCCTTGAGCTGCCAAAGCCTAATTCTAGATTCATGAACAGTCAGCACTTTTTTTTTTTTTAATTTCCTTTATCTCCACTTTTGGAAGGGAAAATGATAAGAGTGACAGGTACCACCAATAATGTAGATAAATAAATATATTTTTGTTCCCCCCCCCCCTCCAAAAAACAAACACAAAAAAAAAAAACCACTATACCTGAACGGGAAAAGGTAAGAACAATGGAATTTGCGGAAAAGAATGTGATACCCCCAATAACCAATAAATAAGCAGGCTCCATATGCAGTCTGTGACAATGAAAATATGACTGATTTTTCCTGAAAATGGTCATTCAACTCCGAATCAGTTGCATTTATAAGGAGACGTCTATTAGAAATTAAGAAATATAAAACAACCATCCTGAGCCTCCACCTAACAACATAAGCTTTGAAGGCAGTTGGTTTTCTTGACAACAATCGTTACTAGTCTTGAATGTAAGCACATTAACATTCAATGTACCTTGCACAAATCAGTTCTTATCAGAGGTAGGACAGAGAAAAGAAACGAACTAATATAAACTTGTTAAATAATGTGGCAAGTTTCCAAAAATTAATGATACAAGAGTTCCTCTGTATCCTTTGCTTACTCATTAAATTGCCAAGATTTTACGTATAAAGAGAGACAAAGGGGCACAATTCTTGGGTTTCAACAATCCTAATAAGAAAATAAAAATCTTTATCATATTGATTTTTCTTTTACGCTAAAGATTATATCATTGGCAAAGATTCAAACTTGAACTTGCAATGGTTTTAATATTAAAAACTGAAAAACAGTTATTCCCAAATTGATTTATATTCTTATTTTAACTCTTTTCTCTATTTGTCTCTAACTTTTACTTTCTGTAATAGCTGTTGGTCATTGGATTGCATGTCTAAACAGCCTACAGTTCATCAAGAACATATATAACAAATTAATTAGTTGGGATGACGGTTACAAGCAAAGAAGAAGATTATAATTGGTTTGATGTTCTCACTTTTTAACTTGGTTTTCAATGAATGTCAGTAAGAGAAACAAAATTAGCAATATTTTCCTGAGACAACAGTAACTAGCAAAGTAGAAATTAGTCCAAGAACCAACTTGTCATTAGGAGGTTACAGATCTCATAGAAAAAGGAGTGACTGTATGCTTATGATAAGGAAAGTATAGACCAAAGTCTATTGCACAGTCTAACTAAGCTCTTACCATTCGAGTTTGCTTGACAAGTAGAAAGTACATTGTCAAGCATCGTGCAATAGTAGCTACTGTCTCAACCATCAATCGTAATTTAAGCAAGACCAAGTTCTGTGAAAGAATATACAAAGGCTCAGCCAGAAGCTCCAAAATGCACGCAAAACCTGCCATGGTAAGTGAAGTTCATTGATTAAATTTCAAAATTTACATTGTGTGATAGTTTGAAGAGTCACTCCAGGCTGCTTGGTTTCATGTGGGTTGAACAAAAATCAGATTATGGAATTCTTTTTCCCTTCTTGAATAATAAATATATGCCTACAGTGTAGTTAGGCTTAAGATTTGGGGCATTTTAACAACGTTTTCCAACAAAGCCCTAAATAACCATGAAAGGTGAAAAAAATAAATAAATAAATAAATAAAAAGGAATATAAACCATATAAAGCTCAAGTAGATTACCATTGATCAAGACAGCTTGCCCATATGGACTAGAATAACTTATTTCTTGCCACCAGAAAACAAAAAGGCATGCTACAATTGTAATAAATATTCCAAGCGGTAAACTCATCCACACTACTTTCATTAGCTTCACAACATCTTCCGTTGAAATGCCATCACTATAACATGAAAAATACGTATTATAAAAGGTCTTATTCAGAAGAGAGAGAAAATTAAATTAAAAAATCAAAATTAATGAAGACAGTAAAAGCCTTAATTTGCAAACCCTGAACTCTATTTTTGGAATAAATTACATTCTACACAATCAAAGATATAGATATAACCAGGAATTAAGAGAATCAATTCAATTTTTCCATAGTTCTTTCACTCAAAGTGAAATAGATTTTTATATATAATATCATCACAAACTTTTCATTTGGCCAATAATACAGTCTGTCCAAAGCATCATAAAAATTAGCACTCAACTAAAATGTTGCAGCTTTAAACCCAACACCAAACCTGTTTTCTTTTGGAGCATGTTATGACTAAGTAGTTCACAAACATAAATCACATGAACATAATCAAAGGGAACTAAAAGAACTAACAAATCCCTCATCATCAAGCATGGAATAAGTACAATCACTAAATCAACCAAGGAAACCAAACAAACTTGAAAGAGAAAAAGTTCAGAGCATAATTTCCTAAACACGTAGTTATTCCTACATAACATAAGTCACAATGTGTGAAGGATCACCTTTTCATGTCCATGCGCATGCATGCTCGCCGGAAGCCCTCCCGACTAAGAAATAAAATACAAGTGACAAACAGATGAAACTGCACTGCATATAGCTGCATCAAAGAAACACAGAAATAAAGGAGGTGATCATTCAAAACATTCGTCAAACAAATCCTGAACCTCCTAAAACATATATTAGGCCGAGTGCAAGCAACACAGATGCAATGTAAATCATTTACTTAAGTAATCTAATCCAAATGAATGAAAAGGGGAACATCTTGATGGCAAAGTTGTCAATTACAGCACAACTGGAAAATAGATGGATTTTAAGTTTTAATATGCACAAAATCACAATATATGTACGCAATTACACACACAAGATGGGAACAGCAATAAAAATTAATTTACCGCATAGTCCTCTTGTGTGAGATGCCTTACAATCCATGTATTGAATATAAATGGAATTCCTCTTGACAACAACTGAGTAGCTGGAATCACGATATCCACACCAAAAAATCAGGGGGGAAAAAATCAGAAAAATAATACAATACTATATTCTTTTATGTTTCTCCCAACATCTGAAACAGCTCAAAATAATACAATCTAAACTTTTCCAGTTTCGAGACTTGTATGATTCACATTTCATAATTGAACCTAAATTGCTAGATTTGCGATTGCTAGAAGATTGAAAAGGCCATTTATTACTATAGTAAAATGAAAAATAAAAAATACTAACCCAAAAGGTATTTGAAGGTGCGTGAGAGATTGGTAGAGTCTTTGTCCTTCGACATCGCTGAAATTTGGGCCTTTAATGTATTACAAAGTGCAAAGAATGGAAAGGATGATGTTAGCTTCTTCAATCAATTAGGCTGAAACGGATACAGATATTTACGCGTATCTGGATGCGGCTTGCTGGGTATGTCACCACCTTGCTGCCTGAGAGAGAAACGGAGAGGCATTCAGAGTAAACCAAAGAGAGTGAAATACCTACCTAGCTGGTTGCTGCCAAAACGATGTCGTTTGCTTTGGGAGGAAGCTGATCATTCCTCTCCTCACCGGCGACACTGCTTCAACCTTAAACTCCCATATCAACGCACTCCCACATTCAACTGTTAAGTACCAAATGTAGAGCCACAGACGGCGGAGGAGGCGGTGTTTTCCGGCGAACCGCGGCAGCAGAGGGCGAGCGCGATTGCGCCCCCTAAGGATTCTGAGTAGAGGAAGGGAGGAAGGGAGGGAGGGATCGAGGACAGAGATCAGAAATCGTCGAAGAAGGCGACGCGGTCGTCGAGGACGGCGGTGAGCTGGAGTGGCCAGAGAAGACAGTTATGTTATGCTGATGGCTTGGCTGACAAGAAGTCACTGAATATTAGGATTAAAATTAAAATTAATGAAGAATAAACCTCATGTTTAAATTTAACAAATAAATTGCAAACTCAAATTTGGGCTGAAAATGCAAGTCAATGATTTTAAAATACCGACTCTTTTGGATCACTTTCACAAATTTCACAGTTTCGTCACACATGATATGAGCTTTTCATTCTTAATTTAATGGCTACGATTCAAAGACCAATGTGGTCCCTGACTGAAACTCTCCATGCAAGAAGCTTCCATAAAATAAATATAACTTTTATGGGATAAAGAAATGAAGGAAATAGTTATAAGGATAATTAATAAAATAACAATAAAAGATAAATACAATTAAAAATAAAGATTAATTATTATATATTGATAATATTAAATAATTTTATATTATTAACTAATAAAATTTTTAAAAAATAATAAATCATGATGAATATTATTATAATAGATAATTACCTACCATCATATAATAATTTCCTAAAATTATATTAGTTAACGGTGTAAAATTAAAGTATATATAAATCATTCTCTTAAAAATAATATGAAATAAATAAAACTAAATTTTATGATAAGAAAGTTTGTTATTTTTGGTGAAGTGTTTCATTCTTGATAAACTTTTACACTTTGGTTGAGAGGAAAGTGGAAGGAAAGAGAGGAAAAGAAATGAAGGGGATCATTTTCCTTTATTTGATTGAAAAGGAAAATTGATGGGAAAAAATTGAACAGCATGAAAAGAAATGTGGAACTCATCTAATTTTTTTGCTCTCCACACCTTCGTGCGAAAAATTGAGGGAGTAGTGTGCAGTTATATATATATATATATATATATATATATATATATATATATATATATATATATATATATATATATATATATATATATATATATAAAATCTCAATTTTGTTAAATTAAAAATAATTTATTTTTTATTTGATATTAATTAATATGATTATTAAATATAAATTAAAAAGATAAACACAAATGTTTTTATATAAATATAAAAGTCCAATTTTTATTATATTTATTTATATTATATTGATAGATAAATTTGTGATAAAATTATATTAATTTTTATGTTTTCACTAATTTTTTATATGACTCCATATTTATGGTTAGAATAATTTCTTAAAATGATATAAAGATAAAATTATCATTTGATATCATTATCTTTTTTTTTTTTTCCTTTCACTTTTTCATACAAACAAACAAGAGAAAATAATTCTTCTTGTATTTTCTTTTTCTTTCATTTTTTTTTCATCCAAACATACTTATGAAAAATAAAAATATAATCAATTTCTTTTCTTTTAATTTCTTTCCTCTCCTTCTCTTTCCACCATCAAACACACTCTTAGCAAATAACAAAAGAAACATTCAAGTAGTTGAAATGTTTCAAATGCCTCAAAAAAAATTAAATTAAAATAAGATGTTTTGTAAACCAATTTACATTTTGAGTTAAATATGTTTTTTATCCTTATAATACTAGCAAATTTTAGTTTTAATCCCAAAGAAATTACTTTTTTTATCTTGATTCAAACATTTCAAAAATTTTGATTTTAATCCCAATTTTTTTTATTTTTTGGTTTTGATCCAAATATTTTTAAAAATTTTGGATTTAATCTCTGCTTGAATATAGAAAAAATAATGTAACTATTTATTATCCATGTTATTAGTTAACAAAAGCAGACTAGCGATAAGGATTAAAACCAAAACTTTTTGAAATATTTGGATCAAAATAAAAAAAAATTCTTAAGAACTAAAATCAAAATTCACTAATTTTGTAAGGATTAAGAATATATTTAAACTTTATATTTTTTTAGTGCATTGTAAACTTGTCCAAATTACACTCTATCCTGTACTGGCAAGCAATAATTTTTCGTATGAACTAAAAAGAATAAATCTAAGCTTATTTTTAAAAAGAGGGGAAAATTGAAGGAAAGAAAATGAAAAGTTGAATAATAATATAGCTGTAATCTAAAAATAATAATATAGTCTCTTATCACAAAAACAAAATAGATTTTGAAATTTTTACAAAAATTAATGTGAAATTCTGAGAGTTAAATGCTGACCCTTTGCTTTCTTTCTTATGTTAAAGACATGTTTACTTGAACTTCTTTCCCCCATCCCTTTTCCGCATCTAAATTTCGAATCCTTTTGTCCATCCATGCATAGTATTGCCATTGCCAAGAAGGCAACGAGAAAATTAATGGAATGCTGAAAGATCATCTGGTACTTAACAGGGAGTTCAGTAGGATTGAGGAGGAAAAGTTTTTGGACTCAGTTTCTATTAACTCTTCAATGTTGAGCGGTTGCCCTCCCCTTACTAGGATTACTAAGCATGGACAACAATCCAAATTGCACGAGTTAACTGCTGAACAATGTCATGGGGATCAGTGATTGAGTTATACCTCTGTTTTCATGCGCTTGTGCTCCATAGCAAGTCTGTTCTCATAATGTATTATGTATTTCCTTTGTACCGAAACTGCTAAAAATATATCTATACAATTACAAACTAGGCCCCGTGCAAATAGCCTTGCACTGTACGAATAGGCTGTATATTCACCATTTATAATAATCAAATAACATTGATGATACAGGAGGAGGAAGCGGCAGAGATGAAGTACGCTCAGAGGAGTTGAGGCACAAAGCCTACACATATTTTTAAGGGGAGGATCATAAAGGATATGCAAGAAAGCTAAATTCTACGACTTTACAGCGCAACATGCACACGTACCATGTCTTGTTTGCAGTCTTATTGACTGTCGGATTAAATTTGACGGGGAAAGCCATTTATCAGTAAAATCCCAACAAGGCACGGTACTGGCGTATTCATATGCACTTTACCATGCTGGAATATTTAGTGTACATTTGCTAGATACCAATAAATTTTAAACGGGGGACCCTGCCAAAATTTTACTTTCCACACTAGGTATCCACTCGCAAAGGATATTATTCACTTGTTCTGGCACCTCATCGTGCGGACAATGACCTGCAACGTCAAAAAGTTTTGAAATAGAATAAAATAAAAATCAATTCAAAACAAAGCCCATGCGCCTAATTAAAAATAAAATACAACTATTTGAAATTATAATTACCAGCATCCAATTCCTTAATTATAAGTCCATCACAATGCTCTTTCAGCGTAGCCACCCTGGAACTGGAGTCAGAAATTGGATCTTTCATCCCCTGACAATAAAGAAATCAATAACAAGATATGAAGCTATACCAGACAGTAATTACCATACATATTATTCCATATCAACTTTGTATTTTTTTGCCACTATTTCATATCCACGTTAGAATACCTGTATAATTAGAACCTTTTCCTTGACTTCTTCAAGAAGGTAGTTAAGAGGTATGGAAAGATTACAGCTAAAGATGCTTTCCAAGACCACAAGCACACCGGGATCATATGACTTTTACATATGTAAAGGAGATGCCAGAAAGAATTATGCATGTATATCAGAATGCAAAACCAGAAGCAAAACAAAAACCAAAAGCAAGCAAATAATTAAAATCCTAGAAGTAGAGGATACTGATCTTAGCATTTCATTTATGAGCGAATCATCTGCTCTTTCCATCCTCTGCAAAGTAAAATGCCACAGAATCAGGCACCATCAACACCAACAATGTAAAACAGAAGAGTTTTGAAACTTACAGTTGGATAACACTTCTTGACTATCTCTTGAATTCGTAGCCTCAAATAGAATAGAAGAACACGAGAGCCCAACCAGGAAGCCCCCGAAGTATTTCTATCCTGAATAGTATAAGTAAACAGAAAAGCAAATTATAGATTCAGTAGTCGAATTATGCTGTAGTAGGCTATAAACAATGTCAAATTATTGCAAGAAACGTTGGTAGAAATTTACAAAATCAGCAGGATTTGAGGTAGAACTAATCTAACATACAAAATTATCAGGGACCAAGTCAATCAAGGAAAACCCCATCTTTAAGATCCATTTACCACTATAATATTCAATTTAGAATGCCTTACTCTATTCAAGAAAAGTACACAGGCATGATGCATTTCATCAATGCATCTTGCTCTTTGGCAACTCTGTTTCTAATCTGGTGAAGACTACGAATTTAAAATCTAGGTATTCAATTTATATTGCCGTGGATAAACATATCATTCATTATTAGTCAAAAGAGGGGATATCATGGACAAATTTGCAGAGTTCTGATGAGTAGATACCTAATATAAAAGGCGGCAAAATTAAACAACGGCAAGCAGACGTCAGTTTTTCAGAGAAAGCCATTAGTAAAAATCATAGTGTCTTGCAAGTTGAACGGTATGTATAACTTCAGTTGTTCTCAGTTACGCTTACCGTTGATAAAGGAATGAATGTATAACTTGGGATGACGTTGCCAGCACCGTTGATCAAGACAACGGATTTTATCAAGACACTCCAAAGGCGAGCAACAATAGCAACAAAATAACCTGGAGTGGAAAAAGTAATTATTAAATGATCAAGTCATCAACAGTAGCAAACGGGTGAAAAAATTACACACAAACCAAGTTACAGTGCGTGTGTGAAAAGGATAGATATTTGGTGGCAAGTACACAATTTCTGTATAAATCATACCACCAATTGAGTTGCCAACAAGGTGGACAGGTTCACCCACAACATCAACAATAAAATCTCTCAGTAGTTCAGCCCACAAGAGTTCAGTATATACAATATTTGGCTTTTCTGATTTGCCAAATCCTAGCATTGTGATAGCCCAAACATGATTTCCAGCTCCAGCTAAACCATGTATGTTGTCACGGTAATGCTCCCCAAAAGCACCAAAACCATGCACAAGAAGGACAGCAGGACCATCGTCACCAGCAACTGTATACTGAGAAAAGCAGTTTATAAGAAGAAAATAGCAGCAAATATTTATAAATATTACTTAAGCCAGACCAAGTATTTTGGGTTCTTAACTCATTTCATATAGAAAAAAGAAAATTAAGTGGGCTCCTGAAAAGGGGACCTAATAGGACATCAATCATTGAGTATGAGCCAATCATTTGAATACCTGAATAAGAAAACCATTCCATTTCCATATCCGTGTTGAGTGTCTTCCATCATTAGTTGTCTGATTTCTCAAAGCCATAAGCCAATACCACTATGATACCA
This sequence comes from Pterocarpus macrocarpus, assembly GCA_031439585.1. Lineage (NCBI taxonomy): Eukaryota > Viridiplantae > Streptophyta > Magnoliopsida > Fabales > Fabaceae > Pterocarpus > Pterocarpus macrocarpus. The sequence continues at coordinate 72,051,065 of CM062522.1, forward strand.
AAAAATTAAATGAATAAATCATTTGATAAAAAAAGTTCAAGGCAAGTTTGCTGTTATAACAAATAAGAAATAACCAAATCAATAAGGCAGATAACAGTATGTACTCTAACAAAGCATAACTGTTATAACTAGCACCTCCTTTGAGCACACAGCATCAACTGCTGCTGCAATTGTGGTAGCTGAATATCCAAAGGGAGATAAGAATCCTGCATTTCGTTCTTTCTCATATTTGATAGCTTCATAGTATACACTTCTTCTAGATATAATGCCAAGAGATAGAGCAGGACCAAAGAGTCCAATAAATGATGCTCCATTTCGACTTCCAGAAGCACGCACTTTTTCATGTACCCTGCACAGATTTAAAGGTGAAGGAACATTTCATTACATGTAACTGTTTTTATTTGATGACTTCAACAACCTGCTGCTTAGAAGCTCAGCAAATGAGAAAGTGATTAAATGTATATTATACAGAACAATGAGAAAAGAACACATTGCTTGTGCTTGTGCTAACTGAATTAACCGCTTAAGAGGAAAAGACCAAAAATTAGATTACAAACATTGCAGTGCTTGAGGTAAAGACAGGCAATGCCACAAAATTCCTTACTCACATAGAAGATTCTGCCCTTATGATACAGAGGAATAGAACATAAGAAAAGATGGTGAAAAGTTTATAAACCAGAGCAGCTTTTTATATTTGAAAACATTTTTCCCTTAAAATGAAGATAATAAATAAGAAATCAACCATAAAATAAGGATAGTTCTTTTCACTTTCTTTGTTTTTATACCAGCCTCCATACCGTTTTAGATATTTGCCAACAAAAAATGAGTACAAAAAGCGGGTTGCTACTACATACTCTTGCCAGTCATCACGAGCTGTTCCCTCCAAATATTTCAAATATGCAGCTAATGCATTTAATACATTGTTTGTTCCACCTCCTACAGCATTTCCTTTTTGTGTGACAAAAATAGATTCATCTGGTTTCCTTGACTGCATTTGCCCAAAGCCATAACTTCCTTCACTGCTCTCACTAGACTTCGTTACTTCCCTCCATAATAAGATTTCAGCTGATGTCAACTTGATTGAGTTCCAACCCGTTCCTAATTTTCGTTGATTGCTAGCCATAAATTCCTTTACATCATCATAAACAGGAAGAGCACCTATTTCAATGAACGATTATCACATCACTTTGGCCACGTTTCAAAGTGCAAGAAATTAAATGGATTAGAAAAAAATAAAAAATAAAAATAAGCACAGCAAATAGTCTTTCAAAAGAAGATTCCTGATAAGAAAAGCTGACCACCACAGAACTCACCCCAATCCAGTTCCATGTCTGCAGCAGGTAATGTTGACAGCTGAAGTGGCGGCGTAGTTACAGGGAGTTGGAGTTTCTTAAAGTCATCATAGGATGCAGGAAGATTTTGCAGAACCTATGTGATAATGATAGTGACACAATCAAATAAAACGTTGACCAAGTTAGTCAAAATAATCATCACATAACTGTCCTTCAAGTGTTTCATCATTTTAGATAAGCAAAGAAGCCAACAATCAACCAGTTACCTACCTTTACATCATAAAATGGAGTGTTCCATAATTCAATCCTAGGAACCCCTTCGGCAGCTATGACTGATTTCAAATGCTGCTTCACTGCATCCATAATCAAGCCCAGTTCATACTCCACCTCTTGTTCAGCAAATACACAACTGGCCTTGACCTGTTCCATCCTGGGCGATGAATTCATTCAACAAAAGGAAGGGATGAGTGCTTCATTCAAGTTCTCATCATGCATTGACATGAATTGCAATGCATCAGTCATGTACCACACTAAGCTAACTAATTAATCAGCTAACTAACTAACCAACTAACTAACTAACTAACCAACTATCTAACCAACTATCTAACTAACTAACCGAAAGGGTAACAACCTGTGTTGCAAGCTGTTGCATGACATTCTCGGCATTCCCGAACCTGATCATGAGATTGGAGCCACGATCCTTCAAGGAGTCCCTCAAATCTTGCAAAGCAAACAGCAGCAATTCCAGCATTTCATCAGAGAAACCTGCAATCAGCACTTCAGCATCGTGAGATTCCGTTCTCGCAGAGAGCGAAGACTGAAAGGTTTTTTACTTCGATACCGACGGGAAAGGATGCGGTGATCGAAGACGTAAAGAGGAACGAGTGCTCCGAAGTTGGAGGCAGCGATGAGTCCAGGGTGATCGTCGATTCGGAGATCGTGCTTGAACCACAGAATGGCCGTACCAGATCGAACACTCGACGCCTTCATTTTTAACGCTGAGAAGGATCGAGACCGGCGAGTGTTTGGGAAGAAGGAAAGTGAGGGAAAATGGGAAGGAAAGTGAGGGAAAGTGAGGAGAGCCATTGGGGAAGAACAGGGGAGGGAGAACTCATAAGTGAAGTAAAATGGCCCTTGTGAACCTTTTTCTAATTTTAAATTTTATTTTAAACTTAAAAGAGCATAAAAAACCTAGCAGAAAGAAAATAAAGAGGATTTGTGTTGTGTGTGAGTGCAGTGTCCAAGTGTCAAGAGATTTTGGGGTTGAGGCTGCGAATTTTTGGGAGCGGGAAAATATATTTATTTGTGGCGGAGAAAACTAGAATATACAAATTTTAATTTCGTTTGGGGATTTTATTGACTGCAAGGGTCCACGGCTTATAACTTGCGTGTGACCTGATATCGTGATATTGCAACAATTATAAAATAAAGAAAGTATTTATTAAAAAGATTTAAAAAATAAAAAAGAAAGTATTCAGGTCTGAAGCTTTGAAATATTTATGCTTTGTGTTGACGTGAAGAGAAAATGCAAGGAATGCAATATTTATAAACTATGTATTGTTACAATAAATGATTCTTTTATCATTAGACTCTCACTCAAAGCTACAAGAATAAAAATACAAATGTGAGACACAAAACAAAAAAAAAAAAGAATAAAAATACACATTGAAAAAAAATAATGACCTACACACTCGAAAAGCTACGTCAGTTCAATAAACTCAGTTTTATGAAGTTTATTGGAAAGGCCTGGAGGTTAGATGGCAAAATGATTGTGAGTTAAAAAGTGAATTCAATATTAAAAATATGAGTTTATCATAAGACTTGGTTTAAAAACATAACATATATAGGCTATAAATTAAAATATTATATTTTTCACACTAAATATTTTTAATTTCTCATTCAAAAGTAATTTTTTTCTTTCAAATTTTTTTTTCTATTTTATGATTTATTATTTGAATTTAATTTTCATATATTGACGATACAAAAAAAATTTATATAAACATCTAATAATATATTATCATATTAGTAAAAATATTTAATTTAAGTATCTATTATCTTAAAAATTTTATAAATAAAAAAATAAAATCAAATAATATTATAAAATTATTTTTTATAGATAATATATCAAAATTAATTTTTTATTATTTTACAAAAGGATAAGAGGTTGTTTCATTTTATATTATTTATATTTAATTTTGATATATTATCTGAAAAAAACTTTTTATATACAGGCATGTCATTGAAAATGATTGGTTCTTAGCATAATTATTTTAAAAGTCATTCAAAAAATAAGACATAATTATGACCTGTTGGTTTTGTGTTAGGAACAGCAAAACACACGCGTTCTGAGACAAATTTCGCCAAAGGAGACCCCTCCTTGCTTTTAATAAATGCATATTTTAGTGCAAAACAAAGAGGTTATTAGTTGATAATATAAAATATTTTATATAATTTTTTTTTATATGGTATTTGGATTGTATATATACTAAAATATGAGAATTAAGAAGAATTTATGCGTATATGGGATTTAACAAAATTGGAATTTCCGATTTTAGAAAAGGTGAAATCAGAAATTCCGATTTCAATTAAAATAATATTTTATTTTTTGTGTGAAATCAAAAATTCCATCCAAATACCATATTAAAAAAAAACACCCATTTTATATCAATAATGTATTAACTTAATTTTTATCTAATTAATGCAAAATTATTTTAACAAATATTATATGAATATATTTTATGTTATTTGATTGTAAATAAAACAAAGTTGAAGTGCTAAAAAAAATAGACCTAGCATATTTGTAAACTATAAAGGAATAATGGTGAAAAATATGAAAATATATTAAAATTTTTTCACAAAACTGTTGATTGCTTATTTTTGCAGTAAAACTAGTTCTCATTTAACTGCGAAAATACAAAGGTTATGCAGTCACTAAATAAGAATTGCTTTACTAAAATTTGGATTCACATTCTACACTTAATATATTAAGGTTGTTTATTATCTCAACTATCAATTTTTGTGTTTATTGATTTTTTTTTTCCACCTTTTAAGAATCCGCTCCTTTTATTAATTTCTATTAGATTCATATGATTGGCTTCATGTTAGAAAAACTAAATATTCAGATTAGTTCTCTAAAATATTTGGCAGTTTCTTAATATTTAAAACAGACATCAATCAAGTCCTCAAATATATATATATATATATATATATATCAATTCAATCCTTAAATTAATAATTATTTCATACTATAAATGGACTAAATTGATTGAAAAACTTTAAAAAGAATTCTTTTTTTAATATCTCCCATGTCTTTTAAAGGCCAATTTGAATATTTATTTATTTAATAGTAAACCATATAACTAAAATCATTTTTAACCAATTCAGGAATTTCCTTCCCTACTATTTATCATTGTCCTTCTTTGAATTCTGTGAGCTAGCCTTAATTTTACCGGACAAAACTGTCCTCATATATGCATGCTCCCTTAGTGAATGCTGTTAGAAAATTGTTATCAGAGGATGGCTGGAATGTTGAGCTTGGTTTGTATATAGTGGAGCCAACTATTGTTCAGATAAATTAGCTAAACATGATCATAGCCTTCCTTTATGTGTGACATTCTTTCATAGACTACCGAGTTTGTTTCTCAGAGCCCTTTGTCAATTCCTTTGGACATTATAGCTCTTGGGTTGTACAGTTATAATAATTGTTTTATTTGGGTCTAGGCCTCGCAATATATATATATTTTTTAATAAAGAGGTCAAGTTTAAATTTTTAAAAGAGAAACATATTTGCTAAATAGCTATTGTTCAAATGGCACTTTACTTGATTTAAGTGATAAAGAATTTGTTGGTATTATGTCAAAAGTTCTGTTTTCACTTGTCCATCTTCTTCCCTATTTTCTCTAGCTCCACTAGGAGCATTTTAGAATTTCCTTTTTTCAAAAAAAGGAAAAAATTTATTATAACCTCCTTATTTAAATTATTTAAATACATGTTACTCTTAGTTGTTTCTAGATATATCTAAAATTTGAATTTTAAAATAACTTATCAATAGAAAAAATTTTCTTGAATTGGAAGAAAAATTAATCGCCTTAAAACATGACACATGTAAACACTTTTCTTAGATTGAGGCGTAAATTATATAAATATAAATATAAATATAAAATTTCAATTGTTACAATAAATTATTCTTTTATCAACAAACTCTCATTCAAAAAGCTACAAGAAAATGAAGTTTGATGTGTAGTTCAATTATAGACAAAACAAACGAGTTTTATATGAACTTAGTGTTGAGAAGGTCTGGAAAGTTCGATGGCAAAATGATTGTGAGTTAAAAAGTAAATTCAATATTAAAACACATGAGTTTATCATAAAGACGTGGATCAAAAAATAAAATAACATATAGGCTATAAATTAAAATAATATTTTTTACCCAAAATATTATTAATTTCTCATTTAAAAATAATTTTCCCTTCAAAAATATTCTTTTATTTTATGTTTTATTATTTTACAAGACGATGAGAGGGTTTACTAATTATAATAATAAAGAGTAAATATTTAAATTAATTCTCTAAAATTTTTAACGACATTAAGTTAATATTTTAAAGATTTTAAACATTAATTTTGTTCCTTGATATTTAAAATAGACATCAATCAGGCTCTCAATTATATACATTTGATCATCAATTCAATCCTTAATTTAATAATTATTTCATACTATAAATGGAACAAATTGATAAAAAAAATCTTTAAAAGATTATTTTAATATCTCCCATATCTTTTAAAGGCTAATTTGAATATTTATTTATTCTAATAATAAACCATATAACTAAAATTATTTTTAACCAATTCAGAAATTTTCTTCCCTACTATTTACCATTGTTCTTCTTTAAATTTTGTTAGCTAGGTGCCTGGGTCTAATTTCACCATACAATTTTTCAGCTTATAAGAGTTTAGTTCAAACATTCAAAAGAGCAAAAAAGTTTAATAAAATAAAAAGAGATTGATTTTGATATACCGTGAGTATAACAAGAATATCACGTTATCATTTAATCATATATCTTTATTTATAAGATTTTTGAAATAATAAATAATTAAGTCAAACAATTTATTCACATAATAATACATAATTAAATATTTATGGAAAATTTTTTTACACCGGATCAAAATTGAATTCAAACAAAAAATGTGTGTGTAAAAGATTATTTATAGAAAAAAATAAAATCGTGTAATAATAAAAATAAATAAGGCAGATATCACTCCAAGTAAATACCCCTTGATCTTTTAAAACCAAAAAGATACCTCTCGACTTTTCATCTTTTAAAACCAAACTGTACAGTGTTAACGGCTGGACTTCTGTCTTCCCAGATTCTGCATAGATAAATAGTGTGGGGTTGAGTGGTGTAGTGCTACGTAGTACTGGCAGCTGTTCTGTTTCCACTTCAGACTCTCAACAAAACAAAACACAGTACTAAGAATCTAAGATGAAGATGTTTGGCGGCAGAGGCATGGGAGGTGGCAGTGGTGGGGCTGGAAGAGGTGGAGGTGGCATGTTGAGGTCTTTGAGGAGTGTTGGGAGAGCAGTGTCAAGGCCAAGGGCAAGGCTAGGTGTCCCTACCACTGCCCCACGTGACCCCCTTTCATCATCTTCCATTTCTTCTGCTTTTACTTCTCACAAACACGTGTCATCTTCATCGTACCCTCTCTCCCTCTCTTCCACTCTCTTTTTGTATACTAAGAAACCACCCTTTTACAGCGATGACAGTGAATGGGTTTGTGTTGATGGGGTTGAACATGATGGCGGTTACGTTCTGGGGCCTGTTCCTTCTGAGAAGGAGGTTGATGATGCTGTCTGTGCTCTTCAACAGTAAGCGCATGTTCTTTATTTTTGAGTTTTAAAACTTTTTTTTTCCCTTCCTTTTTATGGAATTGGTATTATGACCGTCGTTGTCAACGTTATGGTTTTGGTTTTGGTTTTGGTTTGGGATGGTATTGATAGGAAGTTTTTTTTTTTTTTTTAAATTGTTGAAATCTGCACCTAACCCGTCTCACCATTTATCAATTTTGCTATGAAAAAATGATTTGCATGAAAGGGTTTTAGGTGTAGAACTATTAGGTGAGTCTGACAAAGGACTATATTTATGAAAAAGTTGTAATATTGTAGACAATTGTTTTTATTTTATACCTTTTGATGTTTACTATTTGAATGAGACTACAAGCGCAATGTTCTGCAATTATTTCTAAACAACTGTTAGGGATATTCGTTTTTAAAATTATTATCGACATATAAACTACTATGTTGTCTGCTTGTCTTCATTATCCTGTTTATTTGTTTCACTTTTTCTTGAATTCTTGATTAAGTTGTAATGCCCAGTGGAAGTTCATTCTACTGTGTTAATGTGCAGGGTGTTTGGACCATCTTCACGTGACCAAGTTTCTTCAGATGGATCGGAGACAGACTGGGCAGAACCATTTCTGTCTTCATATAATTCAACAGTGTTACAAGCTAATGGATTTGATAGAGTTTATTATGCATTTCATTTATTGAAGACTGATCCATATGTTCAGGTGTGGTTTACGATTCTTATTTTAATTTACAAACTCAAATTTCAATAGAGAAATGTGAACTGATATATATATATATATATATATATCTGGATACAACTGTTAGTCTCAATCTCAATACTCACTCTTAGAACCTCTTGTAAAAACTTTTGGTTGATAATGTAAGAAACCCCTGATCACACTGTTCAGTTTGTCAAAAAAAATATGCTTTTCCAAAATTTAACATGTGAAGTACAATAACTGGTTCTGCATGATAGAAAAAAATTCAGTAAAACATGCTTTTGGACTAGTTTTTGTTCAACAATGACTATTGCTGATTTTAATTATTACATGTATTTAATAATTGTGATATTGTTGTAGAGAATGGTGAAATCATTATCAGCTGACAAAGTTGTCTGGGATGCTGTTCTGAAGAATGAAGTTGTGCGGGAACTGAGGGAGGCAATCGCAGCAGGTTGGTGTTTTAAGTCATTAAGTGTTTCATACTTGAACAGTTCAACGTATCTCATTTACTTAGAAGTTTGCATGATAAGTTGATGATTGAGTTAAGGTGTTTTCTCTTAACTTCCTTTTGGGAGGAAAGGTGGAATTGGTTTCTTGTTTTATTCGTGAATTGTGTAGTTCATGCTGATAATTGTTATTAGCTTCTTTATTATATTCCGTTACAGTTTTGTATTGATTTGATAATGGAATTATCATTTTCTTTTTATTTATTTATTGTGGACGTTGGATCTAGCATGATGATGCTTTTCGGCTTTTGATGTCTACATGTTAATCACAATCTGACTAACCTGCATATCAACTTTGCAGATGAGCAGCATGTTCCTGGGAGCCCAGACGAGACTTCTGATAGTGACTCCTTTACTACAACAAATGTTGTTATGAGGATATTTGACACTGCAAAAGCAATATTCATGGAGGTAATTGAGAAAATTACTAAGATTGTGAATGAGTTGTTTCAACCTACAGGTCACAGGACACATGCAGATTCGGAAAGGCTTGATACCTTCAATGACAAGCTGAGAACTTCTTTCGTCCTTTCCATCATGGTCCTGATGTTCGTGGTGTTGAATCGAGCTCAAGCCAGGGCATGACATAATTAGACGACACAACAATTTTCTTTGGGGGGTTAATATGTAGGACAGGAATTTTGGATTCGGATGCACTGTTTTTGTCTTATTGCTTCTTACACATAAAACTATTTGCTTAAACTATCATATGGTGTGCATGAATGTTAAAACGGTCTTTACATTTGTTGACGGATTGTTTATGGTTTATGTCACTTATCACATCATGCGTTGAGCAACTTACTTTGATTGGCTTTATTTTCTGTGTTAAATCAGTTTTTACTCCGAAGATGTAACTTAGACAAATAATAAGCAAGACATAGTGTGATTTAAAAGTAATTCTCATAAGTAGCTGGGTAGACCCTAAATTGAGCGTCAGTGTGGTGGTAACTAGTAGCCTATCAACTAGGCCAACCCTGTTTACAAATTTGATTGTAATTTTATGCTATACGTGAATTCTAATTATTTACCTTCTAATTATTTAATACTATACGTGAAAAAGGAATTGAATGCGTCACGTGCTTTTAAGATTTTATGCTTTCGGGAACTTTAAGTAAAATCGAATGAGATGTCAATTGTAGTGGAGATATCATAGGCTAGTGATTTTGGGAGCTTCTCAGAAAAATCATTTACAACGCATAGTTTGGATTGTGTTCACAGCTAGCATACAATTCAAGGACCAAAAGCAGAGATGCAACTGAAAATATTATCAACATTTGTCAATGATTTTTTACTTCCTACATAGCATAACAATTTTAACCAAGCAATAACAGTATACTCCTAGGTCGATTATCCAATGTGCAACTGTCAATCAGCGGTGTTAGCATTTGAATTCACACATATACTCCTAATATCCCTATTAACATATGGTACGCAGGTACATGTCTATCAAGTCAGTGACTGTTCTTCTAAGTTGATGGTATATTATGGTATATATAGCTTGAGTCTTTCTAGAGTTCAACTGAATCAAGATCAGGAGTTACAACAGCCTTTTTGCCAAGCTCCCCAAGAACGCAGCAGTGTTTCTGTGCGGTGTTCATCGCCACAACATCTTGAGCAAATATAGAATTTGAGCCTGGAGACAGCTGTGTGAGAAACAAAATTACAGTGTGTTCTCAAATGCAATAATTGAGGTTACAGAGTAAAGGGACTAAACTATGGGAATGTCAATGGCAATTAGTTATTTCAAAACACCGATTGCACTTACATCGAACAGGGTTTCTCCTAGTTTTAATTTGATTGCTCCACTCTTGTGTACCAGCATTTTGCCCACATATCCCTGTGGCAACCCTTCCAAGGGAGTCCCCTTTGGCTTTGTGGACTCTCCCGATACCGTTGATGTACCGACTTTTTCCTTCCCCTTCCTACTCACTGATTGCTTCTCCAAAGGTAGAGTAGGAGGAAACTTAAAGAAAAGCATCCTTTGTTGCTCACTCTTATCCTGTTGAATCATGATCTATGCATTATATCGCAGTTATTCGTGCATAATGATTGTAGAATTGCATTATCATATGTCATTCTGACTACTAACCAAGAGCCCGAGTTCTGCAGCAGACTTGACTTTATTTTCATCATACTCCACACTAGTAGCAGCTTCCCCAAATTCTTCCTCATCAAGAATTTCTACCAGATTGAAAATCAACACATGAATGTTAATGCTAAAAAATGTATCCTTTGGAACTGACTTTTGCTAACATCCTTTTTCACAGAGTTTCAAAGTGTCCTTTGGACTTTATTTGTTTTGTTCATGAATATTAATTCTGTTCATAGATCATTTGTTGATGCATATGAGAGCATACCTGGATCTCCAGAATACGGCTTCCGCAGGGGAAGAGTAGTAGGATAGTAAGAGTGGTGATAATCCTGTAGTTAAATTAAAGATTCAGCTGCTTAGATGTATGACAGAGATTCAGATAGGAGGAGAATGAAATGATTGATGACAATTTCTCACCCATGGTTCCTTGTACTCTCTTTTATTTTTCCAAGCTGATGCATTAGAGGTATCTTCAGTACCATATGTCATACGAGTATCACTTTTATCCTCTATAGCAGTTGCAGAAAGTGTTAAAGCATTTAGGTCAGTAGAAAAATCTTTGGATGCGGAGCCACTGCTTTTACCACTATTTACACCCTTATTAACACCATATGTCCGAAGGGTAGGTGATGAACTATCTCCAGGACCAAATGCAACTTGTACACTTGCTGCAAATTTTAAACAAAAAAGAGCAGAAAGCAAGATGAACGAAATTTTGCCTTCGAAGGTAATGTGCAGGGCACAATTATGGATTCTAAGATATGTTCTTGCACTCAAAATGCTCAGCTAGTATTTTCCATGGTAACATGGTTTAGAGAAATATCTAAAATCTAGCAAAGAAACTTCTTTGTAAAGCCAAAAACATAATATATTTCATTTGAATGGACTATATCCTATTTGAAATTATAAAGATGCTTTTCTGTGCTCCAAAAAACTGTACAGCCAATGCTATTGGGCTGAGATTTTAGTTCTTCCAACACCACAACTATATTTTAATTTTAAAAGCTTCTGCAGCAACCACAAATCCTTCCGTAAAGCTAGGCAGTTGCCATGAAATAGAATGATTAATAATGTTTTGCAATGGCTTTCATACTTTCATGAATGTGTTTTGGCATGTAAGGTTATAAGATGAACAATAACATTTAGCAAAACCAATGAAAACTTACATTTTCTTTCAACTTTAGGCTCACGTCTTGCAAGATTTTCCTGCAAATGTAGATAAAAACAAATCAATATCATTTTATCAATAAGGGTAAAGGAAAAAGAGAGAAGGGATGCATTAGCATGTCTATTTGACGTAACAGTGGAGCCTTTTGATATAATTTAACAGAGACACTGAGCTTGATACCGTGGCAAAATCCAATATTGTTGGGAACTTAGGCAAGGGTTTGAGAATGTAACCTAGTTATCAGTTTGAGCATTTCTGTTAGAAGAAATAAAAGCCAGAAATCTCCACAAATTGGCAAACTCGCTTGACATGAGCCAAGGCATCCTCCTTTGCTCTTTGTAACATCAACATTCACCATGGCTCTGGTAGCTAGAGATTAGGAGTATGCTACCTCTTTGATTTCAATATACATATAGTCTTAGCATGCGCAATATGTTCTATTTTCTAGTCGGATGCCATTTACTGTGGTAGCTAGGGTAACACTTAGTATTCCATATGTTGCTCAAATATTTTCAGGTGATCTTTATTCCATATATTGCTCAAATATTTTCGGGTGATCTTAATTCTTTAATGAATACATTCAGCTTAACGCTGCAGCGTCATAGGAACAGAACGATGGCATCGCAAAAGTGGCGCCATATAAGACGGGGATTATTAGCACTTCTTATCTAATCACCTATTCATGTTACTCACAATTTATTTTTAATTACAGTTTCCGAGTTGTCCTAAATTAAAATTGCAATGTTAATAAAGGTCTGATTAAGAAAAACTAGATGATCGAGGACAAGATTTTTTTAATAAAGAGTAGCTAATTAAGATTATTAAGGGAAAAGTGAAGGATTTATATACATATATGCATGCATAACAAATTATGGATTTTATTAAAATTTGGAGGGTCGTTCTTTGCCCTTCATCTATTCGTATACTCAAGCAGTCAGTGGTCGAAATTATCTTACATATTTTATTATTTTTATAATTAAAATATAAAATATAAGTTATTAAGTTTATGACTAAGTATCAGCTCCACTCAATTGTAACAAATACTAGTACTCATACAAAAGGCACGGATACTAAATAAATATCCTAAAATTTATTCCCTTGATTTTTTTATTCATTCATTTTATCTTTTATTTTTTGACAAGTTCATTCATTTCCCCTCTAAAGTGAAGACTCAATTTAAAGGAGTCAAACCTAAGTAGACAACTAATTTTTACTAAATAATTCACTCATATGAACGTAATGCCTTCTTATTTTAACCTCTTTTTCTACATAAAAAATCCCCAAAACCAATCGAAAGTAGAACTTTATTTTTTAATCTGAAAGTAAAACTAAATTTTCAAAATGAGAAAACTTTGCAAGTGTTCAGCCTTTCGAACATGAAAAAAAAAAAAAAAAAATTGGAAAATTGGGTTACCAAAATTTATGCTAGCGTTCTCCACTTTCTCTTATAAAAGACGCACTCTTATTTTTATATTATCATTTTATCATCTAACGTGCCATCACAGGGTGTATCTTATTTTTATTTTAAATTTTCACTGCAATCTGCTCCTGATTTTCTCAGTTGCCAAACAGAAGTTAAGAGGCTATTAAATTAAACAGAACATAAATTAACAGCACCACGATAAAACCAACCTCGAATGCAAGCTTTCAAAATCAATGTTTGAGAAAGAACGAAAATGGAAAATGACAGTTAAGGGGCTTACATTCCAACGACGCAAGAGGGCTTGAGCCTGTGCTGAATCCTCGTGTTGTTCGTCACCAACTTCGCTGCATCAAAATCAATTTCCACAAATCAGAACAAGAATGTTTGGTTTAGATGAGGGTGCGAATTTCAAAGTTTCAGAGTGAACTAACGTGTTGGAAGCTGGTGGTTTGGGCTTCCTGTTGGGTGGGGCTTTGGGGGCGAATTTGATCTGCGCACAAGATCGAAGCTATAATCAGTTCAATTCGAACTAAAATTCTCTCAATTGAGAGGGATTCGGGTGTTTGGGAGTACCTTCCGGCGAGTTGGAGGGGGCTGGTCTGGATCCATGCTTCTGCTGTCGGAGAAGAAGATGAACAGCAAAACAAGCAACACAAAAAATCGATTTTGGCAAAAGAAGGAATCGAACTGGGGACCAAATGAATGACTAATTAGGAACTCTACCGCTACGTTTATAGCGGGCATGTGTCTTGGGTTTCCACTTTATTATATATATCTATTTACCAAAATGTCGTCAGTTGTAACTTTCAATCACTGAGCTCTCTAAACGTAAAGATTTTTACCACAGCTTGTTTAAAGGGCGGGTGCCATTCACTGGCTTGTATAGTGTAAGCGCGAATATTTTTTTTTTATCACGGCTGGTTTAATTCGCAGATTAAATTAATTGGTCAGTTGTTTTCTAATTGGATTTTTTTTTTAATTTCATAAACCATATATATATCAAATAAATATGTACTTTGTTTCGTATTATTTTCATTGTTAAATTTTAAATTTCATGGTCATGAACTCGGCAATAACTATGACTGTTTCTTGCTTCCATTTCTTTTGGTAAATACGGCCATCGTTGTTCAATGTTTTTTACTTTGGGTAATGATACTGATAATTTAAGGAACGGTTAACGATGTTGATGAATTAGACGATTCAGTTCATTTTTCCTTTTTATTTTAAGTTATTCATTTTCGCACAAACAGAAAAATGTCAAATTAGAACAATATCTTTAATAAATAGATTAAGAAACAAGTGTGTGTTTTGGAAAGTTATAAAATTAAAATTATTTTAATAATCGTTTATTTATATAATTATTTTTTTATATAATCTATTATTTCATAATCAATTTATGTTTAAATACTTTAATTAAAAAATAATTTTAAGATAATTTATTTTATTTAAATTATATGAAAAAAATTATTTTTTATATGATAAAACTACTAAAAAAATATGAAATAATTATTTATATTATATAATATTTAATACTTAAGATCAATTTAATAAAAATATCATATTATGTGTATTATACAAATAACTTTTAATAGAAAAAAGTCCAAATTTTAGCTTTAGCTCTTTTTTTTTTTTTTTTTTTCTTCCAAACATAGTTTAAATTCTTTAAAATTGGTTATAATCTATTTTAACAGAAACTACCCAAACAAAATTTTATCTTCTAACCAGCATTTTTTTGGGAAAACAGCTCTTTTTACAGTTTTCCAAACATGCTACAAGACTCCTGGCATCGATTCATTTTAAAGGGGAACGGGGTTGCTCCAGTAGATTCAATTTCTCGGAATTACTCCGTTAAAAAATGACAATTCCGGTCTATCATGGACGATATGAAGAAACAAAATAGCTGACATCTATCCAACAGAAGAAGCATTAACTAAGGTTGAGACGAAGAATAAAATATGCGCATTAGAGAATACGATTGCGTACACCTATACAACTACATATATACTTTCTGTGACATAAGTGCGCATGTGTATCTAAATTCTTAAATGTATCTTAATAGGAATAATAAAAAAAGAAAATTGGCGTCATAAATTCAAGAAAAAAGAGTTGAAGGATGAGAATTGTATAGATACAACATAATTTCAAATAAAACAATTCAATTAAATACTTAAATTATTTCAAGGCCTAACCACACAAGCGCATACATCTACAACCCATGTTGATTACCCATTTCCATGAACACTAAAGTCGCCAAGTCTCTAAACTACAGCCAGGGTACTCTAGTTCCCATTTGGGCAAGACATCATGAGCACAGTCAAGAAATTACAATTTCTAGCATATAACCACGATTTGACATCACAAGGTTACGCCGCGAAATCATAAAATAGATTTAAGATGAAATATTAAACCGGTTTCTAGCTTAAGCAAAATGAAGACCAATAAATGGGCCATAATAACCATCCAGGGAATTTTCTTTAAAACACAACGCAGCACGTTCCACGGTCGAAAGTACTCGCATTTCAAGAATCTGAAGGCCCTATAACGGATTATAGGAAGAAATGTGACCTTCCTATTTGCTTTCAAACCATGGAAACACCATATCCACTCAACACTGCACAGTTCACATCTTAATATTACTCATAGGATGGGTGTGCTATTGGTAATTGGCAGCCTGTGCCAATAAAGAAGAGATTCTAGTCAACTGACATTTTTCCCTCATAGGCTCATACTGACAAGCACACTAGTGAACTAGCAAGGCTTCGAGTATTTATTGACCATGATTTAGCATTGAGTTATTGAATTATAAAACTCGATTATATATCCCAGCGACAGTACAACACAACTGTTTATTTTAATCCAGAAAGAGCATATATCCAGCAGACAAATAGAGGAATTTTCTACAACTCCAATTCTTTGATCATCTAATCTCTCTTCACCCAGCAACACAGCTAAATGAAGCGTGTGCAGACAACTCATAAACACCATCAATAATCAATTTCACCTCAGCCTCCATATTATGCCCAATAACCCCGTCCTTCTCAACAGGACCACATGATCACCTCAGAAACAAATGAGAAACTTCATAACAGCCTGTATCATCATACAAGAACTTGGTGGTCATAACACCATGTCAGCTTAAATTGAGGCAAAATGTGGAAAGGACACCAAAGTTTAGAAACCAAAAAATGTTCTTTTACCTGCCACACTGGAACTGTTAAATACAAAAAAAAAAAAAAAAAAAGACCTTTCTACCAACCCGAAAATCCTAAAATAAATGGCAAGGCATCAATGATTACCTTCAGGAATGAGATGTGCGACTAAAGGTAAAAGGCAGCTTCAGCACCAAGCGATTATGAGGATTAGAGCCCTCAAACAAAAGATTTAAGCTCATCATCAAAACTATAAATAAGTTAGAATCAGTTCTGAGTGAACTAAATAAACTGAGAATGACAACACAAATTTATCAACATGAAACACCAGGAGCCAGCTGCCATAGAAGTTCCGACAATCTTTCAGGAGGAAACATTAGCAACCAGACATTACTGTATAAATCAATAAAATACCACAAAGAAAATAATTCAGCCAGTATAAAGTCCTACACAATCAAAAGAGATTAATAATAATCATGACAATAATAAGCTTTGATGTTGCCTCTACTGACTTCTAGCCCAAATCTCTGCAAAGTTCATAAGAGTACAGCAAGGTTAAAGTGAGTCCCAAACTTCGAAGAAAGACATGGCAAGAGGTTAAGAAATCAGGTTCACAAGAGCTCCAAGAAACATCAGGCCTGTCACAATGTTACATCATAACAATGAAGAGTTAAGAGAGGGAAAATCTCGATAAAATATAAAAATAAAAATACATAAGACCATAGTTAATTTTATGCATAATTACAAAGCATAAGAGTGGACACCCTGAATAAAGAAACAAGAGACAGAGAGAGATCTTTGAAAAACTAGAAATGAAATTTCTGGACATAATCTGCAAAATAATGCATTTTAAAATCCATTGCTATATAGACATCAGCCAATCAAATGCACAAAGAAACTACAGAGGTTCCTTTCTTGGGGTTCATATTAAAGAGGAAGGGGATTTTATACCTGACCCATAAAACTCTTAACTAGTTTTTCTCCAACGTACATCATAAAATTAGGAAGGGGATTCACGCCTAATAACTGGTTAATTTTGGAAAACAATCATTTCTTTCAAAAGCCGTTTGAAGGAGTTTAATATTACAAGTTGTTTTGAACCAGAGAGAAAGGTAAACAGAAGACACGCTAAGACACTAGACGGAGCTGAAAAAATCCATCAAAAAGTGCAGATACCATATATATACTTACAAAATCATACCAGTTTGCTTATTCCTCTGTAAGGGCCCTTCAGATAGCAAGTTAAAAGAGAAAATTGAAAAAGTTGCTTTATATAACTAAATTAGCTTTAGCTTTACTATTTTCCCATTTTCTTTTTTGTGGTGGTGGTGTTTTTTTTCTTTTTTTTTTTTCGCCAGAAAAAAGGGGGGGGGGGAGGGTAGAAAGTCAGAACAGAGGCTTTTGCAGCCAATATTGCCCATCTATTTGCAGAAAAATAAACTCGAAGGGAAACAAATACCTAACCCATATATAAAACCTTGGGAATAAGAAGAAAACCATAAATTTAAAGACATGCTACGGACAACATAGACCGGGAAAACAACAACCATCGAGCTGTAGATGAAAATGCCAACTTGAAAGTGAAATCAACAGCATGTAACTATCAACATGAGCATACAGGATTTAGTTGTAACATTATTAATTATTAATTACTAGGACTCCAACTCAAATCCAGGGAGGGGAAAAAAATAAATAAATAAATAAAACTTACTTGAACCTGTTTCCAATTAAAACAAAATCCAAAACAATTCATGGTTTTCACAGGATGCTGATCAGCTGAAAAGGCTTCAAAAATGGTATTAAAGTGCATAGGTAACAAGAAACTTTTACGTGAATTTATCTCTTAAAATCAACAAATTTTTATACCAACAATTCTAAAAGGACTCCAACTTATGACTAAATCAAAATAAGCTTAATGTCAGATGTGAAGGCAATATGAAACACATAAAAGAAATAGAGAAGACAAACGCACCTTCCGGAAATTTGAATCATGAGTTCAAGCAAAACTAAATCATTTCATCTCTGCCATAAACTTCTCATACTCTGAATCAGCTGCGGATGAAGCAGGAGGAGGCACTGGTGGATTTGTGGCCCAAGGCACATTTCCAATGCTCTGTGATTGATCTGCACCATATGTTGTCTTCTCCGCAGATGAAGCAGGAGGTGGCACAGGAGGATTACTGGCCCAAGGCACATTTGCCATGCTGTGAGACTGGTCTGAAGTAGAGACAGGAACAGGGGCAGGAGGGGGAGGTGGTGGAGGAACCGCATTGTAGTAAGGTGGATAACCATATGATGCAGGATATGTAGGTTGAACTGCTGGTGGCATTGAAGGTACCGAGTTCCCATAGATGGCTGGTACAGACTGAGTAGTGGCACTATTATCAGACTGCACTCCAGGAGGGTAACTCTGCTGAACTTCACTACTGGTTCCAGGCTGGGAGGGGGCACCAGGAGGACCTGTCTGGACAGGTGGATATTGAACACCATAGGGAGGCATAGGTTGACCTTGCATGGAAGGATACATAGTTGACCCAGGAGGAGGAGGCGCATAAGGAGCATATGGAGGAGGAACAGGAGGTCCCCATGGAACTGGGGTACCACCGTAACTTGCAGGGGGAGCACTCCCAAGGGGACCACCGGCAGTATATTGCTGGGATGGATAGGCACCAAGTGGCTGGCTTGGAACAGGATAAGTGGGCACAGTAGATGCTGGTGGACCAGGAGGTACAACAGGCTGAGGAGGCTTACCGGCAACTCTGACAGCAATGGTCCGACCCTCAAGGCGATAACCATTCATGGCCGCAATTGCATTATTTGCCATTTGGACATCAGCATACTTCACAAATCCGTATCCTTTACTTAAACCTGACACCCGGTCCTTGATAACTTTTGCCATAACAATCTCACCAAATTGCCGAAACAATTGGATCAGACCATCGTCATCAAGAGTTGGTGGCAAATACCCAATATACAAATTTGTATCATCGATTTCCTTTTTAACTGCACTAGCCCCTAACCCAGGGTGTGGTGTACTACCAGTCGAGCCAGAATTGTTTGCCCAAGGAGGATTACTTCCAGAATTGCCTGAACCAATTGCCAATGTACTGGTTTGCTTTGTTGCAGATTCAGGAACTGTACCTCCCAACTCTGCCAGGAAGTTCTGATACTCATCATCCATCTTCTTCCCAGTAGCACCCTTCACTGGGCAATCTATGCTTGGATGTCCACCATCGCCACAATGTTTACAGACAACCTCGCTCTTAAATGTTGAAGTCCTTGTAGGACATGCATATTGACGATGGCCAGGTTCGCCGCACAATCGGCAGTACTCTTCATCCCTAATCGTCCCATTTAAGGCAGCAAGTTCCCTAAGCTGTTGCCTCTTATGCTCGTTCAATACCTCATCCACAGGTTGCAAGAGCTTCTCCACCATACCCGCAGCAGCATCAAGCGATTCCTGCGTATCCGCCTCCACTAAAACATGCAAATCTTCATTCTCTGAAGGGTCAGGCTTCAAATCCCTCTTCTGTTGCAGCCTACCTTCTTTCACCGATCCTTTCCCCCGAATCACAATCTTAGCACCGGTTTCTTTCTCCATCCGCTTCTGGGTGTTACCTCTCGGGCCAATAATCAGCCCTATGAAATTGTAACCAGGGTACTCTTTCATTGGTATGTAAAGCTTCTTCTGAAGCTTTGGTGGCCTATAATCAGCTGGGGGCTTAAAAGCAGGGTTCTTCTTAATAATCTGAGATATAATCTCCTGCCTCTCCTTCTGCAATCTCTCACGAGCACGATACTCTCTAGTGTTAATCCTAATTCCCATGTTATCATATATAGGTTCAGGAGAAGGGGATCGAGCACCTTCGGGTCTATCATCTAAAGGCAAACCCGATTGCAACATTCGACTAATCTCAAGTAGCCTACTATTCAAAGCTTGAATCTCGGGATCGAATTCAATACCTCCCATGAAATCAGGAAGCTGAATCACCGGCTTGGGATCATCGTCGGCCCACCGGGACTTCCTCTTCTTCGTTCCGGCACCCAAATCGCCGCCGCCGCCGCCGCCGCTGCTCTGGTCGTTGGATTCAGGTGGCGGGTCCCACCGGCTTCGGCGGCGGCGCTTGCTGGTGGTCTCTTCCTCGCCGCCGGATTGGTCCTTGTCGGTGCCGCTGCGTGTGGTGTTACCGGTCAACCCGTTCTCGGAGAGCAAGGGCTTCGCAATCTGAGGCTGTGGATTGGCATCGCCACCGACCTGGCCGTTCTCCGGCGGGTTCGGGTGGCCGCTCTCGTCGATGCCGTTGGTGTTCGGAGCATCGGAAGTTACGGTTTGGAACGAGTACTGAGAATCGGAATTGTTAGGCTGAGATGAAGGGTCGTGTGAAGATGGATCGTAGGAAGTGAGGGTTTCCGATGAAGGGAATGGTGGAGGGGGGTTAGGGTTGGAATCGACAGCGTCCATGGATTGCAGAGAGAGAGAGAGAGAGACAGAAAGAGGATTAGGGTTAGGGTTTTAATTTCAGGTGTGGAAAGAAGAAACAAGAAACAAGAAACAAGAAGAGAGAAGATTGTGGAACGTATGCGTGAGGGAAGAAGAGATGCAAGCTTCAACTGAGAGAAAAAGTTCACGCGCTCTAACGCAACGGCTTTAGATAGGCACGATGCGTGTCGGATTAGAAGTCCGGACTACGAGTACGGGCAAAACGGACCCGATTAGAATTTTTATATGTTTTCGATATATTTTATTTGATTAGATAAAAATTAATTTTATTAATTATCAAACAACATCTATTTATAAATTGAAAAAAAATTTACTTAAGCCACTAGGGTGGACTATTAACAAGCGATGTGCATAATTTACATAAAACCATAAGTTTAAACTTCAGTATTATTAATAAACTGAAAAAAAAAATACCTTTTTAAAATTTAACTTCATGGTATTTTTATATTTTTAAAGATTTTCAAACACCTTTTCAAATTCTAAAATAACAATTTTTCAACCATTAAAATTGATCTAATGATGATAAATTTAGATAATTTACATAAAATTTTAAATTTAAATCTCATTACTGTTACTGTATAAAAAAAAAGTAACAAATTTTAGACAAGTTGCTCAACACTGAATGTTTTACTAAAAATATTTTGCCAAGTTGCATGAAACAACTTGTGCATCAAAATAATTTATAACAAAAAAAATGTGTTTAGACAATCTGTTTACTTATTGGCTTTTTATTGGCAATTAGCAAGAACTTGCGGATGTTTATGATAATCCCATAGCTTGCGAATTATTTCTATAGCAATGTTATTGATAAAGTAAGGATAATAATTGTTTAAAATAATTAGATTTCGGTTGTTTTATTTTATCTATAACTATATATTTATCTTTCATCCAATATATTATCCTTAAAATCATTATCTCAATATATAAATTATCAAGTCTAAGTCATGCTTAAGTTCAACCAACTTTTATTCAAAAACATTTACATGACACATTCTTCTAATGGTTGACACCAAAACCATTGCTAGAGTCCTTTTATACATTTTTCAATAGTAAAATTTCAATGTTCCTTAATAGTTTTATTGAAGAAACTCTTAACTCTTTTCATTCTCTAGCATGCATATCACTTGAGAAGATATTTGATCATCTACTCTCTTTTTACATTTTTAATCATCTATTCATTAGTTTTTGCTATTGATGCATATATCATTTATTATTTTGTTGGTGCATACCTCACAAGTAAACTTATTGAATAATCCATCAATATAGTATCAAGTGTGAATTTTTTTTTCCATAAAGTTTGGTTGATACTTTAAATGCTCCTCATGACTATATCACATGCTTCAATATCATTTTTATCTCATCTTGAAGTCTTTTTAACATCTTAATTTGGCCTCACCAATTTTGAAGCTATTTATAACAGAAAAAATAAGTTTAAGTGATTTTGCATTCCACTATAAATATAAGATGAATTTGTCACATCTCTGATCTTAATTATGAAGCAACTACCCAAGAATCATGATGTAATGCAAAAGAATGGAAAATTGAAGTGGATCAAACTCTTCAAGCCATTGACAAAGAAAGAATACGTTTTAAGCCCAAACAAACAGCAGTTTTTGTGTTGCGTTGAAACTGGTTGGAGTGTGATCAAGGAAGGCATGAGGCAAAATGGTTAATATTGTTGCCTCAAAAATCACATCACTAGGGTCGTGGGTTCGAATGTGATATTCATACAACCCTTCCCCCACCTCCACCCCCAACCCTCCTCCGCTCCACCGAACACCACCCCCCTCCCCCCAAAAAAAAAAACCAAAAAATAAAATGCTTGTTGGGGTAGATGTAATGCACTTGGAGTAAGGAGTCCACCAAATGAATTTGGCCTCTTCATTTTTATGTTTATTACTTCTTAGCTTCTACTTCACTTCACTTAAACTCTTCTAAAGACATACTTAATTAACCACTAACATAATGATACTAACACTAGTATTAGAAACTAAATGAAAAATTAATAGAAGTTAAAACAACTTAGAAAAAGAATGGTCCCAAAATTCCAACAAAACAACAAAGACATCATCACGTTATATCATATAATGGAATTCAACTCTCAAGCCGATGACAACTTGGGATTCCCAACAATGAACCTGCCGTCGCGACGGGCAACTTCGGCACGGTGGCATCCGTCGAGTATGGCGGTGAGGTTGTAAGGCGCAACATCACCGGCGAGCCACTGGTCAACATAGAAGAACGTCTGTGAGCACGACTTGTGGGGCCCAGTGGAAGTAACCTCGACGTAGTCGCAGTACCAGCCGTGATGGGAGCCGGAGCCATCGGAGGTGAGGTTGAGGCGGCACACTGGGGCGGCGATGCATGGCCCCCGGCCACTGAATGCGTCGAGGTTGCCGCGCTCCAAGTAGTCGTGGCCTTTGCCCATTACACCCCACGCCTTCAGGTTCAGGATGTGCACCGAGTGGCCCTTTGCGTCGCTGAGGGTGACGCTGATGTTGGAATCGGTTCCCCCCTTTATGATGGATCCGGTCTTCACGTACATTGTGTACACGCACTCCTGTTTTGTTTGCATTTTCACAAAGTAAGTACTATTATTTGAAACATGAAAAAATAAAGATAGTATAGATATTGATTTTAGATTATGTGAGTATCAAGATCTAGGTATATTTGAATGTGATGAAGTTTAAGATAGTACTTCCTTTGTTTCAATTTATTTAAATGAGAGTGATGCTGTATATAGTGTAGAGATGGGGATCTTACGTTATTAGATGGATCAATATTAAAAGACAATGATGTGGAATTAATGTGACATTATGCTAAAGATCCAATAAGATATATAGTGATTGTAATGAAAGGCTTGCACATGATGTTAGCAAGATGAGATGATCAGCATAGCATTGTATACTTTACATTGGATCCTTCACATGTGGAGGCTAGTGGATATGGATAATTTGAGATGCCTCATTCATGAAGAATAAACAATATTCACAAATTTAGATCAAACAATGTTGATAAACGATAATTGATGCCGATCCTTTTGATGATGACCAGATGGAAGGCAATATTAATTATAAGGAAGATTGTATTTGTAATGTGAGTGTTTGATGAGACGTAGTGTGACAAGCACAAATGAAATGAGGCTACTAGTAGAGAAGTGAAGAGTGTAAAATACTTACATTGGAGTCTCCGGCATCTGCAGAAAGGAAGAGCGCTAGAAAGACAAAGGTGAGGTAGCTGTTCTTCATTGTCTTAGCTACACTTAGTGACTCGGTATTGTGTTAGATTCAGATTTAGGGACTTCGGAGAAGATGGAGCAGGCTCATTTACGCATTTATAGCTATTATTTAGGGAAGCCACATCTACACTTTGGCCTGAGCTGGTTAACTAGATTTATTTATTTATTTATTTATTTTTGCTTAAATGGTTAATATTAGGATTTACAAACATTTTTTTTTTTTTTTTGTAAGATAACTGACAATTTCTAAAGCGTTCACCCGTGATAGATAGGCCTACATTTGAAGGAAAACCATATATACTATTCACCATGCCTTCGCTCTGTGCTTTACTCTAACTTGAATGATAGAGAGTGTGTTTGGATAAGTTTTTTTTGCTCAAAAAATTATTTTTTTTCACTTAAAAAATCATTTTTAACACATTTAGATAAATTATTAAAAATAATTATAATTCTAAAAAAATTTATTTTCAATTTTTTTATAAAAATTAAAAAAAAAAAATTTAAAAAAAATTAATTTTTAACTTTTTTAATTACATATAAAATTTTAATTTTAAAATTATTTTTTAAAAAAAACTAAAACAAATGCACCCATCATTCAGGCCATAAAATCCAAATATAAACAGCACTTCACCTTACAAATCGACCTTAATGGCAAATATGAAAGCAAACAAGCTCGATAATAACAAAAATTTTCGAATAAATCGCAATTATTTAACTCTATTTAAAGTGCGACATTATATTCGCCATTTCACACATTCGATAATTGAAGCAAGAAGTGGAACAAAAAGATAATTGAAGCAAAGAGCATTAGCAACTAGCCGTAACTTACATAGATTACAACTCATCTCACATTTTAAGAGTGATATATAACATTCATATCTTAAGTGATTTATTATTTCTCATTTTTCACTTTTTTTCTTTTCAGCTAAAGAAAGTGGATGAAATGTGAATCGATATAGTATCCAACACCCAATATGTACACACAACTCTTGGCTAAAGCATACACTTAACGGAACGCCAACTGACATATATGGGCAAAGAACTCCAGGCCAACCATTGCCTAATATATTATAGATAGCGACATAGCGTTAGATAGCCTTACGATAGCATGTCAATTTATGTACACAGACAGACACGACTCAATCACATGGCCATAATTTACATCACATGTACACTTGGTAACAATAGCAAGGTTTACACGCAGTTTTAGCATGCGCTAAAAAGGGGGGAAAAAGGATTGAGAGTGTTTGTGCATTGGATCAATGGGAACCAGCAATAGAGAATACGCCCAAGTTATACTTGAATATGCTGCTACCATCTGAAAAATCAAGAAAGTACAAATCATCACAATGACTAGGATCTGTCATGAGAAGAATGTGTGTGTGTGTGTGTGTGTGTATCAGCGTCCTACCAATGCCACAATTATGGCCAAGAAAATGGAAAAAAAGAAGAAGCGATATTATGGTACCATCGGAAAAAACACATGAATCGCTTTCTAGCAAGAATACTGAATTCAAATGATATCACTATATAACAATCACCATTACCTTAGTCAGTTGCTGGAGCTACCAAGATCAAAGTCCATGGTGTAATCATACTCAATGGTTGGAATTACAGAGGCCATAAATTTCAAGAATAAGAACAGGTACCTACAGAAATAATTATCTGTTATTATATTACCTCTCATATATAGCAGCTATTAGGAAACAGGTATTGCAACGTGTGAACTAGTCCTTTTATTGAGGGGGTGTTTAAAATTCAAGAAGATAGTGACAACCAGCTTATATATTAAAATCACTGCTCAACATCAAGTGTGCTAGATAAATTCATTCTCGCCAAATTATTAAGCTCTCCACTACAAGGAATAAAGTCCATATCTAATGGATATAAATTTTTGAAGCTAATAAGGAAGGAATATTTATATGGATGGTGTCACAGCATGTGTTACAAGTAGTCACATAGCATCTATTAAGAGGAAAATCCGATTTATATCACATGGATTATTTTAATTGTATCTCAAAATGAAAGCAATGATATCAGGACAGAAAAGGTTTACTTGTCAACTTCTGGCTCAACTCCACGTGACATCAACACATCAATGATTTTCTTCATCACTGCTCCATGTCGACATGGATGAATAGATGCATGCTTCCCAGGCAAGTGAGGGTGGTCCTCAATTGTTACCTGCATATATTTGAATTTGAAACAACAACATATTTACATAATTTTAGCAAACTATAAAGTGATAAACAGAAAAAATAAACTAAAAGAAGCTAGAAGACAATAACATTTATTAGTTTTTACCCTTTGAGCATGTAACTACAATCTATACCTTGAAGGATTCATCCATCAATAAACATCATATTAAATTCTGATCACAGATATATCAACATAATCAATTCATATGTCATATCTCACCGTTTTGCGTGCATGGTCCTGACTAACATCTTCAAGGACAAGTTCTTGTTGCAAAAGCATCCTTGACTGCCACAGGATGGAAAGATGGAATCATAAACCAGTGAACTAAGATTCCAAGGTATAAAAATGGAAATGATGACAGGAATTCTATGTTTCTCACAACTAACTAGTGAACCTAAGTAATAACAGAATGAAGGCATCAAATGAAATTAAAATACTACTATAGAATACGAAAATTCCCAATTTCCGATTTTGACACTAATGTCAGACATAGCTACAGTTGCAGTGCTTGGGCTTGATAGATGATTACAGGGGAGCTATGCAAATGTTCCATCCTTATTCATCAATATAGGGAGAATGCTTTCAACATCATTTATACTCATGTTAAGGATCTGTTCCCCCCCCCTCTCTTTCTCTCTCCTTTTCTCTCTTTTTTTGGTCCGTTCACATAATTTATTTTCACTAGTTTAAATCAGCAAATGCTAGTTCTGGTAGCTTCAACATAGGCCTATAGACCAGTCAAAAGTGAATGAATATATAGTTAAAAGGATCAAGTGAGAAACAAACCTCATCATACCCAGTAAGCCATACTCGAGGTGTTTGATAATATTTATCATACCTGCAAACGAGTAAAGTCGACCTTTTCAAATTATTGCCTGAACACTATTTGTTTAAAATATGAAATAGGCAATTCTTTTGTTTTTTTGTAGAAAAAACAAGTTACGACAGAGAAAAGAGGGAAAGTACAAATATGTCAGGAGAAGATATCTTCCAAATAAAGAATATTCTAGCACTCATGCAATATGTCAGGAAAAGATACCCAATCTTTTGTAATATCATAAATAGAAGTTTCGTTGAAACAGCCATGATCAGAACAAGAAAGAGAGTCCATAAACATAATCCCATTTTATAGCAAATTTTGAGGCAAAAAGACACCCCATCACACCATAGCTATCAACATTTAGAATCATAAAGCATTTGTTATAGAGAGAGAGAGAGACAGAGACAGAGACAGATCTGATAAACCCAGTTGAGTTCAAGGTAGAGAGTAACATGCATCAAATGACAATCAAGAAAATTTGTATTGAAACTCATCTTACGTGATGCTGACGTCGTAGGTTCGGGTTCGAAGAATATTATCATCATCAGGCTCATGAGCCACTAGATACGTGGACTGAAGAGTGGCCTCCATTTAACATAACAACAAAAACAATGACATAAATCACATTTCTTAAATCAGTATCAAACAAGTAGAAATCAATAGAAGTACAGTGTTAAAAACAATTAAGCAAAACTAATGAAGAATTATATGAAATACTACAAATTATGCAAATAAATAAATAACTACATACATTAAAATGAAAATTTAATTAGGGCTCACATTCAGGTTTATCATGGCCTCAGCTGACATACATGAATTAAAAGGTGATGACCCCTTACCCCTAGCTCTCAAATGTATCCTCAAATGACAGTATGTAGCTGCATAACTGCTACCTGAATCTTACTTCCCAAATCATCTTCCTCCATACCTATTTCTTACCGGGTCTAACATTTTCTTTTCAAGAAATATTGCTGGGAAAGATCAGCCTAAAAAGACTCTTACTACAAGCATAACATGACAATACATCTGCATATGGCAGACTATATATTTCTGTTCTCTTTCATGTGATTCGATAAAACTCGACCTTTTCAGTCTGAAATAGATGTAGGACAGTTAGGAAACTGCAATCAAGATTCCAAGAATGTGATATCAACTTACAGGATCTGTAACAATGTTGTCAGTTTCTTCAAACTCAGCCATATCTGGAATATCTTCTTCCTCCTCACCTCCCATGTAGGATGGAATTTGCTTAATAGAACTACTTTTTTTGCTGATTTCTAGGCTTTCCATGGAAGGTACATCCTCATCCTCATCCTCATTAGATTTGGTTTCTTGAAAAACAAAAAAAAAAAAATTACAAAGGTTTAAGTGTAGGTGTAAGATCAAAGGACTAAAGCCAAAGCACAATATACTGATAAAGTATACATGCCTCCAGTCAGATAGATACCTTTAGGTTTTCCATGAGTTGCTAGCCACCCATCGTTATCTTCATCATCAAGTAGAACTTCTCCTCCAGCTGCTTCATATTCTTCTTCAACAGACACAGCTCTCCGCAGACAAGGCACTATCAAGTGTTAAGCAACTTCAAAAATCAGCATGAAACAGGACAGCCATAGTTACTTGCTAGCCACCCATCATTATCATAAGTGCTTGCTTTGAGGAGAGGGGAAATAAAAGTTCATAATACACTGAAGATAACAGAAACAAAGAACACACATAATATTAAATGCATCCTGAGCTCTTACTCTTACCATTCCTAGTAATTAAGAATTGTTTCTCCGGTGGTAAATATGGCTTCCTCTTGCTTGGTTCACCTGATTCCCTATTATGCAAGGTGGAAAACAGCAAAAAATCAACAACTAATGAAAAAAAAAAAAGACATCTTAATTTTGAGCTTTCGCAATTGCCACAACTCAGATGCATGCATGAACGATTTCAATGTTTGCAAATCCACCCCACAAGTCCCAAAGGGGCCAAACCCTTTGTTACAGGGACAAAGCTCTAACTAGATCGGAAACCCTTCTGAAAGGTACAATTTTGAGGCTAAAAAAAGCAGCTTTGGATTGAAATAGAGAACACCCATTAGAGAAAGGATCGCGTAATAGGGACCCTAGTTAAGAAAGATGAAACTTTTGGGATGAAAATCAAAAGGGGTGAGGGTGAATTAGTAATTTACCAAGACCAGGTGGGGCATTTGGCGACGAGATTATCGCCGGCGATGACGAACTCGGAGACACTGAGGACACCTTTTTCTTTGAAGGCGGAGACGGTTCGAGGGCCTGTGATCCTCTCCACAGTGCCCTTGAAAGCTTCGTGCAGCTTCTGAGACAGAACCATCCTCTTCTCTTCTAAAGAAGCCAAAGGAGGAAACGAAGAGCGAATCCAATAATACAATGAGAGAAAAAGGCCTGGACTTCCTCTCTCAGGGCTTTTTTCTTTCTCCTTTTTCTTGGCTTGAAGAGCACGTTTACCTTGTCAACAAGAACAATAACTAATGTGTATTGGTGAAGTATAATATATGTCAAGGGGCAGGGGTATCTTGTTGCATGTATTATTTTCTTATCTTTATTCTAATTGAACTTCACCTTTGTTTTCTTCTTTTATTTATTTATTTTTTAAAATTCTAAGAATCATGAAATATAACTTTGTTGAGATATATCTTTAAATTTAAAAACTAGTAAGAATTGCGTCTATTACAAGGATTTTTTTTATTTTAATTTTGAATTTTAAAAGATAAAAAATTAAAAAAATATATGTTTAAAATTAGAAAGAGAGATAAAGATGATAATTAAGCTAAAAAGTTTAAATTTAAAATTTTAATAATAGAAATAAGTTCATATTTTATTCGCAAGCACCGGAATAACCAAAAAAGTAGATCATAATATGAGATGAACTTTATCTGCATTATAAAATTAAAAAAAATTACTTGTAATATTAGGGATTCGAATGTCAAAATTATCATATTAGGATGGCTTTATCTAACTACTATTTCTAACCCAAAATTGCGTAAGTTATTTTTTTCTTTAAGGCATTTCTATTCCAAGATATTGTTGTGGTTAAGAGGCGTTCCCAATAATTGCATTTTTTAGGATTCAAATCTTTATCCTTTTGTTAATAGTGTAACTCGCTTGTCATTGCACCCTAATCCTTGTTGGTTGTGTAAACAATTCTTAAGAATGAAAAACTATATATAGTTTACGAGTTTAATTGGTATGCACTGTCAATGTAAAACTCATTTACACTAACGTTCAATCATGTGCTGTCATATAGATAAAAGTAGTTTCCTTTTAAGATAGTAAGTGTAATAATTAACCACCTTTATCTATATGATAATACATTATTGAATATAGTTTTACATTGACCGTACATACCAATTAAACGTATACTTTAATTTAACATGTAGAGTTGAATATTTGGTGAATAATTCCTAAAAAAATGATATTTTTAATAATCTAATACTAGTAGTTTTATTGATGGACTAACACTAGTAAGTTTTAGGACTGTAAAAATCAATTTAATTATATTTTTCATCATACTTAAAATTTCATGTTTATTCTAAATACTTAAAAATAACACAAGTTTCCAAAAAAAAAAAAAAAAAGTGAAGATAAAACTACCTTGTTTTTTTTTTTTTCAATCAGTAAAAGCAATCCATGAATTAATTGATAATTGAACTACTCAATATCTCTTTATCTCGAAAATAAAATGGAAACAAGTTGTTGTTATTAATAAACCCTAATAAGAACAAGATTGAACTTCATTAATTTATATGCACTAATAATATAAAATAATTATATATTATCAGCCATTAAAAATATTAGAAAGTGATAAATCATGATAAGCCACTCATTACACTAGATAGTTACTTACATGAATTAATACATTTTATTATTCTATTAATAATAGTATAAAATTATTTTACACTTCAATACATATAAAAAATTTTTAGAATTTAATTTAAATACATTGACAGTATAAAATAATTTTAAATTGTCAACCAATAAAAATGGGGAAAAGTGTCAACTCATACAAATAACCACCCATTATAATGACGGATCCACTATAATTTCCAACCAGAAAAAAAAAAAAAAAAAAAAAAGACTAAAAGGGCAAGATTCAGGTTTGTCGGTCCAATCAAGCTAGAAAACGGTTGAGTAATTGGAGGTTATATAGACTTACAGTTACCGCCCATACGAGACAAATCGCACCGTTTCCATAAACACAAGAGTCACACTCACTTTGCGGACAGAAAGTAACTGCAACCTCAAAACCAATTTCATAGATCACATTCATCAGAAAAACACCAAAAAAAAAAAAAAAAATGACCAAGAGATACTCAATCCTGCAGTCAAAACTCCATGAATTGGAATCTATACTTGATGATTTGTTGCTGCATGGCCCAGAGACTCAATCCCACGACACTCTCTCCAAAGACATAAAGCAGAAATTTGCTTTCATTAGGAACCTGTTATCTGCTGAGGTTGCTTCTCATCCATCAAAGCCCCACCATTTGCAGCACATTTCCCACAGACTAGCCACATTGGAGAAGGCTTTTCATGTCTGGGACACTTACAGGACACTGTCCCATGAAGAGCTTGACAAGGATTCTACTTGCTCTTGCACTGAGTCGTGTTTGAATGATGATGGGGAGGCCCTTGATGAGGCTGGTTTGGTTGTTTTTGAAGACCCAGAAGAGCTTTTCCATGATCACGTTGGTGACAATGCTCTTGTGGAATTTAATGGTAGTGTAGTTGAGACAGAGAAGAACAAGGTTGGATTTGATAAACTAGCATCTTTTGTTTATGAAGACGCTGAGGAGTTTTCTGAAGGCTTTGGTGGAGACAAGGAACTTGTGGAGTTCAATGGTGGTTTACTTAGAAAAGGAGAGGAGGAATGGAAGGATGTAAGGCCTGAGAGAAAGGAACTGGAGAGTGACGGAAGAAGAGGCAGTGCATGCGGGAAGAAATGTTGTGCAGGGGCTTGTGGGTTTGTGTCTGGCATGTTCTTAATGGGCTTCATCATGGTGACTTTTTCTGGTTGCTTTCATCTTTCTGTGGAGCAAGCTAGCTTTATCGTTCCAACCTAGGTAGTTAGTTAAATGGTGAACTTTACATGTCAATTGCTACTGTGTACATAATTTGCTTATAAGATCTACTAGACTTTCATAGTTGATATGATTTGTAATATGTATGCAGATTAGTTCAGTCTTTGGAGTATGTGATTAGTGAAAAGAAATGGAATAGGGAGAAATTGAACGAAATGATATAAGTTTTCATAATTTGGTCTTAGGATTCAAGTGAAACTTAGTGGTTCATCCCATTTCTTCCGATACCTTTATGTTTTCTTACCCCAGGTTGGAACAATGGGATGGAACTAATTTATCGCTCGCTAAATATAATTATTAAATTATTCCCTAAATAACGATATCATCCTTGCTTGGTAGTACCTCCTCATTTCTAACTTCCTTTCCTCATGTGCTATTTTCTCCTGTGTTTCTCACTTGTCCCTTCATGTTTGACTCTTGAGATGTTGACATGGTAAACAAAAGCTACAAAAGCGGCAGCCAAATCGACGAGCCTGTTCTGTTGTTACTAGCAACACCTTGGCTCTTTATGGGTCACATTTTTGCCTAGAGGAATTTAACTCGTCTGCTTGTGTATTTGTTTACATTTATCTGTAAGTGTACTTTCAACATCCTTAAGTTAAATGGCTTCTGTAGTCACGTGAACTTTGTATGACACTTTTTTTCCCGCATTCCATCTCATTCTATTTAACTCTTTACAACCACCAGTATTTTACCCCCATAGCCATCTGTATTCTGTAAAATAGCGCAAATTGTAATACACACATTCCCTAGAGAGGTCACTGAAGCTGAGTAAGTAAAGTTGCTAAGTATTTGATCAAAAGCAACAGAACAGAGACAAGTTAAATATCATTTAACCTCAAATACTAAACCTCGTGTCATTCTTTTCCACAACCATAACACATAATTCATGATTTTCCCGAATTCATTTATAGAGGCTGTGTCCATGGGCATGCAGAATGGAATGATGTCAAAAACACAATTGCGAGTAATTTCATGAAATCATTAAATAGAAGCAGCGAACCATGAAAGCCCTTGGATAAACCGGATCTGGAATCTAATATTTGAGGAAATTAATGTGGTTGTATGTATAGTGAAGTTCACCAAAAAATGAAGGGGAAAAAAAAAAATAAAAAGACGCTTTACTAAGAATGTATAAACAAAGAAATTTTCAATCATCCACATCAAACAGGAACTGGAAATCCCTTCTTGGCCATGCTATCCAAAACATCGTTGAGAGCTTGACAAAGACCCATAATCTGCAACGACAAACCATCATAGCAAAAGGTTGAGAAGACTGAAGAGGGTTTCTAAACCAGCACAAAATACATGATTAGAAGCTTTACAATATCATATCGCAGTACACACAGCAGTTTATAGGGTGCAGACAAACAAAGGTAAAGCCCAAAAGTAGATTCAGGTACAGATCGTAAACTGCTTTTCTAATTTGTTGTTTGATCTTCTTAAGGCTAACAGGACTTGATTATATCAGAAAAATAAAAATAATTTTATTCATTCATCAAGAAAACATTAAATTGAAAATAATTAGAACCATTTATAACTATCAATTTCAAAGCCTTAGCTATTTTCATGTTTATTTATTTTTTTTAAAAATTCCAGATGCTAATATGCTATAATATAGGATGCCACTGAAAACAGAACTCAATATTCAAATCACACAATATTTATGCAGCAGCAACATACATGGGTGTGCGATGCTGGATATCTAGAAATATCAGATAATTATAAAAAAAAAAGTTACCTGCTGGTCCCATCGTTGCAACTCTTCAGTGTCATCATCAAAATGTATGACAGCCTCAACCTGCAATAAATCATACAAAAATTACCATAACCAAAATTTAAAGAGGTTAACATCAGCCCTGAATAATGTATTTGACCTCCCCTTGCTGCAATACTGTTTTCCTTGTTCTCAGAGCTGCCAATAACTCTACCCCTCCACATCATACCCCAAACCCCTTCCTAGTTCCCATAAAGCAGTCTAACAAGAAGATTCCTTTAATTATAAGTTCTGTCTTCTTTGTAGAGTATAAACTAAGGTCATAATGGTTATGTATACCTGATCAATAGATCCCCTCATCCTATCCTCATAAATCATTCTTGACGCTATCTTCTCAGCCTAAAAGCAAAATTAATTGTTAGACAAAGAATCAACACAAACATGCACGGACTTAACATGAGAAAACCCTTCCAGGAGCAGTTTCCTCAGCAGTAACCATCTTGTTCAGGAATTTACACAAGAGCCACATCTTTTGGTGGTTTAACATTTTTTCACACTTTTTTTTTTTGGAGGGATAAAAGAAACATTTTTTCACACTTTAAATGTGATGATAAAATTAAAAAAAATCCCCACTATAAAAAAGAACATGCATTAGAAACATGGGATGGCAGATTCAAGTGAAAACTTTTTTTCTTTCTATAAGAAGCTCTTCTACCCTTACCGAAAAAATGTATAACTGTGGAGACAAAATGCCATACCTTGTGAGGTGGGATCCCCAACAGCGTGCCTAGCTCATCAAAGCTACAAGGAAGGCATACAGACAGCTTAAAAAGCATATAACCAGATAGTATTAATGTTAATCAGCAAACTGATAGTATAATTTCTCGAACCTGATATTAGTATAAAGTTTGCTTGCACTCAGAAGATTATGTTCAATCATAGCTCGGTCCAGCACAGTGAAATTGTCTGGAAGAAGAGCTTTCTGTGGAAAAATAATAATGCCTGAGACTGTGAGACATACCGGCCATGACTTTAAAAAATAAAAAGATAAAATGTAAACCTATATAACCTGATGAGGTTTCAATTCTTCTGCAAATGCATCTATTTCTGGCTTTCTAAGAATTCTCTCCAAATACACCTGATATAAATGGGATTCTCATTATGAAATCAGTGTGGAAAGCCATGTAGAAATATATATAACAGAAAGACAGAGAGATGGAGTCTCACCTTCTGCAGTATTGGATAGATCTTCAACTTTGAACACCGTTCATCCTAATCCAAGTCCCCAAACATTAATATGATAAGATTTGACATGCAAACAGAAATTTCACATTTGTACAGTGTTTAATGATTGAATCAATTACCTTGTACAATGTGGCAAGAACACGGGAACGTTGCGGTCCTGCGGCTGCCAATATCGTGCATGTGACAGCAGCAGACAAAGCTTGCTCAAGGGCTTCCTCATTAATCTCCCTATAAAATTAACCAAGTGCATGTGCGATAACTAACTAATGACCATAGCGTGCCAAATATTATAAGTGATAGCTTAACATATACCTTATGATATAATGAATGAATATGAAGGGTATTATGAATATAGGTTTATTCCTGACCAGGACCCACCCAAGTTGACAGCAAAGATTCATCTCATGTATAACATTTACCATCATTAGGACCTGACTCACATTTTAAGTTCTTCTATTAGTTCAATGAAGGCCGGGATACCACGGTCAAAACATACAACATGAATCGAAAGAGGTAGGCATTGCCTCCCAATGGACCAAGGCAGTAATACCGCTAGAACCAAACTATAATATAGTTTTGAATTACTTAGGATCATTATGAACCCCAAAAATATCTGATTCTTATCATAAGAGGGGCCCCATCTCACTGATTTCAGCAACTATAAAAACCCAAAAGAGAAATTCTTATATGTATAAACAAATAATTTGCAGCTAGCCAAAACT
This sequence comes from Pterocarpus macrocarpus, assembly GCA_031439585.1. Classification (NCBI taxonomy): domain Eukaryota; kingdom Viridiplantae; phylum Streptophyta; class Magnoliopsida; order Fabales; family Fabaceae; genus Pterocarpus; species Pterocarpus macrocarpus. Next base: position 72,086,805 of record CM062522.1, read on the forward strand.
ACATGAAAACAATGAGCAGTGTTCGAATATCAAAGGTTCTAAAGCTCTAACACAAATATCAGGTACACAACAAGTATTAAGCATTCTATCAAGCATTACTGCATGTTTGCAACTTAGTATCTTATTTTCTCAGTATAGAACAGGTTTCAGAAATTGTATTATAGTTGGATCTACAACAATTGTTACTTTTGGAGAAAATCCAAGCTAAAAGAATTCAATATCCATGTATGCTTATTGTTCACACAAAATTGATTATGAAAATCCAATAGGGTGAAAGTACATGCAAGATACATACTCATCTCCTATTTGCCTTTTCTCAATTTGAGATATATCATAATATCGTAAGGCTGCTTCCAAGAACTTTCTCTTCAAATCTAAGATCCTTGCGTAGCATACCTGAGAGGAAACAGAGAATTTTAAAAAAGGAGAAACAGATAAGGCAAGCCTCAAATCATACATCTTTTAGCTAATTCATCCTTCAGCAGCTATAGGTTTTCAAACCTTGTACTGTAAATTCAATGCTTCATGCTGACTACTGCTAACCAAAAATGATGCTTTATTAATAAAAGCTTCGGCATTGACAGCATCATCATCCTGCCAAATAAGCAGATTTCAATTGACGACTTTGCAAGAATAAATTTCACGATTTTGGCAATAACAGCAAAGATAGATACTGTATTTAAAGAGGAAGAAACATCCCTATGCTTAAGGCAGTTAAAATAATTATTTACATATTTATACAAGACACAGAACAAGAGTATGTAAGACACAGTAGAGGACTCTAAAATTAGATGATATAATAGTAACGAATATGTATGCTCTTTCATGACTTGTTATGACTCCCCAACATGGTCTTAGCCACTACACCAATCAATATGGATTTCTTGCACAAAAAGGTCAATACCTCAAGGTATAAACGAGCAATTTGGACACACTTTGACAACCTGAATGTATCATCAATCACCCTGATAAAATAAGTCAGAATAACAAAGTTAGTAAAAAAGAGAGGTCTTTAATTGTGTGCTGAATTACAATAACACAAGCAAATAAACATGAGAGGTTAGAAATCCTCTAAGACCTCATTCCCGAATCTAGGTCAATGCCACTGAGCATCTGAGCTGCCTTTGACCATTGCTCCTCAGATTCATAAAGCTCTGCAAGTTTCTCTCTAATAACTAAAACCTATAATAGAACAACAAATGGCAATTAGAGTTGAGGGAAATGAATTCATTCAACAAAATACAAGAGGAAGGCAAAATGTATACTCAAACATGACCAGGATGATTGATCAGAACAAAAATACAGAATATGATGAGAGAGATTTTTTTTTTTCGAAGCACAGAACAGTTTCAATTACAAGTAAAATGTTTCCTCATACAATATGTCTAACTCAACACCTAAACTCAACCCTGATGATTGACATAACAACAAACTACCTTTGTAAGAATAAAGTATTTGAATGCATGACCAAATTTGTGATCCTAGTAGCAAAAGGGTGATTTCTTTACTCTCCTTGCCACCATCTCAGTACAATTTATACAACCATTCCAAAGAGCACAAAAGTTGCGTCAAAAATAGCTAAATTAACTATTTTTTCCCGTAAATCTTTTGCTTCACAGAATTTATTCCCCAAACAAGTACAGATATCTATGAAGTTAAATGGAAATTCACATGACAATTGCTTGTTAGCAAAGAGAGGGTTAGACAACACAATGGCAACCATGTTTCCACCTATAGGCAAAATAAAGCTTTTCCATAAACTATGCATATCTAAACTAGTTTTCCATAGACAACAATTATGCATTACGATTAATGAAGTAAGAAACATTTTATTGTTTCCTATTGCAGAATGCACAAAATTTAAACCTGCTCTTCAAATGACACAACACGAGGCTGAATCTGTGCAAGCGTGTAATGTGCAATCTCTTTCTGTGTGTCAGGCTGCAATCTTCCCAACTCTTGGGCAAAAGTCTGCAACAACTGCCGTGATACTACTAATGGAACATCATCTGACAACACTACAACATGGAAACATTGAAATTTTTTAAGAGCTTGAAATTGAGGAAAACTAAGAAAACCCTACATAACATAAAGAGAGGGGGCAGCAAAAAAAAAAAAAAAATGAGAAGAGAAACTGAACTGTGGTCTATGAATCTCCTAGCCTGAACAATGTCATTAGAAGAAATGACAGCAGAAAGGATGTGTTTGTACTGCTCTATCTTTTGCCTCTGGTCTGTAATCGCAGAAGCACTTGCAAAAGCACTCTCCATCACTGTTTCACCATCCAACATCAACCAACAACAACCACAATCAAAATCTATAGAAACCTAAAACCAGAAAAAAAAAAAAAAACAAAAGGGATAAAGTTCCCAGTTTCTTCAAGGCTTGTACACAAGGCATATCATCATTCACCCATCAAAACAACCAAACATTAAAAAATAAATAAATAACTAAAAATTATTGTACCATCAGCTAGTTTTTTTCTCAAATAATAATAATAATAATAATAATAATAAATAGAGTGAGAAGAGGTGGAATCGGAAGTGAGGTTTACCTATCGGCGTTGGATGGGTGTGGCGCGTGGCCGAGAGTTGCAGGGTTCAGCGGTGCTGGTTGTGGTTGTGGCTCCTTCCGTTAAGCTCTGTAGAATGGAATAAACCACTCTCTCTCCCCTATCAACTCTACCCCTCTTCTTCACTCTCCACTCTCTTCTCTTCGTGTTCCTCTATGCCCCCCTCTCTCCCCCTATGCCCACCCCACTGGTTCAATTTGGATTTTCCGACTCGTCCTGCCGGTTCTTTTTAAGGGCTGGGCTCGGCCCAATGTTCTGTTGGGCCGTTCTTTTTAGATAGTCTTTAAGCTGGGCCGAACATCAGCTACGATCATTGAAACGTTTCATTATGTCAGGATATCCGAAATGTCAGCGACGTGGAACTTCGGATTATGGAAGCCTACAAAGACTCTTAGTCCACTACTCGATTCTCCTTATGGGCTCTCACAACGTAACCGAAGCCCAAAGTTTGAGGCATTGATAAGATGAGGACGGTGATCTGGTTTGTAAAATAATGGTGCTCTGTGGCAAATAAATGCTATTGAGTTAAGTACCACTTTACTATCTAAGTATTTCACTTTAATTCTTAAAATTTAGAAATTAATTTTTTAGTTTCTAAAATTATATTTTATTAGTTATTTTATTCTTAATTAATCAATTATTAGTCAACTGATACAGTTTACTTATGTGTCACATTAAGTGACATGTCAGCATGCCATTTGGCACAATATCTGACGTGACATGTTATATGTCATTAATTTTAAATTGGCTAAAATTAATTCCTGAAATTTCTAAGATATGTCAAATTAATTTCTAAAATTTCTAAATATGTTAAAACAGTCCCTAAAATTTTTAAAATGTGTCAAAATAGTCCAAAATTCCTAAATTTCTCTTATTTTCCTTCAAAAACTCTAAATCTTTAATTTTCTTTAAATCTACTAATTTTTTTTTCATTTTTACACCCTATTTAGACTAAATCGTCCTCACATAGAAGTTTGTGCATTTTATTAAAGTGACAAGTAAATTTAAATAAATTTGATTAACATTCTAAATATTTATTTGGTCTAATTTAATTTAAGATTTAAAGTTTAGGATTAACTAATATAAAATTCAAAATAATTTATAATCAAAAGTTTTCTAAAACTTGGTAATTAGATGAGATCATAATTTAAAACTTCAATGCAATCGATGCATTAAAAGAATTTTCTAAAGCTACAAATTTAAAAAATGATTATTTTTGTCGGAACAACTATTTTTAAATATACACTTAATTGATATATTTGTCATAAAAGCTCTATCAATGTGGCCTAATCAAAATCGAAATCAACATTTTTCCTTTTCCTTTTTCTTTTTCTTTTTCTTTCTTTTTTAAATTAAAAAACTATAATTTAAGGTAAAAAAAGGCTTAACCTAATTTATGTAGAAAATATGTTCAAATTTATTAAGTACCTGTCTATATAAGTACTTATAAATAACTAATTAATAAGCTAATAACAAATTAAACCCAACTTATAATAAAATATGAGTAAAAGATCAATCAAATGAATAACTCTTGATGAGTGAATGATGACTAATTAGTCCATATATAGACAATAACTAGATTATGTTCAATATTTTGAATATTTTAAAATTTTTCGGTTAGTGTTCTGGTACTTTTACCTTTATAATATATTCTTTGTTAATTTTTATTGAAAAATTAATATTTTATTTATTTAATTTTTTTATAAAACTTATTAAATTTATACTTTTTACATAAGTACGCCTATAAGTATTTATTAAGTGTATAAATATTCTTAGATCTTGAACTAGAATAAGTTACATTAAAATTGTTTATTGTATTTTATTATTTTATTTCTATATATTCTTTTCTTATTATTGTATGTGGAGAAGATCTAATTTAGATATGTGTAAAAATGGAAAAGAAATTATTAGGTTTAAGAAAAATTAAAAATTTAGATCTTGTGAAAGAGAAGAGAAGAAATTTAAGAATTTTGGACTAATTGGACATATTTTAGAAATTTCAAGGATTATTTTTGACATATTTATAAATTTCAATGGCTAATTTAAAATCGATAACACATCAAAGACGTCACGCGCTTCACGTCAGATATTGTTATAGTGCTTTGCCACATGACATGACACGTTAGATGTTGTGCCACATGGCATGCTGACGTGTCGCTTAACGTGATATATTAGTAAAAATAGTAACAGTTGATTAACGATTGACTAATCAAGAACTAAAATAACCAATGGAATGCAACTTCAGGGATTATAGAATTAATTTGCAAATTTTAAAAATTAAAATAAAACAGCATATAATTTTAGGGATTAAAATTATAGTTATATCAAATGCTATTAGTCCGTGACTGGAGTCTTACAGTTTTTGTTAAGCCACAACCACTGGCTGCGAAATCTGACATTGTTGCAAAGTTTTTCAGCTAAAGTTTCCACCACTTTTTTTTTTTTTAAATACAAGTTTCCACCTCATTTTTTCGTTTTAAAAGTTTCTCCCTTTTTATGCGAGTAATGCTGACATTTCTACACTAATGTGCTACCCGTAATGCGGGCACGCTTCTTTTTAACTTTATGCAAATGATTTACAAGATATATTTTTTTTTTTTGATAAACACAATTGACTTACAAGATAGTCTATAGAATCAATGCATTAAAAGTTAGTACATAATGATCCGAATATATATTTATTAAGAAAATTCTCCACGACCTTTACATGTAAGATTGAGTCATATTCCAGTTTCTTTAAATGTAAGGCTGAGCCATATTTGTACTCATTAGACGTGAAATTTGATCATATAAAAATTTTGTAAGATCTTACAAGCATTACCCCTTTATAACTTAATAATTCGACCGTCACATTCACATGTGAAGTTAAATTCAACCATCGAGTTTGGTCGCATAGTGCCATTGACGTGGGGCCAAGATATGAGTAAAGTTCACATAGGTGGCACAATTGCACTCCACAGGCATAATCATCTAAAGAACAAGACTAAGATTCCCGGTGTCCCCGTAATTTATCACAATCAAGGACCCCACTTTGGTCAATTCAGTATGCGGCGCCCCAGGTGTACACCTAAACTACCAGCACCTCATCATCAAACAACATTCTAATATAATCCCATCGCCTTCAGGATCTGAATTCCCAGAAATACCCTCACCACCTTCTACCTTTAGACGCTCCCTCCCTTGTCCTCGTTCCCCTCAATACTTTGTCGTCTTCTCCATCCATTTCGCCATGAATAACTTCAATTGATTGATTCCTTCATTGAATCATTGCACCCTTTGTTTCTATTTCCCGGACGAGTTTGCTACCGATTTGACTCAGAGTTAACTCAGTGACTCACCATGGGCCGATTCAGGCGATTTGAGCTCATCGAAGAACCTTTCTGCTACTCCTACTCCTCATCATCGCCATTGTTCTTCAGCGAAACCTCCATTGTCGTCCCAGCCAAAACCCTAACCTTTCCTTCCTTCATCGAAGAGTCGTGTCTCGACCTCGACCTCTTCGACGGCACCTCCGACGCCGTAGCCGATCTGGTCGTTCCGCAGCCGGCGATCGCGTTTCGGCGGGTTCAGCAGCGGTTCGAGAGGCAGCTCGGGACGGAGCTGTTCCTTCAGAGCCTGTCGGACCGTGTCGCCGAGTTGGAGTACCGATTCGATCGGCTACTGGCTGGCAAGAGATACGGCGGCGCCGGAGATCGGAAGTACACGTGGACGGCGGAGATCAAGGGAGCGGAGAAAAATGGTTTTGACAGGAAGTACAAGTGGATTGCGGAGATCGTTGGGGAAGAGAAGAAGGCGAAGGCTGCTGCTGCGAGGAACATCAAATGGACGGCTGAGATTAAGGGGAAGGGAGAGGAGAGTGGGAGCACGAGGAAATACACGTTTCAGGTTGAAAGCGGTGATGCTGAGAAGAAGAAGGAGAAGGAGAAGGAGAAGGTGAAGGGGAAGGAGAAGGAGAAGGAGAAGAATAAGAAAGGGAGTGCATTGCGCATTGTGGAGATTGAAGAGCCAAGTGATCACAGAGCAGTGGTTTTGAGACAGGTTTGGTAGATTACAATTACGTCCCTTTCGACTTTTTGAGCTGTGAATCGTGTTTGGTTTTTTTATCTGTTGAGTTTGTGAATCAAATTTTAAACTCTGTTACTGTTAGTATTCTCGTAAGTAAAGAATATGGCTTGGTTATAGAATTTGATTTTTGTATTAGAAGGTTAATGTTAGCTTTCTATTCCAGTGTATGTGGGTAGACAGGGTTAAATCAGCATTATTGGTTATGTGTGTAAGCGTGATTTATAGTTTAATGAAATCCATAGTAAGTGCAAATGTGTGATTATAGTATTTGAAGCCAAGATTTGAAACTCAAGCTGCATTTCAAAGTTCACTAACTTGCATATGCTGACTGCTGTTTATTGAATTACTTGTTTCATGCCTTTGCATTTCGCTCTGAAAAATTGGAGTTCAGCCCTAAGAACTTGCATATGTTCCATATAAATTCAAAATAATGTGCCAAGTTAATATTTCTTGGCTTCATTGATCTGCTCAGGGGATTGCTTTTAACAGAAACTACGCACTCAAAATTTCAAGGAGAGTGATGCCTTATTATTGCCAATGTTTATGTTATGGAAAATGTTTTCATTAGCATGCATCCTTAACTCCTTATGGCTCCACTTCTGCCCAAATTTGCTTGTATTATAGTTCTACATGGGAGCATATATGCTTCTGAAAACTTCTTTGCATAATTAGTTATAGCATGTTACTTTAAAAGCTTTTATATTTTTATCTGATGTCTTCAATTCTGTGTGTCCTGAATTATTGCATGTGGTTACTCACTGGGGTAGGAGATGCATTGTTATTTCCTTTTCTTTTAAAATCATGACAAAGGAGTGGGACCTATGCTTATAATTCAAATTCTGAGGATGAAATCTGTGCCCTCAACACTTATTCTTCTAATAGATAATGCTGTATTATCAAATAAACATGCCTGTAAGCCTATGGGATCGGATTAGCTACTTTTCACTTTTACCTTAAATGCATTTTATAATGGATTGTATCACATATATAAATGCTACGATATTTGAAATTTTAAACATTTTAGCATGCTGAATTCTTCTATCTAACTTTCTTGTTGAGGAAGGCATTTTCAAAGAGGTTTGGAGCTGTTCAAAATAACAGGGGCAAAAAGAAGGAATTATCTCCTCAAGATGCTGCATTGCTGATCCAGATCAGCTTTAGAGCTTATTTGATCCGTAGATCAAAAGCTCTTCGTGCCCTTAGGGAACTGGCTGTTGCAAAATCCAAGTTAAAGGAAATCAGAGCTCAGTTCAATAATTTTTCCTACCGTCGTCATATAGCTCGTGATGCAGAGGAACGCCAGAGGTTTTCAGAGAAAATCATTGTCTTACTCCTCACAGTTGATGCCATTGAGGTAGTGATCTCCAATTTCTGAATCTCTCTCTCTATGGAATAGATCTTGCTTTCTCATGATTTTTGATTGCTAAACATCGAACCAGGTGATAATATGGTGGTATGTTATAAATCTTTGTGCATTTTTAGTTAGTCCAGATCGCAATTGGTGTTGACCTAGAGGAAAACTTGTATATTGACAAGACAAGTTTGAAGATTCATAGCTAGGAGAAGTTCATCTTCCTAACCTTGTTTAACAGTTGTAAAATCATCCTGGATACTGCTTACCATCTACATATCTCTGCATTTGGTTCAGGAATTAGGAGTAAAAGTTCAGTTTATTTCTAGGAACTTAACAATGAGTATGGTGACATTAATCATCGTGAAGCATCAAAGCATAAGTCCTGGAGCTCTATTGAATGACTGACTAAAAAGACAGAGTTATTGCAAAGTCAAGTCAGATTGAAATCCAAGCTGAATGGGCATTTAGATTTTTGCTGCTTAGTCATGGTGTAATAGCCAAAGAAAGAAAGGAACCACGTGCCTGCCGGGGTTAAGAAAAATATTTGGCAATTGTCTAACATTGATTGCATAAACAAAAAGAATATTACCATTGATGAATTTATCTGATTTTTTTTTTTTTTATCATTTCTTGTATTTTAGGGAGTTGATCCAATGGTGCGATCTGCAAAGAGGTCAATGGTGGATGAGCTGGAAGCAATGCTTGATGTGGTAGATCCCCAGCCTGGTGGAAGATCACTCTCCATTAAAAGGAGGACATTTGACATGCCGGATGGAGTCATCCGGAAGGAAATTGAAGAAGGTGTTCGACAGGTTGTGCAAATGCTTGACGAAGCAGAGAACAGCAGCAGCACCTTTGAAGCATGCCTGTGAGAACAAGCAAACAATATTTATGTGTTTATATCATGCTTTCCGTCTGCTGTTGTAGTTTGTTGCTAGACGTGTTTTAGTCTAGAGATTCCAAGACTAAAATTAAGCTTTCATCTAACGGTTTTTTGTCTTGCTGAACTTCTTGCACTATCTTAATGAAGAGAGTCGAGACTGGCTTGTGTTCGATCTGCATCATTTAACTAAGTCAGGGAGCCGTGTTCATTTGTATCCATCCTCTAGTGTTTATATAGGTCTGTCTAAAATTTGATGCATCTCATTTCTCTGCTAATCAGATGATTTTACCTTCCGTGAATTGGATTAGGATAGTCTTCAGAAAGATTATTTTCTGAATTAATATAGTGTGTTTGTTAATATAGCTTTAACTTATAATCCGAAGTGTTGTGGAAAGATTTAAAAAAAAAAAAGATTATTTTCTTCGAAAAAATGATTCCCAAACATGCATTTAATGGAAGATTAAATTGAAAAGTAGATGTATTTAATATTTTGAGGACCAAAAACGTGTTCGTTGTTTTATTTTCTGTTATTTAGTAATTTAAAGAAATGGATAGAAAGAATGTAAAATTATTATTCTCGTAAGTATTGAAGACAAAGTGTGTTTGTGCTCTAATTGGAAATTTGAAATGCCGCAAAATTCAGAGTAAAAGACTCTTTTTTGGTTTTAGCTTAATTAATTCAGCAATATCACATCGAGTGTCTTTTAGTTGGTTTTCTTTTTTAGCCCAAAGAAATGAAATTAAGGGTGCGATTGAAAAAGTTTTTTTTTCGCAAAATTTTTTTTTCACTAAAAAAATTATTTTTGACATGTTTAAATAAATTTTTTAAAATAATCAAAATTTAAAGAAAAATCTATTTTTGTTTTTTTAATTATATAAAATATTTTAATTTCATAATCATTTTTTTTAAGTTAAAACAAACGCAATTTAAGCCTCATATTGTTTAAGCACTTGGCCCATAGAAATTTCAAACGCAGTTGCTTGACGTATATTCACTTATCCCATATGAATTCTTAAAATTATTCTCTTCTTAAAAACTTAAATTTTATATTATTCTTTCAAATTATTTACTTTAATTTTTTAATCTTACAATTATGTAAATTTACTTTCGTTAAAATAAATATTAAGTGAATATTCGGGAGTTTAAGTAGATTTCATTATATTTTTTTAATAAATTTTTAAAAATCCCGCTTATTACATAAAAAATAAAACTACAAGAAAATTTATCATTCTAAAATTTTAATCTGAATTCGCTGATTTATTGAATAAGTCGAGCTTCAATCTGACATAACCAATTTTAAAGTTCAATTATTATCATTCAATATATTCAAAAACAAAAAATTAAGTTATGAGAAATTTCATTATGTTAGTTGTAACTGATTGTAACATTTTCTCTAGGTCAACCGCTGCTAATTACAGAGCGCCTCACCAACAATCTAAAAATGGGCCTAGCCCAACAACAAGCAACTCAACAAGGCAACAAATAAAAACCTAATGGTCCAAATCATTGGGTTGGGCGATTATCGTTGAAATGCAAATGGGCCATCACCCTTTGACCAAAAAAGGTTCCGGACTTCAAAACTTTGGATAAAACCCTAAATTAATTCTCGAAAGAATTAAAAGACATTAATTTAGTTTTTGAAAGAGTTATAATATCAATTTAATTCTCGAATGATTTGTAACATCAATTTAGTTCTTAAAATATTACAATTCATTTCAAATTAGTCTAAAAAATTAAAAGAAATTTGAACTAATTTAAAATAAATTTTAATTTTTTAATAACTAAATTAATGTTATAAATCTTTCAATGATCAAATTAATATACCACAAATATTTCAAGTATTAAATTGATGTCACCAATCTTTTGGAGAGTAAATTAATATCCCATAACTCTTTAAAAAATCAATTTATGGTTTTATTCTCCAAACTTTTTATGTCCAAAACAAAAAAAATAATTGTCCAACAAAACGCTTAAATTTTTACGATTTTTGTTGACAACAAAAAAAAAACTTATGATTTTTTATTGATCGAAAAATAAATTTTATGATTTTTGAAATTTATCTTTCATAAGAAAATATCAGTTAAAGTTTAGAGACTATAAATATTGAAATGAGAATAGCATTCCACAAAAATCATAAATTCATTAGATATTATCATTTAATCTAATTAAATAAACAATTTTCTAGGACAATTAAAAATAGCATTTGTAAGGTGCCAATAGTTGTTGGATAAGTTTTAAAATAATTCTTATTAAATTATGGATTATCTTAATCCTTAAATTCTGTTCATAAAAAAATTATTATTATTATATAAAAAATATTATATACAAAATTTAATAAATAAGGTCCAAAGATCAAAATAATCTTTGAATCATTTTAGCCACGTCCATAGTTTCTGCGCTTATGACGTCCTTGTTTTTTGGGTAAGGCAAGCACCAGCCCTATGAGCCTAGTGAAAGAGTAACTGGGTCAGGCCTATAAATAAGTCATGCAAGATGATGTGATAGATGAAGACAAACAAAAATCAATAAAATAGAGAATATTAACTCAAATTGAACCCCGACCCAACTATTTTTGTTACATATCCCTAATCAACTAAATGAAAGAACCTCATAATGATTTTTTTTAATAAAGAAAATCCTCTAATAAAGCAAGAGAAAATATGGAGGAAAAAGTGTGTGTCATTATAAAGAATTTCAAAATTATAATTTGAACAAAAATTGCAACAAAATTCGTTTTACCCAAACCAGAGATCTTTCAACGAAATGCAAATGCAAATGCACTGAAAGTTGTGTGGCAGCTTTACAGAAAGAAAAAGGTACACTTTTGTTTTCCTGCCAGTATCGGGAGCTGGCGATGAGATGTCTAGTTCCAGCTGGAGATTTGAGGGAACCAACCGCTTCGGTGATTGGCCCTCTATTTTTGGCGGGTAGAGCTCCTACCACATTGAGTAGGCACCTACATTATAGATATTTAAATTTAAATTAACGGTTAATATGCATTCAATATTTTAAATCACATACACATATATATAAGATAATGATATGAGTCATGATAAAAATATGTTTAGTTCAAACCAGGACCAAAATAAGGTATGTAACATGTGTTATAGATGTGACACCTACCCATTAGTAGCCTAATTTCGTTTTTGTTATGGTGTAAATTGTTTATAACATGTTTGGTTATTTCTCCTAATGGGAAAAATATACTTTCTAATGCAAAAAGTTACGTCCCAATGTGAGTTTTTATAAAGTCATACAGTGTGAGCTTTTACTCAACGTCAGTTTGAGTTAAAATCAAATGAGCTATTATACATTGAGATTTAGACCAATCAATTTTTTTTTAATTAAAACTATCATTATTTAAAATTTATTAAACTTTGATCAATTTAATTCGAATTAAGATAGTATATTATAAGAACAAAGATATTTTATAATTAAGATTTCTTCATTTACAATGCTTAAATTAAGAATTTCCTGAAAAGAAAAAGTTGAAACACTCAAATCAAACAACAACCAATAAACTGCCAACTACCTGTCTTCTACAAGAGTTAGCTCTGTGGTGCAAAAATGAATAAATGACGGTATAAGAAACAGATGTATAAGAAATTGAGGGGAAAGGGGACTCCCCTTCTTTTTTCTTTTTTTTTCCGATGATCCACTTATTTGACAAGTAAAAAATTAGTTTCTCAAAAAAGTATTTAAATTTGAACTCGATACTATATATTTAAAAGATCCGAATTACTTCTACTTCGGTCAACATCTTGTTTGCCTCTTTTTTTTTTTTTTTTTCTCATTGGAAGCGGCCCCATTTTATTCAGAATATGAATGGAGTTCAGATACTTCCTTTAGGTTTTGACATTTAAAAGTAGCGTAGAGGATCTTTCCTCGCAGTTGCTACTTTCTAGAGTGTATGACTTAAAAGCATTTCGGTCTGGTGTGGCGGATGCAAATATGCGGTCATGAACTGCAAAGTCCGACCTAATGTTACGGCCTTGATTTCTCCAGACCAGTACTACTTATTTTAGTTTGGTTCATTCATTAGTGCGACAAAAAGTACTGATTAAATAACATTTAATGAAGGATTAAATTTTAATTAAAAAGTATTAAAAAATTTAAATTACTTAAAAAATAAATATTGATAATTTTGGAGGCTTTTCTGGCAAGTTTAATCATTGTAAAAATACTAATACATTTAATAATAAGTAATTAATTTTTAATTCCGGGTCTTATTAATTTGAAATATAATATTTTTTAAGTTATTGTTAAATTTACATTTTAAACATATAAAACATGATATTAAATATTATTTATTACATGTTACAAGATACTTATATATTTTTAAAAAACAGAATTATTAAAGGAATTATCGATTATTGGTTACGATTTAAACTTAATAAATATATATTTTTTAGCCACCAGAAAAGACTTAATAAATATTTTTTTTATGAGTTTTTGAACTAATGTCTTAATATTCTATGAATACTTTTAAAAAGAACCAAATAAAGAAAGTTTTCCCTTAATTAATACATTTTAAAAAATAATATTTTACTTAAGGTTTATTAAAACATTTATTAAAGGACTAACAATTAAAATTAGTAAATTAAAAATAAATATTTAACATATTACAAATGTGAAAAAATATTAAATAATAAAATTTTCATTTGAACTTGTTTGAAAAAATCTAAAAATAATGTTAACAAATTTTGTTTAGTGTTTTTTTTTCTTTCATTTCTTAAAAAATCGATGTTATTTATGTTTAAAAGATACCTTATATACAAACCGATATCTTTTAATAATTAATTATTAATATTTACTTAGTAATATATTAATTTAAATATATTTTAATTTTTGAAGTTAGAATAGTACAATTTTATATTAATTGTTAATTAATAAAAAATTATTAATATCTTTAAAAAAATTTAAAAATAAGTTCTAAAAAATGCTCCTTAATTCCTTAAGAACATCTCCAATAATCCATTTTTGAGTCCCAATTCTGCTATCGTATTAGTAAGTGGGATTGTCCACTATTCAAAACCATTGGATTGAAAAGAAATGGGACTGTGCAATTGGGCTTTGTCCCTCTATAATAAGACTGTTCCAATAGTTTTGTGACATTTATCACATGATTGTATTTTTTTGAAAAAATGAGATATTAACATTATAATTGATTCAAATATTAATATGGGGAAAAAGTATTTTTTTTTCATAAAGTTTTGAAAAAAATATATTTTTAATATTATTTATTTGTGCTTCTAAAAAAAATAAAAGTAAAAAATAATCATTTTTTTTTATTTTTTTAATAAATAGATATGGAACTGCTTCTTCCAAAAATAAAAATAATAAAAAAAAAGAAAAATAATCATCAAATTTCAAATCTACTATTTTTTTACACTTTTATCATATTATTCTTAATTTTATTTTTAAAATATCACTTGCTATATACTAATATTATAATTTTATAAAAAAATTATTTTTATTTTATCATATCTAAATAATAATTTTTAATTCTTATAAAAATATTTTTATAATTATATTTAAATATAAAATAATTTTTATTTTTACTTTTAATTTTATTTTTAAAGAAATATTTTTTTGAAAATCTTAACTAAATGAATCCATTAATATGGGACAAAATTAGGATCAAAATTAAAGTTTTTTATTAAAAATAAATTCAATTTAAACCAATTTTTAATTTTTATGATATATTATTGACGTGATAAATAATGAAACGAAAAAAATAAGATTGAAAGTGGAATTCCGTGGAGATGATCTAACCGGACGCGCCTAGAAGTACCCAAGAAAAATGTAACCCAAGAAAGAGTTGCAACTTCAGAACTAGAAGGGGTGGCTTTTTTGATGACGTCAGCGTATTTGACCAGCGTACTTTTTGCATAGACATACCCGTGTCGCCAGCGCGGACTGGGTCCCACCACTTCCCACACGTGCCGTCCCCTTTCCTTTTAAGATATAACTATTTTATTCATTGCTTGATTACTTTATTCATTATTTCAGGAAACCAAGTCGTTATATATTTATTTTCGGTCAATTTGTAGTTCCCACCACACGCAATCCTGACCTGGACCCTGGAATCCTTAACGCATTTTTCCAAATAATAATGAATCCATGTACATTTGAATATAACCATGCGTCCAATTCTTTAATTATTTGTCATAATGGGCTTTGGATCCGATTGGTTTACAGGTTGGGTCTGGAAGATTTTTTATTATTATGAAAATAAAAATATATAATAATTAATATAAGTATATAAAGATTTTTTTTAAAATTTATTTTTAAAATATTTTAAAAAATATTTTTGAAGTTACTTCACTTTTTAAGAAAATATTTTTTTAAACAATTTTATTATTATTTTTATATTAATAATTAAAAATAATTTTATTTTATTTTATTTAAATAAAATCATTTTTTAAAATTTATTTTTAATATATTTAAACTAAATAAAAATTATTTTTTTAAAATTTTTTTTTTAAAAATAACTTTCTTAAAATTTAAACCAAATATATCCTTATATTGGCAAGATCTCTTTATTTTTTTTCACACATTACCATTTGACTAACCAATCTCCCATTTTCGCTGAGAATAAGCGCTTGTAAGCTGTTCATACTTCGTATGGTTCATGCGATTGTTTCTCAGAGTATTTGGTATATCATATTAGGTAGAATAAAAGAAGGTAATATAATATATTATAATATTATTTATTATTTGATTTAATTAATTTATTGTATAAATTTTTTTATTAAATTTTTTTATATATTAAAATAATAAATAACTTAATTCAATTTAAAAAGGTCATATTAGATCTAATTAATTTTTTATATATAAGAATTTTTTCATTTTTTTTAATATATTTTATTAAAAAATAACTATTAAATATAAAATAAAAATTATATAAATAAAAAATAATATTATTTAATAAAAATATTTAATAATAAATAAATATTTTTTAAAAAATAATTATTCAAACTAATATAAAAATATAAGAATAAAAATTTATTATTAAAATATATAAATAATGATAAATAATATTTAATATAAATTTAATTATATATAATAAAAAAATACAATCAAATAAATGGATATGATATTTAAGCCTGCTTAAATTTTTATGTATAAAAACTTTCTCTTTATTTTTCTTTTTCTCTCTCTCTCTCTCATTTTTTTTATATTTATGAAAAAATATTTAAAATAAATAAATAAATAAATTTTAATATAAAATTAATTTTATATATAATAAAAATAGATAAAATAATTATAATAATTATTTAAACAATCATATTAATTTTTAATATTTAAATTTAATATTTAAAATTTATATTTATTATAATTTTTTATTATATTTTATATAATATAATATTTTATATAATAATATATTAAATATTATATAATATTAAATTTTTATTAAATTTTATACTATCAATCCTTATCTTATTGAGCATTATATTGTTAAACATACTAAATGAGCCCTTATTATAATAAACGAAAATAAAAAGGACTCCTTGCCAAAAATTGTATGCGTCTGCAAGATTGAAAAGCTTCTCTACCAAGGAAGATTAAAAAAAAAAAAAAAAAATGGCTATGGAGTTGCATCATTTATTCGGGAGACAGAAGTTGGCGCTTGTGGACTTGTGGGTGCAATTAAGCCTACCCGTCACATTTAATTTTAAAATATTTCGCTGCATTAATAATGAAATTAACGAGGTGCTGATTTTTTTCAGTCAGCGTCCTACTCCTATAAAACAAAAGCAAATTAAAGAAAGATTCATTTAAAATATGAAAACAAAAGTTGATTGATGCAGATTGAAATAAAAGTAAAACGCAATTTCCAATACTGCTGCAAATTAAAATCACGTATGCTGCATAAGAAAACAGTTTCGGGCCTGTTTCTTTAACCGTCTGTTTGTTTTAAAAATAAATAAAAGGAAGGAAAAGTGAAAAAAAGAAAATGAGAAGGAAACATCATTTTCTATTATTTGGTTATAAGTGTAAAATAAAGAGAAAACTAAAATGTTAAGTGGAATCCACTCTAAATGTTTCCTCCCCATACTTGCATAGAAAATTGAAAAAGTTTATCAAAAAATAGGAAAAAGATATTTATGTCTATAAAAATGGTTTAAGAATTAATAAAAATTTGAAATTTATCTAACATTTGTTTTTGTTTTAAAAAATTCATAATAAAATTTATAATTTACATATTTATAAGTTTTTTTATTAATGTTATTACAGAATTATTTACTTATTTAATTTGTGCAAAGTATTTGGAAAGTAAATTATAATAATATGCTATATATTGATTTTTTTATAAAGATATACATGTCATTTTATTTCAACTCTCATTTTCTTTTTTTTTTATTTTCTTTTTATTTTTCCTTCATCCAAACATACAAAAAGAAAACATATTTTTCTCTTTATTCTCTTTCTTTTCATTTTCTTTTCTCTTAATTTTTTTTTTTTATCCAAACAATGTGTAATAGCACTGGTACAGTTTTCATATGCAAAAGCACCACATGCACAAATTTTTTGTTCGATACAGGCTGTCACGAGGTATCCTTAAATTCATTATTTTTTGTAAAAGTTTTATATTTATTTTAACTTTGTGGACGAACATATGTACTGGTATTGACAAGATTGAAAAACAAAAAAAAAAAAAAAAACAAAAAAAGTTGTGAGACAATAATTGTATTGACTAAATATGTGACACAATAATTGTACTTTTCTTGCAAGTTGCTCGCTTAAGGATATTTGTCGATATATAAGTTGGATTCATGTAAACCTTATTTTCATATTAGGTTTGTTTTAAATTAAAATTTTATAACGAGCTAGCATGCTTTTAGCAATTGCTCCAATCTTAGATAAGCTGTCTATAGTCTAACAAGCAGCATATTAACTGAAATTCATGTATCTCAATTAGACGATTGAAGGAAAGGTAAACAAGAGCAACCAGGATTGAGAGAGCTATTTACTGATGAGTAGGTTCAATCAAGATTGAGGTATAGGATCAACCATGAAAAATAATTCAACATGTTGTATTTAAACACATTCATAATCAAGTTTGTAAAGTTCAAAAGTAAGAGAATGTATATATATTAAACAAAGTTAATGAAGCTCAATTTTTATTAAGACGTTGGAATTATATCTACACAAAAATCTCTCCAACCCTAATTAGCTACAATCGTGCGGTTGTTAAAGGTTGCACTGTGATCAAAGGCGAGTTTGCAAGGATTTCATAGAGTTAATTTTGTACTAGCAAGTATTTTTCAAACATGAAACGCAGAAATTATTAGTGGTTTCTCATATTTTTAACAAAATAAATAAAATTTATTTTAAAAAGTATCATGCAAAGGACACACTACTAGAAATTCATAAAAAATCGATAGATATTATCAATGGCAATACTGACAGATATTCCATCGATAAAAATTAAATAAATTATTGATGCGTGAATATATCGAAGGAAAAAATATCTGTCAATAAAAATGTCGATAAACCTTCCTGTCATTTTGCGCTAAACAATTACCAAAGAAAAAATCATTGGTAAATAACATTCTTTTTATAGATAAATTAAAAATATTATTATTACTTATCGACGGATTGTCCATCAGTAAAATTGTAATAAATTAAATTTTTTATTTTTATAATAAGAAATTTATATTTTCATATTACCGACACATAATCCGTCGATATTTAAAAATTGGGTTTTACCACCATTGTTTGTTCATATTCAACATTAGCGATGGATTATCTGTCGGTAATATTTAATTAATGAGACAATTGTTTCATTTTATTATTAACAACAAATTATCCGTTGGTAAAATGGAATTAATGAAACGAATCATTTCATTGATTTTTTATCGACGGATTATCCGTCAATAAAACAAAAAACAAATCCTTAAAACGCAAACCGGCTTCTTCTTCTTCCTCATTTCTCTTTCGTTCTCTCTCATTCACTCTCGCTCTCTCTACCATTTCACCACTACCGAAACCCCCATTTCATGATCCAAGATCGTCATTATGTTCCCATAATGTTTTTTAACATTTAATCAGTTTAGTTTTTTAGTTTACCCTTCTTTCCAGTTCCATTCCTTTACTCGAAGTTTTATGTTGAGTTATTTTCTTTGTTAGAGATTAAAATTTTCTATGATAGAATTGTAAGATTAGATTGCATGATTGGGGAAGGCTTTGAGTTCATTCCCATTATTTGAATTGTGTGCTGTGATATTATGCGCTCCAGAACATTTATTAGAATTAACTTTAGAGTGCTATGATTATGCAATTTATTTTGGTTATACTATAGTATTGAAATATTGAATTATATTTTAAATTAAAATACTGAATTAATTTTTGTGGATATTCTAAATTTAAAAGAAGACTCTATCCAAATTTTTTTTGTCATTAAAATATTATTAAAATTAAATAATTATTGCTATGATAAATATGTTATGCATTTATTTAGTTAATATATGTCTTATATTTTTAATTTTATATATGTTATACAGACCAGTTATGACAGGATGCACACTTGGTTCTAGACAAGGTAGGGGTAGACCAAGAAAGTATAGTCTACCTCCTCGCATCCGTACCCCACCCATCACCTCCACTACGCTTGCATCCAACACTTCCATGAGTGATTGCTCTTTCGTCCCCTCTAGTCCACATACCCAAGAGTTTGTTATGATACTCAACCTTAGGCTTCATAACTAAGGGCCTCAGCCTTCATTCCCATAAGAGGCTTCTCCACCTCCACCCCCACCTCCAAGAGGTCAGGCCCCTAATCAGTCTGATTTTGCACCTTCCTCTACCCCAGTTAGTCTGGTTCGCAAGATGCCCAGGCCTTCTCGTCCACCCTCTCACAGGGCTTCGCAAACAACGAGTGTAACTTAAATATGATGGTAAATTCTGGTAAATAATTTAAAATATAAAATTATTATAAATTTTTAATTATTATAGAAAGTTTAACTAACAAATATCTGACATAATTTATTATTTTATGACACAGCTGGACTCCACCACGGCCAAGGCTGTGTAGGATTATCGAGGGGTTTGAGAAGAATTTCTATGCCCAGCATCTCAGTTTTGTGCAAGCCCCTGATGTTACACAAGAGTTGTGGTGGAAAGAATAGAAGGTAAAATAATAATTATTTTTATTATTATTAATTTTGATTTTCACTTTACTTGCTGACTATTGTGTTACATGTATGCAGCGTATGTGTATTATTGATCCACGTAAGGAGGCTACTATCTACAGGGCATGGAGGACCAAGGACGGCAAGTGCCTCCGCGATATGTTTCATATCATTCACGAGAACGGCGTGAGCATCCACTGGCTCACGGAGGAAATCCTCCAAGCCTTGAGGGCCCACTGGGACTCACCTCCTACATTTAAGGCGAAGCAAGTAAAGGCCCGAACAAGCAGAGAATTAGCCCGCAGTGGCTCTCTGCACACTGGAGGCTCCATCACCATCGAGAGCACATGGCTGAGAATGGTAAATATTGTTTTCTTCTCATTAAGTTTTTCTATTTCATATTAAATATAATATATATAATTATATGAAAATTCTTTGAAATATAGGATAAGGTAATGAGTAGGCTATCGACTCTAGGGGAGCTGTTCCAGGAGACCTATATTCGGAAGTAGGACAAGTCCCAGTGGGTTGATACGTGGTCAAAGATCATATACGTAAATATTTATAATTTTAGTTTTAAATATTTTTAATTTATTATATTTAAATATAATATTTTTATTTTTTTCTAATTTCAGCGTGAGTTCACCTAGTGGCTAACCGAGATCCGATCATAGCAGTCGTAGTAAGGGGATATGAGCACTCTTGCCAACCCACCTGTTAGCGATGATGAGATATGGGCTCAGACAATTGGCGACCACTACAAGGGGAGGATCTATGGGATGGGGACCTCTTACAGCAGGTCATATTCTCCATACTCCGTGTCTGGAGTTGGGCCTGTTGGGACCGATCTGGAGTCCATTCGTGATTAGGTTTATGCATTGAATGAGTCAGTGCAGAGGCAGCTTGAGGAAGTCGATCGAAGGTACATGGAGCTACACAAGGCCACGAGAGAGATAAGCAACAATGGGCGCAGCAGATACAGTCCATGGAGCAGAGGATGATGACTTTTTATAGCTTCTATAAGCAGATGCGGAACGACAGTTCTTCATCCATTGCACCACCTCCACCCCTACCTTCACCATTGCAGCCTTTTCCACACTGCCACTGATTCGGAGTCGAAGACAACAATGATGACGACAACAAAGGCATATCAGATATTGATGATGAACAATATTACTATATTTTAGATTTTTTTTTTGGAATTATATTGTAAATATTTTTTAATGATATTGTATATATTTTTATTTAATTAATAATTTTTTAAATTTCTTTTGTATTTAAAACAAAAGATTATAATTTTTTATTTAAATAACAAAAAAATTAAATTTTTTATAATTATATTTATTAACAATTAAAAAATTAATAAATATTTTTAAAAAATAAATAATTTTATTTTACTGATAGATTTTACATCAGCAAATTTACAATTAATATTTTATTTTTAAACTTATCGATAGATTATCTGTCAGTATATATAAAAAATGTGTTAGTACTATTCTGTTAGTGACCTTTTTTACACTATTATTATCAATATACTTATGTTTTTACTGACAAATTTCATCCTTCGAAAAAATTAAAAGTTTACTAATGAATAATGCTTTCAACAATAATATTATTTTTTTTATTACTGATGCATCATTTACCAACAATTTTTTTACGTCAATTAATCTGTCAATAAAATTAATAATGACAAAATTTTATTTTATTTTTCACCTATAAATCCGTCGATAATTAACACATTTCTAGTTATAACATTCGAATATACACGAATGCATTAACCTTGTAAATAAAACACTGCTTGCAATAGATTGAACTTTATGATTGTACTTTTAGTAAAGTAAGATTTCATTATTATTTTAATCTGTATATCCGTAAATTTTAATCTAAGATAATTGAACTTAAAGATGGTTATCTTACGTAAAATCATAAACTCAGTAATAATAATGAGTTAATAACGGTTATGGTTGGTTGTTAATAACATTTACTTTAATAATTCTCCCATTAGCCAGATGCACATAAAACTGACATCGCCTATGTATAAAAGTTAAACAAATATCGTGATATAATTTATCTAAATTAAGCAATAAATAGAATAAAATATTTAATTTCTTTTATTCTTATTAGAAAGTATTATTTTTCCAGATTTCTTCACTTGAATATTTAGTAACGGGCCGACCCTAAAACTATTAATTGATGGAGGCTGTAAACTAAATTGATGTTAGTGAAGCAACAGAAATTGGGAGAGCCTCCACAGACATGCACGCGACTGTTCTAGTAATTTTATTTTTTAAAAATCTTTTTCTTTTTCTTTTTTATTTTTTTACATACACCTGTTGCCGAGTCAAAGGGAATCTTATTTATTTTTCGTTGCAGAAATAATTCCGTATAAACTTTTACAAGTTTATGAGGTTTGCATATGTAATTAAGAATTATTTTTTCTGCTTACTGTGTCAAACGAAAATAAAAAAGAATATGAGTTACATACGTTAATTGTTTCCTTTTGTTTTCTTACAAGATTTTTCATCAGCCGCTTAATATAAAAGTTATAAAAGTATTTTTGCTTTTTTGGAGTGTTTAAGTCATCTCTTTACAGGGTTTGCATGTATCTTTCGTTCAAATTTCCTTAATATTAAGTATAACCTTTCCACACTTACCGCAAACAACAAAATAATATAAAAATAAGGAACCAGAGTTACACACGCTAATTGCTTCGTAACTGACTTTTTGGTTTTTGCTTGCGAAGATTGCAAATCACCCCGTCAACCGTTTCTTAATGGCATCAACTACCGGATAAACTCAGTCAACATATATAATTATTTTGAACAGAGCTACATAAGAAAAAATTAAGAGTAAAATATTATCCTTTATTTGAGAAATAATATTATTATATTTTTTTTCTCTATTTTTATAATATATATATAATTTTTTAAAAAAATTAGATTAAAATACAACTCATTTTCTTGAGAGATGACATTATTACACTCCTCTTCTATTTATTTTTACAAGATCCACTCTTATCCTCTGAAAAAATAAAATAAACTACACTTCAATTTATTTTTGAATTTTCTATTAACATTCCATTATTTCATATTTATTATTTTATATTTGATCAAAATATCCTTTAATAATAGTAATGCATATTACTTTTTTACAAAATAAAAGGTAATGCATATTTTTAAAAGGTAGTTTATCTTAGTTTTTTTAAGGGGAAAAAGCGTATATTTTATAAATAAAGGGGAAGATAGTGTAATAATATTATCTCTCAAGAAAATAGATTGTATTGTACTTATTATCTTAATTTTTTAGGAAAAGAAAGTGTATAGTTAAGAAATAGAAGAAAAAAAAGCATAATAATATCATCTCTCAAGAGGGAGAGTTGTATTTTACATCAAAAATTAAACCTATGAATGATGGAAATGATGGAAAATTCTTAGATGACTATAAAATAGTAATAAAAATGAATATTTGAGTCATTGAGTAAAACTCCAAATTAATCATTGAAAGAGTTATACAACATCAATTTAGTCATTAAAAAAATTATGATATCAAATTTATTCTTAAAAGAGTTATGGGACATCAATGTGGTTGTCAAAAGATTTATGACACAATTTGATTATTGAAGATTAAAATTTATTTTAAATTAGTCCATTCATTTTTCGAGTATAAATTCTTTTTAATGATCAAAATAATATCATAACTCTTTTAAAAACTAAATTGATGTCTTACATCTTTTTCGAAAACCAATTTAAGGTTTTACTCTTGAGCCATTATTGTCTTGCATTTTATTTATTGTAGATGCGATTTTAAAATTTTGAAAAAGTATTATTATTTTTATTAACTATTATTTAGACCTAAATCACTATGACCTTAAATCTATTGAATTTTGGTTTAATTTTATTCAAGCCAAGCCAATTCATTCAAGCGATAAAGCTTTCCTAATATTAAATTTTTATATTCACAAAATTTGAATCTAAGATTTTATTTAAAAAGAATAAATATAAAATCATTTAAATTAAGAGTTTAATTGATATATACTGACAGTGTAAAATTATTTTACACTGTCAATCAATAGAAATAAGGAAAAGTGAGAAATTATGGTAGATCCTTCATTATAATGGGAAGTTATTTATATAAATTGGCACTTTTCACTATTTCTATTAACTGATAATGTAAAATTATTTGACACTGTCAGTACATTTAAATTAAATTCTTAAATTAACTAAATATTAAAAACTTCGTAATAGATCTGAACTTTGAGAAAATTAAACCTCATTTTCTACTGTCACACTATACAATATACACGTGTCCGTTTGTTGGTTGGGGGTGACATTATGGGGTCATAGTGATGCATGAAGGCCCATCCCATGCCACTTCACCTCATCATGAGGCCATCATTCCGTTTCTCCTATGGTGGACCCACTCTTCCACGTGGGACCATCCCACTGGCTGTCCCCGACAATCCCCACCGTCACCGACGACTACCACTCGTTCCCGACCCCCGAAAGCGACAACACGCTCCCGCTGCCCCTCCTCCCCACACATACGTGGCGGGTCCCGCCCCACAACGTGGCCACGTCGACGTCGCCTCATTTACACGTGTCCCCACGCGCTTAGCCGTCAACTCACGCTGCCACGTGTCCCCAGATACTACACCGGGTCCCACTCCCATTCCAATGTGCCCTCGGTCTTAGAGTATCGCGTTGGATGCGCGAGCCAATTAAATCAAATCTTTGCCTTTGGAATTTCAGTTATCCGTTTTCACAACCAACCCACGCGCCGTCATTCGCCCTCACTCGCCGTCGTTAATGTATTTGGAAGGTAAGTGACACGCGCTTCTCCGAGAGTGGGTGTTGCGTGTCGTTGAATTGAGGTTGTATTTTATTGGTGGTGTGGTGTTTCCTAATTCAACAACCGAGGATGGTTTCCTTGTAAAGCACGTTTTGTGAGGGCCGAAACGCTATAAATATGCAGTTCCTATTTAGCAGTTTCTTTCTCTCTTCTCTCTTTTCTTTTTCGCTCTCTTTTTCTTATTTTTTTCTTTCTCTCGCCGCTTCGCGCACCGTTTTTCGGTTTGACTCACACTCATTGATTATATAACATACCTTGTTTTGCTCGTTCTCTCTGGAGGTTTTAGGTTTCTTCGGTTTCTCGCTATAATATTTCAGGTGAATATCTCTTTTTTCTGCTTAACACATTGCCTTCCTTACTGTCTCTCTGCCCGTTTGGCTGCCGGGAATTTTACTCCAAAAAGGCGTTTTTGGCTGATATTCTGTGCCAAACAAGGTGTGGGCTTTGTGTCGTTTGTGGGTTTCTGGGTTTTTCTGCTTTTTTCCGCTCTGTTTTGTTGGCTGCCAAACTCTGAGTATTGGTCTTCTGCCTTAATTTGGTATATACCCTCTTCTCACTGGTGGCTCATTTTTTTTCCCCTTTTTTTTGATTGAAGGTTTTTTTTTTCAGCTACAAAATCGGCATTCTGAAAAGATTCATGACCAATCTCGTTTCCTTCTTCCCGTGGTTGGAGCTCGTTTATTAGGTAAACCACGTCTTCTTCACTCTATATTTCTGAGAAGGGTTTTAACTTTATGAAAGAAAGGGGTCTAACTTTCTGATGAAAGCGCTTTTTGAAATCAGATTCTGACAGTTGGTTTCCCTTTTTTTTCTGGTTTGTTAAATTTTTTTATGCTAATTGGGTTGGTTGCTTGACATTCAAAGGGTCGGTGGCATTTTGACTTGCGATTCTTTCGTGTTACCTTCGCTTTTAATGATTATTTAATATCATATTAGAAGATTTGGGGGCTGGTCAGAATCTACGACACCATTTTTTCTAGATTTTTAATTTAGTTTGAAAAAAAAAACTTTTTCTTTCTCTCATCCTTTTTCTAGCAAACCATCGTTTACTTTGACCGATCGTCGCATGATTGGTTAATTCAGTTTTTTCAGTTTTTTTCCGACCGCGAGATGGACACTGTCGAGAACTGATTCTGATTTGTCTGCCTTTAGAGCTGTTTTTGATTAAGCTGATGTGATGTTGTTATTTGTTTTCACCCTTGATTTTTTTTTCTTTCAAACTAATTGTTTTGTTGTCCTAATCGTGTAAACTATTCTGAAACTATTTAAAAAGGAAGTTAAATATAAAGAAAATTAGCAAAAAGTCAAATTGTGAAGTCGACGCCGGTCTATGTTCAATTTTACCAGTCTTGGGTTGTTCCTTCTGAGTATTTTTCTTTTATACCATGGAAAATACTTGTACGCTAGAATTTACGTGTGAAGCAAAATATGGTATACACAAAGTTTTTGGAAATTTTTTTGATTCTTTTATCAATCTTTATTGATTATTGATATTCCATGTTATTTTGTCTATTTCATTGAAGAATCTTTATGTGCTCGGACCCTTTTGTATTATTGACTGCCATGCTTTGTAGGCCCATGGTGTGTGGTTGCATATGATATTGTGTTGATGTTTTTGTTCCTGTCCACTTGGTGGGGTAGTACAGCTTTACATTATGCATAAAAATTAGCATTTGATTAATTGTTTTATTAACACATTTCAGCTGTTCAAACTGTCTATTTTTCTTTGCTTCATTGTGGTAGTTCGATTTTTTTTTCCCTCCATCTTTTTTACTCCTGATTTTTAGTGTAGTTTGGTGTGTCTTGATATTTGTTCTGTGTCATGTTCTAGTCATTCTTTCTGGTGATTTCTGTTTTGCTCAGTGAGTTGGTTGGTGCTCAAGGTTTTTATTGTATCTTTTATCAATTACTATAGCAGTCAGTATTAGTACCTTGTTCCTCTTGAATTAATTTCTACGGCAGTAATTCATTGTTGTGCTGAATTCTTTCCGATCGAAATCTTTCAAGCAGCACCCTTAGTAATTAATCACGGAAGTGCTTTTCATGTTTTGATCTTTTAAAATGAGTATTTTATCCCTGAAATTGGTAAAATTGAATTTGTATGGGAAAGTTTGACTCTATAAGATGACTTGGCCTTTGATGTCTGTCCTATGCTTGGTATGTGAGTGTCTCTTGGTGTTAATATGATAGTTGAGTGACACATGATGTGAAAATTAAACTAATCCTTGTGTTTTTTAGCAGCTGAATTTGTAAACAATAATTAAGAATAAAACCACAAGTTGTTAATATTTCCTCTTTCCCTTGTTATTTTCATTTACAAAAGCTTGCAAGAATTTTCGACTTTCAAGTACAATAACTTGCTATAGATGCTTTTTCTTCTCATACAAATGCATGAATTTACATGATCCTAATGAATTACTCAACCATGGTTCAAGGTCATCCTCAATAATGCAAAGTTGTCAAGTAATGCCAAGTTGGGCTTTGTGTATTTCATATCTTTAGTTCACTAAAAGTAGGATGAGGTCTTTACTGTCTTTATTTGGATTTTAGTGAACTGCAAATTTGGACCAATCATTAATCGGAAGAATCCTTCTAAAAATGAGTAAATAAATGAAGGAAGAATCATGTCACTACCTTGTTTTTCACTTTTTAAATTTTTTCCCTTTTTTTTTTTTTTTTTTTTTTTACATGGCTTGTAAAAATTCAAGCGATATAATTAATACTTGTGATAACAATAATTTCTAAAGCTGTCTCCTTTGCCTCTTGCTTCTGGTCGCCTCATGTGTTGCATGGTATGATATTCTATACATCTCAAGCATCTTTGTTATTTATTGATTTGACATTGACCGAAGCATTTTCGTGTGCACTGTTTTCCCTCACATTTATCAGACTGCAAGTAGTTTTTCTATTTCTATTGGAGGCTGCATACTGTTTGGAGTTCGTACATTTTCCACTTCTGAAACCTATGTTTGCTGTTATTAGTCGGACACTGTTTCATTTCTTTTAAGAGTTGATAGGAAGATGAAAAGGTGGATTGAGACTTGATTGCCATCTATTTCAATTGATCTTTCACTTAATAAAGACTTTCAACTAAGTCATTTGTATGATCATTATTTTCAGGAGCTCAGCAGTTGATGGACTGTTACCCCAAAAGCAGTGACAAGAAAACGTTAAAGAGGTGGTTCTTTATTGATAAAAGAGTTGGGTAAAGTGGAAATCTGATAGATATTAATTCGATTGGTGTTCAATACTCCTTAAATTTCATACATTTTTGCTGCAATATCAACTGGTTTACAAACCTGGATCCCATGGACTTGAAGTCGAATCACACTCCTGTTCTCACTGATGCTGCACCCATAACAAAGTCAAGACTGGGTGTGCATTCCAGTTTATTGCCTTACTCCCCTACTGGGGCAACCTTTCCACATGGTATGAGATTGACTATCCCATGGAAGAAAACTGGAATTCTTGAAGATGTTCGTTCTAGTGGTTGGTTGGATGCCATGAAATCATCTTCTCCTCCACCCAAGAAGATAACAAAGGATGTCAGCCATGGGTTTGCATCATCTGAAGCTGATACTGCTTATTTTAACTGGCTGGTATTGCATACTTCCCTTTGGATTAATTTCTGAATTCTATAATTCAGGGGGGCTATTTATGCCATTTCCTTTTCCATTTTGTTAATTTACAGCTGAAGTATCCATCAGCACTTACATCTTTTGAGAAAATTACAAACTATGCAAAAGGCAAGAGAATAGCATTGTTTCTGGATTATGATGGAACTCTTTCGCCGATTGTGGATAATCCTGACTGTGCTTTCATGTCTGACAATGTATGTAATCTTCTCCAGAACCTCAATTGAAAATTTTCCTTTTCTCATTCTTCTCTTCCTGATTCTGATCCCATAACTTCTGCAGATGCGTGCTGCTGTTAAAAAGGTAGCAGAATATTTGCCGACAGCTATTATTAGTGGAAGAAGTCGTGACAAGGTAGTTTAACAACTGGGATATAACAGACAATTTTCTTCCTCATTATATTTCTCTTATTTATTTGAACACAAGTGCATATACACTTGTAGACAATAAGCTTCGTTGTTGTTTGTTGGTTCTGGTTCTAACTTTTGTTGCACCTTATTGGCTCAGGTATATGAATTTATAGGACTAACAGAACTCTATTATGCTGGTAGTCATGGTATGGACATCATTGGTCCTGTTAGACAGTCTGTACATGATAACCACCCTAATGGCATCATTAGGTCTACTGACAAGGAGGTACCAGGGTTCAAAGTTTCTATCTGTACTCTGTTTCTGAATCTCTGTCTTGCTTTCCCTTTTCTTTCCACAAGCATCTTCCTAATTGGCCTCTATTATGATATTTAAAATTACAGGGTAAGGAAGTTAATTTATTCCAACCTGCTGCTGAATTCCTGCCTATGATTAATGAGGTAGGCATATTTGACGAATAATACCATGAATCACCTTTCACTATTTTTTTTTCATCGGGACGCGATAACCTGATTGACTCCTGTTTGGGCAGGTATATAAGTCTCTTGTTGAGAGTACGAAAGATATTAAAGGAGCAAAAGTTGAGAACAATAAATTTTGCGTGTCTGTACATTACCGCAATGTAGATGATAAGGTATAGGCTCTTGTTCTCTTGCTCAATAATTAGTAGTGTTACCTGTGAGTGGGGGAGGTTTCTGATAAATTGATTTGCTCTTCCGCCAACTTGTTACCTCTAATTTTTGGTAATATTTTTCTGTTTTCGATTTAATATGCAGAGTTGGGATATGGTGGGGCAATGTGTCCATGATGTTTTGAAGGGCTATCCACGTTTGCGACTAACTCATGGGCGCAAGGTACTATTTCTGGAGTCAATCTCTTGACTGTTTCTACAGGAGATTTAACTATTCCAGCGGAACCTTTGCGTGATGTTTTCTCGGTTGTGATTTCTGCCTACTATTTTTCAGGTTTTAGAGGTCCGACCGGTGATCGACTGGGATAAGGGAAAAGCTGTCACATTTTTACTTGAGTCACTTGGTGAGTTAAGTTGTTTTTTATTTAGGATATGGTTGCTTTATTTAAAATCAGAGTTCTTTTTGTTTTTGCAGCAAGTGACATTAGAAATATCATTTTTCAGGGCTTAGCAATTGTGATGATGTAGTTCCTATATATATTGGTGATGATCGTACAGATGAAGATGCATTTAAGGTAATATTTAGCTTGCGGTTACGTTTATTGCCTGCATTTTCACTTTTCTTTTCCTTTTCCTTTTGCTCTGTTGATTTCTTGAATACTGATATCAAATGAACTGTTAACAGGTTTTGAGAGAGGGAAACAAAGGTTATGGCATCTTAGTGTCCGCAGTGCCAAAGGAAAGCAACGCAGTTTACTCTCTTCGTGATCCATCAGAGGTGATTCTCACTTTCAACTGAGTATATGATCTTTGAAAGTTATCTTGCAGTTATT
This sequence comes from Pterocarpus macrocarpus, assembly GCA_031439585.1. NCBI lineage: Eukaryota > Viridiplantae > Streptophyta > Magnoliopsida > Fabales > Fabaceae > Pterocarpus > Pterocarpus macrocarpus. Next base: position 72,117,134 of record CM062522.1, read on the forward strand.
TATAAATTTCTCTTCGGTACAGAAACAAGCTGTTAGCAACTGATACAGCAAAAGCTATGTCGATCTCTAGGACTAATTCCTTGTGGATGTTGGTGTTAATTGCTCCTGACGTAAGTCTAACCTTAATTAATGATGTATGTGCAGGTCATGGCATTTCTCAAGTCACTTGTGGCATGGAAGTCAAGCCCCCCAAAAGCCTTATATAGTGTATAGAGTAGAACATACTCTGATATACTATATAAATAAATATAATAAAAACAGCCTTATGTTTTCGATTTTGGGTTTTCTAGGAAACATACCAAGAGGTTTCCTGGAGCAGATTTGCGCACAGAAGACCTCTTACGTTGTCGCTACCTTCTTGTTTTGTTCAAAGCTCCTGTGGTAACTGTAAATTCGTGGTTCATATTTATATATGTATTAAAGGATTACAGAAAATCTGCCGAGATTTTTTCTGTTTCTTTTTTCCCTTTCATTCAAAAGAGTATTGATATTTAATCATTGCCGCTTCAGTTTTGGTCACTGTATCTAACCAATTATACAGGAGTTACATATGCAATTATTCATTTGTTAATTCTTTTTATATGATGTTTGAATGTATTTATGGCTGTGATACCCTTTGACAATATATCCGTGTTAGCTTCCCATGCACCGAAAAAAGGGGGGAAAAATATAAAATTCCGTCATAGCTCGATGTCTTTCCAAGTCCCATAATTCAAATTGTTATTTAAAAAGTAAAAAAGGAAAAAAGTAAAAAAAAAGCAAGCCACAAGCTTTCGAGTCTTTATCATTGTGTGACTGTATAGGCACCAACCTATCCGAGGCGTCACATATGATGGATCCCAACCGTGAGAGCCATAGGCAGTATCTATATTGTATGCCTTTTTTTATATTTTTAATTGCAACATAATTTCATTGATTAAAAATAAAGGCAAAGCCTATTATACAAAGTATTTGGTACATCAGAACCTAATAAGACATAAACTATGTTAAAATTTCAATCAATGAACACTATACAATATTAGATATTAAGCATTAGAACAAACAATGATTTTGCATCATTCTACAAATAAATATTATAGTAAATATGAGCTCATCATATCTTTGATCTTGTTCTTATGTTACTTTTAAATCAAATTTTAACCAATTGTATAGAGTAAACAGTGCCTAGAACAATACTAAAACCACTAACTAAAGTATCTCGAACTACATAATCTTAAGGAACTTAAGTGCTAAATACATAGGCATTTAGATTACCGAATACGAGGGCATGTATACCGACACTATAGTACATATCAACTCACTTGTAGCCTCTTTCCGTGGTACTTATAAACAAATTAGTAACCTTAGAGCATAACTAGAAACTAAAAAGAGGCTATCTGCCTCTAAATACCACAAAACAAAATAAATAAATTCTAACCAACATTTATCAATAGATGCTATCAATTATTACTTGCCATAAGTACATACAGTCTTCTGATTCAGCCTAACGTATTAGCAACTACAAGACCTTCAAAATACTAACTTCACACTCTCTAGCATGATTCTAATACTCTTTTCATCATGAAAAACTTACTAGATGAAAAATTACTCAGACCATCATGTAATGAAAAAGGTGGGAAGAAGAAAAAAAAAAAGCAAAAGAAAACAAAATCTACAAAGGGGTTGCTGGAACCACCATGGAGGGGCTGAGCCACCTCCATGGGGTCAGCTCCCCCTAAAGATTATGAGGTGGGAAAAAGGGTGGAGTCAGTGTAACTAGTTTGATGTTTGGGAAGAACCGGGGAGGGAAAAGAGTGGCAGCTATATTGTATGCCCTTTTTTTTTGGGTCACATCTTGTGACAGGGGGGAGAGACGGGGCCTCTGGCCTCACATGAGGGCAGTAGATAACCACTTCATCTATTGCCTCACATGCCAACTATGTTGTATACTAAAAGCCTTAAACAAATGAGAGATAGAGATGGGCCGTGATATGAGTGGCATAGTAAAATAAATTGGTTCTGTGGTAAATGGGATGGGTAGTGGACATATACATTTGAAAAATTAGATTTAAATATGGCTTGTGTTTCGCTTTGCATTTGCACATTCTAAAATTAATTTTAGGGGGTCATAATTGATTCTATAAATTTTAATAATGTTTGATTTTTTATTACTAGAATCAATTCTTATATCTAGAATTGATTTTGAGAGAAGTGAAAATTTTTTACTTTCTATCAGAATCACTTTTAGATGAACCACTAAATATAAATCACTTTAATTCAAAGTCAATTATAACCAAATCAATTATAATAAAATCAATTCTATTTAGAATTAATTTTATAAAAGCACAATCAAACATAGAAGACCATACCTACATAGAAGACTAGCATTTCGTTTGTCTATTACTAGCTAAATAACCCGTGCTACCTCCCCGACCAAAAAAACCAAGCGTGCTACGCACGGTTAGAGTAATCCGTCACAAATATATTGTATAAAAAATCACGTTATCGATTCTTCATCATTAATTTTCTCAATTGTTTTGGAACAAAGCATCAATTTCAATTGTTGCATTATCTAATACTTATCAAATATAACCATTTTACAATTTCGAATAAAGATCACAAAGAACTTAAGTCATATCCAAAATATTTGACCACCTCAAAAATTTTAATAAATCACAAATTTCAAAATCAAAATAAATTATTAAATTATAACAAATACATATTAATTTGATTTTGATTTTGATTTTATTTTAATATTTGAATATAATGACTTTAGTTTATGATTCACTATTTATAATTTCATTTAAAATATCAATTTATTATTGAATATAATACAATCTAGCCGATATTCTATGAGTATCTAATAATATTTTTTTTAAAAAAAAGGTATGAGCTAGCAACACTTGGTACAATTTTGGTAAATTTTTTTTAATGTTGAGTAATATTTTTTTTTATATATAATATTGACAATTTATTATTATTATATTCAGTACTATATTAATTTTTTATTAGATACTTATAAAACATCAATTGGAAACACCATATAGCGAATCAACTCTTTACTTTTATTAGATGCTTAGATTTAATTGATTTGATTTGATTTAATTTTGATTTTCATTTTCATTTGTACTTTGATTGATTTAATTTAATTTGATTTCAATTTGACTCGATTTTTGGTTTTGATGTGATTTGATATAATATAATATTCATTTGTTATTGAATTTTTTTTCTACTCCTTCCAATAGAAAAAAATGTTGATTCCGTAGTTAATATTTAGTTTAAATATATTTCATTCAAAATTTTAAATCTCACAAAATGTAATAAATGATTTATTTTTAAAAAAATAACACAAAATACTTTCAGGAATAATTTGCTAAAAGATTTAAGATAATAATTTACTTTTATAATAGTTAAATTTAAATTAGTTATATTATTTTTGTTAATAACTACAGTGTAGCGTTATAGGCATTATTTTTAATTTGTAGTATAGCACTATAGCATAGTATTATAGGCATTAGATTTTTTTTAATTGATAGCTATGTATAGTACTATGGTATAACACTGTAAGCATTTGTGTTTTCTAGAATTTTTTGAATATTTTATTTCAAAACTTTATGAAGCTGATATGTGGCTTTGAGATTCTTTTTTATTGTTATATGTTTAGATAGATTTAGATTTGATTGGTTTTATTTGATTTAGATTTTTATTTTGATTTGATTTTGATTTAATTTTGATTTGATATAATATTTTATGAGTTTAATTGTTATATATTGATAATATAAAAGAGTTTTATACTGTCATTCAATTAATTATTTATATTTGTAAGACTTTTTTAAAGTAGTGAGTGGTTAAGTTAAACACTTTTATTGATATGATAATATATGATTAGATGTCTGTTTCAAATTTTTTTATACTAACAGTGTATATAAATTAAATTTCTATTTTGTTATTGTTAAATATTTTATAATATTTTATTTTAATATTTGAATATAATGATTTTAGTTTATGATCCACCATTTACAATTAAATGTTATTTTATAATTGTATAGGGTATAATTTAGCTGATATTTTATGAGCATCTAATAATAATTTTTCTAAAAAGAGGGTGTGAACTAGCAATATTTTGTGTAATTTGCTTTTCAAATTTTTTAATGTTGACTAACATATTTTTTCAGGAATAATTGCCATGCACTGACAGTATAAATATAAAATAATTTTATTATCATCCAATCAGATATTTTACATTTAAAAGACTTTTAATGTAATAGATAGTTGAGTTAAACACTTTTCATAATGTAATCATGATTGAATATGTATATAAAATATTTTTATATTAACAATGCATATAAATTAAATCTTTATATTTTTATGTTATATTGATAATTTTTTATTATTATATTTAGTAATATATTATTTTTTATTGGATACTTATGAAACGCCCGTTGAAAACACCACATGATGAATCTACTCTTCTATTTGTTAGATATTTAAATTTAATTATTTTAATTTTAATTTTGATTTTTATTTGAATTTTGATTGATTTGATTTGATTTTTATTTAATTTGATTTGATTTAATTTTAATTTGATTTAGCTTAATTTTAATTTTAATTTGATTTGATATAATATTTTATTTGATTTATTTAAATATTTGAATTTAAATATAATTTTTTAAAATTTTTTATTTAAAAAATTTGAAAAGGTGACACTTGACAATAAAATTCTTCTCAATTATATGTCGTATGATTTCTCATTTTTGTCATAACACTTTGACATGAGGCCCCCCGATTTTGTTCATCTACAACATAAGGAACGTGTTAAAGGAAAATGAGAGAAAAAAATTATTTTAAAAATGGACCAACAATTTAGGTTAACAATCATTTACACTTTATTATTTTTTAAAACGCATAATAATCTACTTTATTTAAGGATCCAGATCTTAGCTTTGGAATCTAACCATGAGATGTGCAGAGGGTCCACAGCCAAGCCTGTCTCATAGATGGCAGGGTTCACACAATAGTCTGGACAAAGTCCATGTGACGCGGAAAAAGCCTTCAGCAAAATTTTCAAGATAAGGCATTTTAAAATCGAAAAGCGCTGTTAATTAATAAAGTATATTATTTTCTTATTTTAGATACTAGCTTAGAGAAATTATTTTCATTTTCACTATCCTATTTATTATGTATTGTATTGTATTGAATTGAATGAACAGATCAACGTTTTCAATTTCATTTTCACTATCCTATTTATTATGTATTGTATTGTATTGCATTGAATTGAATGAACAGATCAACGTTTTCAATTTGCTATTTGCGAGTGACTTGTCAAGCAAGATTAAAGGAAACATCCAATTTTGCATTTTTTACTTTTGGTCTACGTTTATTGTTTCTTCTCTTCAACTTGTCATAAATTGAGGCCCTCAAGAATTGTGTATATTTTATTAAATTTTTTGGACAAAGTTTTTTTTTAAAAAAAAATACATTGAAGTCAATCTATTTCTTTTATGATTAATAATTTATATTCCATTAAATTTTATTAATAACTTAAAATATAAAAATAAAAAATTAAAAATATTTAATATATTAAAAGCTTATAATCATTTAATATATTTTCCTTATATAATAAACGAATGGTTACGTTAACTCGGTATAATGATATACAATAATTCTTTGGTACTAAAGATTCACCTCATAATTAGAAATTTTATTTCTCTCGTATGCTGGGTTAAAATTCGAACCTAGACAATCAAGACAGAAATGAAACCTTTTGATTGTAATTACTTAGTTGACCTTATTAATTTATTTCTTCTTTTTGACAATGTTGAAAGCCTGAAAGTATGCTTTATTTTTCAAATATAACAATTTTAAGCTAAGGCTCGTGAATCATGCAGAAGTATTTTATTCATATTTTTGACAATGCTAAAAGTGTTTAACATTTCAAATATGAGTGTCCTAAGCTGATGCAAAATAATCAGGTATACTCTCACCTAACTCATCTCAGAAATTCAGCACATTTTAAAATTATTTAGATTGTTTTTAGGTCCAAAAAATTAAACATTGTGTATTTTGATTAAATTTAGGCTACATTTAGAGTTGGTTCAGTTTAATTTAATGTTATAAAATATTTATAAATTTATAAATTTTTTAAAGATTAAAAGTAAATTAGGAACCTTTTTAGCTCCAATTAATATTTTACGTATATCATGTTGACACTTTTTATTAATAACTTGTATAAATATATATACCTGTAAAAGTTTCTTGAATCACAAGGGTTAGGTGATTGGCGTGAATCTCGCCATTTCAGCACTTTCGCTCCATTGTTCTTCTCGAGTCTCACTTTTGTCATCATCAAATCCACACAATTCATGCTTATACAGTTATATATACTTAACTAACTATTAATTTTCTCATATATATATATATATATATATATATATATCTAATGTATAACCTGATAAATATTACCTCATCTGAGTGCAGATACATCAAATTGTCGTTATTTACACTGTTGATTGAGTAATGATGTCGCCATAAATTTTAATTCATTCAATTTTTACATTTTTTAATGTCAATTATAAATTACCACTCTCCTTCGATCATATCACCAAAAATGAGTAGGCTCAATGGCGTTAATTACGAACTCCCCATTGTTTCTTTTTTGATATGAGAACTCCCCATTATTTCACGTGCAGAAAACAAAGAATACATGTATAATTTAAATTATTTAAAAAAGAAATAGTTGGTCCACATATATCCAATCAAAATCTTTCCACCATACTTGCTTGGGATATGCATGCATATGAGAAAGACATCGACGGGACAGACCAATCCACCCCAGGGCTTCAAAATTGGGAGAATAGTATCATAGTTCGAGAATGGTGTCTCTGGTAGAAAATTTTCCAGTAATATGTAAAGAAATGCATGATGCCGTGAGGAGAAAACTATAATTGAAAAATCAGGAAATTTGGTTTATGGTTGAATTTTGATTAAAATAGTATAAATCTATTGTCTCTCAAATTCTTCTTCTATAATTATAAATCACTCTGTGTTTTGTGAGCACAATTATAAATTACTAGTCGATTTAATTAAATTTTACTTGTTGAACTTTTTCTCTATGATTTAAATGTTCGTCAGATAAATTCTCACACTCTTGTAGTAAAAAATTTCATCTTGTTGTATTATATATTAATAATGTATTAGTTATCTTAGACTTACATTGTACGTGTGTTGCATAAGTTGTTTAAATTGCAAGTAATATAATAATATTTAAAATACATTTTACTAAACAATATTTTTTTTTACTTTTAAAAATTGCTTACATAATTATGAGGGTGATAGTTAAATAAAGTCTTTTATTCTGCATTGCATGAGTTATTTAAATCGTATGTAATGTAATAGTATTTAAAATACATTTTAATTGATACATTTTTTTTTTTTTTGGTTTTATAAATTACTCACCTAATTTGGGGTTGCGAGTGAGGTTAAGTAAAGCTCCCTAACTGGTGCCTTTAGAATTGGAATCTTTAATATTGCAAATAAAATTTATCATAAGTGGCAGTTCACTTCCTTTGCTAGCAAACATTGTTTGGCTAATGCATATATTATTTATTATTTAAGATTAATATTATAAATAAAATATGTAATTTAAAAAAAATTTCCTGAAATTAAATAGATTTTTTAATTATAAAAGGTTAGGAAAGATGAAACTTCATAAAAAAAAAAAATGACTGAAAAAATAAAAAATAAAGAGTAAAGGACCAAATTTGTCCTTGAAATTGTAAGTATCGACATAGTCCCCAATAAAAAATTCAATTCAATCCCTAATATTAGGGACTCATTTAACTAATTTGAATATAATATCAAGAATTAATTCGACATACAAAAATAAATTATTAGGAATTCTCTAAAATAAAATATTATATTTTGATCAAAATATATTTTAAATTGCAAAAAACTATTTTGATCAGTATTTACAATTTTAGGGATCAATTTTGAAAGTTTACTCATCAACAAAAAATAAAATAATAATAAAAAAGAATTAAAAAGCAAAATTTATAACAATGCCACACAAGAAACCATTAACCAGATTGTACAATGTTAAAAAAAAAAAAAACTGTGGTAATACCAAGGAATTTTCTGTGTGGTAAAAATTTCGATAATTTTACTTTATAAACTTTTTGTTAAAAAAATTTATAAAGCGCCTATGATTCATATAATATGAATATTCTTAATTAACATTACTGTTTAGACCATTTTTTGTTGTGATTAATCAGTTTTAAAATTGTTTGACCAGTAGCTACCGGATTATCACATGACCTAGTATTATTTATAGTAATTTTCAATAAAGCCGTCCAAGCAAACCAACTTTCTTCTCAAGCCCCAAACAAATTGCGTGCAGCCCCTGTTTGATTCACGGTCAAGATTACCATTGTGTGCAAGCCTTGCACACCAAATTATTATTTTTATTATATTCTCACAACTCATGCCCATAATAGTGTATATTTGAATTTCAGTTCTACATCCTAAAATCCTACCTGTCCTTCCATGTAACACACAATATATATACATGCATAAAATATTCGTCCCCCTATCTTACTGAACATTTATCCATATCATTGGCCTTCTCTTTTTTCTCTCTTTCTCTGCGGCCTCCAGTTTCATTGGAACCAATCACCAATCCAACTTCCCCATACCATATCACATAAATTATTGCTTGTAATCTATATTTCAATACTTTCCTTTTTTTTTTTCTCCGCCATATATACGTCTAGTTCTGTCTACTCACTCTCCATTTTGTTTCAGATCATTTACACTGGCCATAATGGAGGCCATAACCCATGATCTTGAGCAAGCTCCACGTGTTCCTTTGCTGGAGCCTCCGTCCCTAGCAGGATGCAGTGGACGGAGACCATTAAAGGGTACCCTTGTGATCTTTGGCTCCGTCGTTCTCCTTTTGTCTTTGGTTGCATTGATCATAAGCCAGAGCCATGAACCCTTAGAAACGAAGGAGAACAACTTGACGCCTTTCACAACAGAAGCCATGTCCGTGCCATTACTGCCTAGAGGGGTTGCTGAGGGGGTTTCAGCCAAGTCAAACTCTTTTCTTTCCGAGAAACCCTCATATAATTGGACAAATGCTATGTTATCGTGGCAAAGAACAGCTTATCATTTTCAACCTGAAAGGAATTGGATGAACGGTAAGCGTAACTTAATTTTTTTTTAAAAAGAGATGTTTATGGCCTATTGTATCATACTTGCTTAAATTAATAGCTAATTAGCATGCATAAAGTTGTGTGAACTATGTAAAAAATGTTTATATGCTAAATAATAATACGAATAATAACTTTATCGCATCTTAACTGCCAATTTAAAGCGTGTATATGGTAAATGGTTCCTGCCTAAAAATTGCTATATGTCAAACTTATATTAGCTTTATAATTTTTTCGTTTACCTCTCCCACTTCTATTTGGGGTAGCTGTAACTTATGCAGATTCAGCTCAATGATTGATTAAACATATTGCACTATATTCCAAGGCTTATTTTTTTTTTCTTTTTTTTTTCCACCTTCCATTGTTATTACTATTAATCATGATGAAGAGACTGATTGAAAATTTCTCGTTGGCCTACTGGGGTTGCTCATTGATGTTTTCTACGGGTGTTTGGTTGACTCTGCTTCAGATCCAAACGGTACGTCTTTTCTATCCTTTTCAAAATATTGTACTGTTAGCTTCCTCAGTTGTATTTGGCAAAACAAAAGGAGATCTCGTTATATGCTGTTTCCATAATTAAAGATTGGATACTTTATGAATTTAGGTCCAGCCAAAATTTTTACGTGATGAAAAACATATATACAGATTATTTTCTGAGTAATAATGATTTTTATTCATATGAAAAAGAAAATTGAAATTATTAGAATGGATTGTCTATACATGGCACGTTGAGATACAGAGTTGAGAACTTAAAATGCTTGCCTAGATAGGGCTAATATTGACCTCACGATTTTGCTAATGCAATTCAGATATGACTAAATAATAATAATAATACATGAAAAAGAAATAAAAAGGTTGCCACAGGTATCATGCGTGTCTGAGTTAGAAACAAAGAATTCAGGATAAGTTGAAAACAAACAGCAAAATAATAGAAATAATAAGGTGATCGTACTTTTAAAGTTCTAGACCATTAAAGACGTTGAATATGATGGATGGTTTGCCTCAATGACTAGGCGATTCAGAACTTTTGCTTTTAGGTCCATATCAGCCTTGTGTTTGGAAATGTTGTTGGCAATTCAATAGAGCCATACTAGCATAGAACTCCCATCAAAATCATAATAGAATAGATCTATAAAGATTTTATATTTTGTCATATAGAGTTTTATATAAGTGCACAAGATAACTTTAAAATAAAAATTTAATTTGAATATATTGTCAGTGTAAAATTTTTTTATACAGACATTCAATCATATATTGCTATATTAACAAAAGTCTTTGATATAATCACCCACTACTTGAATGATCATACAAATAGAAAGTTTTGATTGGATGACAATATAAAAAAATTTTATATTATCAGTGCATCCCAATTAAACTCTTAAAATAAATTAAAAAAAACTTTAAAATAAATAAGTTTTGCTAACTCAACTTATAGCATGTTAAAATGCCGCTGGATCACATTTAGATCTTTTTTAGACCAATCGATATACATTATAGTTTTAAATATCTAGCCCGAAATAGCAAGATTTATGTTTTTTAAGGGAAAAAAAATCATATTTAACTGGATTTGACACTCTAATTTACTATTTTCATATCGAGATACCTACTTCTTCCTCCGGGCGCATACCCACCTTCCATAAATACAATGCACTGATCGTGGGGTACTGCTTGTAGCACGCGAATTCAAGTTTCTTGTCGTATTGTTCAAATCTTGTGCACACGTGAAATTATAAAATAAATTCTTTCAGGCATAATTTCATATAACCATATAATTAAGCAATTATGTTTGTTATTAGTTTACAGATCAAATTTTATACACGGTTAAATACAGATTTATTTTTTTTTTGTATTTTTTCTATTGCCAGTATGGATTGGTTAACGTCAATAAAATCATATTTCATAACGCAACTTAAACGGTACGTGGTCATTTCATTCACTGCTTCTTGTTTGCCCGTGTTTATCCTTTCGATCCATCTTGATTAATTGAATAACTTGGTCAAGTTTTTATTATTTCTATTTCTATGATTACAAACATGAAGTTTGAATTTGAAATTTATAACTCTGAATTGGGCAAAGCCTTGAAAGGATACGGAAACTGCTTAACACTGAAGTTTTGGTGAGAAAACAAACGAATTATATTTAGACCATAGAATATACGTTGTTGACTTTCACTTAGCACCTGTGGTTTGCATAACAAACATTGTTTGCGTGCTGAAGCTAACGTGTATAACATTCTCAAGAAAGTAAACATGTTTTATATTGAGTAAATTGTTTTTATATTTCATATATTTTAGACAGACAATTCATCTATTATAAGAAATCTATAATTTTTATATTCATATATAAAAGCTCTATAATTAAGGGTACGTTTGTTTCAATTTTTTAAAAAAGTGATTTTTAAATTAAAATTTTTTATATAATTAAAAAAATTGAAAAGAATAACTTTTCAAAAACAACAATAATAAAGTTAATTTTTGTAATTTCTACTAAAAAAATTAAAAATAGATTTTTTTTATATTCTGATTATTTTTTAAAATTTATACAAATATGTCAAAAGTAATTTTTTTAGTGAAAAAAATAATTTTTTGAACAAGAAAATCTTATCCAAATGCATCATAAATAAACACTAACGTCAAGTCTAATATTTAATTTAATGATGTAGTATTTTTGCTTTTGTTTGGGAACATCCACAACAACAACAACAACAACAACAACAACATCAATAATAATAATAATAATAATAATAAAAGACATACAATTGAGATTGTATTGTATGGTTGCAGGTCCACTGTTCTACAAGGGTTGGTACCATCTCTTTTACCAATACAATCCTTATTCAGCTGTGTGGGGCAACATCACATGGGGCCATGCTGTATCAAAAGACCTGATTCACTGGCTCTACCTTCCCGTTGCCTTGGTTCGAGACATGTGGTTTGATATCAACGGTGCATGGTCCGGGTCAGCCACCAGTTTACCAGATGGCAAAATCGTAATGCTCTACACCGGCTACACTGATCAACAAGTGCAAGTCCAAAATCTTGCATACCCCGCCAACCCATCTGATCCCCTCCTCCTTGATTGGGTCAAATACGCTGATAACCCCGTCTTGGTTCCCCCACATGGTATTGGGCCAAACGACTTTCGTGACCCAACAACCGCATGGATCGGCCCAGATGAGAAATGGAGGGTCATGCTCGGTTCAACGGTCAACAAAGCAGGCCTTTCTTTGGTTTATAAGACCACGGATTTCATCAACTATGAGCTCAATGATCAACACTTGCATGCGGTTCCGGGTACGGGTATGTGGGAGTGTGTCGACTTTTACCCGGTTTCAACAAACGGGTCACTGGGATTGGACACTTCAGCAAATGGGCCAGGAGTGAAGCACGTGTTGAAGGCTAGTTTGGATGACACAAAGGTGGACCATTATGCGATTGGGACCTACTTCGTTGAAAATGATACGTGGGTGCCTGATAACCCGGATGAGGATGTGGGTATCGGGTTGAAGTTGGACTATGGGAGATACTATGCTTCCAAGACATTTTATGACCAATTCAAACAAAGAAGGGTCTTGTGGGGTTGGATTAATGAATCAGATACCGAAGCTGCAGACAGGACAAAGGGTTGGGCATCTCTTCAGGTAAGGACTTTTTTGTTTTTTGTGTATTGCTTCTTTTCAAGTTGTCATATGAAACACAAATTTAATACCTTATGTTTAGATATATTAATTTACAGTAAAATTGGACCCTGTTAATTTTATTCTTGATGTACACTTTACTTTTGAATTTCACTAATTTTATTATGAGTGCATCTAAATATAAAATATTAGATTTATATCTATACAAGAATATTTTGTCCCAACTTATGACCAATAAGGCAATAACATTTGAAGGTAGTTCTTTGATTGGCACATCAACACTCACTTTGGCACTTTTACGCATGTAATATCACAAATATCAATATGATAATGCCTAAATTCAAAAGAAAAGAAACTTTGGCACAAAGAGTCAATTGTGAAAATTTCACATGTGGTGATTTTATTAATTGATGGGTAATTAGTATGAATTCTCACCCACAATTTTTATTTTTATTTTCTCCTTCTGAAATCAGACTATTCCAAGAACAGTATTGTTTGACAAGAAGACTGGAACTAATTTGCTTCAATGGCCAGTGGAAGAAGTAGAGAGCTTAAGACTAAGCAGCGTTGAATTTGAAGAAGTGGTGGTTACACCTGGCTCAGTTGTGCCACTGGACATGGGCCCCGCAACACAGGTTTGTCTATAATGTATTAGTGTTAAGTTGTACTAGTGCTGGTTACATTGCAAAGTTGTAATTAACTCACAACAACTCCACTAATCAAATCTTAAATTTCCAGTTGGACATATTTGCTGAATTTGAAATCGAGTTGTTAGTATCCGAAGGGATTGGCAAGGACACTAGTGTGGGCTGTGGAGGTGGAGCTGTTGACAGAAGTACTTTGGGACCATTTGGCATTCTGGCTATTGCAAATGACCAACTTTCTGAACTAACACCAGTTTATTTCCGGCTTTCTAATACTGGCAATGGCAGCTCAACTACTTCCTTCTGTGTTGATGAAACCAGGTGCTAATTATCATGATTTAAAATTTGTCTCTTTCCTTTCGAGGAGAAACATTACAAAAGGGTAAAAACACTAGCTTAATTTATTATATGTATAAAATATGAGTTATTGGGTAATGCAGGTCATCAAAGGCGCCTGATGTGTCAAAGCTAGTTTTTGGAAGCACGGTTCCAGTTCTCAGTGATGAAAAACTGTCAACGAGGGTATTGGTAAGCGTCAATAAGATATTGGTATTGGCTAGGATAATAACTCAGTTTTCTTGGTTCACATTAATGTATATAAGTTTTTATGACAATTGAATTTCCATTATCATCAGGTTGATCATTCAATAATTGAGAGCTTTGCCCAAGGAGGGAGAACTGTGATCACATCTAGAGTTTATCCAACAGAGGCAATATATGGCGCTGCAAGATTATTTCTTTTCAACAATGCAACGGGCATAAATATCAAGGCCGCGCTCAAGATTTGGCAATTGAACTCGGCTTTTATACGCCCCTTTCCCTTTGACCAGAATCAATGAAATGTGAAAGCTATGGAATTACAGTTTCCTATTGCCACAGAAGACAAATAATCAGTGAAAGTCATATGGCAACAACCATGTATAAATAATCAGTAAATTTTTCCTCTGCTATTACTGCAGTCCCTTAAGTCATATTTATCACTTTTCTTCTATTTTTAATATTCCTTATGTATCAGCAGATATTTTTGTCTTGAAGATAAACATTCTCCTTGTAATTGTTTATTTACGAGTAAGTTAATTTACAGCTCTTTAACTTAAAAAAAAAAAAGAAAAAAGAAAAAAAGAAAAAGAAAAACTAAGAATCAAACGCGGAAGAATTGAACCAAAAAGAAATTTTCTCAATTACCTTTCACCTACTGGCACTCAAAGCTTTCTTTAGAAGCATTCCTTACCCAAATTTAAATTCAAGCTACTTTTCCCCCATTCAATTATTTAGCTCGGATGACAGGACCAAATTCCCATGGCAACAAAATTCGGATTTTGACTCTCTACTGATACTAATATATGATTTGATTTCTTGTTCCGTAGTTCAGCGTAGAGTGCGCCAGCACTAATCTGATCATGAAAAGAGGTATCAAGCGAAAACTTCCTGGATTTTGATTTAAGAGTAATGATATAGTCTTCTAAAAATCTTTTTAAATATCTTCTAAAAACTAAATAAAATAAAAAATAGTTACAATCAGTGTCTTAATATCTTAAAAAATAATCAATTCTTCTTCCATTTAGTAATTAGGAAGATATTTAAAAAAATTTATTAGGAGAATAAATCATTTCTCTTGATTTAATTTAATAACACTTGAGCTCTCAAGACCCCTTTCACGCTTTACAATGTTCTACTTTACCGGATTCCTGGTTAGATTCTACCACTGTTTAGCATAAGTTAATGTGCACTAGGGAAAGCCCTCTAGTTGTTTTTTTTTTTTTTTTTGGGGTGTCAATCTAATCTAATGAAATTAACATGGAAAAAGCTGTCGCTACGAAGTGCAGAACAGGGTATCATAGCATATATACTATTGTCATTGTGGATTGCATGTACAGTTTTCCGCCTAGAATACAGGAATAAAGCCTGCACATAAATATTTTAGTAAAATGAACCATATTCCATGGGCTGAAATGACCAGATGGTATCACATGCCTTGATGTGATCTATTATCAAATTAATTCGAACCAACATCACTACCAATTGAATGAATATGGGGTGACTAAACAAAACTTAGTGAGGTGTAAAGTTGGGAGCTAAATATTTCCAATTACTTATTATTAACGTTATTATATAAGCGATGATTCCCTTCATGAAAGGCGAAATCTCACAATGGGGTGGTATATAAGGCCTTCAATCCCACAAAACTGAAGCAATTGCTAAAAAAACTGTGACATAGGGGTACTACGTACCTGCCTGCAGCAGCCTCGAAGCTAGTTCAAACTAGTGGGAGGTTGTGTGCATAGAAGCGCACAACAAGAAGCTCATCATACACTCAAAACTCCAACTAGATCAAATTACTCAACAATCATCACCTCACATCAACATCAACATCATCGGAATCAATGGCTCGCGGAAGGGTTCAGCTGAAGCGAATTGAGAACCCGGTGCACAGACAAGTTACCTTCTGCAAGCGCCGAGCAGGGCTTCTGAAGAAGGCTAAGGAGCTCTCTGTGCTGTGCGATGCTGAAATTGGCCTTGTCATTTTCTCCGCCCATGGAAAGCTCTATGAACTGGCCACAAAAGGGTATCTCTCTCTCTCTCTCTCTCTCTTTTTTTTTCCCTCCATGTATAATTTGTACATGAAACACATGCATGTATAATATTGTGGTCTCTGACATTTCACTCTCATTTGTTCTATTTTTGGTATCTTTCATGTATGTCTACGTATATATGTGAAAGAACCATGCAAGGGCTCATAGAGAGGTACATGAAGTTCACAGGGGGGGCTCAGCCTGAAGCAGCCACTGAAGCACATCCTCTGGTACGCAATCTATGTCTCCCTCCTCCCCCCTCTCTCTCTCTATATGTTCAGTGTGAAATAGTAAGGATCAAAGGAGAAAGAAGAAAATAGTAGCCAATAAAGCGAATATGCTGTCAAAAAGGAAAGGAGAAATTGTCCTTTTGTTATTATAGTATGTAAAAGAATGAGTGGCATTAGATGCTGCTGGATGCATTATCGTCACGGAATAATAAAATAATGACATAGTGATAATGATGACAGTAAAATAATATATATCCAGTAAACTATGTAATCATCGAATGTTTTGTTGTCTCCACCACCACATTTTGACACATAGGGCCTGAAAGATTCGATACGCATTTAACGTGTTCTGTGAGAGCTAGCATGACTTCTCGCTTACAAATTAAGTTAAGATGGTTTTAAGTGCCACGGATTCATTATAAAAAAAATTCGTGATAAAAAACAATGGGAAATAAAAAAGAGAAAGTTGAGATCATGCCATGTTTATGACATATTTATGATATGCCATAATCTCATCCAGGATATAACGTGATCTTAGTGCTACATACACATTTTCTGTGCCACCCATGTTTATACATATTAATGCTAGAAAAACAGCTCCCACAAAGCATAATATGTTGAGAAGTGGAAGAAGAACTCATTTTTTATGGGATACCATATTCATTCATACCTCATCCCTCAAATATTTCTCTAATATGTTAGGGGAAGAGCAAATTTAGAGAAAAAGAGAATTTCTATTATTTGGTGAGCTTGATACAAGATTAGAGTCCCTTATTTATACTTGAGTTAGGGTGAGCCTTACACTATTATCTAGAATAATTCATATTATAACTCTAAATGCTTAGTGTACTAGTGGATAACTCTTCAACTAGATAACTCATAATACATTAGTGACGATTATAACACCTCAATTACTTTAGTGGATAATTACAATGGCTCTGGAATTTTCTTATTATTGTAACATAATCAACAACAACAGACAGTAACAACTAAAATCAACGCAGCAACATAACAGTGTTTAATTACCTTTTATTTGATTTGGCATGCAACCCTAGAGTTAATACAACCGATAAAAAGATGGTTTGATACTGTTATCGATTAATTCCTTTGTACCTAGATGTTAGGTGAAGCTTCATACATAATTTTATATCTGACTTCCTAAATCTAGGCCAAATAACTCATTAAAATCAACTTAAAAAGGATTTAATTTCAATTTATTACTAGTGCAAATTTTCCATATTATAGAAGGAGTTTCACATCTATTATATTGAATTATTACTTTTATGAGATCACTTAAAAATTAATATAAAAAATTTTGACATGATATACAAAAGTTCTAAATATAGAATGAATAAAAAATTAAACTACAAATTTGATGTTATACTCTTAACTTAAGTCTTCTAGTTTTAGCATCTAAGAAAACTGTTCATACATATATGTGCCTTTTTTAATTTTTTGGTCTACGGGTCCATATATTGTTCAAAATATGTGTAGTGTGGCCTATGGCAGCAACTTCAACAATATATTATCCTACTCTGCATCTATTCTCTCTCATCATTATAACAATTGATCACTGTTAAATATTTTTGCTCAGAATATCCCACTAATTAACATGGTCCTATATTAATTGTCTAGGATGCTAAAGAGGAAGTCGATGTGCTAAAACAGGAAATCGAAACATTGCAAAAGGGTATCAGGTACCGAATATTAAATATTTTTTTTATTGTCATGTTATCTGTCTTCCAACAAAACATTACAAAGCTATATATAACAGTCGTCAATAAAACCATATTAGAATAATCTCCTATTTTTCCCTCCATTCGATAGTTCAAATTTTTGTCATTGTAGTTATGACTAGAGTAACTACACACTACTGACTGTTATTGTGCGGTGTGTTTTGTTGATATACCGCTGTTAAGGGAAGAAAATATGGAAAAATATTTTCACCGTCCCTGAGAAAATCAAAGAGATTTTAATGCAAAAGGATTGGTGGCCGTTGAGTGAACGTTACGGCACATCGCCGAACTTCAACAAAATATTTGGAGGGACTTCAACAAAATATATTTGGAGAGGCGAATTAAAATTCTCATATATCAATTGAATTTCAATAAATTTATTCCAAGATGAGAGGGAGAGACTAGGAAAAAATTAAATATTAACTATATTTACTTTATATGTAGATTAATGCATGGCATGAGATGTGTAATTGTGTTAATTTCTTTTTAAAAAGAATTATGATAGTATTGCCAACAAGAATTAACTCACCTGATCACTGTTTCATTTATATATTATCATGATTAGGCCATTTATAAATACTTCTCTAAGAGCTTATAGAGTCAAAAAGCATGGTATTATCTTAAATTAGAACGAGTATTCTCTTCAACTAAATTTTTTTCTAATAAAAAAATATTCACATAAAAGTTCTCTTTCCTTAAGATGCTCTCCTCCACTGCGCACATCATCATAAAAAGTCTTAGTTACTTTTACAACATTGGAAAACATTTAAATCTTGCTTATTTTTCTTTTTTTTTAAATTAATGATGCGTGCTACACATAATTGTAATTGTATTAATTTATAATAGTTTACAACAAATTAATCACATAATATTTATCTTTCAGTGAAATATGCCTGTAAATTTCATACGATCTTATCTAAAAAAAAGTGAGAAAATTAAACGACATTTTCGTCTCTGCCGCAGGTATTTGTTTGGAGGAGGAATTGGGACAATGACAATGGATGAATTACAAGTGCTAGAGAAGAATCTCGAAATTTGGATTTATCATATTCGCTCAATGAAGGTACCAATAAACACTTTTATGATAAAAAGTTATGTATTATCATTTATTTTGGATATGAAATGAATAACCAGGACGCGTATGAAATACAGATGAACATCATGTTACAAGAAATTCAAGCTTTGAGAGATAAGGTTAGCATAAAATTATTAAATTCATATTTATTTGTTAAAGTTTTGCTTGTCATCGTGTCATTGATAGTAAATTTATACACTGCGAATATAAAGGATGTACACAAGTTCCATTATAATACATTGTAAAATAATTATAACTATAGCAACCATTTTTTTTTTACTAAAAAAATTAATTATGTTTATTAGATTGTAGTTTTAATAGTTCATAACCCAGAATGAAAGGGATGCGCTAAGCAAATTTTACTACCGCGTACTTTCCATCTATCATGATTCACATCAATCATCATAACGATTCTAATTCTTGCTTCATATGAGAATCAACTTTATCTTGATTGCTGAATCAACCTTTCTCTCTCTCTCTTTTTTTTTTTTTTTTTTTTGGCATTTAAAGGAGGGAACTCTCAAAGCGGCCAATACGTATCTCCGTGATAAGGTAATAACACGTTTCTATTCCTTAAGTACACATTTTCTTTGGAAGCATGTTGAATTATTATCCTTCGTCAGAAAGAGTAATCCAATACGTACCATCACATTTTACAGATTTTGGAGAATACTGCATTTACTAACTTTGCTCCATTTGCTACTGATACTTCGTACCCACTAACTATACAAGATGGGATTTTTCAGCTCTAGGAAAAGTCAAATCAAAATATCATATATGTTTTAGAAAGAACGGGTTGTGGTGTGCTGTATAAGACAAACATTAGATAATGTTGTATGAACAATATGTATTTAGGTTACTTATAACACGGTGTGTAAGCTTTGCATAATGGTGCAACATTGTGCTGTTGCAATACTGTCCAGAACAAGTTTATCATGTGAAAGTAAGAAAAGTATGGTTTCTAGCTTGTAATTTTTATCCATGTCCTTGACTGCAGTGTACAATATTTTGCCTGTAGCAATGATTTTAAATGATGACGGAGGAATATCATAATTATTATGAATAATGTTAGATATACATAAATGTTTTAGCCTTATACATGTTAGAAGTAAGTACATATTTATACACATTTTATATAGTTCTCATTATTTAATTTTATCATGTCTTATTTCGTTTTCTATACATATACATTCTCATCTTTTACCTAATGATATGAGAGGTATGAGGCCTATGTGTTGGAAAACAAGCATTTTCCAATTATTATTGTATACACCACCAATATTTAAAATCCATTAACTCTAATTAATTTGATTCGAGTTGAATCGGCACACTATAGAATAAAGTTCTTCAAGTATTAGTTTTTTACCATATATATAACTCGAAATCAAGATATTACTTAAAGAAAATAAATGTCAAATCACTTAAAATAACTAAGCATTATATTTTTAAATTATTATATACCATTTGAATTTCATGTCAGTTGAAGTAAATAACTGCAACTTTGTGTGGTAAACGCAAACAAGTAGAGCTGGCAGTTTAAACGAAACATTATTCAGTTATTAATTATTGATTAAGTAACATTCAAAAGGATAAATAGATAAATCATTGCATGAAGGCAGGATCCATGTAGTCCAATTACATTTAATGAATGAATTGCTGTAGCTAAGTGACGCTCTATTTCTGAAAATGCCTTCTTACGCATACAATTATACGATGTCTAAACTTTTGTTGTGTTATAAAGATATAAGATATTTTAAAAGTTTTAGTCATGATATTTAATTTGAATACACTGTCAGTGTAAAAAACTTTTACACAGATATCCAATCATATATTGCCACATCAGTAAAAGTCTTTGATATAACCACCCACTACTTGAATGGTCATGCAAATAGAATATTTTGATTGGATAACAGTATAAAAAAATTTTACACTGTCAATGCACTTCAATTAAACTCTAAGTCCCGTACTAGCAAAATTTTGAAAGTTACAAAACCCTACAAAAATAGTGGGTTTGCCCACACAAAGACATGGGTCAATGGTTAATAATGATGACTAGGAGCGAGCCTTTTAAATTTCAAGCCCACTACTATGTGAATACTAGATGAGATCGAACCATCCTGGCCCATTTCCATATTTGGGTCCTTCGCAGAATCATTTGGGCCCAAAATCTTCTCCCACATCTACTTGAATCCCGTGTGCACTAACCACAGAGTCGGCATTTTTAGAATTGTTCACAACTTTTGACGTTCTCTGGTTCCCACGGACCAGAATGCAAGTACAGATTACGATATCGTAGCAAGTAACTGATTTCAGTGGTTTAATTTGTGAATGAATCATTGATTGTAACTAAGAGGTGTTGCAATTTCACACAACACAATTCCAATTCCAAGTTCTCTCTGCTTTTGCTTCTCCCAAACAAGGAGGCATCAGGGCAGGGAACCAAGCATGAAAAGCGTCAGCCAGGTTTGTTACTGAGATCAATCTGAAATCATGAAATCTTAGGTCACGGGGATTGCAATTCAATGTTGCATGTTGCATCATGCTGTCAAGTAATTTTCAATTGCTTTTACTAATCTTAAACAATACATATCTCATTTGTTTATATATACTTACTGTTGAATCTAAATTTAAGGATGACCAGGCAGGTAGATCCCCAAATGGTTCGTTTGAGTTTTAGTGTCTTCAGTTTGAACCTTTTTTTAAAGCTTTTTTTTTTGTGGGGGGAGGAGAGGAGGGGGGTGGGATTAAAAGACCAATTTCTTGAGTTTATTAATTTATTTTGAGTGGTATTGGCTTATTGTGAAGTAAATATCTCATAGCACTAGTCTTTTTATTCATAAAATTAGAATCTAAACTTTATTAAAAATGACAAAATAAAAGTTGAACCATTTGAATCAAACAAGTGATGCTACCATTTAAATTTTCTAGTTACATGTATCAGCGATTGAATAATCAATTGAATAATGTTGTATATTTAGATTTTTTTTTTTTTTTAGAATTTGATAAAATTTTACGGGTGGTGATTAAAAAAATCAATGTTATTTAGTTAGACATTTGCTTTAGATTCCTCTGTTAGAGTTTTTTCTTTTTTTAAAAAGAAAGAAAATTTCACTCACATGAGAAGTATAAGGACATTTATAAATTGAAAATGATATATTAGATCCAAATTTAATAAAATATAAATATATTTTATATTTTAAATTTACCAACGATTTGTTGCTTTGCTCCTTGTCGAAGCTTATTAATGTCTAAACATCTTTCATATTGGCGATAACATAAAAAATACTGCAGTTTGAAAAATATATTACACCTTCTTCAAAATAGATATAAACATTTTTATTATCTACAAGCCTATTAAAATAGAAATATCCACAGAAAAAATCAAAATACCCGTAAAGGAGACAATGGTAATACCCACAAAGGAAAAATAAAAACAAAACAAAAGACACAAAATTCTAAGTAATGAAAGGAAAAAGGAAATAGTGGAGCTACCACCAAAGAAAAAAGATGACAACTCTCCTCAACAATATTTATATAAGGGAAAACCAAAGAAAGAAACAAGAGAGAAAAAGGATATGTGAGATTAGTCCTTATCTCCTTTTCTGCTTGATTTTTTTTCCCCTTAGAATTTACTAAAATCTAATAAGGATGGTGATTCAATAAATAGTAAAAAATATTTATTTATTTAAAAGTTAAAAATCATATGAAATTGTTTTGATAATTTTAATTATTAGTATCGAACTATCCAAATCATTATCAGAACAGATATTTTCTCTTGAAGCACATATACAAGCTGTTACGAAATCACCAATGCATTTAACCCGATTGAAGGTAATGATCCAATCCAATGCTATTACACCATCAACCTTAATGAGAATTACGGATATTAGAACAGAGTCACTATAAGTGCATTGTGCATCCGGTCCAATTCCTCTTATACAAATTATTTGAACCCCCTACTATTAACCCTCTCCAAATGATATTTCTACTTTCAAGTTAGACCTAACTCACTTTACATTTTGATCTCATATATATTAACTTGAGTATCAAAGTGCATTTGTAAGTACCACCTCTACAAAACTTGTGAAGGTTTTCTATAGGTACATCAAGGCAACTAGTATTATCATCTTTCTCAAGGTCAACAATACAATTGACGTGTTCAAGCAGATGATAACTTGGTCAAATTTGGATTTAGGTGAGAACAAGTTTTTTTTTTTCAATTAATTTGTATCTAAAATAATAAATATAATTTCAAAATTAAAACTAAAACTCATGAGGAGTTATTAAAAATATTAAAATTACTAAAACTCAAGAAGTTATTACTTTCAATAGATAATTATTCGAAATTTTAATAATTTTGTTCACTGTTTTCATAATATAGCAATACAAGGTGAATTTAAAGAACATTAGTGTCTCGTAGAATACTATATAATTAATTTTATTTTATTACTTTTTTTTTCCAGAGATTGTGCATAGGGTACTTATTAAAATTTTAAAAGTAAAAAGTTTTGCTTAAACAGATAAAATCCTTAAGTTTTCAACAATGCATTGAAAATCTAAAAATCCTTTACTTTTGCAACTTTAACAACCAGTGTTGTAAACTGAAAAAATATTATGTATACCTAATATTTTTTAAATATTAAATTAATTTATATTTTATTTATTATTAAAATAAACACCTAATCTAATAGCGAATGGATTGAAAATTGATACGATAGATAAAAATTATTATGCTAACATAATATAACTTTTATAAATTACATGCAGGCCACGACCTGGTGTAAGGACAATATCGTTATTGTCACCTCAGTGGAAGCCCATGTAACTTTTTGTGCTTGCGTGATCGGCCTTTCCATGCGCATTAGATGGCTGACACCATCATTTCTGCACAGGAAGTTCGAGCGCAAAATTCCATGAATATCATTACTAAAAGGTTCACTTTAGCCTTCGGATGTCAGGCACCTAGGGTTCACTATTAATCGAAGACACGGACAAAATATGAAGAAGAATAACATCAAAAAATTATCAGGATTTGGTTCACAAATATTTTAATATTATCGAATAAAGAACAATATATAATATTATAGATTAATTGTTTGTAATTGTTTAAAAGAAAAATTCATTTCATTTTAATAACTCGGTTACTAAAAATTATAAATGTATAAAAAATAAAAAATAGAGTATTTATATATATTTTTAAATAGTTTATATATTTTAGTTTTTATTTTAAATAAGAAATTTGTTAAAAAGTTAAGGAATTAAAATAGAGCCTATAAAATGCAAAGTAAAAGCATTAAATATCTTGAAAAATGAAAATGTTTAATAAGATATTTTCTAGTATTTAAGATGATTTAACTAAAACATTAAATAATTCTTAAGCAACGATGTTAAGATGCTTTTAACAAAACTTTTTAAATGAGAGTTTAATTGGGATATATTGACAGTGTAAAATTTTTTTACACTGTCATCCAATCAAATTCTTTCATTTGCATAATCATTCAAATAGTGGGTGGTTATATCAAAAATTTTTGCTTATGTAATAATATATGATTGAATGTCTGTATAAAATTTTTTTATATTGACAATGTATTTAAATTAAATTTTTTAAATAATTAGGGGTACTAGCTAATATAGAAAATCTTGTTAAAAAGATCTAACATATTCAGAAAAGCATAGTAGCTGCTCATGATAATCAAAGTAACTTTTACAGCTATCCTCAAACTAATTGATAAACATATATTTTATCCGTTAGTATATTTTTATGATTCATTTCCGAGTTTTAATTTGTTTTCTTTATTTTGTGTTTGTTCGGGACGCGGCACAACCCTCACATTTTTATAGTCAAGAACCAGAAGAATAATGCATGTATAAATCTTAAGAAATGAAAAAGAAGAAGATGATATATATTAGAAACGAAGTGATTGTTGTAACAGACATGCAACAATTCTTGATTTTTCCGTTTCTCAACACGTTACAATTCTTGGTTAGCCATGTTATTACGCAGCCGGTATATCAAGTTCCATTTTTGCTCTATGCGTACTATATAATTTGTTTAATTTTGCTGGGACAAAAGAGTTGAGTGTATTTGTTAAAAGCCGACCAATAAGACGAGGAAATACGATTTTTTTTATAGACAATTCTATATAAATGATAATTTATACATGCAAAAATTTATATTCGTAATGTATATACACACATCAACTATTATATTCATTTTACATTTGTATGTTCCTACATGATTTTTTTTATTCATAAATTTAATTATATATAATATTGTTTGGTATTGTTTTCTTTGTTTTTGTCTCCAATTCAGTTAGTGTTCATATAGTATGATACTTTTTATTTCTTTATAAAGAATAAAGAAGTAGAGATGACATATAGAGCCATAAATAAGGTAACAACTTGATTTGAATCTCCCCTTAGCAATATACCATATAGGAAATTAATCATGAGTGTACAGTTAGGGAGCCGAAAGCCTCAACATCACATATTGTACTTGTCCGGCTGCAAAAGACAACGGATGCTATTAGAGTGAGATCGCAATTTCAAAGTAACACACATATCTATCACAATATATACAACATTTTCCCCTTCAAACATTCTTAATGTCTTTATATTCCTTCCTCCTATAGAAATCGGGTAATATTTACTACCAACCACTATACAATACCACGCCGCAGTGGGCATTGCTTTTAATTCATGCATGGTGGGACACAAATTACGTTTGTGTATATAGTGGAAGGAGCGAACATAATAGCAGTCACATGATGTTTCTGGGTGTGAATCAATGATGTTTTATCATTCCTTCCATTACAAACAACTTATACCAATAAATATGTATCACACGCTGTAAACCCTAATTATTCATCCACTCTTGTGCGCCCTATGTTATTGTTACGGCATACCTTTGTTGTGTGGCTACACCGTATTTTTAAAAGCATGCACATGCTTTTTCTCTCTCTCTCTCTCTCACACACGACTTAATAACATCAAGGGAATGGACACGCGAAACTTAGACATAAAATAGCTCTGACTTTGAACTTCTTTTACTGCCTTGGAATCCACAACTTAATCACTGCCTCCATTTTAATGCGTACTTTCTTTCCCTCCACCTGGAACATGGTTCATGAGTGTGTCGTCTGCGGACATTATTGCTTAAAAGAGAAGAAGACCAAACTTGACTTCACAAGAAGTAAATACCGTATATATTTAAGTAATGAATAAAATCTAACAGTTCTCATCTTTGCAATGCCCTTCTGCTTCTTCTCTTGCATATATATTAAACCCATAGGTTGCTTGCTATAGCTCTCTTACCCATAGTACTCTAGACTATAGCTCAGTGGTTATTTCCATTTTTTGTTCTTCATTCTGTAGAGCTAGCTAGGTTTGTTATCTTTCCCATTCACTCCAATATACTACTAGGCCAATGCGCTCTGGTCGTAGGTATACCTATCAACATTTCTTCTGTTCTGTTGCTCCACAAAAAATAAATTTAGGTTTGAATTTAAGCTTCTCTATGTTCTTTTTATGACACTTATTACTGTTCCAAGCTTACTCTGTTTACCACTCTTTGTTTTTTTTTCGGTGAGCACTTTGTACATACACTGTGTTTCTTCACGTCTCAATTTTTACCTTCTTTTTTTTTTTTTGGGGGGTTCTTACGATTCTTTTCTCCGAAACTTCATTGTCCTACATTTCACATTTGTAGTGTAGAGCCTCTTTTTTTAGTTTTTGAAGCTTAATTAATTATATCTACTGTAAATTTTCTACCTCATTTTTCAGTTTATATATTACATAAAAGGACGATTTTAACCTTTCTTTTACTACCTTTACTATTGCTAGCCGTGCTTAGAGATATCTAATTCTATCGCAGGTTATTTTGTTGGTTTACCAACCCAAGTAAGATTTGATATTTCCAAAACAAAGATATAATCTTCCTTTAAGTAAGAACATGCGTTAATTCACATTTATACTCATTTGTGAAATGTGCTATATCCCATCAAAATATCTATATATTGGCATTTGTTAAAAAACAAATTTTGAATCTTCTACAAGGCTTTGAAGTTAAGTATATGAGAGGGCACTTGTAATCCGTATCATGGCTCTAATCATTGCTTGCATGATTTGTTGCCACTTGGAATAACTAAAAAGCAACCTTTTTATATTCTCAATTTCAAGCCTAGGCTATACATATATATTTATGTAGGTTATCTTTTGCTTACCTTCTAAACCTCAGAAAGATTTCAGCACAGATATGCGGGTATATATATATATTGCGAGACTTCGCAGCAAAGAATATGTGGTACCGCTCGTTGTCTTGTGTGTGTAATTTACTGTTTTCTATTTTTTTGTTGCTTCATCATTAAATATTAGCACACAAGCCATATCAATATCAGGCCCCGATGTGGGGGCAAAATTTTAGATTTTAGATTTGTAACTTTTGAGAATAAGGTCCTAAACCGTTTGTCTTAGCATAAGCTTGATGCTCGAGGGACCATCAGGAATCATTATACTTTTAATCTTTGTTTCCAAGGAAAGGAAGCAGACAAATATGCCGCTATGTGCTAGTAAAGATCATAAGTAATTATGGATTGAAATCACTAATCAAATGTCTGACAGGATTAACAATATTATCATCCCGTTTTATTATAATTCTTAGAGAAAAAAAAAATTATTCTATCACTTACGAAGAAACACAAACCATATAAAATTAAGAAAATAAAACATACGTTCAAAATTAATAAACAAAAAGGAAAAAGAACAATTTATTCTATTACTATTTCATTTAATTGTAACATAGAGACATAGATATATCGACCACCGGGTCAATCCAATAAAAACAGCGGCTGTTGCTGTTAGACTTTTGGCTAGCTACATAGTAGAGCCCATCATGCGTAGCAAACAATACAACTTCAAACCCTGCAAGGTTCCCCATCTTCAGAGAATATGACTTCTTACTAACTATATAACTGTTCTATTAAGTCTTAATGCTAGAAGCTAGCTAAAAATGATGGAGCCAGAAGCTCCGCAATAGTTAAAGTCATGCCCATTACGTTTATTATGTACAGGAATTTAAACAGTACTTGCACTTGATGTTCTTAGCTAAGTACCCTATAATTAGTAACTACCCAAAATCAATTTAAGCAGTAGCCACTATTTCCACAAATCAATTGGGCAGTTGGAGTTTGATGCTGATGCATTTTCAGGGGCCATTATTTCTTGTTTGTCCAAGTGTCTGAATTTTACATTGCTATTGTCTGTGCCTTGAAACATGTTGCCCGTGTTTGAGTAGTTATTGTCCTTGGATGCATCATCTTGACTAAGTTGTGAAGCAACAAATTTGTCAAGCACACGCCAATCAGTCACTTGATCGACTCCTTGTTGCTCATTGGTAGTATTGTTGCCATACATTGCCTGAAAATTTTGCTGACCAGTATGTTGAACTTGTTCTTCTTGTATGAGTGGTGAGGGCAGAAGAGAAGTTGCATGGCTTAAATCAAGACCATATGCTGCCATGGGATTAGAAGCAATATTGGTGGAAGCAGATTGAAGCAGTTTTGGGCTCTCTAGAAGTGGAAGCTGGAGGAATTGCTCGCGAGTCATTTGGTATGGTGCCAAATCGAGCTCTTTCTTGCAAGGATATGGGAGCTGGTAGACCAAATTGGATTGAGAGCTTTGCTTCGGTGAGTCCAAGTCTTGCATGAAAGAGACCTGGTCATCATACCAACAGGGGGAGTCATGCTCGCTCACTTTACGCATGGTTGTTACTCTCTTCTTGAATACTCTACACACAACCCATCCTTCTTCCTGCTTCAACCACAAAAATTGAAAGGGTCCACACGTGAAGGACAAAACATTCGTTAGTATAAGAGGATTCATTAAGAAATTCACCAAGAGGAAAATCGTCCCCTTGTAATTTCCAAAACTAATTGAAGTTTATCAATAATGTGGTGCAGAGCTATATATCATAGAATTGAATGGGTCTAATTTAACTCCCAAAACTAGATCATAGGATAAGAGTTACCTAAACTCTTATAGAGGCTGTCTTGACCATATTCTTAAGTAATGTGAGACTCTAATACACTCTTTTATTTTCAGGATTGGACATGTAAAGCACAAAATTTGTAGAACTAGATATCTATGAATAGTTCAACATAACAACCACAAAATAATATCTGATACCATATTAAGAATTAAATATATCTAATTCAACCCAAAAACTAACTCATAAGGTGAAAGATGCTAAACTCTTATAGAGACTATCTTGGCGATATTCTTAAATGATGTGGAACTTTAACAATATACTATATATACTAAACAATGCTCCATTTATTTATTTTTGGCTTAATGCTTTCTAGTTACTTTTGACGTGCTCATGAGAGCCTTTGCACACTTCTATATATTAAATTGTCCTAATTTCATCAATGAGGAATCTTTGATTTGCTTATATTAAAACCCTCAATGGTATTTTCTAATTTTTCTGTGGCGATGTTGAAAACTGGAGATATATTAATGGGTTGTGGATGTTTTAAAAGAGAGAACAATAATCACATTGTCTCATCCCATTCAACTAACTTAGGCTAATTAAACTCAGTTGACTACTTGCTACAAAAATGCATATTAATTTGCTTTGGTTATGTATATTTATAAGCTTCTGGTGAAATTATGTATGATATTTGTCTCATTCATGTGTCAGAAACACCGGTTATATGTCAGAATATATATGTATGCATCATAGATTGATTTTGAATTTAACATAAAATACATATTGAGAACGATATACACATTATTTTTTCCCAAAAGCTTATGATTTCAGAAACTTGCCTGTGGTGTACCATTTTCATCTGTTTCAAGCCGATACTCATGCATTATCCAATCTGATTTTTGTCCATTTGGAGCTCGACCTTTATAAAAGACTAAGGTTTTCCTCATCCCTATCAGATCATGCTTAGAATAGATTGCCTTGTCTCTTCCAGTTGCTTTCCAAAATCCTGCTGCTGTTGCTCTATTTGTCCGTGTTCCAGTTGGATACTTCTTATCTTTATGGCTAAAGAAGTACCATTCATTTTGCTCTTCTGTTCCTATTCTACAAATCTCTTCATAAAAATAAAGGGAAAAAATTGCAGAAGTTAACACTATATCTTTCACATATAAAATTGTCCGTATTGATTTTAGAGGCTATGAACTCATCAGTACTACCTTGAAGATCCCATGGCTCAATTTTGTAAAGGTCAACATCTTTTATTACATCAAGGTCAATCCTCCTTGAAGAGACCTTCTTTCTAAGGTAGTAATCAACAAGTTCTTCATCCGTAGGGTGGAACCTAAAACCGGGGGGAACGTGAGAAAAAGTATTCATATTCTCCGTCTTTTCTTGGTCTGCACATA
This sequence comes from Pterocarpus macrocarpus, assembly GCA_031439585.1. Lineage (NCBI taxonomy): Eukaryota > Viridiplantae > Streptophyta > Magnoliopsida > Fabales > Fabaceae > Pterocarpus > Pterocarpus macrocarpus. Next base: position 72,147,602 of record CM062522.1, read on the forward strand.
TAGAACAAAATAAGATACTCCCATCCCTTGTGTTGCTTGGCCAAATTTATCAGTTTAATAGGAAATATGATCAGGTAGACTTTTATCATGATTTCTCAACAAGTTACTAATACGCTGCATAAAAAAGTTTCGCTATATTAAAAAAATAAACAGATATTATTGGCTGGAAACCAAACCAATGGAGTTGCCAGATATAATTATACTCTTAAAACAAAATTGAGTTCAACCTAGAAAAAAGAAAAGAAAAGAACAAAAAAAAAAAAGGAAAGAGATACTACTTTATTTTAACATTTCGGTTCACTGTTTGAGGTGGGACTGCCAAATATGTGCACATCCGATCCCTTGAGCTATTTCCCAACTGACAGAGAGAAATAATCATTCTTTTGCACTTTGATAAGGCCAATTTGGTCGCCATGGAAAAGTATTCACCGTCGTCAACAATCAAGAAAATTTTTCTGTTCTCCCTTCCTTTATTTTTTTGTTTAATAATTAATTCCCAGTACGTATGGACAGCAAGCATGGCTAGATTAAGTTAAAAGTAGTTTTTAACTCAGTAGTTTTTAACATTTAATAGTAACTTTGGAAAATTATAGGAAGAGGTTCCACCAAAGCAAAATAAGACTAACTTAAGCATACATTTCCTACAGTAGTGCCTAAACGCAATCATAAACATCGGGGTTTATTACATAGCTAATCCAAAATTTAAATGCTTATGACTTAAATTTGGACAGCTGAGGATAAATTAAACCTAATTTCTCATAAGGGAAAGATGGGAATATAATAGATTGTATAATTACTTAATGTCTCTCATCAAAATGTGCACATATGATATACAAATAATATCGAACATTAGCAAAGGGTCAAAATGTTGTAAAAGAAGAATAAAAATTGATATCCAACATAGTTTGTCGTTATAGAGCATACATGGAGAAAAAGCATGGCCATGATGATTATGCGTGTGAAGTGTTCACATAGTCAACACACATGTGATAATAGACATGCACAATACTATAGTACTAGATGAACATACAAGTGTCTGTCACTCATTGTGATTCCCACTGACTTATGACCCATGCTTTTAAAGGATAAAGTTCATGAAGCTTCTTATTATGTGTGACAGTATGCTTAACCAAATAAGAGAAGACAGCTGAGATCATCAAGCATAGAAAGTGGGGAGGGGGAGATGCAAAAATGAATATGGAAAAGAGAAACCCCTTTCCTTCACTTTAAGGATTGTTTGTGCTTCAGATCTGCAAACTGAATGAGTTTCAATCTCTATGTATCTTATAACAAATTGCACATATACAGCGAGTTTAAGATAAAAGGAGAGGAAGAAAAAGAAGGAAGATACAATAAAGAAATCAGATACAGTGTGAGAGAGAGCTCACAGATCAAGCAACAGCAGTTGGAGGCCACAGATCGATCTGGGAATGAAGTGGTGCAGTCACAAACCTTCCTTCAAAAATGAGTTGGTGTTTGACACTGAGATGAAACTGGTATCTCTCAACTTCTCTCCAAAGTATATAGAGGAAGCTCCTAAATCAGACAAAGATTTTCAACGGCACAATAAAAGCACTTGAAAGAGCTCAAACAGTAACAAAACATAAGTCCCTCGGGAATAGAACCCTTCAACTTTTTTGTCTACTTTTTGGTTCGCTAACAACCTGTGGTTTTCTTGTCGGATCGGATCCCGAGGAAAAAACAAAATAAAAGGATAATAAAGCGGCAAAGCCTGAGGATCAACACAGGAAACTGGAAGAACAGAAGAACGCAGAAAGCAAGGGAAGCAGGGTTAAATAAGAAGAAAAATAAAACCCTGATGATACTTCTCTTTGTTTTCTCGCAAACAATATCTGTACTATTATGTCATCGGGCTCTCACTGTCGGTTTGAGCTGAATTGGTGCGAAAGCTTTTAGAGAAGGAACAAAGGTGGCGGAAAAATGGCAGAGGTAGAGGCAAGGAAAACGGTTCTCTCAGCTGCCACCTCTACCCGCAACTGATAGAGACCCAATTAACCAACAACAAGTGAGGAAGAGAACGCGAGATTTTTCTCTCACAATAAGGGTCTCTTTCTATATCGGTCTGCAAGCTTTAGAGAAAGAAGATAGAGAGAGAGATGAGAGGGCAAAGGGTGAAGGCTGAGAGGAACTAACAGCACAGGCCAATCACCAATCTTAAAGGGCTCCAGAAGACACTAAAAAAAGACTAAACAATTGTCAAAAGGGTATTTTGGTGGTGACGTAATGGAACAGCCAACACCCAAAAGAAAAAGGTTACCCTCACACACAGATGAGGCATGGTTGGCCCCTTTTGGCCCCCACTCCATTCCTAGTCCCTACCATTTCCACCATCTTCTTCCAAGTCTAAACTGTAATTAAAATTGCGATGATGATCTTGAAGTGACACTGGATCTCATGGATGTTCTGTGGGACAAATGGTCCTGATATGCCAAATCTTGAAAAGCTTGTTAATGGCTTCTCTCGTTGTCCCTTTCTAATTAATTCTGCGCCAGTGATGGTTGTTCGGCTTATAATTAGGCTAATGATACAATCCTTGCAGGCCTTGCATTAATCTCAAAATTATAGTGATCTTAAGTATCCCAATAAAACCATATATATTCGGACACCTATAAATCTAGAGTTGTTCCCTAACTGCAGCAATAGGATGATTGTACCTACAATAATTATCGCAGAGTAAAAGTGGAAAAGTTAATGTCTTTAATGTTAATTATTTCATTTGTCTTAAGCGATACAAAAGAAAGAGGATAAACGTAATATTTGAAGCAAACCAACTCCTATTATTGAATTAGCCTCTAACTTCAATTTCTTGATATTAAACTCTATAAAATAAGTACTTCGTAAATATTATATTCCCAGTGTTGCTTGGTCACTAATCAGTCTAGAGATTGTATTAGACAACATATACGTAAAATTAATTATCAATTTGAGAAAATTAACACGAAAATGAAACATAGTGAATATGAAAAAAAAAAAAAACCCAAGACTTTTTGTATATGTCTAATTATGTCCGGATTGTTAGAAAGGCATGATTGAAAAAAGTTAATCTAGGTCGGCTCAACTGTTCTATGCATTTCCTATGCATGTTCAATTTCCCATTTGACAAGCAGTCCTGCTCAATATATGGTTATACCTGGCCGAAGAAATTCTGACACCTAATGGCTATTTGAGTAGCCTTATTTACGAATTTGAAAAAAAAAAAAGATCCATAGACGTAATCGCCACCTACGTTCTAGGCATGACTGATAATATTAGAGAAAATGATTCTTACAATCACTCTTTATAGGAAAAGATAGAACTATAAAAACGGTTGAAAACAGCAAATAAGAAATCAAAGTATTGTTAAGGATGTTGTGAATCATGCAAGAAAGATCATGAAAAATCTGATACCTTCTATCACAATACAATGGGGAAACCTAAAGCTACATAGCAAAGTATATATATTAGGAAAAATTGATAAGAGTTTATTTGCAAATATATAACGCAAGATAGTAAACAGCCAAACTAAAACTCTATTGGAAGATTAGCTGTGTATCAATTTGTTTTCTTCCTAAATGCATAAAAAAACATGATTACTGTGCAGTGCTAATTGACAAGATAAGTCAAAAGGATCATAGAATGTTTTGGTGAAAATTACATTAATCACTTGTGCACCTCAGATCAACGAAATTTTCACTCAATTATATTATTATCGTTAACTTAGTGCAGCCCTAATAAGGACAGAATGATGCTTTTATTTTTATTTATTTTTTAAATGGCCTATTAAATTAGTGTACAAATATAATCAATCCCAGAAACCTAGTTGTTATGGAATGATTTCATAAATGGATTTGAATGTAACAAATTTTTTTGTGACCAATGCGTTTCAATGACACCCTAGATGGTCATAATTGATGCCATATCTACATTTGCACGTCTCACTGCCACAGGCAGTCGATTCATTACGGAACTCGGGCCCCGTCCCAACAGCTCAAAATTTATTCCGTCCCGTTCTCAGAGTTCACATGTTTTCCATCAACTGCTATATATAAAAATTCCGGTGCTTTTCATTTGGACACTGGTTTTTGGCACCAAACTTGTTCTCGTCATTATTTTTAGCAGCAGCAAATCATATTACTTCATTGAAACTAATTGCTTGTTATGTATACGAATTTTGTACATTAACTACATATTTCTATAAATAGGAAAAATGCATTTAGTTAATTTTCGTATGAGTATGTCATGTATATCGTCATGTCGGTGAGATTTTATTCGAAGAATCGGTTGCTTTTTTTTTTTTAAATTATATATATATATAAAGTCTAAATTGCAGGAGAAAAAGAAGCAAAGCAACCCAAAATAAAAAAAAAAATAGAGATATATTTACTACACAAATATACTAAGGAATTAAAATAAGAAACATGCACAAAAAGTAAACAATAACTTAATAATGTTAGTGTGGAAAAGTTAATTTGTAGGAAAACGTATTACGATGTATATTAAGTTAATTACTTTAATTAGCTTAGTTGGTTAATTGTTACTTACATGAGATGGTTAGGATGTATATTAAGTTAATTACTTTAATTAGCTTAGTTGGTTAATTGTTAGTTAATTGTTAGTTACTTGACAGCTGTGGCTTTCATTCTGTTTTAGTCTGTCTTGAGCCACACATGTATATAAACAGTGTAACCATCTCATGTAACTAACAATTAACCAACTAAGCTAATTAAAGTAAGTAACTTACTATACAACCTAATAAAACGAGAGTTTCAAAAACTATTATCATATAGAAATCTCACAAAAAAGGCAAATGAGTAGCCTGAATTTTTTTGAGCTGTGCAAAAAATAAGGAGTAAAAAAATTTTTCAATCATTGATTTTTATATCTGTGAGATAAAAAATGAGTCAATGTAGGTAATATTGTTCCCATTTGTATAATTTTTATTTTGAAAAATTGAATAATCTCACAATCTTTAAGTGCAGGATTAGTCATACTATATGTTGACTTGGCCTTGATTTATCAAAACAATCACTAATTAATTGATGCTATTAAAATTTTAAAAAGTGAGATACGAGTATTAAAAGACTCCTAAATATGAAAGTGCTTTTGTTTTCTCTTAATTTATTGTCTTTTTAAAGTTGATACATATGATTTTATGGAGTCTTCACATTATTTACTTTTTAATGCGTGTTTTGTAGTATTTCAGTATGTCATACTTTAAAAAGTATTATGTCATTACTTTTGTGGCGACATTATCAAATATTAAATATTTTTTTAGTGCGAACGAAGAATCAAGGGAGATATTTTTTAAACCTGTAAAGTATAGATTAAGTATAGACATAGTATGAAGATCATATATTAATATGAGAATGCACGAGTATTAAAACATAGGTGTATTAATGTGCGATAAATATATTATATATTTATGTAAGGGAGATGATACTATGTTTAGTCTCATTATAAATTATAATGTCTAAATAACACTATTTTAAAAATCAAGATGTGTATTGTAAAAGGTTTATTGTTTGGTTGCCGTACATGGATTATAAAAACAAAATTTACAAAAGTATTATGACTATGTATACATACAATCAATGCTTTGTTATCGTAACTTTATCCCCTGCAAATAATAAACAAAAAGTATTTTAATGATTGTGGTACCAATTTACGAGTATTATTAAGGTCCTAAATTTTTACTAACTTTTTGAAGTTTTTGGGGATTAGATATTTTCAGGTTTTTTATTAGCAAATAATACATTCAGTTTTTCTTTGGTCACCATTGACATATGGGCCCAAAACAGAAACCTTTCTTATTTTTAAAACCATTGGGCCCAGTCCATGAGCCTCTTGCAAACCGGCTAAGCTTGTGAAGGTAGCCGGCTAGCTGTGCAAACACAGTGACAGTGACCACGAACCAACGTGGAGAATGTGGGGACCACGTTTGTTTTGATGGCTGAGAGTGTACTTAGCGGCTTGCGGTCCGGCGTGGGCTAGCCAATATCATTAGAATTGCAAGTTAGGCTTAGTTGTGCGGAGCCCACTCTGTCTTGTGGGCCCCTTTATGTGGTCCATCTTTGCTTTTTGTTTCGGAATTAGGAAATTCATCTTCCACCTTCCACACACCATGCTCCGTTTATTTATTTATTTGGAACAACACGTGCAATATTACCCAAGTGGGCAGGGGCAACTCATAATAATTAATATTGTGGGTTTTTTTCCCCTTTAACCAAAATATTACTTTTTCTTTGTGGCAAGAAAATATTAGCTGTACACCAATATAAATGTGCAAAATTTGAGGACAAATGTAAAGTGTTGAGTTGGTTTACTTAAACAGAAATATGACGATACTTACAATATATAGTTGAAGAGGCTTTCGTGGAAAAAGGTTGTGCTCCAATTGGGTTGTGTGTGTGTGTGGGTATTATTTGCACCTCCCGAATGATAATTGTCAATAAGGTTCCAGGGAATCGGCCAATTAATCAATTTTCATATAATAAATAAATTCGAAAAAGTACAAAGATGAGTTGACCTTACAATGTGGGCCTGATGAATCATCGCCTGTATCCGATGTGGCAAGGGAACCAACGGGGATGCGGCTTCTCTAATACACATGGGGCCCAACTTCTGATATCCCCTATCTCATTCCCATCATGGATGCTCTCCTATTCCCCGCGGAACCGAAGCATCTATTACCGTTTTTGTTTTCTATAATGGGGTCCATGTGCACAGTTGGTATTGGTTGCTTATCCTCTACACTTTTCATTCATGCCCAAAGACAATGTTGCCCCTTTAGAGTTTAGACTCTCAATCGCACAACACTGTAGTGGTGCAACGTAGAATGGTTAAATTGACTTGCAAATTATACTGAGGATAGAATGGGAATATATGGCACAAAAATATCTGAAGAGTATAATGTAGTACCTACGATGAGCATGGAATGCTCCAGCTGTGAGTATCAATACAGGTATGGCATGTGTGTTATGAAAATGTAATATGTAATCATTTTATATAGAGAAAACGAATGACAGGACAGTCTATCAACTTTTACCCTTTTCTGTCAATGAAAATTAGCTAGGGGGCATTAAGGTGGCATTTAAGAAATTTCAAAATGAGATTTTGCTGGACCAGGTGAGATGAACCTATTCAGACGTGTATTCCGAGAAATTATTTTGCGTTCTAAAGCTATCTGTTTGCTTAGTATATATAAAGAAATTAAAGGCATTAGTTTATTTTGTTTTTTCCGTTGTGAAGCAGGGAGGGCTTAGTTACTTCATGAAGATCTATATCATCCATGTATGAGAAAACTAAAGTATAAGAAGGCCATGTAATGTCCATTAAATTGAATCGTCATTTTCTATATGACATTTACTATCCCTAAATGAGCCTCGCATCAAAGTGAGATCAGAGAGTTATATACGTGGCATGTTAAAAGAGAACAACAAGCATAATTACTAGTTTATATATATCCAGGATTTGTCAAACATAATTATTTGTATATATCCAGGATTTGTCAAATGTCAGCGCATTTCATCAATGAAACAAAAGCTCGTGGAAACAACCTCTGGGTTTAATCATTTTAATAATTGTGTTATTTTTCTAGTTTCCATTGTGTCATCACATTGTTTTCACAAAATGGTAATTCTTGCCTAAAGTCAGACGATAGAAAAACCGGGGACCGTACATGATTACATTTTGGTTTATGCGGCCTTAAAAAATGATAATACCAATTATAACCATAATAATGCGAGTAAGAAATAGAAAGAAAATAGAAGGAGAAGTGTCGTCCGGAATCATATTCACTAGCTTTTGTAGTGACTCGCAGTTTTGCTATAAACTGCTTCTAGTAGGGCACTTAATTACGTACCCACTATTAGTTATTTCACATGGATCCATGTTTATATATGGTGATGAGCTCTCCATTATGTCATGCTTTCGTAATAAAATGACTGACGAAAAATATTAGAAGTCATAACTGTCTAATTTCTAGAAAAACTAGCCATCTTCGTTTGTTTTTCACCCTTCCTAGACTTAATTCTATAGTACTATTGTCTTTCCCTGGTATACATTTGATCTAACCAGACAATAGAATAATGGCACGGATCTGACCTGAAATCCCAGAATAGTTTTCCCAGTAGTAATTTTTTAAAATGCAAAGTAAATACGAAAGAATGTATATGTATATATATATATATGAACACATGCACATGTAAGGGAATCAGTAAGTTTTTTCTAAATGATTGAAATGTGGTAGGCTGGTAGCTAGATCTAACTTTTTATTAATTTTGTTCACAATGCATATTGAGTCTAATAAATCATTTTTTTTTAACAATATATATATATTTGTTTCACCAGTCATATTTCTGCTTAGTTTATGATGTACATGCTTTAGTAATGCAGTCAAGTGGCTCTGACTCCAAAGCCGGAGAGGCTTTTAAGGGATAAAGAGCTGTTGATGGTGAAGATTTGGATGATTGTTTCTTCTCCAACCGACAGGAGGTAAAAATTAGGTGCAGTTCATGAACTCTAAAGTAAGGTACAGTTTGAACTCTATAAGCATAGTACTTCTTCAACTTCCTTGCTTAGTCAATGGATCCATACATGCTTACTTTATTATGGCAAACAGGAAATGGAATTAAGTAAGAGAAGGCAGTTTTTGTTTTTAATTTGTGCTGCAGGTGAGATAAGAGAAAGCAACTTGTATATTGCCTTAGACCTCTGGTTAATCACATTACTCTAGATTTTGATGTAATAAAAAATTCAATGAGCCGCTATAATTTTAACTTGTACTTAAATGACCAAAGTTGATTGTTTGTTCCTAAATACATGCCGAAATCAACTACGCTTTTAGTTATAAATAAAATAAAGTTCTCTCAAACTCAGGTAAAGGTAAGTAATGAGATGGAGCAAATTATGACATGATTTAATAAGCATAGAAAGATCCACATGCTTCTTTCTTACTCCCCTAGTTCTGCCCTGTCACTTATCTCTCGCTCAATGTGTTGGTAAATCAATTAGATAAGCTCCAAGCCTCAAACTATTTCCAGTATGGCAATTACAGTTTGATGGCAACATATAAACATTGTCCTTCTCAGTATGCAGCACAATGGCAAAACCTTGTACCTTTGAATCTAGCCTACATTCAACTTGTTAGGCAAGACAAGTTGTTATTTTATGCAATCATCATTTTGAAATTTTGGTACTGGTTTCCACCTCTCGTAATTTAGGGGAGAAAATGTGCATCACCTACGCAAATCAATTCATATTACGCATTGTCACCTAAAGAGCATCAAAAGCTCAGTATTTCAGAGGATCGAGGCCAACTCTATATAAGTGTATGCAAAATATGAGTATATATATGACGGCCATTTCTCACTAATTGTCCATGATTAATTAACCTTTTAACAGGTCCTGACTTACAGGACGGGAGTTACGTCATTGTGCTTCAAAATATGTGTTGTGTCTTGTGAGAAATAGTTCTTTAGAATTCAAGCAAAGTATATAATATAATATAATTTCGATCAACAATGAGCGAAAAGGACACACAAATAATTTATTAATTATTCTTCTCTTGAAATGTACAAAAGAATATTGTGTTGTTGTTTGTATAACAAACTACAACATAACTTAATTCGAAACCATTTAATATTAAATGAGCGTATTATATGACAAAGATTAAAGGCCAGAAGTAAATGGCACGCCGGTGGCAGGTAACCACGTGCCGCCAGCGAGGAGGCTAGCAACCGTGAAGGGTGCTGCCTGAGCTGGGCTCGTTAAAACATGATAACCAGGCCATCGAAACCTATTTCTCGTGGACGATCCAGGCCCGGAGTTCCTGTACTCTCCATAAAATACCGTACTTTGAGCAAAAGTAGTGTTCCCCCAGGGAGACCAACCCGTTGGGTTCACCAAGTTGTCTATGAACGTCTTCATGACCACCACTCTCGAGTATCGCTGCCACGGCCGGCCCAAGAATGTGTTGTAGTTATTAACAACGGGCCTGAGGTCCGGTGCGGCCCTAATCTGAGAGTTGTGAATTGAGATTCCCGTGTTTTGAAATGGGTCATCTCGACCTTGGGCCGTGATCATGTTGGCCTGCCCATTCAAGGGCCTTCTGGCAAGGATCACACAACTTTGAAAAACAACCGCGGCATTGCCGAAGATAAAGTCAACGGTGCCAAAGATGTAGCAACCTCTGTAGAATTGTCGCTGTGCGTGAGCCATGAGGGTGTCTTGGTAGCCGTCGATGGCGCAGCGGTAGAAGACGGAGAGATCGGAGGCTGATCGCAGCGCCACCGCTTGGCCCCTCAGAGGACCCGCCGTGTTCATGAAGGTGATGTCGCGTGCAATGAAGTGAAGGCCATCAATTCCTGAAATTTTTTATAAGGTCAACAATTAATCAGTTCATCATGACCCTGCTATCTTTATGTCGCCGGGAAGTTAGCCAATTTTATGAAGTATACACAAATTGCAAGCATCAATTATGATTATGACTATCTTATATATTCATGCAAGCTAGCTAGGCATCGTTTACTAATCATTTTAAGTTTGATTCACTGAAATCTTGCTTATGCAGTAATCTAAAGCAAGTCTAACATATTCTTGTTAGTTTTCAACGCTTTAGTTAGACTTTAAAAAAAAAAAAAAAAGATTATAATTAAAATGCGGTACAACGAACAGGTAAAAAATTTGACTAAATATTCCAATAAAAACGAGCCTTAAGTTCCAGTTTTATGAAAATGGGGTAAAATGAAATCTATGCCAGCACAGGAAAGAGTTTGTGTACATACTCTAACTAGGTCTATTAGTAATGAGTTATGATATTTGAACATTAAAATTCAAATCAAATAAAAACACCTCTCTCACATAAATTAATATAGAATATATCTATTTCATATTGACATGCAAGTAGCTCTATATATACTCGCTCGCTCACATTAATATACCATTATGACATCTATATATTGTCTACTCAATATTGGTTAAAAGAAATTCCATTAGTAATTCTGAACACTGAACCAGCCTGAGGATAGGCTCAACAGATAATGAAATAAATCGATCACATGATAAAGAATCAGAAAGATAATGTAACATAGGAACAGAAAAAGAGCAAAGAGAGGAAATATGTGTGACCTGCTGTTGCAGAACTATAGGTGGTATAGCCTTGTTGAACGCTCCTGCCACTTGCTATTATGGTATATCTCATGCCATCACCAACCAGCATGATGTTGTCGTTGGTCTTATCAACCTCAATGTTCTCTCTATATACCCCTCTCTTCACATGTATGATAAACCTCGACTTGATTCTTCTCCTTGCCGCGGCATTGATAGCAGCTTGCACGGTCCTGAAATGGCCAGAACCATCTTTGGCCACCACAAGATGTGCCTTTATAGAAGAAGACTGCAACAGTATCCTATCACGCATTGAAAACCAGCTTGGAAACGCATCTTCGGTAATGTCTTCTGTGAAGTGTTCTGCTCCTTTTTTCAGGAATGCCGAATTGACGGCTAAGCTATTGCTTATAATCTCAGAGACATTGGTGCTAGTGGTGGAAACGATGAAATGTGGAACTCCTAGTTCTGTGGCCATTTTTCTACATGTTTCGATGTTTGTGAGAGCAGTGCTGAGCCATGTTTGTGCATCGAAATCTGAACAGCTCCTCTGGTTGTGATGAAGGCCTTGAATGGTGCGGTTTAGATGGAACACGGTGTTGTCATAGAGCTTCAAACAATCTCCGAACACGGATCTTTGCTTCTTGGTTGAAGTGTCGTGTCCGAAACCATGTGCTTGCCTCTTCATGATGAGTGCTCTCTCCAAGGCCAAGTGAATCAGAACTGAACGGAATTCGGTTTTGTGTTTGAATCTGTAATGGTTGTGGCTTTGCCTCATGTAGTATTTGCATGGCTCGGGGTGTGGGGTTCGGTTGCACCACCAATCTATGTTGGTCCTGGAAGATCTTGTTTTTGATGAGGCTATTGAGAAAACTGATGACAACAATAACAGTGTCAAGAATATCTTTCCCATGATTGTCATTTTGTGTGTGCGGCCTTTTTTTTTTTGCTTTTTCTTCTTGTTTTGGATGCCGGGGCAGTTATTAAATACTCGTATGTTCCACCCCAAGTAGCTTAGAGTGGGAGTTTCTTAGATGGATGATGAGTGTGAAGAAGGGTAAATGAGGTGTCGGCAAAAATTAAAAAAGAAAATGATGAATTGCTGCAGAGATAAAATATATTATTGCAATTGCAAGAAGGAATATATATATGATCCGTGTTCTGGCTTTGCTTATAACTCTCTACGAACTTTTGCCCAAGTAGTAATTCAGGGTTATTCTACGTGTATGGTTCGTTCCATACTTCCATTAAGCAGATTTTTTTTAATTAAAAAAAAATCTTCTTAATAATAACTATCAAGGATAAACACTTACCTAGTAAAGGATACAGTCTATATAATCCATATGTTTAATACATGAGGCTCTCTGACATTTACAGATTCAGGTATAGAGAAAATTAAAGTTAATTAGCTTAATTATTGCTTGAATCTGCATGTGTGTTGCTTGCTTATCGGCACAGGCAGCGGATCGACTTTATTTGCAAATTCAAGAAAAAACAAAAGTATCTTGTCATGTTGGCACAGTAATATAATTAAATTGATCTTAATAAGCTTCTTTGTCAACGTATTAATTGATGACGCGGCTATGATTAGAATTAAGAAACACCTCACAACTATACTAGGATTCGCGAAAGAAGATTGAGACTAAATTTGGTGTAATTTTTGGGAAAATTACTTTTAATAAAAAGTTGTTTTAAAAAATTACTTTTAAAAGAATTAATTTATATTGATTTGAGTATATTAAAAATAAATTTAAGAGAATAATTTTTATTTAGATATAATAAAATAAAATTATTTTTTATTATTAATATAAAAATAATAATAAATTTTTTTAAAAAGATTTTTTTTTAGCATAATAAATAACTTTAAGAATATTTTTTTAAAAATTTTTTTATATATCTAAATATATTAATTATTATATATTTTAATTTTTATTTTAATAAAAGACTTTTTGTCACCAAATTATAAACCAAAAGGATCCTAAGTTGGCCTGAAGTTGTACACTTGTTCCGTACACATGCACGATGCTGCAAAAGCAAATTGTATATGTACACTTTTCCTTGAGTAGACTTCTTCTTCGAGTATATGGGAAGCAACAGTTTCTTGGAAGGGAGTAAGCATTTTCACCCTGTACCCGGATGCGTCTTGTTCAAGCAGGACTGAAAATTAACGGTAACCCCACGTGCTGTAGTTTGTAGAGTAAGCGAACAAATTTTTTTTCCCCTTTTAGGTAATTATATGAATGACTCTGTCAAAGAAAAATGTTTTTTATATGTGCATTTTTTTATCCCTATATCGAGGCACGTACATCCATCATAACACATGAGTGTGTTAGCACAATCATCAAAATAATGATTTGATAAAGGGTAATGTTATTTGTAAGTACGTAAATATAGAGATAAAAAATCACATGTATATATTGATGTACTTACAAATAACATTGCCTAAAATAGTGATTTTTCGATCTCTATATTGATGTACTTACAAATAAAATTACTCTTTATCCAATCACTATTTTGATGATCGTGCTAACACTCTCATTTATCAACGCGTTCATATAATTGGTTTCATTTTTTGTTTTTCAATGAGATCGGTTTCTTTCTTTCTTTTTAGTTTTAGCTTTTGCCTTGGTCATGCGAACTTCGATATTAGAGCAAACGATCCCTGAATGTCTGGATGTTGAAAAGTGAAAACCTTGATGTGAACATAAAATGGGCACAGAAATCGACGGAAAATGTAAAATCTCATTAATATATACATATAAATAAGTCATGCTAATTAGACAGAAATTTGACAAGAGTTTTGATTAATCTGCAGGAGCTCTTAGGTTTGAAATTACAAACAAAATAAAATAAAACTAGTAAACTTTGATCCCTCCTTCAAGGTATAAAAGCTCTAGAGTCTGTCCTTACCTGGATCAAGCGTAATTTAGCAAATGGTAGTTTTTCTTTCTCTTGATTTCCCTATAATTTACTAACTCATAGCAGTTCATGTTCCCACTAAGTAATCTGCATAACAATGGCTTATGCCACCTAACGATTTTTTAATCTTAGAGCATTAATTGATACACAGTGCACATCTTGCTCTTCGAGTTTTGTTTATAGTTCAGACATAAAATGAATACATATAGGACAAAATAGGCTAGGTTTATGCACGATTCGTTTCTAGCTAACTTTTTTCAAATGGAAGTTGTGATTTGTGAGATACAATTTTTGCTTAACACCGGCCACAAACACGATGAGACCCCTGAATTCGTCTCTATCTCTTTCTAAATCAAATGAATAAAGTAGAATTTTTTTAGTTGCTTCCCTTGCCAAATAACGATCTTGTGGATAATTTCATTTTTCTAAAATTCTTTTGTCATACGTCCTCCGAGTAGTATATCATGACATTATGTTTTTCAAAATGGCATGCGTAAAACCAATTTCTAAGTACCATTGCAACAGATTATGCTTTCAGTGGCGATTTTTATGTGATGAGCTAAACAGTGTAGGTGAAGCTGAAAGCAAGTCTTTAGTGATAGCTTTTGGTCATCACTGAAATAAGTCTTTCTTTTCATGACACCATTATTGAAATGGCACCGGCCCCTTCCCCCACATCACTCCACTGTGAGTTTTCTTTCACTTGCAGGCCTTTCAATTTCAAGCAACTAGTGCATTTTTCTTTTCTGTATCAAGCAACTACCCTTATTATTATCTGATGACTTATACAAGAATCTGTGAGAACTTATGAAGATAAAATCCTTTTTTTGTTTGTTGGTCAAGTAATTTGTCTAAAATCCTTTCAAATATTATTTTTCTAAAAGTAATTTGTCACTGCACCCCACCCAAATCAACCCCCCTTTTTTTTTTTGTCAATGGCCAGGTCAATCTGAAAATTCCTTGGTTGTGATATTGGGAGGCTAATGTATATTGGGCTTGTGTACCTTTCATGCATTGGCGGTAGCTTAGAGTTTCATCTCTGTCAGCCGTTGGGCTTTGCACGGTTCGTAAAATGATATTAAACGACCTAGACTCAATCCACTTTAATTTGAGCCCACTATTTATGTTGGGCCATAGCCTTGCCTGATGGCTCCGCATGGCCGAACATAACCGAAATGCTGTGTTGGCCAAAAAAAAAAGTAACGCAGAAAACCCGAAACACTTGTTTTTTCAATGGATTAAAAAAAAAAAAAAAACTTGTTCTTGTTTGGTTGTTTTCTTTGGTTTTCAAAATCGATATGCTTTCCTTTACCTACTGCCACATGGTAAGAAATTAAGATTGCCTTTGCCTTGTCACATGCACAAATTTTAATTTTTGGAACAACATGCACAAACTTTTATTAACGATGTCAAACAGGAAGTTGACTTCTGACTTTTGATAACTTGATGCACATGTTCAAACACAATTAAAATTTTTATTTAAATGCACATTTACTTCAAGTTCAAAGGCTACTCACTTTGTCCCCTTCAATAAAAGATTAGAAATTAAAGTTATTGCTGTTAACCCCATAAATTGGTAGGACTGCACAATCACTTGACTACTTTGTATGCTAGTGCCTCTTGTGAGCATCCTCATTCCACTATCAGAAAACTTACAGGGATTTTATATTGACCGGTACACGACGAAGGTGATATTTACCTAAAATTAATACCATACCATTGATTATTACTTTTTTGACTGGAAATATTGATTAATTTGTTATGACTGCACTTCCATATATATATTAAAATGTACACATTTAATTTTAAGCCTTAGTTATCAAGAACTTATTCAGTCTGTGCATATGTATTATTTTTACTAAAACTCCTTTAACTGTTCGTGGAATCTAAGCAACAATATGAATAAAAAGCTAAACGAAATTAGAAGGTTTCGGTAATTGCTTTTGGACCTTTCGTTTCTTTATTATTTTTGAAGCCGTCCCTTCAGAAAAACTTGTACATGTTTCTCTTTGAAAGAAGCTAGCTACTTGCATTAAGCACAACCGTGACATTGGGGAAGAGCCAACAGATAAACATCGAATGGGGGCGTTTATGTGAAGGTACTTTGATTGGTCAAGGAATGAAGTGCAACCGAAGTAGGACACTGTTCAAGTAAAGAGTCGCCGTTAGAAGTACAATGACAACCGTTCAAATGCATTCAAATTCGAAGTAACATTCCACTTCATACGCATGCTGGCCCCGGAAGTGCCTCCGTCTCTCTCTTTTTTTGTTTATCTTCTCTGTTCCTTTCTCTTGTGTAAATGCTTGCTTTTTTGAGAGAAGCATAAACCGCACGCTTCACTTCCTTATCCTTTTCACGATATCCGCATATATATATATATATATATATATATATATATATATATTTATATCAAGAATTTCAAGTCAATCCCGTTATTATGCATGAACTCCTCCTAGCAAAGTATTCATCAGTGGATAGCGTGAAGCTTGGGCTTGATTTGCTGTAGAGAGAGGATGGACTTGACGCGTAGGTTGATGATGATGATTGTTGGTACCTTGTTGTGTGTAGAGAGAAGCACGGGTTGGCAACACGATTATGGGGAAGCATTGTCAAAGAGCATCTTGTTCTTTGAAGGGCAGAGGTCAGGGAAGTTGCCACCCACACAGAGGATGACTTGGAGGAAGGATTCTGCTCTTGATGATGGCTCTCAAGTTGTTGAGAGTGTCTCCCATTTCTATGGCAAAGTAAATAACTCATCTTTAATTTCGCTGCTCTTCATCTAAATTTTCTTGGCATGCCTTCGTGACATGACCATTTAACTAGATTTAGCCAAATTGGGGTTTGTCTGCGATGGTTTTGTTCATTTTGAATACAAAAAAGTCACAACATATAACTTCTCCATGAAATTGGAATTATATGACATTGTTTGAGAAAAAAACTAAGCTGAAAATTATAGAAAAGGAAATTAATCAAACCCGATTTTTTTAAAGTACTCGAAGGGTCTGTTATGTACTACTTAATTGTCTATTTGTAAGGATAAAAAGTGTAGCGGACAGATGTGTAATGTGTTATCTATGGTTCAATACCCATTTTAAAATAAATAAGATAATTTATATATTGTTAACGTAAGCCTTTTATGAGCATTTCATTTATCATTTTTTATCTTTAGTAAGTACTTTTCTCCTGTATTAACATGTGGCATCATATAAATTACTAGCAATACGAAAAAACTTGACTAGATGTGACTTTTTTTTTTTTTTGGGATACAAACCTGACTAGATGTGACTTATTAGAGTGACTTGTGGCATTTCTAATTATGGCCTTTTGTTATCTTATAAGACAGGGTTGAGTTTCATCTAAAGCTACGCTCAGTTTGAGAAATAAAGTTATTTTTAAAAAATACAAAACACGGAAATGCTCTTTGCTTTCAAAATTAAGTTTTCTATAACTCATAATTAAGAACATGATTTCCCTTTACCCATCTACAATACAGGCTGACTTGGTTGGTGGTTACTACGATGCTGGTGACAATGTGAAATTCAACTTTCCAATGGCATTTTCAACAACCATGCTAGCCTGGAGTGTAATAGAGTTCGGGAAATTCATGGGTCCAGACCTTGAACATGCGCTAGACGCTATTCGTTGGGCCACGGAATATTTCCTTAAAGCCACAAGCATCCCCGGGTTTGTGTTTGCCCAAGTTGGCGACCCACACAGTGACCACAATTGCTGGGAGAGACCTGAAGACATGGACACCCTTAGAACAGTCTATGCTGTCAGCAAGGAGTACCCTGGCTCCGAAGTTTCAGCGGAGATAGCAGCAGCACTTGCAGCCTCTTCCATTGTATATAGAAAATATCATCTTGGTTATTCGGCAAGGCTTCTCCAAAGGGCTATAATGGTATGTGCCATACATTTACTAGGATTGTAACATATAATTTGCCTTTATATTATAATCTATATATACAAAGCTTTCATGGAGTTTTCCTTTTATTTGCAATCAGGTTTTTAACTTTGCAGATAAGTATAGGGGATCATACAACGACAGCATTGGACCGTGGGTATGCCCATTCTATTGTGATTTTAGTGGCTACCAGGTAGGCCTGGTCTTGCTCCATGCTCATGGATTATATATTTAGCATTTTTTTATTCCTAAATTTGTATTTCATGGGTACCCTTGTGCTCAGGTAGTACTGGATCTAGTTATTTCAATTCAATTTGAAAACTTTAGATCCAAATCATGAATATTCAAATTTTATATTTATGACCCTATGATATTTGAAAGTGACATACATAGAGTGACTTTTCAATTCTAGGACGAATTGATCTGGGGAGCGGCATGGTTGTTCAAGGCTACTAAACTCTCATATTACTGGGTTTACATTGACGAAAATATTCACAATCTGAACAATTTTGGGGAATTTGGCTGGGATTCAAAAAATGCTGGCATCAATGTGCTTGTTTCTAAGGTGTATTTATGCGCAGCTTTCTTCTTTTAACATGAATTATGCTTTCTTTTTGCCCACATTTTACAACATCGTAACGCTTTTGTTATGGCTGAACAATTTTCTTTTCTAATTACCGCTAACAGCTTCTGATTAATACTACCTCTTCTAAGCCTTTCATCCCCAATGCGGACAAGTTTATCTGTTCTGCGCTGCCTGAATCACCTTCAGTATCAGTGTCATATTCTCCAGGTAAATTAATTACCGCGAGTCCAAGTTATATATATTCAACCTTAAACACGTTCGATCTTCTGCAAGTTCGCTTTACCGGATTTCTGAAATTAAGCTTAGATTTTCAAAATTACGGTTGTATGTGAATTCATATTTGTACTGTTAGAGTTGGATATATACGTCTTGGTCTGAAAGTTTGCTTGATCCGTAACCCATGCTGGTTAGGACCAAATAAGCAAAACAATTTCTTGGCGAGTCAACGGGCCCTATCCATTTAACCTAGCTAGGAGCTAAATGTGTTGTATTTGTGAATTACAAAGATCGTCCACTAACTTGTTTAATTATATTTGCAAAAGAAGACACATTTATTTAGAGACCTAATGGTTAACAATAAAAAAATTTTAAAGACATGATAAGGACTTGAGTTAGCTATTTCAGTCCACTTGATACCTACGAGTTGCCACTTCATACTTTTAGTATGACTTATTTTAATTGTTACATTTGTATTGTATGACTAAATGTTAGAAAGAGTTTAATTTGAATATTTGTATTTATTTGTCAATGAAAATTTAACAAATTAGATGTTCTAACAATTTAAAAAACTAAAAACGAAAATAAAAAAATTGTTACGATTTATTGACTAACTTGAAAATAAACACATTTATGCGGTACAGACACAAAAGATTAGTTAAAATATTGATTCATTTAAATTATGAGTCAATTTAGTTTAACCCATTTGTTTTTAAATTTTTATGGACTGAATTGATACAAATCAATTCAGGCTCGAATACCCACTTCTAATTGTGTTATATATTTGGAATTTATGATTGATGATGACTATTTTGAGACTAGGTGGGCTTCTATTCAAGCCAGGCGGGAGTAACTTGCAGCATGCGACAGCATTTTCATTTCTTTTCCTGGTTTATGCTAGCTATTTGAACAAAGCAAATAGAGAGATTGACTGTGGGGGTAAAGTTTTTGCGTCTCCAAGGCGACTTATACAATTAGCAAGAAGCCAGGTATACAAAATTACATTATCAAATTATATGTAATTAAGTAAACAACTTGTTATCTTTATAATAAGACCGACCCAGTTGGTCATGATGCTCAATATAATAAGATTGCCTATTGTTAGCTAAGATATATTGTTATATATGTAAGAAAAAAAAAAAGGGGGGGGGGGGAGGATTCAATTCTTGGTGAACTACAAACATCAACAGCAAATATTGTTTTTGTACAGTTAAGTTGAAGTTCATGATGTAAGTGCAGGTGGATTACATACTAGGAAGCAACCCATTGAATATGTCATACATGGCGGGATACGGACCAAAGTTTCCTGAAAGAATACATCATCGCGCGTCGTCATTGCCTTCCTTAGATAAGCACCCTGGCCACATGGATTGCAAAGGAGGATCCTCTTATTTTCAAAGCCAAAACCCTAACCCCAACTTGCTTGTTGGAGCTGTAGTTGGGGGGCCTGATATCAACGATTCATATGCAGATTCTCGAACAGATTTTGTACACTCAGAGCCTGCAACGTACATAAATGCTCCTCTTGTGGGTGCTTTGGCTTACTTCAAATCACATCCATCCTGAAGTCGAATTATGTAGTTGGAACAACATATACAGTTATAAGAAGAATGTGAAAAAAAAAAAAAAAAAGTCGCTAGATTATAGCTGATTGTATATATATTTGTGCCAAGCCTCAGTTTTACATGGATAAAGAATGGTGATTAATCAAATAGCTGTAATTTGAGTCTCTTGAGTATTAATTACTTGATTCCTAGATCAAATTCTAAAGAAAATCTTGTATGCTTCCAAGACCTTTGTTTTTTTCTTCCCAGAATTATAGAAGACGGTTGCTTTAGTGGTGTTAGACCTGTACCACTGCAGATATTTCTAGCGTATATGATTTAATTATTTTATAAGATTTTTTAACAAATAGGAAAGATATAATGATTAGATAAATGAAAATATTTTATTATATTTATAATGACTGATATTGATTTATGAAAATTTTATATTTGTTATTTTAATTTAAGATTTTTTTATATTAATACATTAATTTAATTGTGTTGTGTCTTATTGATTTTAAAATTTTTTCCATATATGACTTATTAATATTTTAATTAATTTTATTAATATAAATCAAACTATTAATTATATAATCATATTTTCTATTTATTTTATTTTCAAAATTATTTCAAATTTTAATTTCTAGAATAAAAAATTATTTTTTATTTCTTTTCATTTTTCTCATATAATAGTGATATCAAATATAGGTAAATGAATTTCGTAAAATTATATTTAAATAAAAATCCTTTTATTATGTTTATACTTTAAATATTCTTATTTTTACTTTTAAAATTACATTTAATACTTTAATGTATGGAAAAAACATGAATTTTAGTTTTTGTAATATATGAATCAAATATAAAAAAACATAATCTTCAAGACTTTAAGGATCAATTAAAAACATTAATATAATTTACATCCTAAAATTAAAAATCTTTATTACATTTGAGATTTATTAAGAATTTAATTGGTATGCACTATCAGTGTAAAAATATTTTAACAGATATTCAATCATATATTACCACATCAACAAAAGTGTTTAATATAACCGCCCATGACTTTAAAGGTCTTACAAATACCAATATGTGATTAGATGATAACGTAAAACTCTTTTATACTGTCAATATGTACCAATTAAACTCATTTATTAATATCAAATTAATTTTTCATATGGATAGATACTTCAATATTATGTCTCAGTTAATTTTATGTCCGTGATAATCATCTTTTATAATTTTATTTCTTATTTTTTATTTTATTTATTTTTAATATTTATATTCTAATTAATAATAATCAAAATCAAATATAAAATTTATTGATTTTATAAAGTAAATACATAACTAAAAGTATAAAAAATTAAGAGATTTTTCATAAAACTTTATTTAATAATAAATGTTGTTTTTGGCATTTAAAGAATAGGAGAAAGAGAGGGTGATGAAAATTTTAAATCAATAAATTAAACATTAATAATTAAATAAAATCTCATCTAGGTTTTCCAAAAAAATAAAATTATCTAGAGAAGATAAGAAATTATTGAAATATCCTCCTTTATAAAAAATTTTGAAATCTTAAATACAGTTAAAAAATTAATTTTTGGATATAAATTATATTAAAATTTTTAGTTATGACTTAAAGTCTTGAAAAGTGTTTTGTAAATTGATTCAGATATTACAAAAATCAATCTTTAAAAATATTTTCTATGATTGATTGTAATTTCAAAAATAAAATTTAGAAAGTTAAAAATATAAACATATTAAATGACTTTTTTCTTTTTAAATATAATTTTGTGAAAACTATTTACGTATAAATATTTGATGTTGCTATTATTCATGAGAAAAAAACTAATTAAAAAAAAAGATAAAAATGAAAATATGAAGATATGTTTAATAGTTTTGTTTATTTAGATAAAAATTAATTAACAATAAATGAATAGTATATTTAAATCAATGATAAACATATATTAAAGCTTAAGTAATAAAAAATTATTTTATTAAAGAAATAATTTAATAAAAGTCAGTTTAAGACATTAAAGTTTTAATATTATCTCTAAACTTTAAGTACATATGCATTAATTATTTAGTGCTTAAAATAAATTACTTTAGTTTATTTAATATAACATGAAAACGATAATATATTACCTTAAATTTTAAATTTTATAAAATCTTATGATTTTTTCCTTTTCACCCGAAATTATATTTGTGAAAATTAATTGATGATATACTAATGTTGATGAGAATTATTACATCATTTACGATCAAAAATTAAATATAAATATTTGGATATGTAATACTAGATTTCCTCATCATCAGCAATGCCCGTTGTAATTTACTTTTTAAAGTGCACTCTTATTTTTATGGAATCTAAATCCAATACTACATATCCTTATTAAAGTTTTGTCTTAAATAACGCATAACGTTTTTATTTTAATTTGTCGTAAACATTGTACCATTATTACATTATTATTAATATAAATACGGGATATTTAATATTCGATATGTTGCATTTTCCTCTTACTCATTTGAAGCATTAAAAAAATTTTAATATGTATTTAGTGGATATAATTAAAACGAAGATCCTTAACTAATTCTCTTAATTTTTTCCAAAGTAGTTTATATTTGAAGTAATAACATATTAATTTTTGCAAAAAAGAAAAAAAAATCCTCTTCTTCAAATACAACGACCGTTTGTGACCGTTAACACTTAGCTAGGTACTAATTTATTCTAGATCAACTTATATATAGTCCATTCTTAGAATGAATTTTAACTATGATTGCTAATTAATTAATCAAAATAATTTAAATTGAATTATTTCCTTTTTCTAAAGATTCCACACACGAAAAAATTAGGGATGCAATTGTCATACACGTGTAGATGGGTGTATTTGCCAGTGATCAAATTTCAGACATAGCTTATAACAAGGACATGCTTGCTTATTTATACCTGCTCTTGAGGTGAATAAAAAATAGCATATAGCATACCTCTAATTGAAAGTTTTCGTTAAATATGAGAAGCAACATCGTAGCAATGTCAAAGTTATCACTGTTAATAATAACTACAACGATGGTGATGGCTAAAATGACAAGAGCAGCTTCACTTAACTAGGCAGAAGCATTGACGAAGAGCATTTTGTTTTTCGGAGAACAGAGGTCCGGGAAGTTGCCACCTTGTCAACGCATGAAATGGCGGAAAGACTCTGCCCTTCATGATGGCTCCGATATTCATGTAACTACTTTCTCCCTATGCTTTTTTTTTTCATATAACTTTCTCTCTATGCTTGTGATATACATTCAAGAACCAAATCCCAATATTCAATAGTATATTTTACTAGAATTAATGAAAATTTCAGGATATACATAGAGGGCCTGGTTATGATTCTAGGAGAAGTACTTCTTGAAAAGCGGAAGTAGAAGCAAAAGCAGAAAAATATTTTACGTTTGGATATAATTGTATAAGTACTTTTTATCAAAATTAGAAGTTATTAAATTGTTTGAATGTGATAACTATGAAAGTACTTTATTTAATAAAATTACAATTAAAGATATGGAGAGAGAAAGAATGAGAGTGAGAAGAGAGTGATAGTTTTTAAAAGTTTTAAGGATAAAATCATAATTTAGTGGAAAGAAAGTGGTTGCAAATTTTAAGGAGCAACATTCTCTCCCTTCTACTGCTTCTACTTCTGCGAGAAGCAGCTCCCTATCTGCTTCTCAAAAAAGCAGAAAAACTGATTATTTTATGTTTCTGCTTTTTTTTGGAAGCACAAACAAACAACATTAAAAATTTTGTAAGTACTTATTTTTGAAAAATTAAAAAAAAAGGTATTTTTTTTTATACTAGAAGCCCAAACAAATGCACCCAGAACATATAAGATTTTTTTTTTTTGGGCAAAAATACCTCCTATATTTCAATTATTCATTGAAAGCTAAACACTTACTAATTGAAAAATATATATGTGGTATTCCAAACTCAGATGGATATGGTAGGTGGATACTATGATGCTGGTGACAATGTCAAATTCCATTTCCCAATGGCATTCACAACTACCATGCTTGCATGGAGTGTCGAATTTGGAGATCTCATGGGTTCAGAGCTGCAACATGCAATGGAAGCAGTCCGGTGGGGAACTGACTATTTCCTTAAAGCCACAAAATACCCACATTTTGTTGTGGCACAAGTTGCCGATCCCAATGGCGATCACAACTGTTGGGAGAGGCCAGAAGACATGGACACTCCTAGGAACCCATACTATGTCACTCGTAGGAAGCCAGGTTCAGAGGTTTCAGCTGAGATTGCAGCTGCACTTGCAGCATCTTCCATAGCATTTAGGAAAATTCATGCTCAATATTCCAATGTGCTTCGCAAGAGGGCTATACAGGTATGTGTTTGAATTTTGTGATCAATTTTATTTCTTGCAAAAATTAATAAATTAATTTGAAGAACGTATTGCGAATCATTTCATCACTACAAATTTGGAGGACAGGTGACTCCTCTTCTTTAAATTGATAATGAGACCCAGTGAACACTGTACTCGAGGATTGACACAATGGTTTGAAACTGAAAAACTAAATTAATTTAGATTATTGAGATAATTAAGTCACTTCAAGTCAAATTTGAGCAAATCAAATATACTATGATTTTTCAAACTGACGCGTGTTCATTCAATTCCACATTTTTTGTGTCCAAAATATTTTGCTAGCCAACAATTATATCTCTGTATGATTAGGTGTTTGACTTTGCGAACAAGTACCGTGGATCTTATAACGATAGCATAGGTGCTGCAGCCTGCCCCTTCTACTGTGATATCAGTGGGTACATGGTGATTTTCACGATCATAATTTATGATAATTTCTATATTAGAAAAAACAGAGATCCAAATATTGTTCCGATAATTATATTTTCATATGGATGTTTTTCGTTTGTATGCCTTCAAATTCCACCAAATTCAGGATGAATTGATATGCGGAGCAGCGTGGTTGTATAAGGCGACTAATGTATCTGACTATTGGAACTTTGTCAAAGAAAACATACAAACCATTGAAGGCCCTGTAATAAGAAATGTAAATGGTTTTCCAGTTGCAGTTAATGGTGGAAATTTTGCTGAATTTGGATGGGACTGCAAGCATGCTGGCATTAATGTACTTGTTTCCCAGGTTAGTCAATATTCATCTTGGTAATATTTAAAAAGGTAGAAATTTAAGGGTCTATATATTATTTTCCCTTAATGTTTTTACACCTATACATACGATAGAATTTGACTTACACTAAATTCTTCTAAATTCTAATTAAACAAACTCCATTTTTTATTACACACCCCACACATATTTTTATGCTGCACCACTTTACGTAAAATATCTTTACCTCAGAACATTGTTAACGTATGATCTTTCACGAATCTCGTTTCATTCTTCCAATTCTGGCAGTGGGTGATGGCCGATCCATCTAGCGCGAGCCCTTTCATTCCCAATGCAGACAGATTTGTATGTTCTTTGTTGCCCGGTTCGCCTACCAAATCAGTCTCATACTCCAAAGGTATTTAACTTGTGTGTGTAAAATGGATCATAAATCCTTAACACCCCTCCCCCCCCCCAACCCAACAAAAGAAGAAGAAGAAGAAGAAGAAGAACATAAGATTGATTGGTAGACGTAATTACATTTATAGCTATACTGTGCAAAAATATTTGATCTTGAAACATGAAAGTCATAGGGCTTGTTTGAAATTGTTTTTGTTTGAAATTGTTTTTGTTTTTGTGTTTTTCAAAACAGTTTTAAAAAACAAGTTTAAAATCAATTTTTACATGAAAGTTATAGGGCTTGTTTGAAATTGTTTTTGTTTGAGATTGTTTTTGTTTTTGTGTTTTTCAAAACAGTTTTAAAAAACAAGTTTAAAATCAATTTTGGAAAATAAAAGAACAAAAAACTCTGTTTGGTAATTTTACTCTCAAAACAGTTTTTTAATGATGAAAAACAAAAAAATATGTTTGGATAGTTATTTTTAAAAATAATTTTAAAAGTAGTAAAACCAAAAACCTGTTTGGCAAATAGTTTTTTAAAAGTAGCAAATAAATATAATATAGATACATTATTATAAATAAAATTTAACATAATATTAAGTTTGATACATAATACTATCACAGGCTCTATATTTCAATAATTACTACTAATTAGATTGATAGATCTCTCTTTTATTTTTATATATATAACATGAATGTATTATTATAAATAACAAAATATTAAATTTAATACATAATTATTAGTTTTAAGTAATTATTATTTTTTACTTAATAATTTTTTCTTTAATATTTATTAAAAATCAAAAAAGAAAAAAATCAAACTTGGGTGTAACAAGGAAGGAGAAAGATGTGGAGCTTGAATCAAGCAGTCACACAGCAATACAAAGAGAAACAAAAAACATTAGGCCAAGATAAGCAAACAACCCATAGAAAACACAAAGTAAACTTTGAATATTGCTATTAGATGCCCTCCTATTAATGTGGAACATAAATAGGACTGGAGGCATACTAAACATACTAATTCTTCCATCAGATTGCATAGAAAACTCCTTAATTATGTCAAAACCTGGATATGGCAACCATAATTCTACGGTATAGCAGCTCACCGCATGGTCATCTATTGGAACGCCTTGCAAGCCTCTTTTACCCCTGATGCACATTGATGCAAAACTATTCTTTGAAACAACAACCATAGGCCAAAAATACCATTACTTACAAGATAAATGGCAATATATCAGCATTAATGAACAACATAGCTCTGTAACTATCAGAATCAGTGAACAACAATGGCATCAATGAACAACATAGGTTTGTAACCATATTACTCTAATTTTCGCAAATTTCAATTCAGCTGCTGAAACTCTCAATATCTTTGTTGCAATATTAATTAGACATATGTTGATATCACGCAGGTCATGATACAGAGAAACATGAAGAAATATGCATCAGGCTATTGGGTCCTATCATAAACACAATTGGGGAGGTGTTGTGTAAGCTTGCGAAGAAGGAGCCTTGTGGCCCCACTCGCAGCCAACTGCCACCACCACGCTGTCTTCCCGAACTTGCAGCCCCACCGCGTCACCACTGCCACAACCAAGCTTTGCGTGGCACCACCGTCTGGATGGTGTCCTCAACCACATTGGCACCTCCAATGTTAGTAAAACCGCCGTGACCCATCACTGCTAGCCATTGAGTCGACCTGTGCCATAGTGAGGGTGAAGATGAGATGGGGGGGTTAGGGTGAAGAGGATGGACAGCAGGTGCGAGACAACACAAAAAAGCTTAAAAAAGAACGAAGAAAGAAGCATTATGTATATGTGAGCGTCAAAAAGAGAGTGAAGATAATAAAGCATTATATTTACCACTTATGCTATCGTGTTTTCAATCTCATCACAAAACAAAAAACTCAAAACATCTTTTAGTTATTTTCTATTTTTTGTTTTTAAAACACAAGATCAGTTTTTCTATTTTTAAAACCAATCTTAAAAAAATTGTCAATCAAACAAGTTTTTCTATTCTTTTATTTTTTAAAATCAAAAACAATTTTTAAAAACTATTGCCAAACAGGCCCATAGTAATTAATGTGACGCAAAATAATGAATTATCAGGACATAATTCTTTTAAGTACATGGCAACATGCGTAACGTACTTTCATGGCTTGTGCTCAATTTGTTGATAAAAAAGATTTGGGTGCTGGTTACGTGGGCTGCTATTTAAACCCGGAGGAAGTAATCTGCAGCACGCAACAGCGTTGTCCTTTCTTTTAGTGGTTTACGCGCGCTACATGCGTGTTGGACAGAAAGCAGTGAACTGTGGAAATGTTGTTGCCGGATCGTCCACTCTCGTAAATCTTGCAAAAAGCCAGGTGTATATACAAATGCAGTTTGCGAATTCATTAATTAAAGAAAAAAAGCACTCATTTTGGATTTATATATAAATTTGCAAGAATAATTTAAGGAGAGAACACACACCATAATTAAGCTAGCAATACATATTATACATTATAC
Organism: Pterocarpus macrocarpus; assembly: GCA_031439585.1. NCBI lineage: Eukaryota > Viridiplantae > Streptophyta > Magnoliopsida > Fabales > Fabaceae > Pterocarpus > Pterocarpus macrocarpus. Next base: position 72,175,893 of record CM062522.1, read on the forward strand.
ATGATAAATCTAAAGTAAGATATATATTTGTTCACTGTTCTGAAAATGGATTTTGTGAATCGTATATTGTTGTAGGTGGATTACATATTAGGAAACAATCCACTAGGGATGTCATACATGGTGGGGTATGGACAGAAGTTTCCTCAGAAGATACACCATCGTGGTTCAACAATGCCATCTTTGGATGTGCACCCACGGCACATTGCGTGCTTGGAAGGAGGCAAATGCTTCAACTTATCAACGCCCAATCCCAACGTGCTAACAGGTGCTGTGGTTGGAGGGCCTGCGGAGGACGATTCATTTGAGGACTCGCGCTTTAATGTTGGGCAATCAGAGCCAACCACGTACATCAATGCTCCTATCGTTGGTGTTTTGGCTTACTTCAACAGAACAGCTGCCACTTTTAATTCTACTCAATGATAACCGTAAATTGATTGAGTGCATATATATATGTTTTTTAAGCCATTACATATATGAATTAGGTAAGGATGATGCCAGCTCGACCGTACACTCACTCGAGAAATCCATCAAAATTTCATCTACATGGATTAAAGCAGTTGAGTCTTATGCAAGTTACCCTCCAAAATTATAATAAAATTCAAGATGTTTTCTTATCTATTTTATTTATCTTTCACTTATTTTCTATTATATTTGGTACGTCCTTTCTCCACATTTCATGACATTCTACTATTTTTTTCTTAATTTTTTTTCTTCATCATTTTTATTTTTAATATCTAATTTATAAAGACATATATTTACTTTTGTTGTATAATTTAATAAAAATTGAAATAACTTGATAGAATCAAATAGGTTAATGTTGGTTTAAGTTAACTTATTTTAATTTCAAAACAATTTACAATAAAAAAAAAGTTTCCAAAAGAATCTATAAAAAAAAATTATTATTATTTATCCTAAAATAATAAAAAATATAATCCAATTTGCTACGCACACTCATGTCGAAACCCGACAAAATTGAAGCCCAAAATTTTGCAATACAAGTAATACTATTTATACAACGAGAAAAATAAAACTAACTCGGCCGAAGCGCAATGGTCAGTATTAAAAACTGAATATACCTTCCATCAAGTGCAATTAATTCACGGTGAGTTCTCTGGTACAATTGTAAAATTGTACATTTTATGCATTTTTATCATCTAACCAACAGGATAGTGATTTGTGTCTTTATGTGGGTGTATGTTAAAAATCTCTCAGCTGAGAGTTGTTCCATCGGATTCCATTACCTCGAAATTGACCAAAAAAGGTTTTTGAAAAAAGAGAAGAATTGACCAAAAAATCCCCCACACACTTTCTTCTCTCTTCCCTCTCAACCATGACCACGTACTACTACACCCCCTCTGCTGCTTCTTTTCTTTCCAGCAACCACCTCACCGGCAGTGCAAATACAGTGGAGGAAATGGTTATGCCACCTTCAAAAATACATATAACCCAATAATGTTCATTCCTTAACCATGGAAACATATGAAATCAAATATATATACATAAAAAAAATTTTAAAATTTAATCGCTGGCCCCATTCAAACTTGCTACCAAAATATTATTACTGATTAGCTAGCAAATCTTGAATCCCCAAACAAACCAACCCCCCTTATCTCTTCCACCCTATTGAGCACCATGCATGCGCTTCACTACGCACCCAGTCGAGGAACTACAGGTCGTGTGGCGGATGAGGGGTAGCAAGTTCTGGCCTTAATGGTTTCAAGCATCCCTTTATTGATCTCCTCAGAGTAGATCTGGAGGATCTTGATGCCATCGGCGTCGAATGTGGCGGAGCCACTGGTGATGGCGGAGGAGCGGAGTGTTGCTTTCCAAAGGGGCTTCGGGTTGCTGTGGCATGTGGGTCTCTGTAGGTGAGGAAGCGTCCAAGCGCAGGTGGTAGGGGTTGTGGCATGGGTGGTGCGGCGAAAGGGAGGGACAATGGCTGGCGAAGCAGTGATGGCCAAAGGAGGGAGCGGTGAGTTGACGCAGGCGGGGGGAGATTGTTTGAGGTGAGAGAAGAAGGATAACTTTTTGGTAATTTCATAATTTAAGTATATTTGATATTTTTTTTTTCATCTTCAAATGTTAAATAAATCTCACAATGGCCGGATCAGATCACGTCCAAGTGTCACTCTCTTCACCGTCCATAGCATAAATGTATAAAATGTACAATTTTACAATGGTATCAGAGAACTCACCTTAATTCACCTCACCAAAAAGAGAAAGTGCAACTGTGCAACGAATTCATGGCAAGAGCCAGCCTGCGATGTAGTGGTGAGCTAGCTCTAGCTTGTGATCTGTAAGTGGAAAAAGGGTGTGACGGAGACAAGAAGAAGATGCAGCAGAGAAAAGCGACGTTGGGGTTGGGAAGGCCATCTGGAACCGATGGCTCTGATTACTCGTACCGTATGGTTGTTGATTCAAGTCAGCTCCATTCCATTCTCCAACCCTTTTCCCCCTTTTTCATTTACCAATACCCTTTGCTCTTGCTTTGCTTTACCTATAGATCCCTTGATTTCATTTAATGTATGTTCTCTTACTCTTAGGGTAGTATCAGCTGGTTGCAAAGGGGAAGCAACGCAACGCCTCTCTCTCCTACTTAGCATTCCCGTACCTTTCATTTTATTTATTTTTCTCCTCTGTTAATTATATTGGGTTGGATTTCTATCTCAATGGGTGGGCAATTCATCTTGATATACGTGCTCAGAATTTATTCATGGAGTATATCTTAAAATATTTTTGGTGTAAATATGTAATTCAGTGTAATATTGTAGTTCTGTCTTAACCTGTTCCGGAGGAGTAAGGACAATTTAAATGCCATTTTTAGAACAAGATAAAACTCATTGGATTAGCTTGAATACTTGATGGTTATATTGAATGAAGAAAGGTTATTAATTCTTATGCATAGCGTTAAACTATTTTAGGCTGTTCCTCTAATTACAGGCTACAGTTGACTATCAGTGTTCCTATAACACAAGTCAAGGAATCATCTAATTCGGGGAATCTGAGTTTCTGCAAGCCAGGAGCGGTTCTGTAGCGTGATATTCTTAACTTTCTAAAATGCCTTTTTTTTTTTTTTTTCGGTTGTGTGGGGCGGGGGGGGGGGGGGCGTTCTTAGCCATATGATAGATAATATCATTATTTTTTGCTCGTAGAGTTCATGAGGATGGATACTAAATCTTAGTTTATCTGTAATCTGTACCTATTGTTGCTTTTATTTATGTCTGATATATGATTTAAATTGTGCCTTGCAGACTCTGTTTCTTTTTATAGGAATGATATTTGCAGTTTCACCAGGAATAGAAAAGGATACTCCAAATACAGTTGCCTTTTCTTCTATTATTGTTAGTTCCGTTTCTCTTGTCATTGTGGAAATAGGTTGCCAAACCAAAGTTCTTTACTTTCCTTTATCATTTTATTGAGCTTTTCACTTTAACCTTTTAAGTAAGATATCCTTTTCAATTTTGTTATAAAGGTCGAAGACGAAGCCGGGCCAGTTTGTTGAGATTGTATGCTGTTGTATCATCTATAGCAATGGTTCTGTTGTTTTTGTCTCTGGCTAAGTGGTATTCCCTGCTGAAGGTAATTATGTCAGTGTTTAACACGTGCTAAAATTCCTGGGAGATTTATTAGAATATTTGACAAACTTTCAACAGCGAAACATGACAATTAAGATGTAAACATCTGAAAATAATTTCTAGGAGATTCTTGCGGTCATGAACTAATGTGGGTGCTAAAATTCATTTCTTAGTTAGATGGGTACTGTAATTTTTATTCTTATTTAATATAAGTCATCTTCACCAATGCATGCGAATTTATAGTAAGCAAGCTTTATCATTAATTTGAATTTAGTTTTTAATAACTTGAGGGGCATGGTTTTAATTTTCCTTCTTTTCCTATTAGAATATTGCTACAGTTTTCATTCTTAATTCGCCATGTTATCTATTTCTTCTTCCTTTTATGAGACCCTCCGTCTTCCTCTTCCTCTTCATCTTTATAAGCCTCTTATTCTAGTTCTCCGCCTAAGGCAGAAAACAAGTGTTTGAAAAGTTGAAACTCCTTTCAGGGAAACTTCCTTTTACGGGATGTTTTTGAGATCAATAGTGTTTGTTTACCTTTTTGTATTACTTCTTTTTCTCCTCCCCCCACCCATCTTTATAAAGCGTACCTTGTACTTTAGAGGATCCAGATCTTCCAAAAGCGTATCAAATATTGAAGCATAAACTTGCAATTGTATAAGTGTTATAGAGGAGTACACAAGTTATGAAAATGGTTTTGTTCAATCATAAGTTTTATTATGGGCATGTTTTCAGTTGTCGTACAGCACCACAACTAGGTATATGCATAGAATTATGAAGTATATGGTTAGAAGTTGAGTGTTCTCTTCTGAAATGGCCTTATGGTTGCATGGAACTCCTCTGTAGGCTAGCCGGGACTATAGTTTTTTGGGAACAAGGAAGTTTGATGTTGATGATTTTCCCGGTTTTCAAGCTGGTGAGTTTTCTTTTCAAATCCTAAATATTGTGTTCATGTGGCGCAATTGATATGATAATTGGATGATTTACAATAGTGACTAGGCTTTACTTCTTGCAGGTTTGCTGCTATATATATTCACGTTATCGTTGTTTAAGATTTTCACCATCAAAGCAGTCGTTTCCCTTCTTTTTAACATGTCGCCTCCCAAGAAAGCCTCTTAGCCCCTCATCAGTTTTTGGACCCAAAGCCCAATGATCTATTAACAACTGATTGATCTGTATGAGCGTATCTTCATTGAGGGATTTTGAGGGAAGCTCGTGCAAATTATTTCCCAGAATTGACCCTAGGGACGAATAAGAAATGGAAATGCGGTAAAGCACACCCTCACCACGGGAGAGGCTATTCTCATGGTAAAATTATACATGAATGAGTCATGCGCACATTTTTAATATTGATTCCTTACCTTTTCAACATAATCTTGAAGAATGGGAAAGGTGTATATATTTAATGTCTGTGCCTAAAAAGTTATGAACAAACATCATTTTCGATTAAAGGATAAAAATGTTTTGCTTGTTAACAAAGTAGAGAAGCGATATCGAGATTCAATTCTTATAGGATATCGTGTTAATTTATTACTCATTCGTTATTGGATATAGTGTAAGTCAAATTTAAGTGAGGTCTATATCCAATTTAATGGTGGATGAATGGTGAATCGACACAATGTTCTACAATAAATGAATCCTCTCAACATTTTTCAACAAAGTAAGAGGTTTTGATTACAAATTAATATTTATTAAATTAATTTAATTTAAATTTGAAATTTATTTGATATCTTACAGAGTATTTTTACATTGTTTGAGTATGAAATCAATATTCATTTTGTTACTGAGATCTTGTCTTTCCATGACATAAAAACTTATCACACTGGTACTCTAATATGTAATTGATAATTAACAAGTTAATTATAATAAGTTGTTAATTGAATTCATTTAATAAATTGCTAATCGTACATGAGAACCAAAATATCTCAATTGTTACACCCGCGGAAAACTTCGGTCCTTCTCCCTCATCAATTTGCTCTGGCCTCCAAAATGGGGTGAGTCGGTAGTGTGCTTGGCTTTTCCACAAGAAGAGTTGTTTTGCAAGTTGCCAAACCGTAGCTCCAGCCAATTGCACTGGTTTTCATTCTGTCGGTTGTGTCCTCCAGCCAAAAGTTGTTTTAGTCGAACTGCCAGTTCTATTAATAGGAAAAAAAATAAAAAATAAAAAATAAAAAAATCATTTTGAGGCGATTGACTGAGCAAATCCTGTGAACCAACTTGTCCACTGGCTTTCACAGACTTCGATGAGATCTTGTCCTATATTTCAGCCTCGGGATCCACAGTCGTAGGAAATGGATGTTGTCGGTAGAGCAACTTTTATCTCCGTTTTTCTTTACAAGCGCTTCATTCTTATTACGTTTATCGTGGGAAAGGAGTTTCTGTCGTATAATTTGTAGTAATGAAATCAATAATGTTATTTGTTTGTCAATTTGGGATATATTTTTGACGTGTTATTGATTTTTTTTTTCAGTTACTAATTTTTTGAATTAAAATTATCAATTAGTTGTAGTATAATATTATATAATATTTTGTATTTAATTCGTTAATAACTCAATAAAATATATAATATTTTGTATTTAATTCGTTAATAACTCAATAAAATAAGTTAGTAATTTTAATTTAAAAAATTAATAATTGAAAAAAAAATTGATATTTATACGCTGTAACTAATTGATAATTCAATTATTGGTAACTTTAATTTAAAAAATTAGTAATTAAAAAAAAAATGGTAATGAGTTGAATGCGTCCATTTTTATGCGTTCAAGTAAAACAACTCTAATGAAATTTAAGAAATAACCATCAAATATGGTGTCAAATTAACGGCATCCGCGGATCAAGCAACTGAAAATACTGAAAGGCTCTTGGAACCGCTCTCGAATTGCATGTAATCTAGATCAAGAAAAGAGGATCAAAATAATTGGACGTAATCATGTTTGTCATGTTGCGGTCATCTTTGTTTCTCTCAACTTGAGCTGCCATCTAGCATTCTATATATCGGGATGTTTCAACTAGATCGGAAACGGAAAGCAGATTGACGTGGCCGTGTATCCCACATCAACTAACGGAGAAACTTTTAAGTAATTTTGGAGTAAGAGAAATTTTTTGTTATAATGTAATTTTTATTAGTCATGTCAATAAATGTTAATAATTAATAAAATAAGGATGATTTATATTCACTAATATGATAAACAGTCTATAAATTAAAACAAAATAAAATTTTTACTTTAAGAGCACTCAAGAATTTTTCCAACTAACAATGTATGAGATTAGCTCCTAATAAAGTGAATTTGGAAAGTGAGATATTATTTTTAGATTATTCTGTGAGGTCTATAAATAATGCACTTTATTTGATTTAAGAGAGAATATGTTTCTTCATTTTTTTAACTTTAAAAGTAAGCCCACTTTAGAGAAATTTTTTGATTGAGGTGCGAGATAATTTCGGCATCTTCATATATGCAGAGATATTCTCTACGGTCTCTAACATATTCCCTTGCAATGATTAATTATTTTTCGGTGTATGCAATGATTAATTATTGTTTGCCTTTCTTCGTGTGTAAAATCCAGAAAAAAAAAAAATTAAAAGAGAAAGTGTATGAGGGTTATACATGCATAAAGGAAACTTATGAATAAGATTATGAAAACTGAATCGATCGAAAGATTGATTCAAGGTTTAATAATGCAACTGTTGTTAAATCTTGATTAAAGAGGTTTATATATATAAAAATTGTTAATCTCCATACTTTTATGTGAAAGTTAGCAAACTCCACATTTTCTATTAGACAAAAAAACCTACTACCTTTCCTTTTGAGTTAATTTATAGTTTAGGGTAACTTTGTAATTCTATTTTACTCACATTAATTATATCCTAACTTTCTCTTACCTAATTAATATTCACTATCCACAATTTATTTTTATGTGAATATACAATTTTCTTTTTTTTTTATTCTCTTTTTCTCTTACGGTCTTACCTAAACATTATATAAGTGATTAAATACTCAAAGTATATTATGTGGATAGATATATTTTAATCCTAATTCATTAAAATATTTATTTATAAGTTACGCAAACAAGTATCACTACAAAAATTTTAATTTTAACTGATAAAGTAATAAAATTTAAGAAAAATAAATAATTCAATATTCGCCAAAAAAATAAATAATTCAATAATTTATTATAAAATGAATTGAGATTTCTTTTTCGGATGTTAACGAAAAATTGTACTTATGTGAAGTATGAAAAATATTAAATAATATTATCTATTATTATACTGAAATTTCAAAATTAAACGGAATTCGTAAATTACTAAACCGCTAAACTGTTTGTTAGGAACATATAAAAGAAAAATATTTTATTGTATTAAAATTAAAATATATTATTTCTCATAAAAAATATTAAAATATATTATTCAATATATTGTAAGATTATTCGAACTTCTAACTATTAATGTATTATTCAAATAAGAGAAAAACAAGAAAATAATAGTGGATTAATATTAAAATATATTATTCTGTGTTTGAACTTCTAACCATTAATATATTATTCAAACAAGCGAAAAACAAGAAAATAATAGGATTATTTAGATGTATTAATTAAAAAGAAAGGATTGTTTAGGTGGAGACTAATAGTGGATAGTAAATATTAATTAAGTGAGAGAAAAGTTATTATAGTAATTAATATGAGTAAAACAAAATTATAAAATTGTCTTAAACTATAAATTAACTCAAAAGGAAGGGAAGTGGATTTTTAATCCGATAGAAAACGTGGAACTCGCTAATCTACACATGAAAGTGTGGAGGTTAACAATTCCTTATATATATATATATATATACAATTCCCTATATATATATATATATATATATATATATATATATATATATATATATATATATATATATATATATATGATTAAATAAATTTAAATTATTAAAAAACATAAATTTAAATCGATTACATATTGGCATTAGTCAGATCAGTTTACTAATTTTGATCAATTTTTTATTTTTATAACGTGACCGAATTGACCTGGCAACGATTCTTGATGCAAATGGTCGGAGTAGGGGTCTAGTTTAGTTTTCAAAACACTGATTATAAACACCCAAAATAATTATGTGGATGAGTGGAACTTATAAACACCCAATAGAGAGAGAATATGATTTAAAAAAGAAATAAAAAATAAAGCTTAAATCTATATTTCAGATTTTTCAAATAGGAATACTTTGAAGGAGGTGTGTACCGAAAAGAAGAAACTTCAAAAATATAAATATAATAATATTGTACAAGCATACTATCCAATGCGCCAATTTTGGAGTCTATATGTCAATTACCATATGAAAGAGGCTGAAGCGGACAGTTGCACCGATAAGTTCTTACGTCTAGGCATGGATGTTTGTTAACCCCTTAAATTTGGGAATTTTTTTTTTTTTTTTGTTGGAAAAGAGAGTTTAAGATTACAAGATATTACGAACCCTTGTAAATTGTAATGGTGCTGATTTATGCTGAATTCGAAACTTGCAAGTTTATACTGGATCGTGATCGGCACCACGAATTACTAAGTGTATCCAAGTTTATGCAACTTGAGGGCAAATACTAATACGAAAAAAGAATCATGCTCAACTAGACCTGATGTGTTTCATTCATTTGGGCTGAGAAAGAGGCCCTACCCACATGGCAGTCAGTGTTTTAGCTTTAATTGAGGAGGACAAAGAGCCCCCACTTGCCCCAGTTGTTAGAGCACGCTTAGTAGTTAGTTCGTGATTGATAAATCATGTCCCTCTTGAATGCCTTTATCACATGAAGGGTGGAGATATTCTTGTGTGAGCATAACTTTAACAATTTGGATTTATACACACATAAAAAGGAGTGTAACGGTTCCTGGACCCATTTATGTACTATCATTTTTATGTGAGTGTATTTAAATCTTAAGGTATTAGACTTATACTTATCTAAGAATTATTTTTAAAAGCGGAATTTTTAGTTGATAGCATGGGCCACAATTTGAATATTACTCTTTTCTCTGAAATATCTTCCTAACGATTTACTTAATGTTGTAATATGTAGATACGTAACAGAAAAATCCCAGAATATAAGGTATTTAAGCGGTTTAGATATTTGAGTGCTATATATAGGTTCCTTCCTTCCCATTTGTTCCTCACCCAACCACATCCTAATTGAGAGAGTATAAGATAAGGAAAAAGAATGGAGGCCATTTCTTCTAAGCGCCTTATGACATCCCTTCTGATAGTCCTTTTCACTAGTTTCATCACAAACTTTGCCACAGCGACTGCAAGACCATACAAACAAACCAACACATTTTTCATTAGGAGCTCGTGTAGCTCCACAACTTACCCAAGACTATGCTATAGCTCACTAGTAAAGCATGCTGACATCATCCAAACAAACCCTGTGCTTTTAACGGGCACAGCCCTGAATGTGACACTTGCATCCACAAAATCAACCGCATCTGCCATGACAACGTTAGCAAAGAGCCGTGGCTTGAAGCCAAGAGAGGTTGCAGCCATGAAGGACTGCGTGGAAGTGCTTGGCGACTCTGTGGATGAACTCAGAAGGTCCATTGGCGAAATGGGTCATCTTAGGACAAGCAATTTTCAGCTAACAATGAGTGATGTACAAACATGGCTTAGTGCTGCCTTGACTGATGAGAATACGTGCACTGATGGGTTCCAAGAGACTGCTAGTGCCACGGGGGCAGATATTAAGACCACTGTGAGAGGTCGAATTGTGGAGATAGCTCAATTGACTAGCAATGCCTTGGCTTTGATCAATCAGCTAGCCAATTCCCAAGGTTAAGTATAGCTCAATTGGAATTGGTCAAAGTCTAGTAGTAGTAGTAGTAGTAGTAGTAGTAGTAGTAGTAGTAGTACTCATATGCTATATATATATATAGAGAGAGAGAGAGAGAGAGAGAGAGGCTTGGGGAAATTGCGGTATTATTAACATGCATCATGCTATTGTGGTCGCAAGTTAATTATATGTCAGGTTCCCTCGTTCTTAAATTTGTGAAGTTCGACGCTGAT